>BTHU01000013.1:17776559-18376559 GCA_036184795.1 Tokudaia tokunoshimensis | reverse complement strand
TTAGATCCTGGATGGTTTTGTTCAGTTCCTTCACTTGTTTGTTTGTGTTCTCCTGTAATTCTTTCAGGGATTTTTGTGTTTCCTCTTTAAGGGCCTCTACCTGTTCACCCATGCTCCCCTGTATTTCTTTCAGGGATTTTTGTGTTTCCTCTTTAAGGGCCTTTACCATTTGACCCATGTTCTCCTGTATTTCTTTAAGGGAGTTATTTATGTCCTTCTTGATGTCCTCTAACAGCATCGTGAGAAGAGACTTTAAATCTAACTCTTGCTTTTCCGGTGTGCTGGGGCATCCGGGACTTGCTGTGGTGGGAGAACTGGGCTCTGATGTTGCCAAGTAGCCTTGGTTTCTGTTGGTAGGGTTCTTGCGCTTGCCTTTCGCCATCTGGTTATCTCTGGTGTTAGCTGGTCTTCTTGTCTCTGACTGGAGATTGCCCTTCCTATGGGCCTGTAAGTCTGTGTCTGTACTCCTGGGAGACCCTCTTCTGGAAGGGTCTGTGCACAGAAGGCTGTGGAGCTGTCTGGTTCCCTGCTGCAAATGGCGGCCGGAAGGGAAGACTCCTGTCCGAGCTACTCCAATGATCATATGCCTTGTGCGCTCCTAACTGTACCCCTCCAGAGAGAAGGTGGAGATCTCACCTCTGCACTCAGAAGTGAAATCACTGCTGGGAGGTCATTCTTTCCTGGTGGGCTAAGCACAGAAGGCTGTGAAGCTGCCTGGTTCCCTGCTGCCGTTTTCCAGACTTTTACTCTGAGGTAGTGTTTGTCTTAGATACTGAGATGTGTTTCCTGTATGTAGCAAAATGTTGGGTCCTGTTTATGTATCCAGTTTGTTAGTCTATGTCTTTTTATTGGGGAATTGAGTCCACTGATGTTAAGAGATATTAAAGAACAGTGATTGTTGCTTCCTGCTATTTTTGATGTAATTTTTATGTTTGTGTGGTTATCTTCTTTTGGGTTTTTTGAAGGAAGATTAATTTCTTGCTTTTTCTAATGTGTAGTTTCCCTCCTTTTGTTGGTGTCTTCCATTCATTATCCTTTGAAGGGCTGGATTTGTGGAAAGATACTGTGTAAATTTGTTTTTGTCATGGAATAACTTGGTTTCTCCATCTATGGTAATTGAGAGATTTGCTGGATATGGCAGTCTGGGTTGGCATTTGTGTTCCCTTAGGGTCTGTATGACATCTTCCCAGCATCTTCTGGCTTTCATAGTCTTTGGTGAGAAGTCTGGTATAATTCTGATAGGTCTACCTTAATATGTTACTTGACCTTTTCCCTTACTGCTTTTAATATTCTTTTTTTGTTGAGTACATTTGGCGTTTTAATTATTATATGACGGGATGAATTTCTTTTCTGGTCAAATGTATTTGGAGTTCTTTAGGCTTCTTGTATGTTCATGGGCATCTCTTTAGGTTAGGGAAACTTTCTTCTATAATTTTGTTGAAGACATTTACTAGTCCTTTAAGTTGGAAATCTTCACTTTCTTCTATACCTATAATCCTTAGGTTTGGTTTTCTCATTTTGTCCTGGATTTCCTGGATGTTTTGGGTCAGGAAATTTTTGCATTTTGCATTTTCTTTGACTGTTGTTGTCAATGCTTTCTATGGTATCTTCAGCCCCTGAGATTCTTTCTTCCATCTCTTGTATTCTGTTGTTGATGCTTGGATCCATGACTACTGACTTCTTTTCTAGGTTTTCTATGTCCCGAGTTGTTTCCCTTTGTGATTTCTTTATTGTTTCTAGCTCTACTTTTAGATCCTGGATTGTTTTGTTCAATTCCTTCACCTGTTTGTTGTGTTTTCCTGTAGTTCTTTAAGGGCCTCTTCCTGTTTACTTGTGTTCTCCTATATTTCTTTAAGGGAGTTATTTATATCCTTCTTGAAGCCTTCTATCAGCATCATGAGCTGTGATTTTAAATCCAAATCTTGCTTTACTGGTGTGTTGGGGTATCTAGGACTTGCTGTTGTGGGAGAATTGGGTTCGGATGGTGCCATATTGCCTTGATTTCTATTAGTAACGTTCCTATGTTTGCCTTTTGCCATCTGGTTATCTCTGGTATTAGTTGGTCCTGCTGTCACTGGCTGGTGCTTGTCCCTCCTGTGGGTCTGCAAGCCTATCTTAGCACCCCTGGGTGACCGACTTTCCCCTGGCACAGAGTCTTGTGGGGCTTCCCAGTTCCCGGGTGCAGGTGGGGCCCTGGCGGGCTGTGTCCCAAGCGATCTTACAGTTGGGTGTTCCCTTCGTACCTGTCTGCACCTGTCTGCTCAGTCACAGTAGCCAGTTTTATGTTTTTATGACTAGAAGTTAGGCTATTTTTATGGTTTGCTTTTATAATAGACATCAAGCTAAATTTTCTTCTGTGGTCTTGGAATCATTTCCTCTGCTGTCTTCAGGGTTCCCTAGAGAGTCTTTGAAAGAATTTCTGTAGGTTGAATTTCTCCTCTGTTAAAAGAGAGCCCTATTGGTATGGAAAGTCATGGAGGAGATAAGGTGCTGTCCAATCCTGTGAGCCCCTTTTACATTTCACTGAGCCCATAAAGGTTATCATAAAGCCAGTGTCTATAGGTCCTTCAAAGTGTTTCTGCCCAAGTAAGGCCTTGGTATAGAGGATACAGGTCCTGGGGATATTTCATAAACACCACCTCCCCCTTCCTGGCATGAGTGGATTTATTTCTAATTTTTACCTTGAGTACTTGGTAGCTATGGAATTAAAACTCTGAGAGCTCCTAGATCTCCCTAGAGTCTTTAAACTTTAAACTGACCCACACTGACCATTGAATCAGCTATCACTTGGATTTTTCTCCCTAAGTACAGGCTTCTGCAGAGGTTTTGAAAAGGTTTCTGTTTCAGTGTTGTAGTTCTAAGCATGTTTTTTTCTGAATTAAGGGCACAGCTTTCTCTATGACTTCAAATCTTAGGTGGGTCTAAGAAGAATTTTTATTTTCAGATTGTTAAAGTTTTTATTAGAGGGGTTGTATTGATACTTTCCAAGCTTAATTACATGTTGGACTAAGAACTGGACTTTTGGAACTTATTTTTTCAATCACAACATTTAATTACAGGTTTTTTTCCTAACTTAGGTAAAAGGAATCTGCATATTACACAATAGCTTTTGATTATAGTAGTGATGAATAGTAGGATAAGCATTCGTATATCTGTATTTTTGAGAATTTTTTGTTTTCAGAAAGTAAGTTACCACTCAGTAACTATTCAAGTTGTGACTTCCTTAGTTGCTTATATGACATGATGCTAGGCCAATGGTATATACAAATAGAAGTGCTTCATTTATTCTAGTCTGGTTCATTTGTAGTTCTTCTGGGTACCAGTTGATAATCACTGCATATTACTATGCCTTGACTTTCACCCTCCATTTAGCCCTCACACATTATTGACATTTAATCATTGGTAGTTAGTACTTAACTTTTCAGCAGATTGCCTTATTTTGAAAAATCTCTTAGATAACCATTTTAACTAAGACTTTTCTTTGATTCCTTGTAGAAGCAAAACAATAACACCTTGCGTTATGGCTACCAGCAGATGTTAACTATCCATTAAGTAACCCAAACACTAGATAATATTACCTAGGGTTAGGCCTCCTTTCTTTCCTTAATATAATTGTTGTACATCAGGAATTTGATGGTTTAAATCATCCATAATTTATCTCATGTTGAATTCCAAGTAATTAATTAATATAAATGTTTCTTAAAAGCGTTAATGTGTTTTGATTTCTTTCTTTTAAAGGATGAATTATCTGGAATGAAAAATAGGGTGCAAGTTGTTGTACTTGAGAATGAAAGACTCCAGCAAGAACTGAAATCTCAAAGACATGAGGAGACACTGAGGGAGCAAACGTTCCTGGATGCGTCTGTGAGTGGTGTTTACAACCATAATCTTTTATTTTGAATGTTTCTTCCTACCCTTTTCCCAGCTTTTCAACTAGGCCCAACCTTTTCACATAATATTACTGTCTATAAAGTTCATACTCAAGAACTATGAAGTTGCATTGTAAAGAAAAAAACCACAAACTAATTCATGGCATTTTAAATACATTGATGATTTTGTGTTGGGCTACATTACATTCATAGCTATTCTGGGGTACATATGGCCCATGATCCATAGTTTGGGCATACTTGTTCCATCTCTCCTTGAAGTCTGGTGAGAATGCTGTGCTCAAATTTGTGTTATTTTTATATATGTGTTATATTTATCAAAATAGTAAGACTCAGCTGTGGTGGCGTGGGTCTTCAGGGGACAGAACACAGGCCTGGAGGTCCCCAGGTGTCTTCTCTGTGTCTTTATGCCTTTTCCATATGGAAAGAGGAACCTGCAAGCACAGGATGTGTTATATAAGAGGAACTGTGCTAATCCAGGAATGACTCAGCATCTTACCCAGGTCTGTTGACTTCCCCATGCTTCTCTTGAGCTGTAAGATTACATGAGCAGTGCTGTGTGGTTGGAAGAGCCCTGGCCTGTGAGTCTGAGAAGCAAGATTCTCTGTATCTGCAAGGATTGTTTTTCATGGTATTTACTAAGTAGTTTAGTCAGCCTTGCTCATAGTAATTAGTTCCTTTATTGGTAATTGAGAAGCTTTACCCTCATCAGGGTCTACAGTGGGAGTTCCTGGGTTCCATCCCCCGAGAGTCCCCAAGATTTTTCCAGTCTGTTTGGATCCTAGGAAAATAAGCCTCAAGTTGCCTCTTGTCTCTAGTGTCATTGGCCCAGACTTTGAAGAATGGATCAAATGGTCTTTAGACTCTGTAGAGACCATTTAGACTCTGTAGAGTCTAAGGACCCTTGGAAGGCAGACAAATTCTACTTTGCATGGGGCAGTTCTGATGCTTGCCGGTTGCAGTTTACTTTGTCATGGACTTTGGTGTTTCTAGATGTAGGCATCATTAGTAAATCAGTTCTATGAAGAAGAATATGTGAGAGTCTTGAAAATGTACTTATATGTCATCTGATTTTGGTTTTGTAGCTTGCTTCCTCCAGACAGACTCAGCATTTCCTTTCTGGTCCTTGAGTTTTTTTTTTGTTTTTTGTGTGTGTGTGTGTGTGTGTGTGTGTGTGTTTGTGTGTGTATTTGCTGTTGAGAAGCATCTGGTTGTGTTGACTTTGAAAACTCATCAGTGGCTTGATGATTAGTATTCGGTTTGTTTTCTGTGCTGACATTTACCTTTCTGACAAGTTACTTACTCCTTCATATAAAATTATTTCAAAGCTTTATAAGATTACTAATACTAGTGATTAAACATTCCACCTTAGTGCTTATAATTTTGATGTCAAATTGAAGAAAAGGTATCACCCAATAAAAAGTACTTGGATATAGCTCCTTAAAAAAATAGTCTTGTGCTTTTCTTGTAAATATATAATCACTTATCAGTGAGTCAATTATTCATAGTCTTCAATATTTATACAGTGGCAAAGAAGTGGGAGAAGAGGAAGTGAAGTGAGAGGAAATCAGGCAGACAGTGAGTAAGAGGCAGTGGGAGTGAGCAGGGAAGGAAGCCATGGTCATGGCACATCTGCCTCTCAGTCTGAGCAAAGAGGATTTGCCAAAAGGAAACTACAGTCGCAATCGTGGAGTAGACGAGGCTCCAGAGAGGCTGTGTTGCCGATCTTACTCATTCACATGTAGTGAAAGGGATGCAAACCCTGAAATGACTGCAGTAGGTGTGCTGGCCAGCCCCCTTAGCCTCCTGTGGTATCCACTGCTGCTGGACAGTTGTGCTTGCCGCTTCCTTGGGTGGGTAAACGGGTGTTTCACCAATGCATACTGGATACAGTGTTGGAATCCATATGAATAAAACTTTTTAGCATATCTTGAGTGTTTGTGAGTTGGGATATTATCTTTCTCAAGGAAAACTAGGCTTTTTTAGTGACTCAGATAGTCAGACTAAGTCTCATCAGTGCTATCGGTTAATTTGAACTTAGATTTCCTAGTGTCCCAATGTCCTCTTCTGTAAAAGACTGAAATAATTATAAAGTAACTATCATTTGTCATGACTGATGGGTTTGTATCAGGCACTGTTTCAAACCTGTTATTTTTCTTGTATTATTTCAGTTTCATAATAGCTATACAAGGCAATTGTTATTATTTGTATTTCAGAAGAGAAAGTTAAAATATGTAGTATTAATAATTAATATGTAATGTGATAGTTAAGTAACTGATACACTGTCACAGAGCTGTAAAATGGTAAAGCAAGGACTGGAGCCCAGGCTGTCTTGACCCCTTAAATTCAGTTACCTGAGCTCATGTTTTGTTGCCTGTTTGTACAAATTAGTATGAGATGCTTGCATTGAACCAAACCATATTGCCCAAGGTTTCTCCTAGAAAAGAAAGAATTCTGTTCCTCAGTTCTATCTCTGCACTTGCAGGCAAGCCCCCAAGATTTGGAACTTCTGGGCTGGTTGATGACCTAGCTGTTATAAGGGAATGGTAATGGTATTATTAAAACTAAAACTATTCACAGTATGCATCAGTCATCTTTTAAAATCATAGTTTAATCCCCATGAAAGTTTCCTGTCAGAAAAGCTTTCTCTGTAACTAAAAAGTATAACATTAAAATGTTACTTATTAGAGATGTTGGCACTAACTCAAAGATCTAGGATAGAATTTACAAGTAGAACATTTCTGAGTCATTTTCTGTACTATTATTTCCTACAGTAAGTAAATAAGAGGTTTTCAATGATTTTAAGGAATTAAAAAAAATTTGTTTAAATACTATTCAAGGTTTTAAAAGCTATCCGTAGAAGACAAGTACTTGTTTCTAAAGAATAATAATGTTTTATATCAAGGGCCTGTAATCTGTGGTCTATAGGCATTAGCCAGTTTCTCTAGAGGAATTAGTACCTCATCCTTGATTGATTTCAGAAGCAACAGAATATGAGCAGATCTTGTAAGACACGCCCCTACTTACACAATAGTTTGCAGATGTGTTGGCCTGGGACCTGGATTCATTCCCTAGCTTCCTTCTCTCACCACCCTTTACCTCTGTAAAGTAACCTTTTTTCAAATATTAGTTCTTAAATGCTTTAACCTCCCTTTAGCCCACCACCCACCAGAGGGTGGGAAAGAAAGGATACAGGGGGAAGTGGACCTGTTTAGAAAGGTTCTTTGGAGCAACTCCGGTTGTGTTGTCTGGAAATCTGCAGTTCAGTTCACAGGTCAGCAGAAGCAGCTCTGTCCACTCGCAAACATTTCACAGATACAGCAACAGTCCAGTTTGCTAGAGTCGGGATAGCAAACATGAATCAACAGTGGAGACATGACCTAGCAGAGATAGCCAGGCCTTAGCCTCGGCTTGAGTCAGCAGGAGGGGCCGAGAGAATGCCCTGAGAATGTGCCTCTCTCAGCAATGATCAGAGAAGCTGTGAGACCAACAAAAGGTTGCACAGCTAGCTTTATAAGCAATGCAAGCTCAGCCTCCACCACTGTTCGTCAAGCTCTATTTCTTCCCTCCATACATCACGGGTCCTCCACATGCCTTGCCTCAGCTGACATCACTCTGCTAATTAGCCCACATCCTCGGAAGAGACAAGAAGCTGCCGCACACCACCAGAAGTTTTTTGGTGCATTTCTTTCTCTCTATGGCATCCTGACAAAATGCAGCTCAACTACGCAGTGTAAAATGGACTAGTACATGCGTGTTGTTATTGAAGGACCCTTCATCAGGTGTCTTTTCTTGCTTTAACAGAACATCCTCTCTCCTGTGTCAGCTTCAGCAAAACATTTATTCAGGAGTGTGCCTTAGCCTTTCACACCTGGATTCACTTTAATGAAATGTTCCTTCATGTTCCTTCACATGTCTGCCCCAGCAAAACACCATTCAAACGACTTTCCGAAGAGCCCCTAAGTTTCCACTTCGGTTGATAGTGATGGCAAACTGTGAACACTCCTGCAGGGCCGAGCTCCTCCCACACCAAGCTTCTTGGGAGGCTGCATCTTTATGGATGCTTTTGTTCATCTAAATGACACACTAGGACCAAAACTTTTCCAGAGAACTAATTTGAATTTCTCATTGCTCTCAACGCCCAACATCCTCTCTCTATTGTGACTTAGTCCTAAGAGTATTGCAGTGTCTTGTTTTTTTTTATTTTATTTATTTTTTTTAATTTACATTCCAAATCACTTCCCCTTTCCCGTTTCCTCCCTCCCCGAAAGTCCCATAAGCCCCCTTCCCTCCCTCTTTTCTCCATTCAACCCCCTCTCGTTACTCTGTCCTGGCGTTCCCCTACATCCAGTCTTTCCAGGACCAGGGGTCTCTCCTTCCATCTTCTTAGAAATCTATTGATATGCGGATTGTGTCTAGGGTATTCCAAGATTCTGGGTCAATATCCCCTTATCAGTGACTGCATACCATGTGTGTTCTTTTGTGATTGGGTTACCTCACTAAGGATGATATTTTCAAGATCTGACCATTTGCCTAGGAATTTCGTGAATTCATTGTTTTTAATTGCAGAGTAGTATTCCATTGTGTAGATATACCACATCTTCTGAATCCATTCCTCCGTTGAGGGACATCTGGGTTCTTTCCAGCTTCTGGCTATTATAAATAAGGCTGCTATGAACATAGTGGAGCATGTGTCCTTATTGCATGCAGGTAAAGTCTCTGGGTATATGCCCAGGAGTGGTATAGCCGGATCCTCCGGGAGTGTCATGCCCAGTTTTCTGAGGAACCGCCAGACTGCTTTCCAGAGTGGTTGTACCAGCCTGCAATTCCACCAGCAGTGGAGGAGTGTTCCTCTTTCTCCACATCCTCGCCAACAACTGCTGTCTCCTGTGTTTTTGATCTTAGCCATCCTGACTGGTGTGAGATGGAATCTCAGGGTTGTTTTGATTTGCATTTCCCTAATGACTAAGGATGATGAACATCTCTTTAGGTGCTTCTCAGCCATTAGATATTCTTCAGGTGAGAACTCTTTGTGTAGCTCTGTACCCCATTTTTTAATAGGGTTACTTGCCTCTCTGGAGTTTAACTTCTTGAGTTCTTTGTATATATTGGATATTAGCCCTCTGTCGGATGTAAGGTTGGTAAAGATCATTTCCCAATTAGTTGGTTGCCGCTTTGTCTTTTTGACAGTGTCTTTTGCCTTGCAAAAACTTTGTAATTTAATGAGGTCCCATTTGTCTATTCTTGATCTTAGAGCATAAGCTATTGGAGTTCTGTTCAGGAAATTCTCCCCTGTGCCCATATGTTCAAGGTTCTTCCCTAGTTTCCCTTCTATTAGTTTCAGTGTGTCTGGTTTTATGTGGAGATCTTTGATTCACTTAGAATTGAGCTTAGTGCAAGGAGATAAGGATGGGTCAATTTGCATTCTTCTGCATGTTGACCTCCAGCTGAGCCAGCACCATTTGTTGAAAAGGCTATCTTTTTTCCACTGGATGGTTTTAGCTCCTTTGTCAAAGATCAAGTGACCATAGGAGTGTGGATTCATTTCTGGGTCTTCAATTCTGTTCCATTGATCTACATGTCTGTTACTGTACCAATACCATGCGGTTTTTAACACTATTGCTCTGTAGTACAGCTTGAGGTCCGGGATACTGATTCCCCCAGAGGTTCTTTTACTCTTGAGAATAGTTTTAGCTATTCTGGGTTTTCTGTTATTCCAGATGAATTTTTGAATTGCTTTTTCTAACTCTATGAAGAATTGAGTTGGGATTTTGATGGGGATTGCATTGAATCTGTGTATTCCTTTTGGTAAGATGCTCATTTTTACTATATTAATCCTGCCAATCCATGAACATGGCAGATTTTTCCATCTTCTGAGGTCTTCTTCAATTTCTTTCTTCAGAGACTTGAAGTTCTTGTCATACAGATCTTTCACTTGTTTGGTTAGAGTCACGCCAAGATACTTAATATGGTTTGTGGCTATCGTGAAGGGTATTATTTCTCTTACTTCTTTCTCAGCCTGCTTATCCTTTGAGTATAGGAAGGCTTCTGACTTGCTTGAGTTGATTTTATATCCGGCCACGTTGCTGAAGTCGTTTATCAGCTGTAGGAGTTCTCTGGTGGAGTTCTTTGGGTTGCTTAAGTATACTATCATATCGTCTGCAAATAGTGATAGTTTGACTTCTTCCTTTCCAATTTGTATCCCTTTGACCTCTTTTTGTTGTCTAATTGCTCTAGCTAGAACTTCAAGTACTATATTGAAAAGATATGGAGAGAGAGGGCAGCCTTGTCTAGTCCCTGATTTTAGTGGGATTGCTTCAAGTTTCTCTCCATTTAGATTGATGCTGGCTACCGGTTTGCTGTAAATTGCTTTTACTATGTTTAGATATGGGCCTTGAATTCCTGATCTTTCCAAGACCTTTAGCATGAAAGGATGCTGAATTTTGTCAAATGCTTTCTCAGCATCTAATGAGATGACCATGTGGTTTTTTTCTTTGAGATTGTTTATGTAGTGGATTACATTGATGGATTTCCTTATATTGAACCATCCCTGCATCCCTGGGATGAAGCCTACTTGATCGTGGTGAATGATCATTTTGATGTGTTCTTGGATTCGGTTGGCAAGAATTTTATTGAGTATTTTTGCATCGATATTCATAAGAGAGATTGGCCTGAGATTCTCTTTCTTTGTCGGATCTTTGTGTGCTTTTGGTATTAGTGTAATTGTGGCTTCATAGAACGAGTTGGGTAGTGTTCCTTCTGTTTCTATTTTGTGGAACAGTTTGAAGAGTATTGGTGTTAGGTCTTCTTTGAAGGTCTGATAGAATTCTGCAGTAAAACCATCTGGACCTGTGCTTTTTTTGGTTGGAAGACTTCCAATGACAACTTCTATTTCTTCAGGGGTTATAGGACGGTTTAGATGGTCTATTTGATCCTGATTTAATTTTGGTACTTGGTATCTGTCAAGGAAATTGTCCATTTCCTCAAGACTTTCTAGTTGTGTTGAATACAGGTTTTTGTAGTAGGATCTGATGATTTTTTGAATTTCCTCAGTTTCTGTTGTTATCTCTCCCTTTTCGTTTCTGATTTTATTAATTTGGATACTATCTCTGTGCTCTCTGGTTAGTCTGGCTAAGGGCTTATCTATCTTGTTGATTCTCTCAAAGAACCAACTCCTCGTTTTGTTGATTCTTTGTATGGTTTTATTTGTTTCTACTTGATTGATTTCAGCCCTGAGTTTGATGATTTCCTGCCTTCTACTCCTCTTTGGTGTATTTGCTTCTTTTTGTTCCAGGGCTTTCAGGTGTGCCATTAAGCTGTTAGTGTATGCTGTCTCCTGTTTCTTTTTGGCGGCACTCAGGGCTATGAATTTTCCTCTTAGCACTGCTTTCATTATGTCCCATAAATTAGGGTATGTTGTGCCTTCATTTTCATTAACTTTCAAAAAGTCTTTGATTTCTTTCTTTATTTCCACCTTGACCAAGTTATCATTGAGTAGATCATTGTTCAGCCTCCACGTGTACGTGGGTTTTCTTTTGTTTTTGTTGCCATTGAAGACCACCCTTATTCCATAGTGATCTGATAGGAGGCATGGGATTATTTCTATCTTTTTGTATCTGTTGAGGTCTGATTTGTGACCAATTATATGGTCAATTTTGGAGAAGGTACCATGAGGAGCTGAGAAGAAGGTGTATTCTTTAGCTCTAGGATGAAATGTTCTATATATATCAGTTAGTTCCATTTGGTCCAAGGCTTCAATTAGATTCACTGTGTCCCTGTTTAGTTTCTGCTTTCCTGAACGATCCATTTCAGAGAGCGGGGTGTTGAAGTCACCCACTATTATTGTGTGCGGTGCGATGTGTGCTTTGAGTTTTAGTAAAGTTTCTTTTACGAATGAGAGTGCCCTTGCATTTGGAGCATAGATATTCAGGATTGAGAGTTCTTGATGGTGGATTTTTCCCTTGATCAGTATGTAGTGTCCTTCTGTGTCTTTTTTGATGACTTTAGGTTGAAAATCAATTTTATCTGATATTAGGATGGCTACTCCACCTCGTTTCTTGGGGCCATTTGCTTGTAAAATTGTTTTCCAGCCTTTTACTCTGAGGTAGTGTTTGTCTTTGACACTGAGGTGCGTTTCCTGCATGCAGCAGAATGCTGGGTCCTGTTTACGTATTCAGTCTGCTAGTCTATGTCTTTTAATTGGGGAATTGAGACCATTGATATTAAGAGAGATTAAGGCATAGTGATTATTGCCATCTGCCATTCTTGACGCTATCTTTATGTTTGAGTGGTTATCTACTTTTGGGTTTGATTCAAGAAGGTTATTATCTCATTTTTTCCAGGGTGTTGTTTCTCTCCCTGTATTGGAGGTTTCCACCTATTATCCATTGCAGGGCTGGATTTGTGGAAAGATATTGTGAAAATTTGGTTTTATCATGGAATATCTTGGTCTCTCCATCTATGGTGATTGAGAGTTTTGCTGGGTATAGTAGTCTAGGCTGGCATTTGTGCTGTCTTAGTGTCTGCATGAGATCTGCCCAGGATCTTCTGGCTTTCATAGTCTCTGGTGAGAAGTCTGATGTGATTCGGATAGGTCTTCCTTTGTATGTTACTTGGCCCTTTTCTCTTACTGCTTTTAGTATTCTTTCTTTGTTTAGAACATTCGGTGTTTTGATTATTATGTGACGGGAGGTATTTCTGTTCTGGTCCAGTCTGTTTGGAGTTCTGTAGGCTTCTTGTACGTTCATCGGCATCTCTCTCTTTAAGTTAGGGAAGTTTTCCTCCATAATTTTGTTGAAGATGTTTCCTGGCCCTTTAAGTTGCAAATCTTCACTCTCATCTATACCTATAATCCTTAGGTTTGGTCTTCTCATTGTGTCCTGGATTTCCTGGATGTTTTGGGTTACACGTTTTTTGCATTTTGCATTTTCTTTGACTGTTGAGTCGATGCTTTCTATGGAATCTTCAGCACCTGAGATTCTTTCTTCCATCTCTTGTATTCTATTGTTTATGTTTGCATCTATGACTCCTGATTTCTTCCCAAGGTTTTCTATCTCCAACGTTGTCTCCCTTTGTGATTTCTTAGTTGTTTCTACTTCCTTTTTTCGTTCCTGGATGGATTTGCTGAGATCCTTCACTTGTTTGTTTGTATTTTCCTGTATTTCTTTAAGGTATTTTTGCATTGCCTCTTTCAGGATTTCTTCCTGATGACCCACGTTCTCCTGCATTTCTCTGAGTGATTTTTGTGTTTCCTCCTCATGGGAATCCATCTGTTGATCCATTGTCTCCTGCATTTCTTTAAGCAGTTCTCGTGTTTCCTTTGTAAGGGCATCTAACCGCTGATTCATTTCTTTAAGCAATTTTTGTGTTGCCTCCTTATGGGCATCCGTCTGTTGACCCATATTATTCTGCATTTCTTTATGCCAATTTTGTGATTCCTTTGTGAGTGCATCTACCCGTTGATTCATCTCGTTAAGCGATTTTTGTGTTGTCTCCTTGTGCGCCTCCATCTTTTGATCCATGTTCTCCCGCATTTCTCTAAGCGATTTTTGTGTTTCCTTTGTAAGGGCTTCTAACCGTTGATTCATGGTCTCCTGTAACTCTTTATGAGATTTATTTGTGTCCTTCTTGTGATCCTCTAATAGGATCATGAGAAGTGATTTTAAATCCAGATCTTGTCTTTCGGGTGTGGTGGGGTATCCAGGATTTGCTGCTGTTGGAGAGTTGGGTTCGGATGGTCCCACATTACTTTGATTTCTGTTAGTAACATTCCTACGTTTGCCTTTTGCCATCTGGATACCTCTGATGTTAGTTGGTCCTGCTGCCACTGGCTGTTGGTTGGACCTCCTGTGAGCCTGCAAAGCTATTTCTGCCCCCCCTGGATTGCCAGGATTCCCCTGGCACCGATTTCTGGGGCCTGCCTGCTCCTGAGTGACTTTGGAGCCCTAATGTGCCTTGCCCCAAGTGATCTTATATTGGGGAGGCCTTGCACATCCAAAGGCTCAGCCTAGTGGATTCCTGGAGCAGAGGTCGCCAAAGGGAGGCTGGTAGGCTCCTGCCCTGTGCAGGGGTGAGTGATCTCTCCTGGGCGGGGAGGGGGCGTCCCTCTGCCAGGCAGAAGTCCCACAGCAGAGCTAGCACGCTGGTTACTGCAGATCTGCCCAGCACTTGGGAGCTGCACACACACAAGCCGCCCGAGACCCAAGCGATATTAAGCCTGTCTGTCTCAGAACCTGGCTGTCCCAACTTCCCAGTCACTGGAGCAAAGATGGCAGAGTGCAATCTGCACACTCTCCGTGGTGCCGCTCACCGCCGATCTGGCACCCAGACGACCACAGCGCTGACCCGTTCTCGGGCACAGACGGAAGCCCCAACAGGCCGTGTCCCAAGTGATGTTATATTGGGGATAGAGAGCTTGGGGTACCTGTCTCTTCAGCGCAGTCTGTGGGAACAGAGGTCGCGGAAGGAAAGCTGGTAGGCTCCCGCCCAGTGCGGGGTCCCTCTGCCAGGCAGAAGTCCCACAGCAGAGCTGGCGTGCTGGTTACTGCAGATCAGCCCCGCACTTGGGAGCCGCATACACACAAGCCGCCCGAGACCCAAGCGATATTATGCCTCGCAGTGTCTTTTAAGAACTGAGCTTTTACCAATATTAAATTAGGATCAAATAGACCATCTAAACCATCCTATAACCACTGAAGAAATAGAAGTGGTCATTGGAAGTCTTCCAACCAAAAAAAGCACAGGTCCAGATGGTTTTAGTGCAGAATTCTATCAGACCTTCAAAGACCTGACACCAATACTCTTCAAACTATTCCACAAAATAGAAACAGAAGGAACACTACCCAACTCGTTCTATGAAGCCACAATTACACTGATACTAAAAATCACACAAAGATCCGACAAAGAAAGAGAATCTCAGGCCAATTTCTCTTATGAGTATCGATGCAAAAATACTCAATAAAATTCTTGCCAGCCGAATCCAAGAACACATCAAAACGCTCATTCACCACGATCAAGTAGGCTTCATCCCAGGGATGCAGGGATGGTTCAATATAAGGAAGTTTGTCAATGTAAGACACTACATAAACAGTCTCAAAGAAAAAAACCACATGATCATTTCATTAGATGCTGAAAAAGCATTTGACAAAATTCAGCATCCTTTCATGTTAAAGGTCTTGGAAAGATCAGGTATTCGAGGCCCATATCTAAACATAGTAAAAGCAATTTACAGCAAACCGGTAGCCAACATCAATCTAAATGGAGAGAAACTTGAAGCAATCCCACTAAAATCAGGGACTAGACAAGGCTGCCCTCTCTCTCCATATCTTTTCAATATAGTACTTGAAGTTCTAGCTAGAGCAATTAGACAACAAAAGGAGGTCAAAGGGATACAAATTGGAAAGGAAGAAGTCAAACTATCACTATTTGCAGACGATATGATAGTATACTTAAGCAACCCAAAGAACTCCACCAGAGAACTCCTACATCTGATAAACAAGGTCAGCAAAGTGGCCAGATATAAAATCAACTCAAACAAATCAGTAGCCTTCCTATACTGAAAGGATAAGCATGCTGAGAAAGAAATAAAAGAAATGATACCCTTCACGATAGCCACAAACAATATAAAGTATCTTGGTGTGACTCTAACCAAACAAGTGAAAGATCTGTATGACAAGAACTTCAAGTCTCTGAAGAAAGAAATTGAAGAAGACCTCAGAAGATGGAAAAATCTGCCATGCTCATGGATTGGCAGGATTAATAGAGTAAAAATGACCATCTTGCCAAAAGCAATATACAGATTCAATGCAATCCCCATCAAAATCCCAACTCAATTCTTCATAGAGTTAGAAAGAGCAATTCAAAAATTCATCTGGAATAACAGAAAACCCAGGATTGCTAAAACTATTCTCAACCATAAAAGAACTTCTGGGGGAATCAGTATCCCGGACCTCAAGCAGTACTACAGAGCAATAGTGTTAAAAACTGAATGGTATTGGTACAGGGACAGGCATGTAGATCAATAGAACAGAATTGAAGACCCAGAAATGAACCCACACAGCAATGGTCACTTGATCTTTGACAAAGGAGCTAAAACCATCCAGTGGAAAAAAGATAGCCTTTTCAACAAATGGTGCTGGTTCAACTGGAGGTCAGCATTCAGAAGAATGCAAATCAATCCATTCTTATCTCCTTGTACTAAGCTCAATTCCAAGTGGATCAAGGGCCTCCACATAAAACCAGACACATTGAAACTAATAGAAAGGAAACTAGAAAAGAACCTTGAACATATGGACACAGGGGAAAATTTCCTGAACAGAACACCAATAGCTTATGCTCTAAGATCAAGAATTGACAAATGGGACCTCATCAAATTGCAGTTTCTGTAAGGCAAAGGACACTGTCAAAAGGACAAGGCGGCAGCCAACAAACTGGGAAATGATCTTTACCAGCCCTACATCCGACAGAGGGCTAATATCCAATATATACAAAGAACTCAAGAAGTTAGACTCCAGAGGGCCAAATAACCCTATTAAAAAATGGGGTACAGAGCTAAACAATGATTTTCACCTGAGGAATATGGGATGGCTGGGAAGCACCTAAAGAAATGTTCAACATCCTTAGTCATCAGGGAAATGCAAATCAAAACAACCCTGAGATTTCACCTCACACCAGTCAGAATGTCTAAGATCAAAAACTCAGGAGACAGCAGGTGCTGGCGAGGATGTGGAGAAAGAGGAACACTCCTCCACTGCTGGTGGGATTGCAAGCTGGTACAACCAGTCTGGAAATCAGCCTGATGGTTCCTCAGAAAACTGGGCATGATACTACCGGAATACCCCATTATACCCCTCCTGGGCATATACCCAGAGGCTTCCCCTGCATGCAATAAGGACACATGCTCCACTATGTTCATAGTAACCTTATTTATAATAGCCAGAAGCTGGAAAGAACCCAGATGTCCCTCAACGGAGGAATGGATTCAGAAGATGTGGTATATTTACACAATGGAATACTACTCAGCTATTAAAAATAATGAATTCACGAAATTCCTAGGCAAATGGTCAGAACTTGGAAATATCATCCTTAGTGAGGTAACCCAATCACAAAAGAACACACATGGTATGCAGTCACTGATAAGGGGATATTAACCCAGAATCTAGGAATACCCTAGACACAATTCGCATATCAATAGATTTCCAAGAAGATGGAAGGAGAGACCCCTGGTCCTGGAAAGACTGGATGTAGGGGAATGCCAGGACAGAGAAGCGAGAGGGGGTTGAATGGGGAAAAGAGGGAGGGAAGGGTGCTTATGGGACTTTTGGGGAAGGAGGAACTGGGAAAGGGGAAATCATTCGGAATGTAAATTTAAAAAATATATAGAAAAAAAAAAAGAACTGAGCTTTTCTTGACTCAGAGCTATGATCCTGAAAACCTTAACTGCCACCAAAGCCAGTGGCTTTTAAGTTCTTGTCTAAAAAAAAAGAATAATGAATTAGAGAAATGAAATACATAGATCACAGAGGGTCCGTTTTAGAGAAAAGTTTATTAAAGCACAATGATGTGCTCACCAACCCAGAAATTCTCCAAACTCTATTAACATAGGCATGGTTGACTTGTCGCCAAACAAACCAGTAGCCATTGGCAAGTCAGTCTCAAGTCCTCTCATCCTCAGGGAACAGGGAGGCTAACAGTTCTTCCTTCAACAAGGTTTCTGGTAAACCCTGCCCCCCTTCACGAAGCCTTGGAGGAACCTATGTCATTTTATTAGCACAAAGTTCCCATCACTCGTGGTTATGAAGGTCTTAGGAACTCTTGTATTGGCAGTTGTGGACTAATACCAAGTATCATACCAAAATATGGTCTTTTCACTCTAAAAATGGCAGGAGTTTTGGAGGCACTATCAGGAATCCAAAGCAGAGAACACCCATGTCTCTCTTATTACGTAAAAGACATGCACATACTGCAGCCAGATTGCCAGGGCCCAAATCCTTACAATTTATCTTTGGGACTCTTAGCAGGTTATATGAAGTACACAAAAATGTCTAACATGTTTTCAACTGTGATTATTAGCATCTATGGGACATGGAAAATGAAAGACTGTCAGTTTCCAGAGAGTCTGTTTTCTGAGAATGCTGGATGTACAGGCACCGGCTTCTCTGTAGACATTTGCATTATTCCCTGCACATGTGGGCACTTGACCCTGCAACACCCACGGCCTAGCATAGCTTCGGCATGCACATTTTCCTCATGGCTGGGAATCAGGATTCCATTTATAGTCTGCATGTTTACTTAATGTTGAATGTCAGCTGCAACTAATGGTGTGTTTTATTTTAGGGAAACGTGCAGAATTCTTGGATTAAGACACAAGGAGATTCTAGGATGGATGAAGCTTCAAAGAGACCATTTTCTCATGGTGATGCTGAAACTGGCAAAACTGCATCCACTGGTGATGCTGACAGATGGAAGCTGGAGCTGGTGAGTGTGGAGTGCTTCTGCTTCTGCACCTCCGTTTCTTCCCATCACAGGTCGCTCTTCACCTTTACCCTCTGTCACCTTTGGCCTTCGTCACTTCAGGTGCTCACACCCAGCCTTTCTCGCCTCACTGGATCTGTCTGTTATCGGGTTTTCTCTCTTCTAGAGTCATTCTTGGTTCCTTTCTGAAACATCCCCTGCTTTGTCCAGTTCTTTGCCTGTGTTTCTCCTTGTTCTTTGGATGCACACAAGGCAATTGCTCATAGCCTTTTCTTTAGTCTGTCTGATGTCTAGTTTCTCAAAGATTGTTTTTTTCTTTTCAATTTATCCTGTTCATGACCCTACATTTTTATCTCCTTTACTCCCTAAACGTTCCCAGACAGTTGAGTATATTCTTATCTGCATTCCTTGTCTCCTATTTTCACTTTATTACCTGATAGCACATTCAGCCTACTCATTTTACAGGTGCAAGTGATCTCTACCTAGTAATAGTTTTGATACCACATGGACCAGTTCAACAGCCTCTTTCCTAACATTCTTACTGCACAACACAATAAGTATTCATTAAAGTACTCAAAGGTTCACAGCCTAGTGTTTTACTCTGAAAGAGTACTCACAAGATTTTTTTTCCATCCTTGTGCGTCTTTGCTGTGTTCCCTGCCATTCCAGTGTCTCTTCACTCCATAGCTAATCAACATCCTGGCTTTCATGAACATTTGCCAAGAACACATTCTACTTGAACTTTGCCAATTAAGAAAAGGTTACATAGATGTCTTACAATGGTATGTATTCTTTTATCTAACCCCTCTTTCTTTCTCTTTCTCCATCTCCCTTACCCCATTTTCTCTTTTAAATTCACTTTGGCTTTTAGAGACAGGGTTTCATGTAGCACTGTGGTACCAAATATGGCTTTGAACTCAATCCTCCTGCCTCTGCATCTCAAGTGCTGGGATTACATGTATGTCCCAACAATTTGTCTTTGTTTCCTGCCATTGCATTTCTTGATCTGTCCATGTTACTGCATGTAGCAGAAGCGTAGCAATTTTCATTGAGGAGCCACCAAATGAATGTGCCACACGTGACTTACCTAGTGCTGAAGGACATTTGTGTTGCTTCTAGCTTGGTACTTGTGTGACTATTTCTGCAGAGAACATTTGTTATGTCTGTGGGGGTGCACCTCACACATTCTTGGTGTCAGGCTATGCCAGTGTAGGACTTGAATTGATTATCAATGGCTGCCTTCCAAACAGTTCTTTACCAGTTTACACCCGTCCGTGGCACAGAACTTGTCCTGAAGTCCACACCCTTCCTAATACACTGTTGGCAGTGTTTCTAATGAACTTGTGTGCATTTGTTTGGAGTTTCTGTTTATTTGTTTTTTTATGAGTGTGTTTATTTCATACAAGGTCTCTCTATGTAGCCTAGGCTGGTCTGGAACTCACCATGAACCCAGGCTACCTTTGAGTTTATAGCAAAGTGTGCTATAGAGTGCTTCTGCTCCTTATTATATTACGCTTCTTTGATATGTTGATTTGGGGGAGTTTTTTTTAATATATTCAGGTACAAGGCCTTTCACACACACATACACACATGTGCACACACACATGCACATACACATACACATGCTTTATTATGTGTAGTAAGTTTTGCAGTCTCACCAAGAATCTTACTTTTTAATTCTTCTGGTAGGTAATTGCTTGCTTTAGTTACAAAGATTTCATTGCTTATTCATTGTATAGCGCTTTCTGTGTCTTAAAAAGTCCCTTTCTATCTGACACAGGATATTTTCCTAAAGTATTTTCTGGAGTGTATAGCTGTGCCTTACATTTAGATGTAAATCTGCCTGGAATTCATCTTGGTATGTGATGTGAAGCACACAGATCACATTTTGGTTTTGTCTCATGTGTTTATTCATATATTAGAGTTATATGTATTGAAAAGATAGTCTTGGGTCTTCATGATTTACATGTTGCATTTCATGCCTGTGGTTTTGAGGGTCAACCCAACAGCTTGCACATGTAAGGCGAGCACACACCTGGGAAAACGCCCCTGCATCTCAGCACCTTTTAACAGAACCACTCTTAACCGATAGAAAAGGTGCTATCGGTTAAGAGTGGTTCTGTTTCCTTATCTGTTTCATTGTGCTCATATTAATTGTCTTGATTATTATACCCTGAATCATAGACCATAATCATATAGAATGTCATTCTTTTTCCAAAAGAGTATTTTTACTATTTTGGCCTTTCGAATTTCCAAATACATTGTAGAGTTTGATTTTGATCACCTTTTTAAAATATATGTTATTTGGGAATTAATGCCCTTATGATACCATTTCACCCATCCTTGTGAACTCCATATAACTCCATGTATTTAAGTCATCTTTAACCTTTATTTGTTTTGTTTTGTTTTGTTTTGTTTTGTCTCTGAGATTCTGGGAATCAGAACTTGGGCCGAGTACCACTAGGCAAAGCACTGCATTGCTGAGTTGCATCCCTGGCCTTTGGCTTTCTTGAAACAGGGTCTTTGAGCATAGCTCAGGACGCTCTGGATCTGGTTGATTTCAGGTAGGCCTAGAATCTAGGCCCTAGAACTCATGATCATGCTGCCTGGGACTCTAGTGCAGTGGACATGGAGTATACCACCATGCTTGACTATTTTTAGGTCCTCTGAGGAAAGGATTCAAATGTCCTTCATTAGAACTAGTCCTTACTTGGTTTGGATGCTATCATAAATATAATATTTATTTTCATATTTCATTTCTGAACTCACTGATAAAAAAAAGCTCGCAGATTTTGCTATTTTTACTAAGTCATACTTTTTCAAAAACGAGTATTAGAGTGGCGGGGTTTCTCTTCTGTCCTTCACTTTTAACCTGTTCGTATCTTAGTATCTGAGGGTGGTTTCCTTTAGAAGCACACAGCTGGGCCTGGCTCTCGGCTGCTCTGGTGTTAGTTTTATAATGCAGTGCCTATGCCATTGTTAATCAGTGGGATACCCACGCCACTTGGTGAGTTCTTTTATTGTCCTATTGTTTGCCCCAATGCGTCACTGCTTGAATTATTTTTGGGAGTTTCTTTTCTCTCCTTCCTGGTTCTGAAATAATATTTAGCACCAGCATTCACTTTGTCACTCAGTTCAGAAACCTGGATGAGTTTTGTCTTTTTCTATCTCAGATCTAATCAGTTATAAACTTGCGTCCCCCTGACTGTGACTATCTCGACACTACAGACTTACTTTTTAGTATTTATCGCTGGGTTATCTGCTTCACAGTCTGACCTCTTACCTACGCATTTGCAATCAGTTCTTTATAAACTTTGTTTCCCCCAATTATTCTGATGCTACACTCATTCTGCTAAGTTTTCAGTGCGTGTCCAGTGCCTCAGCTACAAGGGTTGGATAAACAAATGTCTTAGCATTTATACTCTTCCCATGTCCCACACTTTCCTGTTTCTCCCACATCCAGCTGTTCCTTCTCATAGCACTTTACCTTGTGGTGATTCAGTCAGGCTACCCAAAGATTCAGTGTGGTGTGACGGCTTCAGATTCTGTCCTGCAGATCCTTCTTCAAGCCTTAACTCCTGCCCTAAGAAACCTACTGTATTTCTTTTAAAGGGATCATAATTGTGCTTTCCCTCCTGTTCATCTCATGGAGACTCGTGTACCAGTCTGTTCCTCACAAGAGTACCAGCTCTTGCTGAGGTTTGAGGCACCTTTGTGTAGATACCTAAAAAGTACTCGTTGAGTGGTAGGTTGCATACAGAGTCAGCCTACAGATGGGGTGTCTATTTGGCTTATCATGGTAGGCATTAAACTTTTAATGTTTCTATTCAAAATATGTATATATTGCTCGCCAAACATGTTTCAATTACAATGGGAAGTTCTGATAAAGTTTGAACTTTACCGTTATGAACCTGCTAAGTGACAACCAACTTTCTGCAAAGTCACACGTTTAAGGGTAAGACTTGGTATGCGCAATTTTAAAAGAAAATAAGAATTGTAGTCAGTCACCATTTCGGGACCCAGTGGTTCTGTATTGACTCACCTAGTAGCCAGAGCAGTAGAGTTGGGGTGACCTAGTGAAAGCGTCCCTGTGGCCTTGATCTTCCTGTAGGTGAGAGAGAAAAACTCAAGTTACTATTTAGAATTCAATTTTTTTTTTTTATGAAAACAAGACATGGCAAAAATGTGCTTTCCTGCCTTGTTCCACAGGAGAGGCTGAAACTCACATACGAGGCGAAGACTGACCTTCTGGAATCTCAGCTGATGCTTCTGAGGTAAAATGAAGTCATCCATTTCCAAATACAGCAAAAGTTCTGTAGATAGACTTTAGCAGTTGATGAACTACAGGTGTTATCAAAATTAGAATTAATTGATAGAGCTTCATAATGTAGTACAAAAAAATAAAGCAACCACTCCTGTACTTCAAGGTTATGGTAAGAGTTAGTAGGATACATATGTAGCGTGTCTCCTGTGCTCAACATCATACACGGTGATAATAAAGGTTATGGTAAGAGTTAGTAGGATACATATGTAGCGTGTCTCCTGTGCTCAACATCATACACGGTGGTAATGATGCTTCTCTATACTTGTACTGTTCCCGGGACTTAGCCTAGAATTTTTCACTTTCTTTTAGGAAAGACTTAGTTGAATACCAGAAAACCTGTGAGGATCTTAAGGAAAGACTGAAGCATAAAGAGTCTCTTCTGTCTGCGAGTACAGCCGGCCGTGTGGGTGGCCTCTGTCTGAAATGTGCTCAGCATGAGGCTGTTCTTTCCCAGACACATAACAACGTGCACATCCAGACCATCGAGACGCTGACTAAGTAAGTGTGCCTTGTGTCCGGAGTCTTTGGCCACGCAGGACGTTATATCTGTAAGGGCATTGTGTCCTTTGATTCGATGCTGAGTCACATGCAGTCAAATTCAGCTCCCAGTAAACCAGAGTTTAGAAGATCTGTTCACTGTAGCTTTCATGAAGAAAGACTGGCAAAGGCCTGGTGTGCCAGCTGTGGGTAAATGTCACGGAACAAGTCATTTTAGCTCTTAGTTCAAATCTCATCTGAGGTAAGAGAACTGAAATAGATAATCTTCGTGGTTTCACCCCATTCAGTGACCCTTGTCTCAACAGTATTCTTCACAAGATGAGCATGATTGGCGCTCCTTAGGTTGCTTCATGTCTTGGATTTACAGTGTGGTTTAGGCAGAATGGGCTATCAGCACATCTTCATGGGCCTTGACAAAGCATATTCTGATGTCATGGGAAGAGGATGCAGCTGTCTCAGTGTCAGCAGAGGAAGGCTGAATAGGGGGTGGTTACAAAGGAGCTCTGTCCAAATTCTTGCCCAGGCTGAAATGCCACAGGCCTCCATGTGCATCTCCTGGTCTAGTTTCACTCCCCCGAAGGAAGTCTTTTTTCTTCTGTAAAATTTCATGCAGTAGAAATTGAAAATTATTGGTTATTATAGAATCCAGTGCTGTTTGCAGTCTGTGCTTTCCTATGCTCATTAGTCTTGTCCCGACTCTGTCTGCTCTGCTCATTTCAGAAGCCCAAACTGCCTTTATTTCTGAGTTATTCCCTTGCTAAGCCCCACCCACTAGGCCATCGACTGACTTCATGCTTCTCTCAGAATCTTTAGAATACATCCTGTCCACTTGAGAGCCACACTGAGGTCCTGTTCATTGCTTCAGCTCTAGGTCCCGCCAGAGTCCCTGGTCGTGGCCGCCACTCTGTTCGTGATGAGATAGGGGTCGTTTGCTCACCACTCAGAGATCCCATAGGCAGAATTGTTGTGCAGACAGGGAATGACTGGTCATGAAAGGCAGGCCGATATTCTGTGTGTCTTGACCTATAGACAATGTGCTTTGTTGCTCTGAATGGGGTTTTCTGTTTTGTTATTTTGTGGGAAAATATGCAAAGGCATCTTTACCTTGTAAACAGGAGCGCTGAGCTTTGATGCAGACTGCCGTGGATGCATAGTCTAGTTCTTCCACTGTTTGCTCGGTAATCTCACTACAGTTACCTAGCCTTTCTAGGCCTCTGCTTTCTCACTTTTAGAGCTTACTAGGTGTTTGGAACAATGGTTAGGATGATATCTATACAGTGCTTTGTAAATGCTTGGCCTTCTGCTGAGCTGTATCTGTATACTAAACTCCAAAGCTCTGTACCTCACAGAGTATAAGAAGGTTTAATGTTTCTGGTAATTGTGACTTCCACACATGATTAATGTACTGATTGCTGTACAAAACCTGATTTGCCAGTAGGGGTGACTGGTAGCTGATGGTCTTGATTTTGTTAAATATGTTGTAAATTATTATTAAAGCTTTTACATACATTCAATAACACACACACACACACACACACACACACACACACACACACACACACACACACACAGGAAAATACTTTTCCTACCCAAATAATAAATAGTGAGTGTTTGTTATTTGACCAGGCCTGAGCTAGGCAGTTGAAAAAGATAGTCTCCTTTAATCTTAAAATGCATTTTGTGAGGCAGATACTATTATGTCCATTTATAACTTAGGAAGCAGTGGCTCAGAGAAATTAAATTTTTCTTTCTATTTGATAAAAAAAAAGCATAGAACTGTACTTTACAAACTGAATTATGTATAAAGAGCCAAATGTAATTCAGGTTATAAAGCATTAGAAGTAAACTGATAGCTTTGGACTTGTATCCTAAGCATGTCAGACAAAAGTGAAAATCATAAACAGCAAAACAAATTCTTCCCTTGACTCATTAAAAATTGAACTCCTGGGCATCGGGCGTGGTAACCCACACCTATCGTGGCAGGCTCAGTAGGTTAGAGCGGCGGATCCCAAGCCAGTCTGGACTACAGAGCAGGATCTGGCCTCACCGAACATAAATCTCGATATGTGGCTCGGCCGTGTGACGCTGGTCCACGTGTCCAGGATTTGATTCCCAGCACTGAAAACAATTTTAATTGACTTAATTTGCTTAAAATAAAATATTGCAAATTATAGTAAAAGACTGGGAAAATGCTTGACACATGAAACTAATTAACAGAGTATGTAAGCAGTTTTGAAATAAAACTTGGCAGACTGTCCAGTTGCACTATGAGTAAGGGGAAGGAGCTAGTAAGAGAGGAAGCTGTCAGTTATCAGAAGATACTCTACTAAGAACAGCCTACTCCATCGGACTGGTCATGGCTAATGGTGTGTGATTCCACGAGGCCAGGATTCTCGGGCCCCACTGGGGAAACTATGAAATCAGCACAGCTACTATGCAGGATGATGTAGCACTGTCTATTCATATTTAATTTATGCACTATAGTTTCCTACGAAGAAAAGCTCATATGTACGCACAGTGGAACATGTACAAAGAATACTTTTTAGCACTATTTGTAAGGGTGCAAAAGCCTGAGTGTCCTTCAAAAGGAGTAACTAAATTGTGGTCTGTGTCAGCTGTGCTGATTTCTGGGAGAACTGTGGCTGGAGAGACGGCTCAGGCAGCAAGCTGCTTGCTGCAGAACTTGACGATCTAAGTTCAGTCCCTGGGAACCCAGATAGTGCAAGGAGTGACCTGAGTCCTGCAGGTTGTCCTCTGACCTCTACAGTGGTGCTGTGCACATCCGTGTGTCACACACACACTCACACACACAGAGTAAATAAACATGAAACATTAAATATGCATGCACACCCGTGCACACAGTTCACACAGGTTTTGTATATCCGCACACGCATGTGTGAAGAAGTGAGGAGGACCCATGTGGGCCTAACTCCACAGTAAATAAAATTACCTAGGATAACAGCAGAACAAGGCCATTTGATTTCCTAGGTCAAATGTGATAGTAGATATTTTCTCTAGGGTCATATATGTATATAGAAGAAGATTTGAAAGAATACACACCAGATATTTATCAGTAGTCAACACTGGAAAAGTAGAAAAGGGGCCCCAAGCATTCAAGATTTGTTTCAAACAGTCTTTAATACCATTGGTAACTAACTTTACATGGAGATACTATGAAAAATAAAAATTACTATGATATTTTATGATAAATAGATGTCAAAGGCAGTTTTAACTAGTCTAGTGAAATCAACCAACAAATAAAATCAGAGTACACCCCTATAGCATTGGCCTTCCAGGTTGTAGAGAACATGCCGAATGGGGGTTACATTGATTTATATTGATTGAGTGTCTGATGGGGGTTACATTGATTTATATTGACTGAGTGTCTGATGGAGGTTACAGTGTTTATATTGATCGAATGTCTGGCTTTTGTTTAGACATTAGATTCTTGTCAATTATGAATCCTGCTTTGGTTGTCTTGAATTTGATCTCAGCCTCTGAGAGGAAGTGCTGGCCTACTTAGTTCCCATTTCTGCTGTGTCAGCAATGTGGCCTTCTGTTCCGCTTTAGTAACAGAATAGGGTGAAAGGTTTCTACTCTTCTCATTCTTGTGGGTGTAAGGCTCCCTTCCTGTGGTCTGGTACTTAGGCCTTTCCAACATACGAATGCACAGTGCTGCCTACTGAGCATGACGCCGACCTGGAAATCACCCAGCATGTCTTGGGTTTGGATTTCTAGTTCTGTGTATTTAACGTCAGTGCATGCTACATAGTTTTTATGTAGAATTTGAGAACTGTACCTTAAATATGATAAATCCAAAGAGCATGCGGGAGCCTTGTGAAGCCAGTCGCCAGCCACGCCTTCCACACTCCAACAAGAGCTGTTCTGCATCTGTGCACCATGAGTGACATGAGTGACATGTGGTGGACAGAGAGGGCATGAGGCCTAGCACGGACACCAAACCACCCATGTTTCTGAGCTGTTTTATACTGGGGATCATAGTGAGTAATGTAAAACGTGTTAATATTGCTTGCATTTTTTTGATTGGTTTGAAATCTTCTGAAGTGCCTTCCACTCAGGCTGCTTTGTCCTGTAAAGTTGGTAAAAGTAACGCTAATTTCTTTTATTCTCTTTCATAGTGGTCAAATTTTAATGGTTTTCAAGGTGGTAGTTGAAAATTCTTTAGAGAAATCATGGTTACATTTTTTTTTTCCCTGAGGAGAAATGATTCTGGTAGTGCCCTCCTGGAGTTTTGGTCCATTTGTGATCACTGTCAGACTTCTGTCCAGCTGGCATCAGACAGCTGCATCCGGGAGCTTTCCAAAAGTGAGGCACAAAGGAATGTCTCATCGCCCTCTAGACTTCCCTTAAAAGCAGGCGTAATGAGGCTTGTTAGAGCGATGTGTATTGCAAACGCCTAAAGTCGACAGTGCCTTAAAGCTTTATTTCCTAGTAGTTCTGTATTTCTTTTTTTTTTTATTTTCTAAGTTTTTTTATTTACATTCCAAATGATTTCCCCTTTCCTGGTTCCTCCCTCCCCGAAAGTCCCATAAGCCCCCTTCCCTCCCTCTGTTCCCCATTCAACCCCCTCTCGTTTCTCTGTCCTGGCGTTCCCCTACATCCAGTCTTTCCAGGACCAGGGGTCTCTCCTTCCATCTTCTTGGAAATCTATTGATATGTGAATTGTGTCTAGGGTATTCCGAGATTCTGGGTTAATATCCCCTTATCAGTGACTGCATACCATGTATGTTCTTTTGTGATTGGGTTACCTCACTAAGGATGATATTTTCAAGTTCTGACCATTTGCCTAGGAATTTCGTGAATTCATTGTTTTTAATTGCAGAGTAGTATTCCATTGTGTAAATATACCACATCTTCTGAATCCATTCCTCCGTTGAGGGACATCTGCGTTCTTTCCAGCTTCTGACTATTATAAATAAGGCTGCTGTGAACATAGTGGAGCATGTGTCCTTATTGCGTGCAGGTAAAGCCTCTGGGTATATGACCAGGAGTGGTATAACAGGATCCTCTGGGAGTGTGATGCCCAGTTTTCTGAGGAAGCGCCAGACTGCTTTCCAGAGTGGTTGTACCAGCTTGCAATCCCACCAGCAGTGGAGGAGTGTTCCTCTTTCTCCACATCCTCGCCAACAACTGCTGTCTCCTGTGTTTTTGATCTTAGCCATTCTGACTGGTGTGAGATGGAATCTCAGGGTTGTTTTGATTTGCATTTCCCTAATGACTAAGGATGTTGAACATTTCTTTATGTGCTTCTCAGCCATTAGATATTCTTCAGGTGAGAAGTCTTTGTTTAGCTCTGTACCCCATTTTTTAATAGGGTTATTTGGCTCTCTGGAGTCTAACTTCTTAAGTTCTTTGTATATATTGGATATTAGCCCTCTGTCGGATGTAGGGTTATTTCAAGATGAGGATGATTCTTGTTTCTTATTGCAGCCTTCTCCTTTGTGTATTTACACCCAGGCTGACCTTGTTCAGGGTCTTCGCCTGGGTTTCCCTGCTCTGACGGAGCATTAAGTTTCTGATGTGCTGCACTCGTAGTGAGTGCTCACAAAGGCCTTTCCAGTGCAGGCTTGCAGACTGTGTTGTGTGTGCTGTCTTTACCCCTGCCTGCGTTCTTCCTGGGCTGTGGAGTACAATGAACTCAGTTCACGTGGCTGACTCAGCTTCCCCAGGAAACTCCCTGGCTGGGTGAGACCCTGGACTCATCGTGTGCTGTTTTTAAGTTTTTTCCAGAACTTTGCCTCAGAAGTTGATGTCGCATGTGTCTGTTCCACTGTCCTCAGGCCTAGCACTAGGTGTGTCCTCTGGACACAGCTTCTGGAGGAGGGTGCACCGGCCCACAGCCCACCTGGCTGCCTGCCGTGGTATCGTCCCATCTCTGAATAACCAGTAGTCTCCAGATGCAAGAGGAAAGTGTAGGGTACAGAGCGGGAGATCAGCTAAGAGAGCGACAGGCGGATGAAGATGAGGGTCGAAGGAGCTGAGGCTCCCACTGACAAGCTCGGGCTGCCACCCAGAGCTCCTTGTTTCCTGAGTATTCAGTGTTAGGTAAGGGGCAGAGTTGAACACAGATGTAGGATGCTGAGCTTGCCAGGCCGACTCTGGGCTCCTGTAACCTCCGGGGCATGGCCTGAGCTGGAGAGGCTCACTCCCATCCGTGCAGATGCCATCTCTGAAAGGACAATCTTAATGAAATGTCGGTGTCTGGGGCTCATCTTTAATGATCTTCTCTGGCTTAAGTGTTGATGAATTTATATCCTGAAACATCTTGAACTAGAAGAACTTTTACCTTGTGCTTCTGAATAATAACTTGGCCTTTCCCATTTCAATCTTACAGCATTATTACTGGGAACTCTCTTTTGGTATGAAGTCGTCTGGCTGTGGATGTCCTTATTTATACACTTGAGCTTTTTGGTTTATTTTAATATGGAAAAGCAGTAGACTCAGAAACAGATTAAACTATTCTAAAGTAGCTTAATTTATGGTTTTAATTGTACATGTATTTTTTGTATGCATGCGTTTGTGTGAGCACACATGCATTCCATGAGACATGTAAGGTCAGAGTGCTCCTCTCAGTTGTTTAACTCCTCCCACCGTGTAGGTCCTTGACACCAAACTCAGTTTGTCAGCCTCAGAGCAAGTGCTTTCCCCACAGTAGCCGTTCTTGCAGCCCCATACATATGTTCTCTTGTCATTTACTTTGTTGAGCATCTACTATGTGACAAATACTGCTCTTGATAGAGGACGCCCTGAAAATAAACTAAGTGGATTACAGCTGTCCCCCGTGAGAAGCAGATGAGCTCCTGCTCCGCCTCCTGGTGTCTGTTAACTTGTTTTACATGCACTGAGCTGCTCGCTGTCTCCTGGAGCTGGGAACCTCGTCTTTGTGATACTATAGTATAGATAAAGGATGTCACTGAGTTATAATGTTTTGCTACTCAGTAGCTCTCAGGGAGGTGAGCATGTGATTCCAGACTGGTTTGTGACCCTTAAAGGTGGTTTTCTCCTAGGTTCATAGGTCCTTGCCGTTTGTATATTCCCCGTTTATGTTATTTACACTTCTGTTTTGAAACTCAAATAAGTACAAATTCTGTTTTGCTCACATTCATTTTTTTTTTACTTTAGAATGATTAAATCTGCTTTTGAGTCTCTTACTTTCCCACATAATTATGCTTCATAATATTCAATCAGAACACTTTACTGTTTTTTATTTCACTTAGAATAAAAATTAAGTAATTTTCATGAATTTAAGACGAATCAGGAAGCTTATTACCATTCCACAGATTTCATGCTATTTGTAACAATTTGTTTTTAACAAAAAGAGTTTTTATGAATGTGTTCAGTGTTACATGTTTCTAAAAATGTGGCTGTTTTCCAAATACCACAGATAGTTTGAAATCTTTTCTTCAGGAGATTTGTGAAATGGAGTCATTGGTTAGTTTAGAAGGGTATTCGAAATCAGTTTGTGGTCTTCCAGACCTCTCTTCAATGCTTGCTTTTCTTTTCTTTTCTTTTCCTTTCTTTTCCTTCTTTTTATCCCAGTTGCTTCTTCTCTGACAGTTTATAATCTGTCAGAGTTGGTGCTGCATGAGAAAGCTGGTCACGCTGATGGTGCACTCGATGGCACGTGTACAGTCCAGCATACTCTTCACTCTGCTTGTATGTGTAGAAAATTTACCACCTCACTTTTCTCTTTGGCACCGGGGCATGTGCAGTTTTAAGCTGTATTATTATTTTGCATACACATGTGCTAGCTTGTCTGCATGCACGCAGGTGCCTGTGGCAGCTAGGAGGCTGCACTGGGTCCTAAGAGATGGACTGTAGAGCTGGTCAGGACCACTTGGTGTGGGTGCTGCGCTTGGGTCTTCAAGAAGAGCAAGTTCTCTACCTGAGCTGCCTCTCTAGTCCCCTCTACTGGGGACTGTTATACAGCGATAAGTTGCAAAATAGCCTGGGAATTTGTTTTTGGTTTTATTTTTTTTGTTGTTGTTGTTTTTGGTTTTTTGAGACAGGGTTTCTCTGTATAGCCCTGGCTGTCCTGGAACTCACTCAGTAGACCAGGCTGGCCTCGAACTCAGAAATCCGCCTGCCTCTGCCTCCCAAGTGCTGGGATTAAAGGTGTGCGCCACCACTGCCCAGCAGGAATTTGTTAAGGACTTTATTTAACCCATGAAACTGGATCCTTGCTACTTTACGTGTCCCAACATTGGTATTCTGCTTAGCCAACAAGCCTCTCAGCCGAGTGGACATCTGAGGCCTGTTTAGGAGTGGGTGGAGTTTGCCCAGGACCAATACCGGTAGCCAAGATTTTGTTCAATTTGAGTGTCATATGTGTAACTGGAGGGCTTGCTGGGTCCCAGAAAAATGCCCACTGAAATAAAAAGCAGACATAAACAGCAGAATAAACTACAGGTTTTGTTCATAATTAGCTGAGAGAATTTGACTGGGGGTGGGGGAGATGAAAATGAGGCCGCAGGAAAGACATAAAAGGAAATGTTTCTACCAGTGCAAGCAAGCCAGAGTAGACACCATGGCACAGCCTGTGACCCCCACCCCTGCAAGGAGTGATACCACGGTTTCTCTTCAAATATTGTAAATCTTTAGCACACGCTTCCTCATTGGTAGAGCTGCCTTTGATGTGCACACTGTCTTCTGACCGTGGCTGCCAACCCGGCTCCCTCATTTCCAAGTCATTCCCTCTTGCTGAGGCTTCGCTCCATGGTCCTGCATGTGCCAGCCCTTTCCACAGAGGGTATTCATTGTCTCATGCAGATGTGGTCCTGCCTAGAAGGCCTCTGTCTGTCTGCCACTCTGCCTGTGCAGGCCAAAGGAGGACCGAGGGTCATTGGGTTGTGTGGATGCTTTCTGAGCAGCCCCCCCAGAGCACTTCTAATACACACGGATGCTTCCTTTCTTCTGACTTCCAAGAATGTGACACATGCTCATTTCTTACCTGGTGTGTTCTTTTTGTGCTGACAGAGAGAGAGATGACTTAATGTCTGTGCTAGTTTCCGTGCGGAGCAGCTTGGCGGAGGTGCAGGAGAGAGAGACAAGCGCTTATCAGCAGGTGAAACACGCCGTGCAGATGACCGAGGAAGCCAACTTTGAAAAGACCAAGGCAAGTCTAATGCTTGGAAATGGAAAGAGCACACAGCTACCCTCCACGTGTGCATGTCTCTGCTCATTTTCATAACCAAACTAATTGCAAACACACAAATCAGATGCCAGTCCAGAATGTTGATTTTTCTAAATTAAAAAAAAAACCAAAAACTTACTATTTGGAGTGTTCTAATTTTTCTGTAAATATTTCTGTTCTGCCACTACGCAGAGAGTGTAGAACATTTTGGGAAAGTGCTTTGGGAGAGTGGTGTGCGTAATCTTGTTCACAGATAGTTTTACTGTGTACAGATAGGTACGTCACTACAGGCAGGCTCTGCGTGTTTTGGTCTAGCTTCAGTTCTGGCCCCAAGCACCTCTCAGGATCTAAGGAGCATCCCTGGCAGGTTTCCACTGTCAGGAGTGGAAGGAGCTCCGTTCCACGCTCCTTGTCAGCAGGGACCGAAACTGAGCCAGAGCCAGCCTTCCCCGTCGCCATCCACCCATCCACCCACCCACCCATCCACCCACCCACCCATCCACCCATCCACCCATCCACCCATCAGACGCAGCCTCGGCTGGGGCAGTGTCTGGGCAGTACCTGTGACTCTGCGTCTTCCCTCTCTCTGGTTACTTCTTTCTTTAGCATCTCCTTCTCCGAGGCCCGTTTGTCTTGCTGCGAGGCGAGCTCCTTTTCCAGTCTTTCTGTCTGCCTCTGCAGCTCGCTCTTCAGCTGCTCACACTGGATCAAAGCCTGCAGGCGGGAGAGCGAGAAGGGACTTGAGCACCAGGGAGGAATGAGACGATTGTGTCTTCCTTTTTCTGGGATAGTCCAACCCCACTCTATAGATATCGAATGCTATATTTTGTTGTACACAGACACTTATTGTTAATAAAGTCCCTTAATATCACTTAAAATTGAGTTCACTCCTGTTGAATAGAAAACTACTTTCTGTTATCAGGATGGACATTTTACAATGCCAGTAAAAGTTCATACTTGAGAAAACCCACAATTTTCCTTGAACCAAAATTGCCTATTATGTGTTTTCAGAAATAAAATCTCTCTTGCTGCCATTATTTATAGCATCCAATCATCAACTAGGATTTCAAAGTTATAATTTAACAGCCTCAGTGAAACTAAGAAGCCTGGGCATCTTGGTCCAGGTATTTGTGCCTGCAGCATCCGCCTCACCCAACCTTAATCCCCATAATCTTGGTGATGTCTGTCCAGGTAACGGTCTATCATCTGTGGGCAAGCGCATTGGGCTTTCAGCAAATTCTAGATTGTGTTAGTACTGAATTGCTCACTCCCTCATTACCAATCCAGGGCCCTCCCTCGTTTTGTCTTCATCCCATTCACCCACACCTAGTAGCTTTGGAAGTGTTACTATCTGTCTTCCTGGCAGTCTTCTTCCCTTGCTTAGCTGACACGGCCCACAGTGGGTCTTCTCTCTGTGGCTCTGTGAGCTACTCTTGGGTCTGGTTTATGAAACCCAACTGTGACTTCCTAGTCCTGCCCACCACAGTGCCCGTCCTCTTGGGATTCATTCCTCCTTCATCCATGTCCACTGAACATGACGTGGCTTTTTCCTGTCATTGCTCTTACTTGAGCTGCATCTGCTGTGAGCATCTTCTACACAGCCTGACTTTCCATCTCCCACATCATTGCTTCTGGTTTGCTCCCTAGTACTATCTCACCAGCAGCTCAAACCTGCCGCATTCACAATATCTTCAGCCCCTCCCCACCTCCCCAGGACTCCTGTCCCTGTCCACCCACCATTCCCCTCCCACACTGTGCTGTGCAGACTATGGCAGTAGCCTCCTGAAGGCTCTCCTGGCTTCCCCCAGTTCCAGTGTGTACTTTCCACTGTCTTAGGGTTTCTGGGATGTAAATACCCCCTAGGGAATCCCTCTACTGAAGGATAGTAAGAGAGAATTCTTCAGCATGGCCTTTCTCAAGTTTCCGAGAGCTCTCTTCCACCGCACTCTTCCGTGCAGATCCGGAACGTGAATGACTATTGAGCTTTCCCAGAGCTCTCTCTGAGCCAGCGCCGCAGCGCCGCGTCCATGTCCCAGATGGCATGGGACCCTCAGAGGAGGCGCCATTCAGGTGGCAGTCTTTGTAGACACTCCCGTTTCCTGTTTGAATGAATCTCTGCTCCTCTGAACTCCATGCTGTTACAGGAAGTCTTGGTGGCTTTCTGTAGCCGTCCCCACTGAGAGACTGTACATGTAACACTGTGTTTCTCACGTGCCATTTGCATATTCATTCCCAGCTAATGCTTGCTGAAGGGAAATTAGTCAGTAGTTATATTAGACAATTAGTAATTTTTTAAATTAATGGTTGAGAATTGGCAAGGCCATAGATTGGTACCTAGCGCAGTCATCCTCAGAGAGGCTGCCTCTGGCAACTGCTGGGAGCGGATGCAGAGACCACAGCCACACATCAGAGATAGCTCCAGTTGGAGATCTCCGTCAGGTCTTTACCCTCAGAGCTCAGGGAACCCCATAGGAGAGCAGGAGGAACTGAAGGAGGCGGAGGGGAGGAGGACAGCAGGAGAACACGGCCCACAGAGTCAGCTAAGCATGGCTTCCAAGGCCTCACAGATTGGAGTAGCAGTCATGGAGCCTCCGCAGATATGCTATGGTCGTTTAGCTCAGAGTTTTTGTGGGACCCCTAACAGTGGGAGTCACTGAGCCTTTTGCCTGCTCTTGAGGTTCTTTTCCTCCTGCTGGGTTGCCTCAACCAGCCTTGGTATGAGGGTTTGTGCCCAGTCTTACTGTATCTTGTTATGTCCGGTTGATATCCCTGGGTGGCCTGCTCTTTTCTGAAGGAAAAAGGAGGAGGAGAGGATCTGTGGCAGAGGGGAGGTGGAGATGGGACTGTGGGGAGTGGAGGGAGGGGAAACTGGCTGAGGTGTGTTGTATGAGAGAAGAATATAAAAAAGGAAAAAATGTGCAAGGCAGGCATTGTGTGCTGTGCACCTGGCATTTACACTGAATTGAAATGTGGTTAACATGATGTTGATGCTTGTGAGTTTTTACCTAAAGTTCTGATGGGATATACGAATTTTGCTTTGGGGGAGTAGAAAAAGATAGTGTGGATATTTTCAGTTTAGAAGCACTTTTTAATCCGAGGTAGTTGCTTGGTGTTTGTCGCCACCTAGTGGTCATTGTTTGTATTGCATGCGGGGTAGCCGGCATTGCTTTATGGCACTGTTTACCCTCCGTGGCTGGGAAAGCTCCTGACCTGTTTATAAGAAAACAGTTATCGGGCGTGAGTAGACTACAGTGCTGTTTTCAGGTAATGGTGTGGAAGTACTCTCCACAACGGTCTGTGTTCCACTTTCTAGATCTGTGGTCTGGGCTAATTACGTCCTGTTCGGAAGCCGTATTTTTTCCTACCTGGGTGCTGAGAACACTGAAACCGTCCTGATGAACTTAGAGACTCTGTGCTAGCCACTTAGGAAGCCTGAGCGCAGAGCAAGTGGTCAGTGAAAACTGTAACTTAGGACAGCTGGAGGTGATTTTTAAGGAGAAAAATGTATAATCTGGGAATCAATGAGGGTAGAATGTGTTGATAAAATGTAAGAAACATAGCAGAGGTTCCCAGGCTGCCTGCCTGCCTGTCTCAGGAGCGAAGTGGCTGAGTGACGTGTGCGGACACAGGCTTAGGGAAGTCAGTGAGCACGTGAGAAATGAAAGAACATGGGGGAATCAGTATCCCGGACCTCAAGCTGTACTACAGAGCAATAGTGTTAAAAACCGCATGGTATTGGTACAGTAACAGACATGTAGATCAATGGAACAGAATTGAAGACCCAGAAATGAATCCACACTCCTATGGTCACTTGATCTTTGACAAAGGAGCTAAAACCATCCATTGGAAAAAAAATAGCCTTTTCAACAAATGGTGCTGGCTCAGCTGGAGGTCAACATGCAGAAGAATGCAAATTGACCCATTCTTATCTCCTTGCACTAAGCTCAATTCTAAGTGGATCAAAGATCTCCACATAAAACCAGACACACTGAAACTAATAGAAGGGAAACTAGGGAAGAACCTTGAACATATGGGCACAGGGGAGAATTTCCTGAACAGAACTCCAATAGCTTATGCTCTAAGATCAAGAATAGACAAATGGGACCTCATTAAATTACAAAGTTTTTGCAAGGCAAAAGACACTGTCAAAAAGACAAAGCGGCAACCAACTAATTGGGAAATGATCTTTACCAACCTTACATCCGACAGAGGGCTAATATCCAATATATACAAAGAACTCAAGAAGTTAAACTCCAGAGAGGCAAGTAACCCTATTAAAAAATGGGGTACAGAGCTAAACAAAGAGTTCTCACCTGAAGAATATCTAATGGCTGAGAAGCACCTAAAGAGATGTTCATCATCCTTAGTCATTAGGGAAATGCAAATCAAAACAACCCTGAGATTCCATCTCACACCAGTCAGGATGGCTAAGATCAAAAACACAGGAGACAGCAGTTGTTGGCGAGGATGTGGAGAAAGAGGAACACTCCTCCACTGCTGGTGGAATTGCAGGCTGGTACAACCACTCTGGAAAGCAGTCTGGCGGTTCCTCAGAAAACTGGGCATGACACTCCCGGAGGATCCGGCTATGCCACTCCTGGGCATATACCCAGAGACTTTACCTGCATGCAATAAGGACACATGCTCCACTATGTTCATAGCAGCCTTATTTATAATAGCCAGAAGCTGGAAATAACCCAGATGTCCCTCAACGGAGGAATGGATTCAGAAGATGTGGTATATCTACACAATGGAATACTACTCTGCAATTAAAAACAATGAATTCACGAAATTCCTAGGCAAATGGTCAGATCTTGAAAATTTCATCCTTAGTGAGGTAACCCAATCACAAAAGAACACACATGGTATGCAGTCACTGATAAGGGGATATTGACCCAGAATCTCGGAATACCCTAGACACAATCCGCATATCAATAGATTTCTAAGAAGATGGAAGGAGAGACCCCTGGTCCTGGAAAGACTGGATGTAGGGGAACGCCAGGACAGAGTAATGAGAGGGGGTTGAATGGAGAAAAGAGGGAGGGAAGGGGGCTTATGGGACTTTCGGGGAGGGAGGAAACGGGAAAGGGGAAGTGATTTGGAATGTAAATTTAAAAAATTAAATAAAATAAATAAAAAAAAAAAAAGAAATGAAAGAACACTCTGACGAAGATGTTCTTTACCAGTGGCAACATAGAAGGTTCAGTAATGCTTTAAAAACATTTCTCTTTTATTCTGTGTCTTGGATTTTGATAGAAACAAAAAAGCAGGAATAAGAAATTTGGAGTGGAAAAAAGACCAGAAAAGCATTGAGCACTGGACTCCACTTGGGGCGTGGCAGTCATGCCTAGGCAAAACAAAACCAAGCTGTCGGTGCACGGCAATTCCCTCACCTAGTGGAATTGCGGTCTGAGCAGACATGTTTGTGGTGATGCTGGGGTTAGCAAGCCGACTGTTGCATCAAAATGTGGCATATGTGGTTATATACTATATATAACCCTCAGTGATAAAAATCAACTGTGTTATTGGCCTTCATGTGTGTTGTATTATCATTATTTTAGACTGTATTCCCTCTACTCACGTGTGTGTGTGTGTGTGTGTGTGTGTGTGTGTGTGTGTGTGTGAGATCACACCAGTAACAGCCTCCTCATTCACCTCTTATTTAATGTGTCTCCTGATTGCTTCAGAGACAGTGACATGACCTACAACACTTAGGCTTATGTAAGTGTTGAATGATATAGTATGCTTTTCTCAGAACATGGCCATTAACTGATGCATAACCATGCAAATATTCTCAGTATAGGCTTATCGATAAGTTTCCTGTAAGCAAGTATTTGTAAATTAAAAGCAATACTGTGTTTTATTCATAAGAATCTTAAATGTATTGATAATCATTTTTATTTAATGGACTTTGCTTCAGAAAAATAAATTAATATTTATAAGTTTTAAATTTTATGTTCACTAACAGTAAACAATAAATCATTGTAGTATATTAATTTATTATTCATGAGTCTTTTGCTAGAATTTCTAGGAAACTATAACAGTTGGGAGGGAGATTAGAAATGTCATAAAATAGGTTTCCTGGTTTAAAATGTCAGTTGACAGATGTCAGTTTTGCTGTGGAAAATGTTTGACTTCTTTATGATAGTAATTTTTATCCTTTGTCTTAATAAAACTAGAAATAGAAATATGAAGCCCAATAAGTTATGTTTTGAAATAAACGTTGGTAGGAACAGCATGAAATGACTACAAAGGGAGAACCATGCATGGAATCCTCAGGCATGGGAGAGCTTGATTTCTCAGATCCTCTAGGCTGGCAGCCATTCCCACCAAGTAAGGAAAAAGAGCCCACCATACCAGATCCCCCAGGAAAAGTGGGGTGCAGACCCCACTTGGACATGATCATCTTAGTTGTGATCTAGCCTTTGAGGATTTCCTTTCCTCATGGTTATACATCAGCTGTGGTTCTAGAAAATGAGTAAATGGGAGTCTTGAATTACAAGGACTAGTACCCGCAAATACTCTGTGATAGGTTAGACACTCCTTGAATTACGAGGACTAGTACCTGCAAATACTCTATGATAAGGTTAGACACTCCTAAGCCCCGGGTGAGGTCCTTGTTAGAGAGACAGTTTTAGATCTCAGGGATCCCAGCTCCATGATTTAGGTCCAAGGGTAAGGCGAGTGCTTGCTGCTCAAGCACTGAGACCCGACTTAGGATCTGCTAGGGAGGTGGAGGCAGGAGGACCTCTGGGGTATAAAAGCCAACCAGTCTGTCTAACTGGTGAGTCCAGGTCAAGTGGGAGACCACGTCTCAAAAATTAAGGTAGAGGCATGGCTGAGGAGGATTTTGGCTTCCACATATGCGCACGCGCATACACACACACACACACACACACACACACACACACACACACACACACACGTATTCAGACATGCATATGTGATTAAATTTTTTATTTTCACGTGTTACTAAATTTTACCATTTCTTTCATTGTAACCAAGTATAAATATTAAAAAAAATTGAAAGTATATAAAATGAAATCTGTTTAACCTGTGTGAACGTGGTTGCATACCTAGTGACAGACTTCATCACCAGTTTGTAGTCTAAGGGCCACTCATTGCTCCTCATTCCCTTGCTGGTGAACATGAGAAGGCAGAAGCCTCGCACACAGCGGTCAGTCATCAGCACCTTTGTTTATATGACTGACAGCTCCACCTTGGGCTTTCCACTGGACCTTCCTCCTGCTAGGCCACCATGAGGACCATTTCCTCTGGTTCCTGCAAAAACTGGATTCTTTCCCTCTTGGTGCTGGGCTGGCTGGGCTCCCAGGTCTTCTTATTATTTTCATACTTAATGATGTTAATGCCTACGTTTTTGTTCAGTTGGGAATTTCTTTGGATATATTGGTTCTATTTCTTATACCAGTAGTATTCATTATATCAGTAAAAGTTAATGGTTGTTTTTACTACATTAGTGGGAAATGATTATTACTAGTACAATTGCACAGAATTCAGTATTCCCTAGTATTTCAAGCTCCAAAAGATTCAGTTATGGGAAAAAAAAATCACTCATTTCTCTTACAGTCTAGTTTAAAATTTCCTATTTTCTAAGGCATTCAGCTAAGATTTAACTTGGGGCTAACTCCCTTGGAGAACTGGTTTGAGTCACAACCAAATTGTATTTGGTTTTGATTAGCCAGACACATTTGAAATTGTCTTTTATTATACTTTAGGATAACAGAAACTTTCCAAAAGAAAGACCTGAAAGTGAATACCTTCTACATGAAGGAAGGGGGGTTTGCCGTGTATCCTAGCTATGTTCTGTCTATGTTAGCTTTTAGCAGAGGGCAGCACAGCCATGCATAAAGTAGTGTACACCGAGAAGACTACCTCCACATCCACTGTCGACAAATGTGACTGTGCAGTTTGTTTGTTTCTTTATTTTCAAATATTTTCAATTTTTTTCTCTCATATTTTACATCCTAGCCACAGTTTTCCCTCTTTCCTCTCCCCCAGTCCCTCCCCAACTCCTCCCCCTTAACCACCCCTCTTCTGATTCCCTTCAGAAAAGGACAGGCCTCTCAGGGAAATCAACTAAACATGCCATATCACGTTGCAATAAGACTAGGCACCTCCCTCGTAATAAGGTTGGATGAGGCAACCCAGTGGTGGGAAGAGGGTCCCGAAAACAGGCAAAAGTGTCAGAGACAGCCTCTGCCCTGCCGTTAGGAGACCCACAAGAAGACTCAGCTACACAGCTTAGCATATGTGAGGAGGGCCTAGGTCAGTCCCATGCCGGCTTCCCCGACTGATCCTGGGAGTTTCTTGTGATGTTCTTGTCCATCTGGCTCCTATGGTCCTTTCTTCTTCTCTTTTGCAGGATTCTCCAAGCTGCACCTAATGTTTGCTGTGGCCCTGCATCTGCTTCTGTCAGCTGCTGGCCTCTCTGATGACAGTTACGCTAGGCTCTGGTCTAGGAGTACAGCAGAATGTTATTAGGTTGTGTTTGGTTCTGTCCTAGGTGTCTGGGCTATACAGCCTCTGGTTCCTGGCCCTCCAGACAGCATGGGGTGGGATCCCTCTCATGGCATGGGTCTCAAACTGGACTGGACATTGGCTAGCCATCCCCCTAATTTCTGAGCTGTCTTTACCACAGCATGTCTTGTAGGTAGGACAAATTGTAGGTTTTGTGGCTGGCTTGCTATTTCAGTTCCTCTCCTGGAAGTTTTGCTTGATTACAAGAAATGGCCGATTCAGGCTCTGCATCTCCATTGCTAGGAGTCTAGTTAGGGTCACCCTAGTAGATTCTTTGGAGTTTCCATTGTACTAGATTTCTATCTCCCCAATAAGCCCCCCAATTCCAGTTGTCTCTCCCAATACTTTCTCCCTCCATCTTCCTTCTACTTGATCCCTGCTGTTCCTGTCTCCATCCACCCATACTACCCACGATATCTTCCTAGGGAGATTTTGTTCCTGCTCCCTCCCTGAAATATCCACTTAGCAGTGAGGAGATACCATGTTTGACTTTCTGGGTCTGGGTCATCTCACTAAGAATGATTTTTTTCTAGCTCCATCCATTTGCCTATAAATTTTAGGATTTTTTTTTTTATCAGTTAAGTAATACTCCATTGTGTAAATAAAACCCATTTTATTTATCCATTCTTTGGTTCAGGAACATCTAGGTTGTTTCCAGTTTCTGGCTATTACAAATTAGGCTGTTGAGCAAGTGTCCTTTGTGGTAGGATAAAACATCCTTTGGGTATATGCTTAGGAGTGGTGTAGCTGAGTCTTGAGGTAGATCGATTCCAAATTTTCTAAGAAACTGCCATATTGATTTCCATAGTAGCTGCACAAGTTTGCACTCCCACCAGCAGTGGAGGAGTGTTCCCTTGTTCCACGTCATTATCAGTGTGAACTGTCAGCAGTGGAGGAGTGTTCCCTTGTTCCACGTCATTATCAGTTTGAACTGTCAGCAATGGAGGAGTGTTTCCCTTGTTCCACGTCATTATCAGTGTGAACTGTCAGCAATGGAGGAGTGTTTCCCTTGTTCCACGTCATTATCAGTGTGAACTGTCAGCAATGGAGGAGTGTTTCCCTGTTCCACGTCATTATCAGTGTGAACTGTCAGCAATGGAGGAGTGTTTCCCTTGTTCCACGTCATTATCAGTGTGAACTGTCAGCAATGGAGGAGTGTGCCCTTGTTCCACGTCATTATCAGTGTGAACTGTCAGCAATAGAGGAGTGTTTCCCTTGTTCCACGTCATTATCAGTGTGAACTGTCAGCAATAGAGGAGTGTTTCCCTTGCTCCACGTCATTATCAGTATGAACTGTCAGCAATGGAGGAGTGTCCCCTTGTTCCACGTCATTATCAGTGTGAACTGTCAGCAATGGAGGAGTGTTCCCCTTGTTCCACGTCATTATCAGTGTGAACTGTCAGCAATGGAGGAGTGTCCCCTTGTTCCACGTCATTATCAGTGTGAACTGTCAGCAGTGGAGGAGTGTGCCCTTGTTCCACATCATTATCAGTGTGAACTGTCAGCAATGGAGGAGTGTTTCCCTTGCTCCACGTCATTATCAGTGTGAACTGTCAGCAATGGAGGAGTGTTTCCCTGTTCCACATCATTATCAGTGTGAACTGTCAGCAATGGAGGAGTGTTTCCCTTGTTCCACGTCATTATCAGTGTGAACTGTCAGCAATGGAGGAGTGTTTCCCTTGCTCCACGTCATTATCAGTATGAACTGTCAGCAATGGAGGAGTGTCCCCTTGTTCCACGTCATTATCAGTGTGAACTGTCAGCAATGGAGGAGTGTTCCCCTTGTTCCACGTCATTATCAGTGTGAACTGTCAGCAATGGAGGAGTGTCTCCTTGTTCCACGTCATTATCAGTGTGAACTGTCAGCAGTGGAGGAGTGTGCCCTTGTTCCACATCATTATCAGTGTGAACTGTCAGCAATGGAGGAGTGTTTCCCTTGCTCCACGTCATTATCAGTGTGAACTGTCAGCAATGGAGGAGTGTTTCCCTGTTCCACATCATTATCAGTGTGAACTGTCAGCAATGGAGGAGTGTTTCCCTGTTCCACATCATTATCAGTGTGAACTGTCAGCAATGGAGGAGTGTGCCCTTGTTCCACGTCATTATCAGTGTGAACTGTCAGCAATGGAGGAGTGTTCCCCTTGCTCCACGTCATTATCAGTGTGAACTGTCAGCAATGGAGGAGTGTTCCCCCTGTTCCACGTCATTATCAGTGTGAACTGTCAGCAATGGAGGAGTGTTTCCCTTGTTCCACGTCATTATCAGTGTGAACTGTCAGCAATGGAGGAGTGTCCCCTTGTTCCACGTCATTATCAGTGTGAACTGTCAGCAATGGAGGAGTGTTTCCCTTGCTCCACGTCATTATCAGTGTGAACTGTCAGCAATGGAGGAGTGTCCCCTTGCTCCACGTCATTATCAGTGTGAACTGTCAGCAATGGAGGAGTGTTTCCCTGTTCCACATCATTATCAGTGTGAACTGTCAGCAATGGAGGTGTGTCCCCTTGTTCCACGTCATTATCAGTGTGAACTGTCAGCAATGGAGGAGTGTTCCCCTTGTTCCACGTCATTATCAGTGTGAACTGTCAGCAATGGAGGAGTGTTTCCCTGTTCCACATCATTATCAGTGTGAACTGTCAGCAATGGAGGAGTGTCCCCTTGTTCCACGTCATTATCAGTGTGAACTGTCAGCAATGGAGGAGTGTCCCCTTGTTCCACGTCATTATCAGTGTGAACTGTCAGCAATGGAGGAGTGTGCCCTTGTTCCACGTCATTATCAGTGTGAACTGTCAGCAGTGGAGGAATGTTTCCCTTGCTCCACGTCATTATCAGTGTGAACTGTCAGCAATGGAGGAGTGTTTCCCTTATTCCACATCATTATCAGTATGAACTGTCAGCAATGGAGGAATGTCCCCTTGTTCCACGTCATTATCAGTGTGAACTGTCAGCAATGGAGGAGTGTTTCCCTTGTTCCACGTCATTATCAGTGTGAACTGTCAGCAATGGAGGAGTGTTTCCCTTGTTCCACGTCATTATCAGTGTGAACTGTCAGCAATGGAGGAGTGTCCCCTTGTTCCACGTCATTATCAGTATGAACTGTCAGCAATGGAGGAGTGTCCCCTTGTTCCACGTCATTATCAGTGTGAACTGTCAGCAGTGGAGGAATGTTTCCCTTGTTCCACGTCATTATCAGTGTGAACTGTCAGCAATGGAGGAGTGTCCCCTTGTTCCACGTCATTATCAGTGTGAACTGTCAGCAATGGAGGAGTGTCCCCTTGTTCCACGCCATTATCAGTGTGAACTGTCAGCAGTGGAGGAATGTTTCCCTTGCTCCACGTCATTATCAGTGTGAACTGTCAGCAATGGAGGAGTGTCCCCTTGTTCCACGTCATTATCAGTGTGAACTGTCAGCAATGGAGGAGTGTTTCCCTTGTTCCATGTCATTATCAGTGTGAACTGTCAGCAATGGAGGAGTATCCCCTTGTTCCACGTCATTATCAGTGTGAACTGTCATTTGTGGTTTTTATCTTAACCATTTTTTTTTTTTTTTTGGTTTTTCAAGACAGGGTTTCTCTGTATAGCCCTGGCTGTCCTGGAACTCACTCTGTAGACAGGCTGCCCTCGAACTCAGAAATCTGCCTGCCTCTGCCTCCCAAGTGCTGGGATTAGAGGCGTGCGCCACCACCGCTCGGCGATCTTAACCATTTTAGACTGTCCAATTTATAATCATATAGCCTGTGAGCTTTGTAAGACCTCGGTTGGGCCAGTGCTGTGGGCAGGAACAAATGCTAGAGGACTGAGGTGCCACAGTAGGTTGACTGGATTGAGATTTTATGTAGTTTGCAGTTCTCTTTCATTGTTGGACATTATGGATAATGGTATTATTATGAATGTGGCCAAGGGAAGTGAAGGAGGTTTATTTTTATTACTTTTATTTTTTTATAGTCCAGTCATCACCCCACTCTCCCCATCCACCCTCCCACAGTTCCTCATCCCATTCTTCCTCCCCCTGTCTTCAAGAGGATGTCCCCCGTCCTAGGCCTCCCAACTTCATGGGCCCTCAAGTCTCTCAAGGGTTAGGTGCCTCTTCTCCCACTGAGGCCAGACCAGGCATCCTCTGCTGTATATGTGTCTGTCAGGGGCCTTGGACCACCAGCTCGTGTATGATGTCTGGTTGGTGGCTCAGTGTCTGAGAGATCACAGGGGTCCAGGTTAGTTGAGAATGCTGGTCTTCCTATGGTGTCACCCTCCTCCTCAGCTTCTTCCAGCCTTTTCCTAATTCAGCCACAGGGTTCCCTGACTTCAGTCCAATGATTGGGTGTATCTGCATCTGTCTCAGTCAGCTGCTTGTTAGGCCTCTCGGAGGGCAGCCACGCTCGGCTCCAGTCTGTCAGCACACCACAGCATCAGTAATAGTGCCAGGCCTTGGGAACTCCCCTTGAGATGGATCCCAATTTGAATCATTCACTGGGCCACCTTTCCCTCAGTCTCTTCTCTGTTTTTTGGTCCTGCAGTTCTTTTAGACAGGAACAATTCTGGGTCAGGGTTTTTGACTGTGGGATGTCAACCCCTTCTGGAATTGAGGGAGTTTTGATCTCTGGAAAACATAGTGGGAAATTTTGCTCAAAGGAAATTTGTGACTTTTTTCAATTATTAACTTTTACTGATGTTGCAAGATGTCCATCCTGATAACAGTAGGCAGCGAGTTTTGTGTTTAAAGGAAATAAACTAAATCATAATTATATTAAGGAAACATTATTAATAGAGTGTTAGTGAATGCCTATGCATAATAAAATACAGAATTTGGCATGTTTTAAATTTTTATTTGTCTATTTTGAAGAATTAAAAGTGAGATGTTAGTATGTCTTTCATGTGTATTCCATGAAGTGCTAACACCACACAACTAAAAATACCAAGGCACTTCGCTTTTCTGAACTTATTTTCAAATTCTGAGTATTCTGTTGCCACCGTCAAGGCCGCTGGAACTCTTCAGCTGACTGGACTTGCAGCCTCAACTGTGAGATGGAGACCTGTGAGTGAGTGAGTGTGACATCAGGGTGTTGCTATGACAGTCAGTGTGTGGGCGAGCAGCCATGCAAGTGGAGTTTGGACTATCTTAAATAAGAGAGGGTAACCTCATTCCTCCCTGATGCTCACGTCCCTACTCGCTCTCTCGCCTGCAGGCCTTGATCCAGTGTGAGCAGCTGAAGAGCGAGCTGCAGAGGCAGACAGAAAGACTGGAAAAGGAGCTCGCCTCGCAGCAAGACAAATGGGCCTCGGAGAAGGAGATGCTAAAGAAAGAAGTAACCAGAGAGAGGGAAGACGCAGAGTCACAGGTACTGCCCAGACACTGCCCCAGCCGAGGCTGCGTCTGATGGGTGGATGGTGACGGGGAAGGCTGGCTTCCGTTCTCAGTTTCAGTCCTTCCTATCAAGGAAGGTGGCACAATGCTTCTGGCAGTGGTGGTGGGCACACCTGAGTGCTCACGCCTGCTCGTCTGCCCATACTTTCTGAACTCCTCCCGTGCATCCCTTTCTACCTTCCTTTCAGCTTCAACAGATGAATTGGAATCTCTGGGGATGTAGTTACGGAACCAGTGTTGCTCTCTCAGAGAGGATACAGAAAGCACATAGACCTTGGGGAAGGTGGCTGTTAAGCAAATACGTTCATAAATGCATCAAGTCTCTCTGCAGCCTAGACAGTATGAGAGACTTTTGTCAGAAGGATTTTGAGGTAAGGCCTAGGAAGATGGAAGGAGAGGTGAACGATGGAGTTCAGGGGAGGAAAGCGTCCTGCGCAGGAAAAGCCCACACCCATAGGAGCTGCAGCTCTGTGCTCTGCTGGGGTTTGGAGACCGCCCAGGTGGTGGGGCAGAGGGAGTCAGGGGTAGACTGGGTGGGGCAGAGGGAGTCAGGGATAGACTGGCAGAGGGTGAAGCATGGAGACAGAGAGGAACTAAGTCACTGATGCTCTTAAATCTACATGAGTATTAGAAACGTCAGCCAATGTGACATGAAGCCACACGTTGAGTCTTCACATTGGACAGTGTGGTAATGAGGCTATATTTGAGGAAAGTAGTCACCTCATTAATAAACTGGAGCAGAACCAGAGTATGTGCCCAGAGATAAGGTTGGAATTAGTTATGGCATCCAGTGGAGAGGATAACAACTTGGTCCTAGGAGGTCACTGGGAGTAGTTATGTCACTCAGGGAGAGGGGAGAGCATCATGGCCATAGCTTTTCAGAATGGTTTCAGGTCACATTTATTCTCCCCAAGTTCCCTCAACCTCAGCAGAGAAACTTACTGAGTTGAAGCCAGTGGGTGGCAACCAGTTAAACTATTCGCCTGCCTTGTTCTTCCAGTCAATTCTTGGCCCTTTTCACCTCAGGCAGCTCGAGCGAGCGAGGCTGATCTTCAGTTTTCCCTCCTCAACAGCCTTTCTTCTCACCAGCCCTGCTGCATCCTATCAAAAGAAACAGCCTCCCAGTCTCCACTGTGGAAGAAGTCTGCAAAACCTTACAGGCTTCACCTCCTTCTCTGTTTTGCTTGATCCTCTGAGTTCCTGAAGCAGTCTCCTTCAGAGCCCCTCAGCAAAACTGGGTTCCTCTCTGTAGGCTCCCATACCTCATTGATGGCAAATTCTTATTGGACTGTTGGCTTCTCTAACTTCCCGGGAGCCCCTCGCATACGTGACCTAACATCCCCACTGCCTGGCACGCCTCTCACTTGGCATGTGCTCACAGACATAGTTTTGAATGAAGTATGAATAGCATACTAGGAAAGGATAGAAGGCCTGTGGCATCGGAAAGGCAGGGCTAAGGCAGAGAGAGGTTAGAGCTGGTCCTGTCCTAAAGTGATCAAGGCAAGCCTTGTAGGAAGGTGGTGCTTAGCTAAGATCCAAAGAATAGGTAGGACTTAGAATCTAGCTTCCAAGGAAGGAAGTGGCCTCTGTTCTCCCAGAAAAAGGCATGAGGGAGGTGCAGTTTTGAATTGGCTCTTGTGTGTATGAGAAAAGAGCATCAATCACAAAAACAGCTAATGTTCACACCTAGGGTATTTAATTTGGGAAGGTGCCTGTTTCATGGAAACCGTTTGAGTCAGTGGCTTCACAATATAAAACCGCTCAGATGAGCATCTTCAAAAGAAGGAGGAACAGTGAGGAGGCGTGCTGGCCACTCCCTGAGCCACGGAGGCAGCGGATGCAGGCACCGTTCACACTGGGCGAGCCTCGAGCCTCGGCAGAGCTGGTCTCAGGTTCGATCTTGAGGATGAGCATGATGTGAGGGACAGGAGTAAGCAACTCCCGGCAGCTAGATGCTGTTCTCCTCCAGGAAAATGGCTTTGGAGAGAGTGATGTGGGGGGTGACCCACTTTGACCTCTCTGGGACCTTGTTTAATCTTCAGGAGTAATGAATGCTTTAAGCACTTGACAGGATTAAATGAGATGATAGTCTAAAAAAAGATGTCATAATGCCTGTCTTATGGTAGGCACTGAATAAAACTGAGCCTGTGTCTGTTACCATTTTATTTTAGGGAAGGCACAGTGGACTTGCTGGACAATTTTCTTGTCCCTACACATCAGTACAGACAGATAGACTCGAGCATAAACTCAAGCTGTACCTTTTGTGTATTTTCTTGAGTGAACTTGGCCAAGGAGCTTAGTTTTCTTAATCTCATTTCAGGGGAACTGAAAATTAATCCAATACAAGTAATCCAATTTTTATTCATCCAAATCTGATACAATTCTTTCTCTAAAGAGACTTAAATGCACGTGTGTGCGTGTGTGTTACCCGAGGAAAGTACCTAGTTTCCCACATCACTGAAGTCTCCGCAAAATACAGCTTCAGAAGTTGCGATGGGGACGCCGCAAACACGGGTACCGTGGTCACAGTCAGAGTGTACACATGTGGGAAGGGCTAGCATGCAAGCATCTGTCTGTCCGTCCTTTGTCCTTCCTTCCTTCTCTCCATCTCCGCACCTCACCTGCAAAGGACCCTGCTGCTTAACTCAGTCTTCCCTTCTGAATCCGTTACAGTTTCTCAAGCAGATCTGAAATTCACGCCCAGCACAAAAACTTACCGACACACTGTATTGAATGAGGTGTTTATGAAACAAAACGAGAAGGGAGTTTCCTCGTTATATTTTCAAATAGTATAATCCATGTGTATGAAAGTGTGCGCATGGCTGAATAGAAAGCAGGGACTGTCAGTTGTAGTGTGGAATCAGAAAGAAAAGGTTTGCTTTTCAAAACCGCTTTCTGGGACTGGGGAGACAGCTTAGTTGGCAAAGTGCTCACTGCCCAGGGTTAGGACCTGAGTTTGCATCCCCAGCACTCACAGGATAAAGCCAGGCGTGGCTGTGTGCCTGCAGTCTCAGTGCTGGGAGGAGGGAGACAGGAGGATTCCTGGGGGCTTGGTGGCCAGCCAGTGTAGCTGAATCTGTGAGCTCCAGGTTCAGTGAGAGACTCTGCCTTAAAAAATAAAGTACATAGTGATTGAAGATGACACCAGGGTTGACCTCTGGCCTCAGCGTGAATATGCACACATGTATTTACATACACATATGCGCACACACAAATAAGTACACACACACAGAGAGAGAGAGAGAGAGAGAGAGAGAGAGAGAGAGAGAGAGAGAGAGAGAGAAAACGAGAACCAAGCTCAGGAATACAGTCTAATAGGAAAAGTGACCAATTAATCATTACAGTTACATTGTAAAGTTAGTATAAAACCAGGCACTCCTGGCTTCCTAACAGTAGGAATACTCAAAGGACTAGCTACCCCATGTCCCTTTGTGTGGGAGGCTTTAGAGGACAGGCACCCCTGCCTACCTGCCCATGTTTGCATCAGTCCCCCATAAATACTCCGTGGTGGTGGTGTGAGTTTGTCTCCTGCCTTCGGTGTGCTCTCTGAGCCACTCTGCTGTGTCAGTTTGGGTCATCATTTATCATATGCTTATTTGATCACCCCCTACAGTTCACACATTTTCTTAGTTGCTTCCCTTGACAATAGTCCATTGCCAGAATCCCTAATTTGTTATATCTCTTCTACCCCTTCATACAATAGTGGAATACAATACTGGAAAGCACTTTGCAGAAATTTCCATCAAGCTCTCCCAACCTAGGCGTCCTTGTCTCTTCCTTGCCCCTGTCAAAGTTTAAAGGACTTACCTGATGTCAGTGCCTTAGACATCCAGCAGTGTTGCAGCTGTCTGTGGTACTTCTGGCTCTGCAACAGATGTGGATGGAGAAACTCCTGCAGTGTAATGCTGACTTCCAGATGGTGGGCGTGGGGGAAAAGAAGGTGAGACAACAGGAGGGAGGCCTCAGGAAGTGGGTGACAGGAGGCAGCAGACAGGTCATGGGCAGAGGAGCTAAATGATGGGTGGTAGAGGAAGGGAGGGAGGGATGGAGGGAGGGAGGGAGGGGTTGGTGTGTGCCTTGTCATAGAAATGGACACAGAATTTACAGTTAGCAAAACAATTATCTGGGTATTTATTCTAAACACTGAGCATTCTTAATATGTTTAACAGATTCATCTCCATATAAATATGTACTATATTAGTTTTACTAGCTTGCCACTACAATTGACTACTGCTGTATAGGTCCAGAAGACCTATAATTACAGGTTTATGATATGAATAATCCTGAACTTGAGTTCTTAAATTACAGAAGTTAAATGATAACTCTATTTGCCCTGTTTATTTTCCCTTGACCTTTAATTATTCATTCAGAGTGTAATATACACAAAGATACTTTGTAGTTTGCTATTAGCAAAGCTCTGTGAGAATGAAGTTTTCAGACAACCTTTTAATGTTTGGGACATGTAAATAACACGGTTCTCTGTGATTTTCAGAAAAGTCAGTTGATTGTTCTAAATTAGAAGGTATCTTCAGGGCTCCTTATTTTCATGTGGGTCATGTATGTTATTTATACAATTCAAGTGCAGATACCTGACATTGTAAAGCTCTACTTTAAGAGTTGAGGGAGATGAGGTGGACACGCTGAAGGTGCTGCTGGAGTCCATGCCAGGGCAGCCAGGATGGCATGGACAGCGACAGTGAGAACAGACGCAGGCAGAGTTCCCATGGGCGGCAACCGAGGAGCAGCCCTCGGTGTGAAAGACCCCTGCTCTGTGCTGGGCGCTGGAAGTCAAGGAGGGGTCCTTGGAAGACGGAGATAGCACAGCTAGCAGGGCTGAGGAACACTCGATAATGGGAGGATACCAACAAAGGAGCCCTTGTTGATTTGGGGAAGGCTCTCTCTCTCTCTCTCTCTCTCTCTCTCTCTCTCTCTCTCTCTCTCTCTCTCTCTCTCCCTCTCTCTCATTCTTTCTAATGTTTTAATGACCATGAGAGAAGGACTGAAGAGTTTCTGGTTTCCCTATTCTCCCTTTGAAAGGACTCCATTGCAGTCTGTTTTGTAACATATTTGCTCTATCAGAGTTTCAACCAACCTTTAGACTTTATTGTCTTGCACTTTGACTATAGGTTAGAGGCAGAGAATGAATAGGAAGGAAAGAGGCCTTCTAGGTCATGAGGTGAGCTGAGGAAGTACAGAAGTGGACATCTCCAACCCACAGAGAAATAATGTTGAGCCCAGTAGCTGGCGGACACCAAACTGACAAAATAGCTTTTTAATTTTCATATTCCTAAATACCATTACTGAGATTTTTTTTTGTTTCATCTCACAGATGTTGATCCTCTCTCAGAATATTGCCAAGCTGGAGGCCCAGGTTGAAAAGGTTACAAGGGAGAAGACTTCAGCTGTCAGCCAATTAGAGGAAATTCAGAACCAGCTTGCATCTCAGGAAATGGACGTCACAAAGGTCTGAACAAGTTTTGGTTTAATAATTGGCTTAAGCACATGTTTTCTTTGAAAACATTTTTCTTTTAAATGTATTTATTATTTTTATTTTTTTATGTGTGTGGTGTGGTTGTATGTGTGTGTATATATATGTATTGTATATGTATGTGGTGGTGTGTGTGTGTGTGTGCTATGTGTGTGTGTGATGTGTGTGTGTGTGTTATGTGTCTATGTGGTGTGTGTGTGTTACGTGTGTATGTGATGTGTGTGGGTGGTGTATTGTGGTGTGTGCATGTGTGTTGTTTACAGGCACACACATGCTGTGGTGCTCCTATAGAGGTCCTATGGAGGTCAGAGTCAATTTTCTCTTTCCACTGTGAGATCTACCTCTGGATTTCAGATATCCTGTGAGCAATCTCATCTACTTTGAAACTATTTTTCTTTTCTTTTTCTTTTTTTTTCTTTTATTTTTTCCCCTCTGTGTAACCTTGACTCTCCTGGAACTCAGAGATCCAGCCTGCCTCTGCCTCCCAAGTGCTGGGATTAATGGTGTGGGTCACTGAAACTATTTTTCTTATTATCCAAAGCTCCATATGTTGTCAGAAAGAAGTTTGGAGTAGAAAGTCTTTTTATTTCAAGAATAATAAAGGTTACTTTAGTGAGTCTATCAACAGCCATTACTACAAGCCCCTCTTCCTCTGCCCTTACTTTACCGTGCTGAAAACCCAAAGCTAATTTGTAGCAAACAGTCAATTGGCAAAGACAGACTTGTGAACAGTTCTATTTAACTGCTGTATCTTTAGCAAAGCTTACCTGAGTTAGTTAGCAAGGGTGATTCTTTTTCTGTAGATAGTATGAACCTGGTCTTTCCAACAAGTGCTTAAGGCATGCTGAAAGGTTTGTTTGATATAAAAAGTTTCCTCTTCTCTCTTCTGTTTCATATCTACTTTTTTTTTTAATTTAATTTTATTTTATTTTTTTAATTTACATTCCAAATCACTTCCCCTTTCCCGTTTCCTCCCTCCCCGAAAGTCCCATAAGCCCCCTTCCCTCCCTCTTTTCTCTGTTCAACCCCCTCTCATTACTCTGTCCTGGCGTTCCCCTACATCCAGTCTTTCCAGGACCAGGGGTCTCTCCTTCCATCTTTTTAGAAATCTATTGATATGCTGATTGTGTCTAGGGTATTCTGAGATTCTGGGTCAATATCCCCTTATCAGTGACTTCATACCATGTGTGATCTTTTGTGATTGGGTTACCTCACTAAGGATGATATTTTCAAGTTCTGACCATTTGCCTAGGAATTTCGTGAATTCATTGTTTTTAATTGCAGAGTAGTATTCCATTGTGTAAATATACCACATCTTCTGAATCCATTCCTCCGTTGAGGGACATCTGGGTTCTTTCCAGCTTCTGGCTATTATAAATAAGGCTGCTATGAATATAGTGGAGCATGTGTCCTTATTGCATGCAGGTAAAGTCTCTGGGTATATGCCCAGGAGTGGTATAGCCGGATCCTCCGGAAGTGTCATGCCCAGTTTTCTGAGGAGCCGCCAGACTGCTTTCCAGAGTGGTTGTACCAGCCTGCAATTCCACCAGCAGTGGAGGAGTGTTCCTCTTTCTCCACATCCTCGCCAACAACTGCTGTCTCCTGTCAGGATGGCTAAGATCATATCTACTTTTAAAATCAACATTCTCTATTAAATTCTTATTACATCTTATATTTAGCATGAACTCTTATTTTATTGATTAAGTTGTATATCCGTGCCTTGGTCCTCTCTGACCAGTGAAGTGAGAACTAAAGCATGTAGTGGTTTTAATTGATTAATTTTAAGAAATACTAGTTTGTCTGGATTTCAAGTAAATCCCTTGACTAATAAGAAAGCAAATATTTCCAAACATAATACATAAATGAAATCAATTCATTCCTATCACTACATCTGCAGGTAATACTGTGACACGATAATCCGTCTTCTTAAATTGTGAGACATTTTATTCTGTTGTTGCTTTAAATTAAGTAATCGTAATTATTTTTAGCTTTTACATTAATAATTTATACTTATACAGCTTAGAAAAGGAGCTATTTCTCTTTGCTCTCTAAGTATCCATTGACTTCCAAAATCGTGCTGGGTGATGAAGAGACTTAAGAAGCTTCTGTCTGCCAGTATACCTGCTCTGTCTGTCTGTCTGTCTGTCTGGAGACGGGCTGCAGAGGAATGGACACACAGGTTTGAGATGGAAGCCGTGGCACTTGTTTATGGTTCATTGTAGGAGACACCTTTGAATGAAGCGTAGCGAGGGAAAGAGTGAGTTTGTCTCTACAGCTGCCCTACAGGACTCACCTCAGAGAGCGGCACTCTAGACTACCTGACTTTGAGAGAGCTTCCAACCCTCGGATGATAATTCTGGCTCAGTAGAATACTTTAGAAGTTTGTTGTAGATGAATGCAGGAAGCAGTGAGCTGAGAGGATAAGAGGGTGAGAGTTAAAATTGAAGAGTGAAGTGACTGTGTAGAGGACTGACTCACATTTGTTGTAGACATTTAGATAAAGTCGCTGCTTTTCATCGTTGAGGAATTGTTATTTTTCTGATGTTATAAATTGAGAGTTGTTCACCTCATCTGTAGACCTACTGAAGCCAAACAGTTTGGAACAGGTTATTTAGCATTTTGCATTTATAATTTCCTGAATGGTAGAATCAGCTCTGATGCATCAAGGCTAGACTCGTGTGTGCAAGCGTCTCGGATGCTACCCCGGGCAACAGCGGCAGCTGCGCTTCTGACAAGACAGAGCTTTTAAATTCTGGCGCTTTTACTGTTTCTAAAGAGCTTTTTATTTGAGTAAAGGAAGGCATCTAGATTACATACTTTACTATAGTTTAATATCTCAATAATAAAAAAACTAATTTCTAAAGCTTCTAAAACCCACTTTTGAAGAAATGTTAAACTGAAAAGTTTCAGGCAAGAATAACCATTAGATAATATACAACCATTAAAAGGCAGATTTGAAAGTCAGAGAAAGAGTTGTGATGTAACTCAACATTCTACAGGTTCTCACTTATAGCAAAGGCTCATCATTTCTTTATTTAGATTTTCCTGATGGTTCTCTTTCTCAAATATGTTTCTTCATGTGAGTGACCTAGACTAGAGAAAAAATAAATTGCATACAGAATGTTTTTGCAACATTTTAAAGATGTTTTATGTATTCATTATCTAATAATATCACAGTTATTTCACTTCAAATGTATATTTCCTCTTGTGTAGAAGGCTACAGTGATAATTGTAAAGCATGCTTAAAGCCAGCATATGACTTTTATCAGAAGTTATTTTATGGTATTTAAGTCACATTGCATACCTACAACAATATGGTTAATGCTGTCTATATTGTTTATAGTAGATGCTGGAATTGTACACATAAACATCAATAATATAGTTTATTAGCAGAAAAATTCCCTATAAAAATTTCCTTAAAAGCTTAGCTGATGAAGTCTTTAAAGAGATATTTTATAATATATAGAAAATAACTGCCTATGTGAATAACAGACTTTAACTTTTTTAATTACTGATTTTAGCTCATGTGATTTCAGATTATAGTGACTTTCATTGATAATATTCATTTTAAACTATTTTATATAAGATAATCCTGAAAATTTACTTCAATTCCTTAGTTATGCATTCAATTATTTTATAGTTTTTGGTTGATTTTGAGAGGGGGAATGAATGTACTGTTATGGCATTCATGCAACTAAAATGACAGCTTGAAGGAATAAGTTTCCTCATTCCAGGCAGGACCTTTGGATTAAGTCAGGTACTCAGGCTTTGTGGTAAGCACCATTACCTGTTGAGCTATCTCTCAATACTTCCTTGTATTGCCTCCAAATCTTAGACCATATTCAATAGTCTTAGAAACGTTTTGCTGTACTTTATCTGTTTGTCCTCTAGGGGGCACCAAAAGATCTAATTGTAGACATTTCCCTGGCCGATACCAGAGGCTACTGATCTGTTTTTACAATCTAACAGGTGTGTGGAGAAATGCGCTTTCAGTTAAATAAAACCAAAATGGAGAAGGATGAGGCGGAAAAGGAACACAGAGAATACAAAGCAAAATCTCACAAGGATCTTGAGATGAAAGATCAGGTAAGGGAGCACACTAGCACAAGCAGCTAGTAAGCTATTCGTAACATGTTTTCTGAAGTTGGTGTGGCTTTACCCCTAAGCTACTCATTTCTCTTATAAGGTTTCTAACTAATGTAAGGACCCAGTTTATACTATTAAAAGAATTTCATTTATAGTTGCCTGACATGAAGTGGTGAGAATCAACTGCTTGCATATGAAATTCCAATTTGACAGTTCATAAATATACATTTGGATATGTATCTATTACTTAGAAAAAGTTTAAAAAAGGTTCTAATGCACAGTTTGAACCTAAAATATACGTACATAAAAGTTCTTGAAAGATGCCAACTTGCATCCAATTTTAAATGAGAAACTTTAAAATTTGTAAGATGAGATGAGTTGATATGTAAATATGTCAATCAAATTGATTGTTGGCAGAGTTGGACCAGTTTTAACTAAGATAGCCATGAATCCGTTTGCTCAGGAAGCCTAAATACAGTGAAATTAGAAATGTTAGGGAAAATGCTACTTGTTTAAATTTCAGTTTGAACAGATGTTTTATGTTATAACTCTGTTGAGATTGTATAGATACTCCAATTTTAATTGACTCTGGGGAAAGCTTTTAAAGAGAAAGTTATGGCAGATTGACTTTTGATGTTCTATTTTTATGTTACATTATAGGCCATTGAAGGTTTGCATTCTTTATAGCCAAGAAAAGCAGATTGTGTATTCTATTAAAATAATACGACTGAGGTATCAGTATCAATAATTTAGAGATATCTGTACAGTTCAGAAGTAGGTTGCTCCAGATAATTTTACAGCATATTTCTAAGCAAGGCTTTCTATCATATTTTCAACATATTTTCCCTTTCAAGCCATCAGCTGTTGATGACAAATGACACGATTGCAATGGGGAAAGTATTAAATATGGAAGTGCAAATGAAGCTCTGTGCAGAACACTTCAAATCACAGCCTGAACCCAGACAGCCAGAATAAACGTAGTTTTTATATGAGTAGATGCAAACTTTATGATGAGTTCTACATCTTAGAAGATCTTTTAATGTTAATGTGTACTGATTTTATTTTGTCCAGTTGGGGGCGTCCCTGATAGTAGAATAGAAAGTTCCCTCAATCGAGGCTTGAAAGCCTCGGACTACTAACCAAATGGAGTACTCTTCTTCTAATACCCTACAGGTTTTTACAGTTGCACTGCCACACTCTGTAATATTAAATATCTTTTGAGTTATTATACAGAATTCCAGAAGTATAATATTTTCTACTAATAAAGCACAGAAGCAAAGAGTTCAGGAATGATTTAAAATTGCATTATCATGTTTTAGCAATACAAAACAAAACCCATAGTAACAAGAGAGAGTGTCTTAGGAAATGAATAACCTAGTTTAAAGCTCTTCTAGTGTCTGTTACTTTAGTATGCCATCTTTTTCATCAACCCATAATGGTGCAAGGGCTGAATCTGAAGGGAAGCATTTCCTTTGTCAGTGTTCCCTGGTGGACTGAAGTACTAAGTTCCCCTAATCGTTAGTGGTGCCGTTTCGGTGAAGATGTGCCTTCAGAGAGGACCCAGTTTGTAGGAGTAACCTGTGGAGGGTTAGGAGAGGTTTGTTGCTCCCGTTTTTCCTGGGACAGAATGTGAGGAAAGCTTGTAGGTGCTCTTTGTAACTGTTTTGTACTGAACAGACAGTTTCAGAAGTAGTAGCTTCTCATTCTCTGGATGATTTGGAGCAGCAAAGAAGCAATTGTTCTTTGGTCTCTCAGCCATGACCTGACCTTCTGTCTGTAAGACCGAAGAGCTATTTAGCTTGGCTACCATCTGCACCCAGGAGAGAAATTTACATTTAGCTTTGAAAAGCTGGACATGTCAAGTATTTATCTGCAATACCAACCATGATATAAAACATACTTAATTTTAAAGCCTTATGTATCATACGGTCATCATAACCAGGGGGCTGTCTCTTGGTTTGCAAACAGGTGTTCCCCATAATGTATCATTTTATTCATATTTTACCTAATCTGACCACTTGATAGGTTTTGAAAGTAGGTGGGAAACTGAGGTGGAATGTGGTGAGCACACGGGCCTCTTTGGTGTACACAGCCAGGCAAACGCTTGACCGCTGGGATGATTTCCCTCTGACCTGAGCCTTGACTCTGGCATAATTAGAAAGAAAGGTTAGAGGGGGAACAATGGCTGTCTCTTCCGCCCACTTTCTTCTTTTCTTCTTATATTGTGTCAGGACCACGGGTGAGTTACCCTTCCCTTCAGCTCCTTTGTACCGCTCCAGCTTGGAGAGCTGCTGTCAGTCTCGGCTGCTTCTGCACTACGGGAAACAAAAGGCATTTGGTGTGCAGATTGGGAACTTGGTGCCTTGGTTTATCTTCTTTTTTTCTTCCTTCTTTTCTTTCCTTCTTTTTACTTTCTTTCTACTTATATAAACAAGGTATACACACACACACACACACACACACACACACACACACACACACACCGTCATGGGAACTTCAAAGCAGATGAAACAAAAGGAATATTATAAACAACCTGTGCATTTCCAGTACTTACATTCAGTGTGTGTCAATCTTGTTCCATCTAGTTCACAGTTTTTTTTTCTTAACTTCACCTCATTATCATATTTTTCCATCTTATCATTTTCTAATTTTTCTTTCTCATTGTCTTCCTCTACCTCTTCTCCTTTTACAAAAATATTTAAAACAGATCTCAGATATTTATTATTTCACCTACAAATATGTTACTATGTATCTTTGAAGGAAATGCTCATATTATCATATTGTCATATTGAGGAATATTAACAATAATTAGTAGCAAATAACACCAAGCTTATGTTCACATTTCTTTATCTCAAAAAGTGTTTTGCAGTTGGTTTATTCCAAACAGTAGGTTAGATGTGTCTTTGTTCAAATGCTGCAGTACTGTCCTCTTTAAAACGAAGTGAAAAGAATACTTAGTAAAAATGTTAGCTTTCTTTATTATTTATTAAGTTTCCCTCTGAAGGCTTTGTCCTCCAGAGTGCAGAGCCCTGCCTTCATCCTCTGCCTCTGACACACTGTGAACATGTGGGGCCAGGATGGGCTTTGCTTCTCATCACATTCCAGAAGGGGCCTGAGACGCCGAAATGCAAACTGCATCATTTCAGAGCCCCACATTTAAGATTCAAGAACTTTCAGGAAATCCTGGCATTACAGGCTTATTAGCTCATTTGAAATGAAAGATGCATCTTTGGAATTTTCTTTGTTAATATTAAATTTAATAATTGAGTTTCAAAGATGTTTCTTTGTTGCCTCTAGCCTTTGATCAGGGTCCAGGGCAAGTAAACGCACAGAACATTTTGTTCAGAAAAGAGAAATATGATGTTAAAGGTACTATCATAGCAGGCTTTGTTTTCCTTATTCTTCAGTCTCTTGCACTCCTCCTTTTCTTCCTCCTTCCCCCCATCATCGTATTTTAAATTTTTTATGTAATTTAGGGACGTATATAGCACAAGGGCACATCTAGAGGGTGGGATGGGGAGACATGATCCAGAGAGGCCAGAGCTGACGAGGAAGCTGATTATTGTCAGGCTGAGCTTTGAAACTTGCAGATGATAGCTTCCGAGAATGTTTTGAGAGTAGGGGCACACTTAAAGACTGTTATGTGAGACCCTACCAGAACATTTCCTTGGCTTTGGTTTTGCTTTTGTGTCGAAGAGGTAGATGAAGCAGTGTGTACTGGGCTACACAAAGTTAGTGGGCATGTGGTAGAATTAAAGAAGCCAGTTTAGAGAGGCGTCTGTAAAGCCTGGTGCCCGTTGAATAGTGAAAAAAATTGTTTGTGGTATTAAAGAAGATAGTGAAGAATATAGTCTGAGAGACTGCTTGAAAAAGTGTGTGCACGTTGAAGCTATCCAAGTTCTGGAAGGCAGAATGGGAAAAGGAGAATTTGCCTTTGTACCTTTTGATGGCCTTAACACAGTTGATAAAATGTTGCTCAGAAATACCGCACTGTCAATGAGCATAATTGTGAAGTGAGAAGGGCCCTTTCTAAACAAGAGATGCAGCCTGCTGATCACAGAGAGGTTGGGGAGGTGGGCCTTGCTGCTTAATGGAGGAAACCTGGGGGGTGGGAGGAGGTAATTTTGGTTGTCGTTAGGAAACCTTGGTGGGAGAGAAGGCTATGGTGGCAGAGGTGGTGGCGGCAGAGGTAGTTATGGAGGTCGATACAATGTATTTATAGGAGATGGTGACAGCTATGGTGGTGATCCTGGCTATAGATAGAGGACACTATGGTGGTGGTGAACCAGGATATGGAAACCAAGGTGGTGGATACGGTGGTAGAGGAGGATGTGCTGTTATTATGATGGAGAGAATTTTTGGTGGAAGTAACTCTGGTGGTGGAGGAAAGTATAATGCCTTAGAAAATTATGGTAGACAACAGTATCAAACTGTGGTGGGTCCATGAGGCGGGCAGGGCTGGTGGAGGATGCTCAGGGTTCCATATAGGGACAGCTGTGGATCTGGTGGTAGAAGTGGCGGATCTGGTTGCAGAAGGTTTAGCAAACAGCGGAAAATGGCTATAGTTTCTTAGAAAAAGATGGTGGAGTTGTCAGGAAAGCTGCAGGTTACTTTGAGACAGTCGTCCCAAATGCAAGAGGAACTGTAAAAATCTGCCACAGAAGGAATGATGGTCCATAGTCAGGAATGTCACTGCAGCCTCAACGGGGAAACCCTTCCTGTTCAGGACTGTCTTAGCATTAATATAGTGCAGTGACAGATTCATGTTTCTGAGGTCATTTCTCCCTTGTCGCTTTATCTTCTTCCCCACCCCCTTGTTATACCAAGTCTATTGCCTTGCAAATTGCTGTAGTGGTACAGGGAGTAAAGAATTAAGGGGTGCTTAACTTCAAAACAAAACCAGTGCTCATCATGCCTGGCATTTTCTGGGTTCTGGGATCAAATTCATGTCTTCCCCCTGCGCAACAAGTGCTTTCCTGACTGACTCCCACATCTCAAGTTCTTTTCTTCCAGGCACCCTGTGTAGGGTAGTGTGGAAGTCACTCTCCTTTATCCTAAAGGGAGCAAAAGGCTTTAAGCTGAAGCTTAGAGCATGGATGGCCACCTCTATGTCCTGTGCTGACAATATGCATGTGTATCTACACATCCCAGGAGTCCAAGTTCTTATCTAGGCTCCTGCTAGGGACAAAGACAATACAGATCACCAACTTCCCCACCTTAGAGTACCTGTTTCCTTCCGCCCCAGTGCAGGCCCCAGCAGTAGATAGGCTGGGACAAGGCAGAGACTGGAGGGGGGCACATTTCTGAGAACTGTTCCAGGGCTGAAGTGACAGGGAAAGACTACCACAGAGGTGAAATGAAGGTCCATTGGTCCATCAGACTGTCCCAAGATAAAAGTCACTAAACTTGTGAGACATTGATCATGGAGCCAGAAGCTGCAAGTACTAGGCCCTTCTTTGTTATTTTTGGTTTTGTGAGGTAAGGTCTCACCTTGTAGCCCAGGCTAGTCTGGGTCTTGCTATGTTCTGTAGCCCAGTCTGTTCTCAGCTCAGGATCTCACTCAGCTGCAAGGGCTTCTTAAAGTATCCTGTGGGACTGTATTGAGAACTCTGCATCAACACATGCCTGACACGCTCCCACCTGATGCCCATATTCCTTGTAGCAGAAAAGAGTTAGCCAATGGAGACTCATGCCAGCTCTGCTTCTGCCTAATTTCACAAGCGAGGTTTTGTGAAAGCACATGAACATTACTTATGTGTTGCCTTTGCTTTTTCCCTGGTATAAGAGCAGAGCTAAGTGGGGCTCACCAGTTAAGAACACTTGATGCTCTTGCAGAAGACTGCTGTTAAATTCCTAGCACCTAGTTGGAAGCTCATAGTTTCCTGTAACTCTAGCTCCAGGGTGTCCAACACCCCTGGCCTCTGCTGGAACCTACAGTCACATGCACACTCACCCACCTACATACACTTAGTTAAAATAGTAAAAACAGATCTTAAAAAAGAAAAGCAGAGCTGAGAAGGTATGACAGAGACCACAGAGCCCACAAAACCCAGATGTTATCATGATTTCTAACCTTTATAGGAAGAGTTTGCCAGCCCTTCTCTGAGGTGGAAGGTTCTTTTTTATTACTAGAATGCCTTACTGGGGAACATCGGCCTTGAATTATAACTTATTATAATTTACTAGTCTTAGAATATTTTATGGAGTAATGCATGCTATATCTCTGTTTTCTCAAACATCCAATAGCATCTCCAGGTGAGCACATGTTGGCTGTGTCTACATTTTATTAGTGGCACATGGCTTAATAATAACATGTGGCTTAGATGAAAGTACAAATACAGCATTATTATTTCTTTACAATTTAACTTATAGGTTAGTATAAGTTTTATTTTTTAGAAGTAAGAAAATGGACGTGGCTTTTCTTAGCTGTATACATATGGTAGATCTTTGGAGTGATACTTAACACTGAGTAGGAAGCATCTAATGTCTCAAAGTACTTCATGAAGTAATCAAAGCAAATACTTAAGATTAAGAGTATGGCTGCATACACGGAAATATCAAAATTAATGCTTGGAAAAAAAGACTTTAAATGTTGCTCATAACCAGTGTGAGTCAGCACTTTAGAACTGAAATTATGCATGGAGTGTGTCAACACAGGAATTACTTCATAAAGTCAGTTCATTAGATATTTGGAGGAAATCTGTTTTTTGATGCAAAGAGACTAAACTAAACCCTACAACTCCTAAAAGTCAGGCTCTTTTAAGACCAGAGAAATAAGAATAAAGGAAGGTTGGCGAATTGCACCTTTTTACGTAGACAAGTTGGAAACCTTGTATCAGGGTTTTCAGGGATTGGGCTGCTTCTTTCTAGGAGGATCTGATCTCAATGTTTAATGTGGAAAGTCAGGACCACAGCAGTTTAATTACTGTGACTTGTAGCACACAGTTAATAAGACTTTCCTGACTGTAGGAAGATTGGAATAGACTGTTAGAGTGGGCCATGGAATGAGCTTCCCTGAAATAGTTTCCTTTTATAGAGTAACAGGGTGATGTTCCTCAAGACCTAGCCTGTGGGCCTCTGGAGTGCACTATGTAATTCTGGGATCATGGAGCAGTAGACCGTCATATCTGTTGGCTGTGGGTCTTTTCTACTCAGAACGTTAGCACCTACAGATTAGAGTCAGTCTCTTGCGGCTCTCATCTCTCTGAAGCTATACGCTCTGTTCAGCAGCCTGAGATAATGGTGAAGTCTGAGAGCTAGACTTCAGAGACTTATCCAGCTACCACCCGCCCTCACACTTCTCCCTCTACTGAGTGCCTGGGAGGGGCCACATGGGCATGGCTTTGGTGCGTGCAGTCACGTGGTCCCGGTGATGACAGCACCGCTCGCCATCTTCTTCACGCTCTCTTTCAGTGCTGTAGTCTTACACATTCCTGTCCCCTCTCCTCTGTCATATGGCTCGGCTGGTGGGGGTACGGCTTACCCAGACCAGCTTACTAGACACTGTGGTAAATGACTGCAAGTCCAGGTCCTGCCCTTGGGGAGTTTATATTCTAGCCGGGGACTCAGAATACGCATTTGAACATGCCGTAAGAATACTTGCAAAGCAGCATATCGACAAGTGCAAATTAATGTAGTGTGAACTTCACGCTGGCTGCAGCCCACAAGGGAGAATCTGGTTCCACGTGTGCGATGTACTAAAGCTTCCCTAAGTATGCCCTCAAGCGCTGTTCAGCATACTTAGAGAAATTTGTGTTTCTATCACAGCCTAACTGAGATTGCTGAGAAAATTCTTCAACCTAGCGTCTGTCTAATAAGCCACTGTCTTTTGTTCTTATCCTGAGTGATGCCTGTGTACAAAATAGAATTCATTGGGTTGTGCAGATAATTTAACCTATCTCCACTTTAATAAAGGTCTCAAATTATTGAGCATATTTTTCTAAAGAACCATGCCAAATAAGGCTTTCATTTAAGTCAACACTTTGTTGGTAAAAATCACAAAATTAGCCATAAAAAAGTCAATGTGTGTTTTTGCTTCGTCATCACAGAGACACAGCTCCAGGTCAGTGTGCTGGGGACAGCAGGTCAAGGGCCTTCCTGCCTGCACTCTCAGCTGTGTGCTAATACTTCCCGAGTTATTTTTGGTGACAGGGTGTGTATATCTCCTACTAAAACACAGGAACATATATACACACTCTTATGTATAATCATATTATTGGGTTTTACTTGCAATTTAATTTTCCAGAATAGGTGACCATTCTCTTCACTATAGTTATTTTTAAAAAAATTAAATGATAAACATAAATAGACAAATAGTATTGAAATCAATAGTATTGATTTAAGTCTACCTAAGAGGTAAAAGCATAAATAGAAAACAAAACATACCCATTGAGAAGTAATTCACCTTATGAGCTAAGCATTTGTTAACAGGCTCTTTCCTTTGGATAGGAATTGAAAACCATAAGCTGAATTCTGCATACTTATTTTAACTTTAAATGTTGCCTCACCAGGCTAGCCTGCTGGGCCTTCACAGTGTCTACTTACCTGCCAAGCCTGCAAGTCTGGTTACTATTAGGTGGCAGCAGTTATTTGAATGTGTCCCTGCAGGCCAGCAAGCTGACAGGCATTAGACGTAGGACAGCTACACTATGCTTTAATAGCTCAGAAATATTAGCACCAGGATCCAGCATGAACTTTCCTAATTAATGCCCGTGTATACATTTAAAACAGTGTTTACTGTACAAACATAGGCACACTGGCAGAAGCCAGTGACTCTATATGATAAAATGCAGCAAACTGGTTTTTGTTTGTTTTACCTTTGGATTCATAGGCAGTTATGATACTGCGTGTTACAGTCACAGGCTGGGGATGGTCCTGTGTTCTCCTGTTCAGTGAATATTATCTTAACCATTCCTTGTATTGCCTCTATTTCTTTACACTAATCACCTTAATGCGGCCACTTATATACGTTTCTACAGGAAGATGATAGGTCATATTTTGAAGAAAACAAAGCCATGGTAGATTTAGAATCCAGTCACCTCAGTCTTCACTCGCTACTCTAATCTAGCAGCCATATGTTTTGTGCATTGTGCTGGCCTATAATGAATTTCTGTCAAAGAGAAAAGGTAAGGTAGCTATGCAAACACATTTCTTATGTCACTATCAGCAAAGTACAAAAGAACCTGGGGACTTGGAAGAGGGGAAGATGGCATCCTTGCAAGGTGGTCAGGATGCTGCCTAGCACAGATGGGAGAAAAGGGCATTTGGCTAGAAGGCCCAACATGGCAGCTTGAGCAAAGGAGTGAGAAAGGAGAACACAGTCAAGGAAAATACATGTCTGTGACTCCTAGCATTAGTTAGTTAACAGTATCTCCTCTGTGGTCTTTTATGAACTGTCTGCCCGTGGAGTAGGAACATGTGCCATGTGCTGCCCCCGATTAATTGTGCACTTATCCTGAAGGCCCTGGAGTCAGGCACTGATAAGGTGATACACTTTCGAAGTGTTTGTTTTATTTTTAATTTCTTTTTGTGTTATTCTCTCTGCCACACCACATTTTAGATGATATTGAGAGGGAACCAGGACCTCCTGCAGGCTACACCGCGAGTGGTAGATAGAGCACAACCGCTGAACTGTGTGAACCAGCTTTCCCCTTTCTTGGAGACTGATTCTCATGATGTCACTAGGGCTGTCCTAGGACTCCTGCACTTAAGTGATCCTCCTGCCTTGGCCTCCAGAGAATACAAGTATTTTCCACCACGTCTACCAGAAAACTTAAGATTTCCAACATTCCAAAATATACAATAACATTTTATTGGCAATGTTAGGATCAAGTAGAAGTTTGTTTCCTAGAAATAAATAATCAGGTTATCTTCATATATGGAGAATTACCAATGTCTTATGATTATGCAGGGTTTATCTGTGCACCATGAATCCAAAGGCAACATTTTTTTTCCCTAGTGCTGGCTAATAAAGCCAGAGCCTCCTATGTGCTATGTCTGAACTCCACCACTGAGCCGCATGGCTGCCTCAAAACGCCTTGCTTTGACAAGGAAGAAACATCCCAGAGATCTGCTTTCTTTCCAGGTGAACTTAGAAGCCTGATAAATGAAGCATTTTCCCCCTCTGGTTTTAAGTTTTTGTATTTATAGATCATAATCTCTAACCCCCGTTTAATTTTGAATTAATTGTTAATAAAATAAATAGAAGCTGCACAGAGTCTCAAATGTCACTCCACACTTTCCAGTTATTCACTCTCATTTTTATAAAAATGACACCTGTGTTGAGATTATAAGGATTTATTCTCAGCAGTTTTAGATCAAATTCTCATTATTATGATTACTAATGAAACAAATGCCTAGCCTTTTATACAGTTTAATTTAATTCCTAAATAGCCATCATTTAATTTTCCATAAGAATTGAACCCTGACACTAAGTTAAGGCTACTATTAAGCATCAGCAAACTGTCAAAGGTGGAACTTGGGGATCTGGTAGCTCCTATAGAGCATATGAAATTCAACATTCTCAGCCAGAGTGCACCATGGTATGAGCTCATGCTAAAGGGGATGTGTCTGTGACTCCTATTTGAGAAGCACAGTGTTCACAACTGGTTATCTTTTCTTCTTTCTTGGCACCTCCAAAATGCACCCATAGAACGAAGTATGGACGTTCTGGAGACAGGTGAGCTAGAATATATTAATTTTTTTAATATATTAATTTGTTTTTAATGATTAAAATGAAAACAAAAGATTTCTCATATCCTCAGCATATTTCCCTCACCTTTAGGAGATTAATGTGGGGCTATCAAAGGTGTGTAGTGATTTAAGCCATAAAGGGTTTATATGATAAGAACAAGAAATATTTTATGCTAAAGGAAGATTCAAATATGTCAGTCATCTTTTCTTGACTGTAAGGAACATCTGAAAACAGTCACTTACAAAGACAAAGGGTTTTTCTTGACTCATAATTTTAGAGCTTCAGTCTACTACTCATTAGCTCTCTTGTGTAGATTTGGAGTGAGGCCACACATTGGGTTGAGTGTGTGTGACAGATCAAACCAACCCACCTTGTGTCAAGAAGAAAGAAAGAGGAACAAGAAGACACTGAGGTCTCACTGCCCCTTCAGGGTCATGTGCCCATGGCCCGAGATCTCCCAGCGGGCCCTGCCTCTTTAAGGCTCCACTACTTTCAGGTAGAGCTGACTGGAGAACATGCCTGTGACATGTGGTGCTCTGGCACCATGACAGTAACACACTAATGACTTTGATCCAGTATCTTTTTATAGCTACACTTGAAAGTCTATGTGTGGTTATGTCTTCCAGTGTGTCTCAGCAGTCTATAACCAAGAAGTGAGACAACTGCTTTTCCCCCCTAGGGAAGCCCTGAAGTTTAAAGTGTCACCTACTGAATGTGACACCCCCCTTTGCACTCACCTCACAGCCAAGAGAGCAAACAGGAGAAAAGGAAAAAAAGAAGGAAAGAAAAGACAGGAAAGATTTTTAGAAGGTGACCTTCTAATGGTGTTTACGTTAACGATTGTGTTTGGGCCATTATTTACATGTCCTCAAATCCTGTGTCTCAGAAGGGGGCAAACTATGATCAAAACCCATCAGTATAACACTTTGGTATTTTCAGAGGGAAACACAGTAATGATCTTTGAAAACTCTGAGTAGTAAAATTTCCATTCCTCTACTATTGCTGCTTACTAGTAAGTACTATCACTTAGGATTTTTCAGAGAATACCTTTTATGGTATCTAGCAATAAGATGTATGGAGTGGGATTGAAATATGTTCAGTGGTAGAACCTTTCTGTACTATGCAAGAGGTCCTGGGTTCCATTCCTAACATTGAAAAAAAGAAAAAGAAAAGAAGAGCCAATTTTTATCATTATTAGTGTCTCTTATTTCAGTGGCCACATCTAAATGATTGAAGGAAAAGTCTCAAATAATAAAGAACTCTGTGTAGAGGGATCCTTAAAACCCAAAAGTAATAACTTAGCCCATCCCCATCTTATAGATGACTAGGCTGTAAGTGAGCTGTAATTACCTTATTTCTATGTATTTAGTAATGTGATAGTATAGTTACTTATTTTATGTATGTGAGTACACTGTAGCTGTCTTTAGACACACCAGAAGAGGGCATTGGATCCATTACAGATGGTTGTGAGTCACATGTGGTGGCTGGGAATTGAACTCAGGACCTCTGAAAGAGCAGTGCTCTTAACCTCTGAGTCATCTCTACAGCCCCTTAATGTAATAGTTATTAAGATATGTCACATATAAGTAGACCAAATAATTCCAATGAAAAACAAAATGTCTTTATTGTTCTTAGAGTTCTTTTTGTTTTGTTTTGTTTTATGTTGTTTTGAGAGCCTTGCTGTATAGCCCAGTCTGGCCTAGATCTCACTATGATTCTTCTTTTTTAGCTTCTTAGGAGCTGGTGGTATTTCAGGCACGTATTGCATTACTGGCTATATGTTATATTGAGAGTATGTAAAGAATGCTTACATTTTAATACTAAAAGGCCAGCCTGCTTTAAGCCTAGAGAAAAGATTTGCATAGAAATTTCTTTAGAGAAAATAACCAAATGGTAAAAGGTATATATATGAAAAGACACTTATCATTAACTGTCAGAGGAATGTAAACCAAACTAATGCAAGATACCATACCATATCATTTTATCATTATTATTATTAGATATTTTCTTTATTTACATTTCAAATGTTATCCCCTTTCCTGGTTTCCCGTCTGAAAATACCCTATCCCATCCCCCCTCCCCATGCTCACCAACCCACCCACTCCGGCTTTCCTGTCCTGGCATTCCCCTATACTGGGGCATCGAGCCTTCTCAGGACCAAGGGCCTCTCCTCCCTTTGATGTCCACCAAGGCCATCCTCTGCTACATATGCAGCTGGAGCCATGGGTCCCTCCATGTGTACTCTTTGGTGCTTTAGTCCCTGGGAGCTCTGGGGGTCCTGGTTGGTTCATATTGCTGTTCCTCCTGTGGTGCTGCAAACTCCTTCAGCTCCTTGGGTCCTTTCTCTAGCTCCTCCATTGGGGACCCTGTGCTCAGTCCAATGGTTGGCTGAGAGCACCCACCTCTGTATTTGTCAGGTACTGGCAGAGCCTCTCAGGAGACAGCTATATTAGGCTCCTGTCAGCAAGCTCTTGTTAGCATCCACAATAGTGTCTGGGTTTGGTGACTTTATATGGGATGAATCCCCAGGTGGGGCAGTCTCTGGATGGTCTTTCCTTCAGTCTCTGCTCCACACTTTGTCTCTGTATCTCCTTCCATGGGTATTTTGTTCCCCCTTCTAAGAAGGACCAAAGTATCCATATTTTGGTCTTCCTTCTTCTTGAGCTTCATGTGGTCTGTGAATTGTATCTTAGGTATTCCTAGCTTTTGGGCTAATATCCATTTATCAGTGAGTGCATACTGTGTGTATTCTTTTGTGATTGGATTACCTCACTCAGGATAATATTTTCTAATTCCATCCATTTGCCTAAGAATTTCATGAAGTCATTGTTTTTAATAGCTGAGGAATATTCCATTGTGTAAATGAACCACATTTTCTGTATCCATTCCTCTGTTGTGGGAAATCTGGGTTCTTTCAAGCTTCTGGCTATTTTAAATAAGGCTGCAATGAACATTGTAGAACATGTGTTCTTATTACATGTTGAAGCATCTTCTGGATATATGCCCAGGAGTGATATAGCTGGGTCATCTGGTAGTGAGTGCAATGTCCAATTTTCTGAGGAACCACCAAACTGATTTCCAGAACCACACCATATCTAATAAACATAGCTCTAATTTAAAATACAATAATGGGCTGGTAAGGTGGCTCAGTGGTCAGAAAACACTTGCCATGCAAGCCTGAGGATCAGAGCCCATGCCTGGAACACATGATGGAAGGAGAGAATAGACTCCCAAAAGTTGTCCTCTGAGCTCCACATGTACACCCTAGAACATGTGCACTTACATACACATGCATGCATCATACATGTACCTGCATCATATATGTACACACAATAAATGAAATGAGACAGTAGTACCCTATTAGCAAGGACGTACAGAAATCAGAGCCCTCATTTTTTGTTGGTAGGTTTGTAAAGTGGGTCAGCTGCTGTGGAAGCCAGTCTGGCAGTGGTTTGAAATGTTCAACATAGGATTTTCATATGACTCCTAAGTATATGCCCAAGAAAAGCAAAACCATGCTTATATGCAAACTTGTACCTGAACGTTCATAGCCACATTTCCTAATATCCAATTCTGGCAGTAGCTAGTATATACCAGTGATGAATGGATACATGAAATATTTGTAACTGTCTCTCTCTGTGGCACTTAAAAATAGAAAATGAAATTCTGAGTTAAGCATGATGATGCACACCTTTAATACTAGCACTCAGGAGGCAGAGAGTGGCCAATCTCTGATTGCAGGGCCAACCTGGTCTAGATAGCAAGTTATAGGTCAGCCAGTGCTATGTAGTAAGGTCCTGTTTCAAAAAAAATTACATTTACATCATGGGCTAACTTTAAAGACATTGTGCTAAATGAAAGAAGCTAGTCATGAGAAATAACATGCTGTATAATTCTGTTTATGCATAGCATCCACATGGCCAAACATATATAGACAGAAATTGTAGTGATTGCTTGGGACCAAAGGCAAAAGAGTGACTGATAACGTGCATGGGGTTTCTTTGGGCAAGATAGCCTGTTGTAAATGTATGGCAGGGGTGGGTGCCTAATTGTATATATCAAGGACAATTTGTCTGTAAACTTTAAATGGGTGGATTCTAAATACTGTATTAAGTCATTATTTTAAAAAAATCATCCTACCATAAAAGTTACAGGTTATCCTAGTGAATTGGGAGAATTAGTCACTAGAGAAGGCTAGCCCACAAAAGAGACTAGGCACATAACCTGTTTAACTCCTGTCTGAACGGCAAAAGGAGGTGTACCCACAGGACAGATGACAGAGTCCCGGAGCAGTGAGCTGCTTGTGAGAACCGTGACACACGTCCAGGTAGGTTCCATATCACTCTCCCTGGTTTCTGAAGTACTCAACCACAGTTAGTTGTCTGTTGGCTGAAGGGACGCATGGTTGACAGACAGCGTAAACGAGCTAAAGAGCGACCTTTAAATAATTGCCCAGAGTTCTTGCTGTGTCATGTAAAAAGGTTCAAGGACTTTTATATAGTTACATTTGCTAAAAATGTTTGATACTTTGATCGACTAGTTCTCATATGTGTTTAGGGTAACAAATAGTGGCTGTTTGGTTTTGCTTTGTCTTGTCTGAGAATGGTCTTCCTCTACCCCAACCCTCGGTGGCCAGTTATCAGCCTTTGGACAGGTGCCATCTTCTTCACATTCTCTTCCTCTCTGTGTTTCATCATTTTTTTTCTCTCGCTTTTGGTTTTCACTCAGAAGTCAGTTCTCTCACTGAACCTTGCTTCCTTGCTTTCTCTCGCAAGTTACAGTATTATTTGTTTACTCTAAGTACATCTATGTCTTCCCTTGGAATGTTCATTGAGGCTGAGGCCCTAGGCGATCACCATCCTTGTTACATTTCTGTGCTCCAGTGCCTACCCTACAGATTGGGGTAGAGGGCTAGACGAAGGACATGGGCAAGAATTCAGGCCCCGAAAGCAGACAGCCTGAAGTGAAATTCTCATTTTACTATGTGCTACCTGGTGAGGTAACTAACATGTTCTTAGTTTAGTTCTCTATAAAATGATAATAAATTCAACTCCTGCTCTATACAGTGGTATAAAATTAGAGGCAGTTTCTGTTGACCAGCACAGCCAAATGAGTGCCATATAGTTGCGTAATAAATATTAGTAATTTATTGTATATACTAACATTATACTCATTCACATTGTTTGCCCTCACCTCTCTCCTACATTCCTTTCTTCATTCCTTACAAGAGTCTTGGTGATAAGGGAACATGATATGCCTGGACCAGCATGTGGAATGGGTGGCCATCCATTAGTCTAGCATTCAGTCTAGTTATCGTTTGGATTGTGTATAAACCACACCTTTCATTGTGAGATTTTATTGAAGAAAATTACAGTTAAGATCCCTAATGGCACATATCTGCTGCCCTGGAGTTGAGCAGTGACCTGTCCTCAGTCGGTTCTTTTTCAGAACCTTGGTCAGTTTTGTTTGTGCCCATTCTGTCAAGACTCTGGGATCCAGTTTCTGACATATAGTGAATCATCCCCCTCTCTGTCTGATGTCACATACACATTTTTATCACTAGTTGTATTGTCCTCAAAGGCTTGAGCAGTGCGGCATGGATTGCAGCAGGGAAGAGGCCTGTGACAAGTGCCTGAAGGCCTCTGAACATCTCCATATGCCCAGGGCCATGGGATTTCTGACTGATGTTTAAAAAATAAAATCATTGTATTTTTTCACTTAAGAACCAGACCATTTACCTTCAACATAATTTAGTTAAGTAAAGAAATTTTTAATTTTTTTCAGTTTATCTTTTAAAAATGTTTTGTTGGTCAAAGAAATGGGTTTCATTGTAATATTTCCTTACATATCATATTTTCTCTTTATTCACCAATCCCCCTTGCCCTCTCCAACCCCCTGTCATACTTTTGTTGATCCTCTACTCTCCCAGATAGTTCCTGCCCCATTCTGTCTCTCTGTCTACATATTCTACCTTTTCTTACACCCTTATCCCCTGTAAAGAGTCTCTTCATCCCCTTTCATAGTCTGCCTTTTGTCTTGTCTTGTCTTGTCTGTCTGCTTGCCCACCCGCCCATCTATCCATCCATCCATCCATCCATCCATCCATCCATCCATCTTTCTACCTACCTACCTACCTACCTATCTACAAATATACTTATCTATTATTTATGCTATATTTTATATACATACTTATATACAGACACAGACACACAAAGAGGGGGTGAGAAAGAGCACTACTTTCTGCATGTAGAAAGAAATGAGGCAAAAATTGTCCATTTTGATTGTGGATTATTATTGTTTGATGATTTTCAGTTTTATTAATTTTCCTGGAAATGCTGTAATTTCATTTTTTCTTTCAAGCAAATAGAATTCTATTGTATATATGTATCTCTTTTACACCTTACATTATGCTCTTTTACCTATTTTGAACTTATCTTTACACTATGTGAGATAGATGGATCTAGTTTCATCCATTTACATGTGGATATTCAGTTGTCCCTGCACTATTTGTTAAAGAGACCCTACAAATAGACTTGAGGACAGAAATCACGTGATCTTCTTTTTATAAGAGTTCAGCACTTCCTCATGATAGAAGCCCTGAAGAAACTAGGTATAGAAAAATGGACGTCAATATGGAAGACCATGCGTGGCAAATCTATAAGCCTCCATTATTCTAAATGGAGGAAAGCTGGGAGCCTTTCTTCTATAATGATCAGTGAGACATGAATGCCCACTGCTTGGTTTTACATTGGAAGTCTGAGCTAGAGCAATGCAAGAGAGAAGCAGAGCAGGGAAGGAAGACACCAAGGCATCCTTATTTGTAGACAACATGCTCTTATCCATAAAGGACTCTAAATAATCCATCAGAAAACTTTGAGGCATGCTAAATACCTAAGCACAGAAGCAAAATACAAACCAATGTTCAAAAATCTGCTTTTTATGCCAATGATGACCTTGTCAAGAAAAAAAAAACAGAAGAAAAATTCTCCTTTACTATATATGTATGTGTATTTCTGTATGTGTGTATACATTTTCATACATATTACATACATATATACATGCATATATATGTGAATAAGAATAATCAAATAAGTGAAAGAACTCACAATTAAAATATTTTTGTGCTGATGTGTGTGGGCTATTCAGGAGCCAGGGGCCTTTAATGTGAGTGGCCTGTGGTGCCATCTGAGGCCATATTGAGTGTCCATGGTCCTTGCTGCCAGAGAGAGAGAGAGAGAGAGAGAGCCATGGCTGGGTCTGTGGTCCTGCTGCAGCCATGGTCATGTTGATGTCCTTGGCCTGTGCTGCTGCTAAGGGCTATGGAGCTGTCTGTGGCCCATGCTGCAGCACAGGGCTGTATTGATGTCAGTGGTCTGTACTGCCACCTGGGACCATGCTGAGGTCTGTGGCACATGCTGAGGTGGGAGAACATATGAATATCTGTGGTCCCTGCTGTCACCAGAAGTCATGTGTTTATCTATGATCTGTGCTTCCACTGATTATAAAGTAGGAAGCTACTTTAGCAGGGGTGGCAATGACTGAGGACTCACAATTGAGAAAGAGGAACATAGAAGGCTTCTGTGACAACCCCTCTCCCTCCCCCCAAAGTAACAGCCTAGATAGAAAAACATCAAAGAGAACTCTCAAAAGTTGTGATAAGGATGTTGAAGTATAGCTCTCCACGATTGTGGCATCTGGCAGTGTGCAGGTCGATGCAGACTCCGTTTTCTTTGATGGGTGACCCTGGGAGGTTGACCATGCTCCAATTAGTGTTTGAGAGACACAGACTGCACATCTTTTATTTCTTCTGAGGGGGACACAAGACGTGGAGCAGACTTGGGAGGAATGGGAAATGATTGTGATTAGGGTACATGGTGTGAAATTTCCAAATAATCAATAATCAATAAAGCTGTTATGTTGGAATAATATTTTCCAAAATTTAAGAAGTTCAAGAAAATACTAGAGAATGGAAGAGCCTTCCATTCTGGAGCCCTGGCAGGCGCTCTCAGCTGTGAAGAGTACACACTGCTCTTCCTGAGAATCTGAGTTCAATTCCTAGCATTCACACAGTAGGAGGCTCACAACCACCTATAACTCCAGCTTCAGAAGATCTCATGCCCCTGGCTGGCATATGTACCCAAACAGGCATGACACACATACACACACACACATGCACATGATTGAAAATTATTAAATGTTTTTTAAGATTGGCAGAATTAATATTTTTTTTTAAAAAGAGGTATTGGTAGAAAAAAAAAGACCCTAAATAACTAAATCTAAGCAGTAAGAGCAGCGCTGGGGTATTGCAGTGTGTGAAAGCAAACTCTACTCCAAAACCACGGTAACAAAAACTGCATGGCACTGACACACACAAAATATGTCCGTAAGAACACATAGTCTTTCTTTTTGTATCTATTGTGTGGTATGCTCGGGTACCATTGATCTGTGAAATAGATCGTGTCGATGGCAAAGTGTGTAGAAATTAGGCATAGATGGCTGAAGAAAGTTCCTCCCAAAGCTGTCGAGAGCAAGTGCCGCTTGTACAGAAGACCTCAGCCTGGTTCCCAGCACTCAAGTTGAACGCCTCACACCTCTGTAGCTTCAGAATCTGATGCCTTCTCTGTGATATCCAGACACACATGTACTTGTTAAAAATATGAATTGCTCTAGAATTAGGAAGATGTAAATATGTGTTAAGAAATTATCAGAGGGAGAGGAAAGTAGAAGTGAACTTGTCTGAAATTCTAGGTTTTCATATAATTAGTATCTCGGTGTATGGGCTACAGTGGAGATTCACACTAGAATCTGAGGCCGTTGTCCGGAGCAGAGCTCACTCTGGGAGCTTCTCTTCATGAGCATTGCTCCGTTGTCCTCACTCTCTCAGCTTTTCTATGCCGACTTTATTACTCTTTATCAACATGAAATAAAGGAAACACTGTTGGTTTTCTAACTACCCAGAACATCAACTTACTAATATAAACAAGAAACCACTACCACACGTGTCTAGGACTCATGACTGGATACAAGGTCCCCAAACTGAGTAGATAAATTTATTCCTTTGTACTTTGCTGAACTTAAAAGAACTGCACTCAGAATACTTATTAATAAAAACATCTACTTCACATTTGGGGCTGCTGTTTAAAATTAGCCTGAAAAAATGGGTTTTTTTTTTGTTTTTTTTTTTTTTTTTGGTTAAAGCCAAGTGCAGTAAATTTATAAGTTCTACAAATGGAATTTTACAGAAACATTTTTATAAGCCATAGCTAAAGTCAATCTTTCTAAAAACTCCCCATAAGGTGAGATCACGGACGCCATGCTCAGTACAGAAGGGTTTTTTTTCTCCAATCAGTTGTGTTTCTATAAATAAACTGTTTGTTGTTAAAATTTGCTGTTTCCTCGTCACGTAAGAACATCTCATTAGTTTTGGTGAAAACCTTCCAACAAAATAAGATAAATTTGCCCAGTTTTCCAGGGAACGGAGGCCCCCGTGGTCCTGCGCACCGCAGAGTACGGCTAGGAGGTAAGTTAACACAGGTCTGCTTTGTGGTCAGGGCTGGGTATTTGAACCTCTCCAGAAGCACCCAGGCAGCAGCCTATGGGCCTGAGTGCTCCGTGTGCCTCAGGTCACACTTGAGTTTCCTCCTCCGTGCTTAAAGCCAATGCTGAGCGGGGACGCCCAACAACAAAAGCAGCTGGGGTGGAGGTGACCGTGGAGATAGCCACTCACAGAGCTGCTGTGTCATCTAGACTCAAAAGGAGGGTTTCCATTTGTCCTTGCTAAAGTTGATTAGAACAAATTCAAATTATTTTTTCCCTATAAAACAAAATTATCTTTTTGAAATAAAAGGCTTAGAGATCTTGGGTGGGTAAAATGCTGAAAGCTCTCATTGTTAGAGGAGAATTGTTTTATTTTGCTCCCAAATTTGCATGAAATAGTGAATTTGATAAAATGAAAGTCTGAGAAAATGTATTTTTGTATGAAGACATTATATATATATATATACTAGAAAATATATATATATGTCTGTTGTGTGACAAAGGCAGTTTAAAAACTAAAGGAGTCAGAGCTAGAAACTGCATTAAGTCAGATGAATTTAGCTAAGAGAATCTACAAAAGAAGAAGAAAAAGTTCTGTTGAAAACAAATGTGGGTTTTAGTACTTTTAAAAGTGAATTACTGCCTGTTGAAGCTTGTTTCTATCTATGACGAGTTAGCATTGCGATTGGGCATCATTCCACATTTGTAAGAAATCATGGAATAGCAAAGATGGGGGCCTGGGCTCCCGTCCAGGTGAATGGACTTGACCGACTGGGTTCTGTGCTGTGACGTGATGGAGTGGGTTCAGGTGATGACTGAAGAATACCATCCTTAGGTATCTATGGTCACTGCCTCCCACCCCCTGGTTCTGTTCGCAGTCCTAGGTTTTGTTTCTAAATGTACGCATCTTTATTAAACAAGCGAAATCTTCAGAGATGGGCAGAGCATGCCTTCTAAGACAGATCACTAGCATAGTATCTCAGCCAGATGACCTTAAAAATGTATGCAGGGGCTCCCAAGTTACCGAAGAGATTTCAGATATATATGCTTTAGAAATCAGAGTATTTAACTGATTATTTTCTAGACAGCTGTAAAAGTAACATCACATAGAAGAATTAATTTATGATGGTATAAAAATAATAAAAATTGCACTGTCAGTAGACAAAACATTTTTGTCTGTTTTTCTGTTTGCAAGTAAATTAACTAATTCTTTAAAAAGTAATTTTCAAAAAAAAAAAGTAATTTTTAATAGCCAATGTCATAACTGAAACTCTTCTTATTATTAGAATGGCTATTTGTTCACTTTTCTTTGGAAATTGTTGTTTTAATAGTTAATAATTTACATCTATACCAGTTTTACTTAGTCATTAAAAATATACTCATATGTTTATCAATACCTATGATTATGAAAAAAACTATACTTGACTATTGAAAATCCACACTGAATGACCTTTACACTGAGAAGACATTTAAAGTATCATAAACTTTGAACAAGCCTTTAAGTTATCTATTTGATTTACTGTTATGAATAATGTCTTTCAGTCATTTTTAAGGTTAAAAATAAAAAACTTGAAAATATTAAAAATCTAATAATAAAGATATTTCCAAGACTGAAAAATAATAAATCTTATGTGTTTAAATTTACATATAAAGTTTTGCTATAGCAAAATAAGATATAACTTTATGGATAGAATATATTCAGCTGACATATATTGCTTTAATAGGTAGTAAAATCATCTTCGTGTTACCTGGAAACACCGTCACACTGTTATCTACTATTGTCTATGAGACTCTTGAGTGTGGCTTTTCTATTACCCTTCTGTGTTTATTCAGAGTCCTATTCATGTGGGAACAGAGGGGGTCACACGAGTTAGTATGAGCAGTGCACACCAAATTATTTTAATCTCATTTTCAACCTATTCTCAAGAGAATTATTGTTTTGGAAAATATTTATACTTTGATAGAGGCATAAAGTAACCCCAAAGTAGAATAATAAGGTATGAAATCCATGGTTGGATTTAATGTAGCATGAATCCTGGAGTTTTAATTTTATTATCTATGAGACATTTCCTGGTATAAATCTTCTAAGAACTAAACCAGAATATTGTAATGATTTCTCTTATTTACTGTAGCTTTGTGGTTGTAAATTTGAGGGAGAAGTGGTATAAATTATATGTATCAGTGAATTTACCTTTTTTATCAAAATGATAAGCAATCATTTCAGTCAGTATAAAGGGCAAGACTGAGACAAATTGCATGTGCTACATGGATAGTGCATATCCACGGTTACATATCTGTATGATTGGATATCCGATATATATATAATTATGATATAAGACATAGTAGAAACATACACTATTCATAATCATTTACATTACTGAATCGAGGACTTAAGGAGTTCTCTTTTTAAGATTTATTTTATTTATATGAGTACATCTGTCTGTCTGTCTGTATGTATGTCTGCCACATGAGTGCAGTTCCCTGTGGAAGTGAGAAGAGGGCATTAGCTGCCCTGGAGCTGAGTTACAGGTGGTTGTGAGCCTGTAGACAGGGGTGCTGGGAACTGGGCTCTGCCCCTCTGTAAGAGCGGTGTACATTCAAAACCGCTGATGCATGACGATAGAACCATAGTGTTTTGTGGTTTTGTTGTTTTTTTTCATTAAGGGAAGGAATTATCCAAAGCAGTAAATCAATTCTTTGCTTTCTCAAACTGAAATTTTTGTATTTTATTTTTGCTTTGTGTAATTTTAGCAATTGGTGATAAAAGCCAGCAATTGAAGCTACTATTCTCTTTCTCATTGTGTAGATTGCCTCTTTCTCACATTGGTTTCCTTCCCCCGTCTCCTCTTCGCTGATTCTCCTCCCTTCTGCTTTTCCTTGTGTGGAGATAGATAGCCATGGACCCAGGGCCTGTACATGCGAAACAAGTTTTGTAACCACAGTTGTAGACTTTTTGTTGTTGTTGTTGTTAATAATGTGTTTTCTTTATAGTATTTGTACTTACTAGATTGTTTTTATTAATGAAAAACATGTAAAACAATTTCTTTATGTAAGAAAAGTTTATTTTTGTTTAGGGTTTGTCTTTTCAGAGGAGAGAAACCCAATTTTTTGAACAGCATTTGTATTAATTCTTTGAGACTCTTGTGCAGCATATTTTGAATATATTCACTACCTTCAACTTCTCCCATTATAAACATCTTGATCCTTGAACCCCTTCTCACCCAACTTCTCCACCAAATCTAGTTTGTATTACCCAGCCTTCTTGGGAATGGGACCTATCTTGGTGTATGGTCACACCATGAACAAAGTCTCCTTCCTTCTCTCCCAGCAACTATCAAAGCTTCTCTCCCAGAGCTTCCTTCTCTCCTTATAGCTCTTCAGTTAGTGGTAGGGTTGTTCCGACCTTTCTGCTCTACACTAGGGTTTTGTCAAACTTGCATATGGAAAGGACTTGTCCTTGCTGTCATAGCCACTGTGTCCATGTGTGTATCTGCCCTGTTCTGGCTGGAGAATACTGGTTCCTTGGTGCTGTGGACTACTTCTGGCTTTTACAGTCTTTCCACCTCCTCTTCAGTGCAGATCGCTGACCACTGGGAAGAGGAGAGTACATCTTAGTAGGACTGAGCTCACCAGTGCCTTATTTTCCGCAAATCGACCAATTAGAGTCTCTGTTAGAACTTCCTATTTTTATTTCAGATTGTTTTTAAAGAAAGAACTCTAGACTTTTTTTTTCTCTCTTCCATCATAGTTATTGTAGATCCGACATGCTTTTGAAATGCTTTCAAAAGGACTAGGTCAGTTTAGTGTGACTTTTTAAAAATAAATATGAAGTCAATTTGAAGGGCCTGTTTTCCTACTTTCTGCATTCATGGTTTGTATCCATGTATGTATGAGTGCTGTGTGCTTTTGGGCATGTGTGCATATGGAAGTCAGAAGACAACACTGTGGAATTGTGGTTCTCCTACCCTTATATAGGCTCCAGGATTTAACTTGAGTCACCTAGACATCCTGACAGCTTCCTAAAAATTGTGTTAATTTGTCTGAAAATGCAAGTTCAAGACTCCTTTGGGTTGGCTACTCTCATTTAGGATTGGGGTCTTCATCAGCCATGCCTCCTGCTTCTCTGCCCAGGGATTATGCTCCATTCTCTTAGAAGAACAAATGAGTCTCAATTTCTTCTTGGCTCCTCTTCTTATTAGTTTGTTTGTTTTTCATTCCTTACAACAAGATTTCATGCAGCTCAGGTTGGCCTTGAACTTACTACATAGCCCGGCCTGGCTCCTGCCTACAAGTATAAATCACCACGCCAATCTTTTTGTATCTTTTTTAGAAACTAACACTATTCAGGCTCTATTTCATTAAATAGAATAAAGTCAATTTGAATGCATTATATACATGCATATGTAATATATTATAATTTATAATATATATATATATTTTAAATATAAGTATATTTAGATATTATATGTAAATCATGCATACAAAGTTAATTTTATATGTTAGCATTTTAAATGGAAAATTCTTTCTCTCTCTATTAAATTGGAATATTAAATTTATTGCTAAGAAATTCTTTCTAGAAAGTAAGAAAGTCATCTATTTGAGCTTTTTTTGTTGTTGTTGCTGTTGTTAAGCATTCTGATATGGAGATTTTATTTATAAGCACAAAGCAGAGTTAATCTTTTTAGTTATATTTTTTCACAGATGACCCCGTAGGACTGTGGTAGTCTATGTCTCAGTATATTATAGTATGTGAAATAGGACACTATATAAAATAAGAAACTGCCAAAGATCCAGAGTGTTTGAAGTTTATTAACTGTGTGAACAGAGATCTTAGGATATAGCCATGAACAAAACAAAATAGAGAAATACTGCCCTGGATGGCCTGGCACCAACTGAGGGCATTTTTACTTGCAGAAGTGTTAAACTTAGTAATTCCCGAAGTGTTGGGTGTCACTCAGATAGGCTGGGAAGTTTAAGAAGCTGTTATCTTGGCAGTTACAACAGACCCTGGATATTTGTGGTGGCAAATTCCAGGATCTTCACAGATGACAAGAATAAAGATTTTTTTCCATTTAACATAGTTAAGTATTACCCCTTCCAATGTGCCAAGATGGGCTATTGAAATATATTGAAATATATTTACTAAAATAAACTCAATGTGTTTCATTACAGTGGCCTGTCATTTTAGGAAGGGGAAATTTTATATTACCAAACTTACTCTTGAAAAATCTAAGTTGCTCCTTATTTAGTAGTCTAGATAGATTTGCACATATTTATTTTTGTGTCTAGTGCCACATTTTTCTCTTAGACTGCAAACATTCATACTGGCTTAGTTTGCTTTTTGCTGCTGTAATCAAACACGGTGACCAAAAGCAACTTGGAGAGGAAAGGGTTTATGTCAGCTTACAGCTTATTGTCTCTTATGAAGGGAAGTCATGGAAGAAACTCAAAGCAGGAACCTGGAGGCAGGACATAAAGTAGATGTCATGGAGAAATAGGGCGAGGTAGCCCCGCCCCCTCCCTCCCCCTTGGCTTGTTTGCTTGCTTAGCCAGCTTTCTAGGACCATCTGCCCAGGAGTGGTGCCACCCACAGTGGGCTTCCTAGATCAGCCATTAATCAAATTGGCCTGTAGGCAGGTCTGTGGGAGGATTTTCTTAAATGAGGTTCTTTTTTCACAAATGGTTTCAGTGTGTGTCTAGTTGCCCCGCCACCCAAAAAACCAACTAACTAGCATACTTATCCTTTCTCAAAATTTTATATAATCTTTCGACTACTTTTGGGATAGGTTGCTCTTTATTCAGAGAGAAACAGATAAACCAGTTGGTTTTTGTATGGAGATGCTTTTATGTGTATGACAATTAGATCTATTTCTTTGATAACATTACATTTAAGTATTGTGAGATGCTCATGTCATGGGAGGTATGCATGTTCTGTGGACTCAGCAGACTGGTGTGTGTCTTATATTACAGTAGTCCTCACCAAAATGAATGAATTTAAGAATAAAATTAGGACATTATGTGGGATTGCATCCATTACTAGGCACTGACACTAAACTCCAGGCCAGAAACTGAGGACTTTCCACGTAGAAAGTGAATGATCCGCCCTGGGCAAGTTGTAGACAGTAGACAGGTGTGCTTCTGAGGTGGTAGGTTCTTACTATCATTGTGAGTGGCAGCTATCTTTTTATAATTCAGATTTCAAAGCACTTGCTTATATTCAAACAATGAAAACCTGATTGTAAGAATTTTATATCTCCATATTTTTTCATACACAAGTACATTTCATTTTGATCATATGCATCTCTTCTCCCCTCCAACTCTTCCAAAGCACTCCATATGCTCCTATTAAATTCATTTCCTCCTCTTCTATAATAGTATAATAATAATATAATTTTATATAAATTCTACAAAACTCTATCAGTGTTGCCCGTATCCCATGAGAATAGCAGGACAAACCACTAAGGCATGGACAACCTGTTAGGAAACTCATCCTTCCTCAGCCCTCAGCTAGGGGTGGAGCCTAGCAAGCTCTTCCTACACTAGGACACAGACTGGGGGGGGCCTTGGGCAGGCCTTGTTCAGCAACCACAGCTGCTGTGTGGTCACGAGTGCAGCATCCCTGCATGTTCAGAAGACACTTTTCACAGTAGTTCACCCGGTCATTTGGCTCTCACGTCCTTTCTGCTTCCTTGATGTTCCATAAGAGTCGAGTATTGGGGTTGTGTTACAGATGCCTCATTTGGGGCTGAACATTCCGTAAACACTTATTCTCTGTACTTTGACTACTTTTGACTCTCTGTAATAGCCTACATCCATTGCAAAGAAGCCTCTTTGGTGAGGAATGAGAGATGAGCTGATCTGTGTATATAAAGATATGTTTTTAATTAGCCATTAGATTTAGCAAAATGAGAGAAGGATGTTTCCTAGAGACTAGGGCCTCTCATATGAGATATGATGCCCCCAAGTCCATAGACTACCAAAAAACCTGGTGCCTGTTGTGGGATAGCTACTTTAGAGTTGTTGGCCACGGGTTTCTAAGATCCTCCAAATAATAACAGGATATTATTGTTGTTGTACTTGGTTGACTTCCAGAACTTGAAAATAAAACACTCTGAATGCATACTTTTGTCACAGGATATGGAGAAGTCAAGCTGGTATTAACCTGGATGGCCCTCCCTGAAGGCTACCTCTCATAGTGTTAGAAGGTTCTGAGTACATTGGGACAGAGAGAGTTATCAATGTCCCTACCTAGCTGCAAATCTTGCAAACGGTAATGACTGTTCTGGCAAGATATGTCCAACCAACAGCTGTCATACTGAACTTAAATCCATCATAGGGAGGGAACTCATACCTGATACTGTAAAGCTAATGAAACTCATGATGAATGGTGTTATCAACAATCAGAAGATACACAGTCCTGATTCCATCATTATTTATGGATTCTCCATTTGTTTCACCACTGTCTTTTCATTTGGGAGAGTTGACCTTTGCTCAGCTATATCTTCTCTTGCCTCAGAATCATCTTGTCTAATGCTACCTCATTTTAGTCTACACTTTTGGGTAATCTTTATCCATTTCCATCTGTGATCCTGCTCACTCTTAGTCATGCTCATGAAACCTTAACTACTCTTGACCATGCATCATTGGAAAAAATTATTACTTCATTTTTCTTTCATAGCTTTTCAATATCACATTCTCTTTGAAAATTTATCTCATCTAGGTTGTCTTAATGTTCCTTTATTTCTAATAATACTATATTCAAGATCTTTCTGACTATGGTAGTTACAATGTGAACCTATAAGCATATCACACCTGGAAGATTGTTATGTTTAAAGCTCTTTTAGCACAGTGAAAGTGCATGACAGAATTAGGGGCAAAAACTCAACAAATTTTAAAGAAAAAATGTAGAGCTTATAAATGACCTGATATTTTTTCTGGAGTAAACCAAACTACTTACATTCCTGAGACTGGTAAGAACTACGCCTTTTACTGCCCACTTCCTGTCTTTACAGGAAGGGTAAAACCATGTAGGCGGAGCTATCAGCTCTCCTGCAGGAACTACAGAGCTGTAGGCATTCTTATTTTTGCCTTGAGTCTACTAGTATGAAAGAATAATGGGTATAAGTTTGGCTTAACCAAAACATCTACTGTACTGGTATAGTGTAATTGAATCTGATTCATCTCAGATGTCTTTCTTAGTCCTAATTCATCTGTTTTATGCACAGGTTTTTCCCTGAGAGCCACATTAGCCTTCAGGAAGTTCTTTAGAATTCATTTGTTACTATTTCTCCTAACATTATAGGAAGAGAAAAGGACATTTTAGAAATTATTTAAGGACTTTGCATACAATAGAAAGTTATTTAGAAGTTACTAGAAAAACAGAAGATTCACAGAATTACATGTATTTGTTCTGGAAGGCTAATAAGAAGCCAGACCTACATTGGCTCCTTCTGGCATGAAAATAATTCTTCAGATGGAACTATGACCATGCCTTTATTTGTATGATGAATGGTAATCATGGTATCTGATCCAGGCCATCTAAGTCTTACCTTCTCCAGTGACCCTGTTGCTTGTATCTTTTACCCGTGCCAAACTAGATTGTGAGGCTTTTATTTTATGTGACATGTAGGCGTGTTTAGAGAGGCATAATAGAAAGTGGTGTAATAGAAAGATTCAGACTTGAAATCAGTCTAACCCATTTTTCATCCCAGCTTCACGCTATATAATCCTCTGTAAGTTCCTTAACATCTGTGTGCTTCAGTCTTCTCACCTGTGAAACAGAAATAGAATGCTTATTTTTACAGGGTTGTCATGAACACAAAACAAGATTTTAAAATACAGACTGCTAAAGCAGTGCCTGGACATATGGTATCAGTGTTGTTCTCAGGCCCACAATAATAACATATGAACCAGTGTTACATGCCACCACCAACAGTAGCTGTGAAGAGGATCCCTAGAATGGGCTCAGCAAACCTCTGTATCTCCTTGCACCATTGTGAATCCTTTCCAAAATGATTCAGGGACCACTTATCCTTCCATTCACTTAGACTCATTTCCGCAGGCGGTCTTAAAAATAAGTTGTTCTTTGCTCAACTCTGGTACTGTCAATAGAACCTTCTGTGACAATGAAGACATTTTATGCCTCACCATGTGGACTGTAGCTGTGACCACTGCAAACCTACAACATCTTTCATTACTGCACACAAAGGATCATGTTCTGCCTCTTACCCAGCAGAGCTTTAGAGTCCCTTTGGACAGCGTGTCTTACAGGTTGATGAAATCAGTCCTATCAGGGTAAGTTCTTTAAACTGCCCACTGGTCACTACTGAGTCGCTAGCAAGTCTGTCCTTATCCATACATTAAGTGACAGATGGTTCTGCCTTAACATTCAGCATCATGCATGCACTGCTTTCCTTTTCAAAACATGTTGTATTAATTTGACCACTGCTTTCCAAGTCACAAATTGACACTGTCAAATTATGTCAGCTTCAAAACCATGTGCTCTTCCTTCTGGTTGTGCAAGGATTTTTAAATTCTAGTCTCCCTCCTCTCTTGTATTTTGGTCCTTTTATCCCATTTCACCTTTGTAACACAAATAAGTCACCCTATATTAAAGATGACAGAGCATTTAAAAACATTTGAGACAGGGTCTGTAATCCTGGCTGGCCTTGAGTGTATTCTGTAGCCCTGCCAGGCTCCTGACTTACCCATATTCTCCTAAGTGCTGGGAGGACCAGCGTGTGCTAACATCCCCAGCTGCAAAATAATTTTAAATTCAATAATATTTGGGAGCAGGCTTAATAAGTTCTGTCTGCTTCATTTGCTTTCCAGGAAAAGTATTCTTTGGGTTTAAGGCAATATATTGAAACCCTTTTGTATTTCTCTCTTAGAACTTTGTGAGAAATATACAATAGGAATTTTCCTAATGAAACTCTGTATTAGTTCTTAATCTATATAATTTAAAAATTGCATATATAGTACATCTTCATTTTTTAAGTTACAAGACTGTAAAACTAACTTTATAAAGTCATAATAAGAATTCTCTAAAGAGAATAAGAATTAAAAAATTGAAAATATGAACATGTATCTCATATATGAAGGTTACAATTCCTTCATGAGATTATTGTTACATTTATGCATGTTTATAAAATACTGTGTATGTGTTTATGAATTGATACCAAATTGATGTTTATTGATCTTGGTAGAAATGTTTTGAAGGTTACTGCATAGTCTGGGATAGGGTATTTGGAGGCAAAGTATCAGTTTGGGTTAAGACCCCAGTGTACTTCTTAACACCCATACATTTCTTTTTTAATCCTCAGTTTTTTCTCTGTACAGAGATTTCTGTCTTACATGTTTCAGGTAGTAACTTCAAAGCTCAAATGAAATTCCAAAATAATATATAGTATATCAGTACTTATTCCTTTAAAGTCAATGATGTTTTCTTGATGTGATGATCACAAATACTTGTGTTCATGAGTACTAGGCAACTGAGGTCCAGCTGATCTGGACAGCACTGGGGTGTCTGCTTCAGATCATGACTTGTCTGACCACAGTTTGGTTTTTGTTTCTCTTCATGTGTATTCTTTGTATGGTCCAGACTGACAGGGCAGCAGCAGCAACACTAGATAATGTTTGTTTGTGGGTTTTGTTTGTTTGTTTGTTTTGCATGAAGGTAAAGCCAAACAATTTCTGCTTATATTAAGATTCCATTGACTAAATGAAACCACATGATTAAGTTCAGAGTTGCTGGAAAAATCTAGTATATTCTCCTGTCAGTGGGGAGGGAATTAGGAGTGAATATTTGCTTAACAATATACAATAAAATAATGTGTGTTATCCAAGCTTCCTTACATCTATATGTTCACCCACTGCCTACAGTGCAGTAGAGGGACTAAAACAGACAAACAGGAAAAAACAAGAACAAAAACAAAAAGGAATCTGGCTGTGTTTTAGAACTGTCCCCTAAAAGCTTATGTTTTAAAGTCTTAATTGTCTGTATAACAGTTTGTGGAGGGGTGAGTATGGAGAAAGTGAAGGCATTTGGGTCTGGAGGCCTCACCCTGGGAATGGATTAGTGTCCTCCCTGAGCGCCTATTATGATCATGGACTAGACTTGTTATGCGCATGAGAAATCTTCCAAAGCAAGGCTGCAGTTGTGTTCTCTGTGCTGTATGAGCCTGCACGTCCTTTTCCACACAGCCAGTCCTGAGCTCCCAGCCTCGGCAACCATGACCCAAAACCAACCTCTTCCTTTATAGATTACCCACCCCATCTAATTATTTTAGCAAAAGTAGCCTTTAACAAACCTGGATGAAACCGAGGAGGTATAGATAATGAACATAAGAGAATCTTTGAAACACTGTGCTTTCTAATAATTTTATATGAAAAATAATAATGTTATGTAAAAGTATAAGGGAATGCAGGAACTAACTTAGGGGAGTAAAAACACAATATGATGTTTTCTTAATTTCAATAGAGAGGTGATTCCAGGTGTTAGACTCTGGGTAGAAGATATTAGTAATTTAGGGAACCCAAATAGATAACCTGGCTGGTGATGGTGCCAGGACTATCTAGAAAATACAGAGTGCCTGGCCTTAAAACATTTAATAATAGCCATTCCAGGTAATGTCCCTAAACTAAGCACCAAACCTGAGGCAAGCCTCCTATTGAAAGGGGTCACTGCACATAAGGGCACAAAGAATGAAAACTTATTCTCTGAGGTTTTGCTCTTATTAAACTAAAAATGAGTGGGAAACAGTGTTGTAAGTTTCCAGGAAAAGAAAAAGCAAATTACGGAGCAAGTATTAGAGATCAGAGAGGCTCTTCAATAGTGTCATAGTAATCCTGAAGATGACCGTGCAGGTTCTACTATTCCGAGGGAAGATAGTCTTCAAAGTAGGAGGGTTTCATGTACAAACTCTCCAGTTTATCTATAAGGTAGCAGCTGTCTTAGGACCCCCCCCCCACACACACAGAACTCTTTATTGAGGGGAGGGGAGCCTTGCTGACCTTGACTTTACAGATTAAACACATGAACTACTATGCCTGACCTGCAAGAACCTCTTAAGGTGCGTTAGGGATAGCATAAAGAATTGATATAAGACAGATAAAAGGAGTTGGAAGTAAGTTAAAAATATAATTTGATATTTCAGCATGTGAAAATGTTATTAGTTGACTACTTGACAATTAATGTTTAATACATGTGGAGAAATGTCACTTAGAAAAATAAATTATTTTAAGTAGGTAACCAGAGTGAAGACATATACTTTTAATCCTTAGTATTTATGTAATAGAGACAGGATCATTTGCATCTTAGAATCTGAGACCAGTCTCCACAACACAGCAAGACCCAGCTCAAAAGCAAACAAACTAAGCTCCCCATATACAATACTAAGCTCTTAATCCCCCAAATAATAAAACATTAATGAAGAAAATTAACTCAAAAAATAATGCTTGTCTCAGTAGAGGAAAAAATTTCTATTATAATATAATGAATCAGCTATGTATCAGTAATGAACTACTGATTTGGAACTAAACTTATCTGAGGGTTTGAGTTGTATCTTTAGAGTGATGTATAGGCAGTCATAGAATTCCTACATGTAAGTGGTCCTCCTGCCTCAGCTTTCTAAGTAGCTAGGACTGTAGTTACATGCCAGCTATTATGTTGCCCAACAAAGAGATGATAGCTAATTTCTTATATTACAAATCAAGAAACAGTAACGTGCCATTTAAAATATGAATATGGAAACTACAGAGATGACTCAGATGTTAAGAGCACTTACTGACCTTGGAGAGGATATGAGTTCAGTTCCCAGTATCCACATGTAACTCCAGTTGTTTGGGATCAGATGTCTTTTCTCCTCTGCAGGCACCAGGCACTCACATGGTATGTATATAGACATGCAAGCAAAATTCTCAGACACCTTTCTAAATAAATAAATAAATAAATAAATAAATAAATAAATAAATAAAGGTAACTATTAGAAGAGTTAATTATGTGCCAATTTACCAGAATAACAGTAGTGACTTCTCCCCTAAGGCTTGTGACCCCTATAGTCAGAGGTTCAAAAGAGCCATTTATAACAGCTTCTACTTTTTGTCTTCTGGTTAGTGTAGTCATGATTTTGGTTTTATTTTATTTTATTCTTTTGTTTCAGGGGATAGTGTCTCCGGCTGGGCACATGCTAGGCTAGTGTTTTACAGTGAGCTCCACTTCCAGCTCTTGTAGTTATGATTTGAGGTATGACTTTTGGTGAGGTGTAAAGCTATGTGGACCTCCTGTAACCCAGCTGGCCAAAAGATGGCTGTGTCCGGCTGCATTGCAGACGTCAGGTTAGCAGTGTGCTTTGAGAGGAGTGTACATTTGGCCTATGACCACCATTGCTCTTCCATCCCGAGCCACTAATCTGCAGCCAGGAAACAGCCCTGACCTAGTTGGGTGAGGCGCAGGGTTATCCTGCCAGTGGGAGCATGGCATTTCTGGCAAGAGATTTCTCTTCTAACTGTTGGAGTTGGTGCCATGGCAGGTTTTCCTGACCCAGAGAGCTAAGTGGTGAACCTCCATCCAGCTGGTGAGATTATTTGTTGGTTTTGATTATCTGTCCCAGTGAGCTCCTTTGCTGGCACACATAATCAGAAGCAGGCGGCCGTTTTCCATCTTCCTAACAAAAAGGAATTTTGCATTTTGAAATTAGAATAGATAAATTTTTATCCGGTTTATACCAAGATAATGCTTTTATAGGAGAGGGGAGGTTTGTTGGATTAAATTGATTTGTTGCTTAGTGGTGCTGGGATTCAAACCCAGGGCTTCACATGTCCTAGGCAAGTGCCTCACTTTGAGCTAGACTCTCAGCCCTCAATCAGTAGTGCTCAGGGACAGCCACATGACCTCTGCCAGGTCATTCTTTGCTGATCTCATTGTTAGGATTCCATCCCACAGTTACCTGGCAACAGCCAGGTATGCCCCTCCCCATAGTTACCTGGTAACAATCTGGTAGGTCTGGCCCACTATAAAAGGGGCTTCTTGTCCCTCCTCTCTCTCTTATCCCCTTGTTCTTCTGTTTTCTCTTGCCCTCTTGGGCTCTCCTCCTCTCCCCCCTCTCTCCACGTGGTCATGGCCAGTCTCTACTTCTCTATTCTCTCCTTCTCTCTGCCTTTCTCTGCCTCTACTACCCCCTTAGCTCCCCTCCCCATGCCCTAAATAAACTCTATTCTGTCGTGTAGTCGTGTATGTGGTCCCTCAGGGAGAAGGGATGCCTCAGTTGCGCCCGCTGAGGCACCATCGTTTCTGGTCTTCACCGCAGCCTCATGAGCTAGCTCCAGTCATCACTTTGACTTCAGCTTGGCAAAGGTGTCTGAGTGTTGAGTGACTTGTCCAAGGTCACAGAGGCAGAAAGCTCTAAAGCTCTGACTGTGCGAGCTTTGAATCTCTGTTCTTTGCTGTAGGTTTGACTACGTTTTAGTGCAACTGCTTTACTATGTAAGGATATGAAAACAGCTGCTGCCAAGTTAAAACGGTAGCAAGTGCATGTGTTGTTGTTGTTGTTGAGAAATGCTTACAAAATGAATCTATTCTTCTAAAGGAAGTTTGGGATTTATTTTCTTTCTGTCACTTTTGTATCCTTTTAGTAAAATACACTAGTGTATCTTCTTGGTCTCTCTCTCTCTCTCTCTCTCTCTCTCTCTCTCTCTCTCTCTCTCTCTCTCTCTCTCTGTGTGTGTGTGTGTCTGTCTGTCTGTCTGTCTGTCTGTATGTATGTATGTCTAGGTCAGAGGTCAATGTTAGGTATTTCGCTCCTTTGCTCCCCACCTCATTTTCTGAGCCAGGGTCTCTCCTAAACCTGAAGCTTGTCAAGTAGACTGGACTGGCTGGCCAGTGAACTCCTAGATCCCTTCTGTCCTCTAAGCTCTGCGGTTACAGGATGGCACCTTCAGGTCTGGCTTTTATATGGGGTCTAGGGATCTAGCCCAGGTCCTCAGGTTTGCATCACAAACACATTATTCACCGCAGTATCTCCTCAACTGGATACAGCTCCTTTTTTCTACAAAACCACCATTTTTCTCTTATGTTTCTGTTGTATGTCTCTCTACTTCTCCTGTCTGGAATATTGCTACTCTCTGTTCAGGGTTTCCCGTCAGTCATTCTTTGCTGCCTAAAGTTGATCATACACATTGATCCAGTTTTTAAAACTAAGCTTCTCAAATTGCCTATCTGTTTAAACCATTGTCTCGTGCTATCCTTAAGAAATTATGACCTGCAGTCCATGTCTCTGATGCTGTGGTTCTGTCTCTCAGCCATGAGGTTTTGGTGGCTTCACATCGCCTCCATTTTTCCTGCCCATGCTAATCTATCTGTCCATGCTTTATGATGCATGTGCTTTCTCTGTAACTCATTTGCTGCATTTTCGTTTGTTTGTTTGTTTGGATGTGTGTATGTTGTATTTTAGTTGTCCTCATGTAAGTGTCTCACCTACCACATGAATTCTTACCTGCCGGATCAAGAAAAGATGGGAATTCTCTGGGTTGCTCATATTTAGCACAGGTTTTTATAAATAGCATGATGTAAAAGCCAATATTGAGTAAAGTTTTGAAGTTTTAATGCCAACACATAACTCCACTTCTAGATTTATTTGCTCTTAATTTCATAAATTCTAGACAAATAAAACTTACTGACTTTCCTATTATGTTTCATATCTTTAGCTATATTTAATTGTAATATCACAAAAATGTCAGTATTAACTTTAATAATTTAAAATATTTTTAAAAAATAGATTTTTTCAATATTCCCATCTGAAAGATATAAAAACCTACTCTGTATGAAAGTAATGTACCTATAAGTGTATAGATTTTTAAAAAATAAAATAATATTTGAGAACTTATAGCATGTTACTTTATCATATTAATATATACAATTTTGATAGTATAAACCGAAGATAGCATTATAAATATTAGAAAGAAATGAGTCATCTGCTTTATCTTAGTTGATGAATGGAATGTAGCTGGAGGTTACTCAGAATATTGGTAAAAGACACCAAAACATTTTAAATATGTGCAATACTGCCCTGGTCAGACATGAAAGCAAACTGCATTTGTATAACAAACTTGCTTCTTGCCTATTGTGTACAGAGTTGAAAATGTGCCTTTAGTTTTTCTTGTTTTTATAGTCCAATTTGTTAATGTCCAGCTCCTTTGGTTTGCTTAATGACATAGATATTATGTGATGAATATTTTTACTTTAATGTAAAAATGTGTACAAAATAAGTTACTTTTGCTTTGAAATATTTGAGTATTGGTAAGATAAGGAGTTTCTTCCTCAAACCAAATAGTAAGCTACTGTGCATGTTCCTACATGTATATCTGTCTGTGCCTGGGAGTGTTGGAGGGTTCTGCCCACCCGTCAGTACAGGTGTTAATATGTAAGCTCCGAAGTCTCATGACTCAGGCTGACGGTTCTCTTGCTGAGTCTGCCCCTAAATTGTTTATAAATACGATAAATATTAAATAGCATGCTAATGCCTCTCTAGCACTCCATATTTTCTTAAAAATAAATTGTTTTAACCTTTAATTTGGTTTCTATGGCATCCAAATAAAACTGCAGATCTATCGTTTTAAGTAAAAATGACATATATTGATCACTGCCTGTATCTGATCATATCTCTTAAATGATATATTACATTTTAAAAGGAGTGCTGTTACTCTTTAAAGAGAACAAGTCTTTGCATGAAAGTAGATTATCAGTCATTTTCAAGATTCACATTCAATTGTTTCATGTTTTAAATCAGATTTCTCACAGTCCATAGATACTTCATGTATGTCCATTTGTGGCTGTGATTTTTCTCTTTGTTGTGGAACTTAAGCTAGTCTACATTTTCTAATGATTTTTTTTTGTTGTATTAAGATTTGTGGAAGAAATGAAAGGGAACTAGTTTTGAGTTCAAGTGTACATATTTAATATGGATTTTTCCTCCCTCTGTCTGCCTAAGGAGATAGAGAAGTTGAGACTGGAACTGAGCGAAAGCAAGCAGCATGTGGAGCAGGAACAGCAGGCGACGGCCCGGGCCAGACAGGAGTGCCTGCAAGTCACGGAGCTGCTGGGCGAGGCTGAGCGCCAACTGCACCTCTGCAGGTATGCCTAACCGCGCTCGCACTCAGCACCCGTGCGGCCCACCGGGTTCTGCCACAGGCTCCCAACAGTTGTTACTGTTAGTCATTCAATTCACACACAGCTTTCAGGCATATTACGGAAGTGGAGATGTGGCCAGCAAAACAGCCAGACTCGTGAATGATGAGTGTGGCAGGAATCACTGGTATATTACAAAAGCATTTGTCTGCAGTGTTCAAATGTTTCAGTGATTCCTTATCGATAGAAGCAAATGGCATTTCTACCACTACCAGCACTAATTCTATGTCTAATAAAAAAAAATATTGAAATGAAGACTATGAGGAAATGTATTTATGAAAATAACCAGATTCTGTCAGTGGCGAAAGAGACAGAAGGAAGAGACAAGCTAATAGCAGACAGAGATGGAGTTGATACAAAAATAAGGAGTGTGTTTCCGAAGGAGCTGTAAGATTAGACATGAAGTTGACTGGGACTGCTTGCTTTCAGAGCATTGTGAGCACGGTTACTGCAGCGAGGTTTCTAATTGCGGTGCTTTCATCTTGAGCTGTGTGCTGAGGTGCATTCGTCACTGTTGTGAACTTCAGTGAGCATACAGCTCACTCAGAATTAAAACAGGACCCTAGGTTGCAAGCATTGTGAATTTGCTGAATTAGAAACACACACACACACACACACACACACACACACACACACCTGCACGGGCATGTGTGCATCCATATGCACATACATAAACGTACACAGAAAGAAAAATTCAGACGAAGTAGCCTCAGCACTTGGGAGTCTTCTTACCGAGCTCCCAGTGCAGGCTTCAGTTCAAGCTCGGAGTTTGTTCAGTTCTCAGAGTGTCTCCTCAGTTTTTAGAGGGAATTTTGTCTACATACGCACGTAAGTTTGTGATATTTAATTTAATTTACAAAATAGGAAAACACTGGTCTTCCAATTACAGCCCTATGTTGAATTTAAACTATGAAAGGGGAATGATCCCTTCTGCATTAAATATGACAATGTAATTCTGAGCACGGTCTGACGACAGATGGAGAAACGCACTACTCTAACAGCCTGCATTTGGAGAAAAAAATATCCTAGAGGTTGGTGAACCTCCCAAAGTTTTGGGTTAGTGCTAAGATGCCTCCAGTTCTGTTAAAATCAAACTTTGTTAAAAACATTTTGTTATGATAATCTTCCAAATGGTTTGACACCTTTTGATTTAAGCAGCGAGCGAGGAGAGAGCAAAAGGGAAGAGAAAAGAAAGCACTTAGACATGTCTGATCCCTGGGGAAAGCCCCAACAGATGAGACACTTTATAAGGAAAAATGCTTAATACCGCAGAATAATAGCTGCTCTTTTAGTGCACACTTAAAGCTGTCACCGTGGCACTGAGAACACACTATAGCCCACTTCCGGTGGTTATTTAGTCCTCAAAATCTGAAACTTTAGCTTCATCCTGATAATGTTGCTAGTTTTCCTTTCCTGTCAGACTTCTGTTGAGAAGCAACCATTTGTGTGCTAAGCACTACTGAGCCGCAGAAGTGGGGAGCATTTAATGTCTTGGTGTGACCTAGCACTGGTGAATAAATATTAATGCTGGTTTTGCCCCTTCTCATTCTCTCTTGTTTGGAGTTAATTTCTGGAGTCAAAGTCCGTAGAGTTTCCCTGCACTGTCTGTCTGTACTGCTTGTCAGGATCAACTCCCGCAAGTGGAGCATACTGAGAGGCCGTCACTGCGGCAGCGCACGCGTGGCAACGAAGTCCTTTGTTCTTAAGAGAAAAGACGGTGCCTGCTTCCCCAGGAAGCTTTTTCTGCTGTGCTTCACTCACACAAATTCTACAAAAATGCAAGCCCACTTTCTAGAAATAAGGCTTAATTGACTTCTTTTTAAGTGTAGTACTTTTCATAAGTATTTTATGCTACATTTATGTTCATGTTTGATTAAAAAAAACAAAGCCATAAATTTAAAGACGACAATTAAAACTCCAGGGAACAAGACACATCACTCCTTTACATTGAAATTTATACTTAGCTCTTGGGCTGAGTTTCATACATACATACATACACACACACACACACACACACACACACATACACACGCACACGCACACACACACAATTTTTACCCCTGCTATTCCTCCATTCCTTATGCATTTGGTCTACCCAGGAGTGTAAATGAGAATAGGGCATCTTTCATTTTAGCGTAGGTTGGCTGCTGAAGTACAGAACTGCACGGCAAACAAGCGTTCCCCATTCACTCTCCAATATTCTGAGTGACACATTCTAGCCAAATGTTAAAAATCAATATGAAGGCCATGTTATGAGATGCTGGTGAAATATTGAGTCAAATCTATATCATCTTGACTGCCATCTTACACTCCAAGCTGTCCATCGGGCCAAGGTCACAAAGGTCCACATCACTCAGCATGGACATTAGGTCATTCCGGCAGACTCTGGCCTTCCCACTCACTTCCTCCCCACTAATCCTCACTGCTGATTTCCAGCCAGAGTCAGCCAGATGCAGAGACCCTTACAGTGGTGGGCTCTCTTCTCCTTTTACAACTCTCTACAAGTTAACACCTCAGGGGCTTCCTCTAGCCTAACTGTAGCCTTCCTTATCTTCTTTTCAGAATCTCCCTGAATCCTAATATCCCTTCTGCCGCCTTGCCGGTGATTCCTCATAGAACAGAGAACTCCTTTCTCTTGACTTCTCCATCCTTCTTGAGGGAAATCTCTTCTAAGGGTTAAGAGTATATTCATTTTAGTTTCTGTTTGGTGTCATGATCCCCGTAATAGCTTTAGAATAAAGCTAACACCAGAGACTGGCACTCACCGAGCACCCGTGCTGTGCTCCAGGAACTGGCCAGAAGGCCAGCGATGATGTCCTTGTGGGAACTTCATTAGATATGGGCTCCTGTTTTTTATAGAGAAGTAAAATGAGTAATCTAAGGTCATTCAACTGATATGTTATAGAAACGGATTTTGAACCCCAGTAATTTGCCTGCCAAACTAATCCCTTATTCATTAGGCTATAAGTCTATGTAAATTACTAGGGAAATGGATAAATGTGATTGTTGCCTAAAAGACAACTGAGAAAAACAGTAACGCTAATTTGTAATAGAAATAAATGTTCACTGATGCTTCGTGTACTGGTAGAAATATCCATTACTACAGTTGAGTCTTGTCAGGACCATTTCTGTTAGCCCTTTGTTGGCCATTTAAATTGTTCATAATGAAACTATCATTCTCTTGGACTTGACTTTTATCACGAGGAAGGAGAAAAGTTGAAATCCTTTACATATTTAATTTTAATGAATCTAAGCATCTACAGAACTACAAGTTTTGAATCTCTCCATAAGATAATTTTTTTGTATATATGTGTCAGGTTAATTTGAAACAAAACTCTAAAGCAACCATTTCTGAATGTTTGTGTGACTTACTAGTTACTCACAGTGGTGGGCACTCTTCCACATAACTGTCATACTTATTAGCATACCCTCTTTTAAGTTCTGTTTCCTTTCTTTATATCCAACCCAGAGGGAAATTCTTGTAGGAAGCCTTGGACCTGAATTGCCCTAGGGACTAATGGGAGATGTGCCTATCATGAAACCTGCAGACTCCTGCCTTTATCAGTGTGACTATCATGCAAGTTCCTATGTCCCCTTTTACATAAGTAATTTTTCAAAGAATTCTCAGAGTAGCAATCTAAGTGAGAGACTAATAAATGATCATTTTGCCTTGACCTACTTTTATGACCTATATGGGAAGCTCCAACCTCTGACCTAAATAGATAGCAGGTTGCAGTTGAGCTTTTTACATTTTGAAATGAGAAAAGCTACAGCAGGAAAGATACAAGGCTATCTTACTATAAAATGGACTGGTTTACTGGAACAAGGGGTAATTAAGACTTTCTTTCTAGAGCATTCCAGAAGGTGAAGTGGCTGACATTCAGCTTCCAGATAATAACCGCTACAAATGCTTTCTTGACTTAGTTTGACTGCTCAGTCTATCAGCATGGGTCAAGACTCTCTGAGTTCTTAGAACTCCTCAGAGAAAGATAGTGCAAGTGCAGCCGGCTCGCCTCGTTCTAGGACTGGGGGACTGGTACCAGCACCACTGTGGTGTCATAGTGGAACCATCCAGGGCAGAGCTCTCCTTGTCTGAGGATGGCTCATTCTTTCAGATTATTCTATCTCACAGATCAAATCCTTCATTCTGAAACTGAAGATAAAGGAGATGCCTTTGATTTCAAATTTCAAGAGTATGACTTCCCAAGCTTCACTTTCAAAATCTTCAATTCCAGGATTTCTCCCTTAGAAGCCAATTGTGTCTAGATGCACATGCATGCCTTTGGGATATGGTGTTCTGCAGCTCAGGGGAAAGTCACACTTTGCCAGGAGGAAGTTATATCACTAGGGGGGCAAGGTGTGAAGGACTCTGGGTAAGGAAAGAGCAGGTGGTTCATAAGGTTGCTTGGTTGTTTATTTTAGAGAATGAACTCTGACTGCAAGTAGCAAGAAGTCAAGGGTGCACTGAGCATGTGCTTCCACCCAGCAGTGTCTTCTTGCTGCTAGTCTATGTGTGGACATATTCCTTTTCTCCTTCCTCCTCCCTTCTTTTCTTACTTTGCATTAGGGATTGAATTCAGGGCCGTATGCATGATATGTACACAGTGACCACTGAGCTAGACATACCCATAACACCTATGTAAATTTAAATGGCAACAACTGCTAAATGAGTGAGCTTTTAAAGACTGGAGTGGGTATCATTTTTTAAAAATTGATAAGCAGTTCAATTAGTGTGCATACATATTTAGTGTGTTGCATTTTTTCAAAACTAGTGATTTACAAATGAGCAGGAGCTCAAAGAAACCTGGTTGATTGCAAGAAGTTTGAGATGCTCTGTGTCTCAGTGCTAATGTAGAGTTAGATGGAGAACATCCCTTAATAGATGAAGAAGATGAGTCTTATAAGGGGAAGCATGGATTTACAATGAGTAAGGGAAAGAAAAGGAGAGTTTGAAGACAGCCAATAGATGCCACAGTCACACTCACACACACAAAAGTATAAAAACAAACATTTAAAAAAAAAGAACATAGTTCAGATATAGATAGACTTTGAGGATTGTAAAATCTAAGCTCAGAGGCAGAACCAAGCCTTCTTTTTATTTCCAGTCTCCTAACACCAAGGTTGGCATCAGGTGTTTAGCATAAATTTACCTCTGCTCTTTTCTATTAATGGGAAAAAAGGAAAAAGAATAGCATTTATCAATTAGCTTAGGTCCCAGCCTTGAGCCTCACTGGGCTCATATGAAGAAGACACGTAGCATCAATGTATTTCTTTGTGTTTCATGGTTAACTTCAGCTTTTTCCTCTTGAGTTTTATTCAAGAATTTTTAGCCTAAAGTTTCCATTTAAAAGTTAAGCTCATTTTCCCCCTCTTATACTCCTTTCATGAATAAATTAAGCAGAGAACGTGTCAAAAATAATTTTAAATGAATATATGTGCAACCAACATCTTCAAGGCTCAAAATAGATGGCCTTGGTGCTGTTATAAATTGCATCCTCTTTTCCTCCCCCACCCAGTATCAGGGAAAGTAGGCTGTCAAAGAGCCAGGAAAATAGAGGCATTCCATTTGCTCTGGTGGACACCGCACTGCCTATGCGTGGTCTCTCCACCTGTCTGACAGGCGAGACACCCTGGTCTCAGTGTGACCTGGGCCAGAGAAGCTTGAATTAGAGGCTGCCAGCAAATGTGTGTCTGCAGGTTCGCTCAGTGTTCCCTGGCTCGCTCCTCTCAGTTCTGCAACGCCCAAATGTGTGTGCAGTGAAAATCAACGCTGGGGATGCTCTCTTCTCCCCTGCCACACAGGCCCACAGCCTGGAGCATGGTGGCGGCAGCAGCCAACTCATTTCCTGAAGAAGCCCAGAGGAAGCCGAGAAAGTATTGCCCACACCACTTGCCTGACTCGACAACAAGGAGCATCAAGTTCAATGAAAGTAGAAGGGGAGGCAGCAGCGTGTGTTAGGACAGTGCTCCCAAGTCAGAGCGCTCCCAGAAGAAAGTTCCATCCTCCCATAGCATTGTAAGATACATGAAGGGGAGGCAACAAACCAGCTGCTTAACGGTGTTTAATTTCTTCTCACCCACCTCCTCCCTCCTCCCCGGATTTGTTTAGTAGGTCAGTTGTTAGACAGCACTCCTTTTCTATTTAATAACCACATGCTTATTACACAGTGAGTCATTGATTGATAAATCCAAGACACAAAGCTTACTGAGAACCTTAAGATGGTTTAAGAGGCTGGGAAATGTTTCAGTCTTCTCTGTGACCTGACACAGACTGACGTCAGCCTCCTGGGGAATGCACTGCTGCACAGTTAGACCATAGACGCCCGCGGGTGGGGGTGGGGTGGGGGCGGAACGCAGTCAGTCTCATGTCAGAGCAAGTGCTAAGTCATAGGTTACAGCAGCACTCGGGAGCAGCCTCAGGCAGACATCTAGCTAAGTGAAAACTGTTCCACAGTGGCTCTGTCACCGGGGAGAGAACTGGGTCTCTTTCTCGTGTCCTGGGGTGTACAAGGAAAGAAAAATGGGTTGCTTGGGTTTTGGGGTCTAGGAGGGATTCCTTCTTCAGAGAAGGTACTCTAGGATGTCAGCCTTGAAAACTTTGTTGCCTTTACTGGAGGCTGATACTGACTAAAAGATTTGCCAAAAGAATGGCTGCAGATGTAGAAGGGTAATTTTATCTGAATGTACTTCTACTTGTACATGACATCTAAAAACAAAGTGCCATGTCCCTAGTGGTACCTGTGGAGAGGCAGAGGGCTGGTAAGCAGGCCTGCTCTCCGGAAGCTGACTCAGTGTGCTTCAGCAGCCTGGCTTTTCTTGATTTAGACAACTTGTTCTGTCAACTGCCCCTCATTTCCTACAAATCATAGTTGAGGCTTGATGAGGATGAGTGGATATGTAAAATCAGCGGGGCTGTTCTTCTTTGCTTCTGTTCAGAGACTTCAATGCTTTAAAATGAATTCATGCATTTGGAATATAAATAAAAAACTTAGAAAATAATAAAAAAATAAAATGAATTCATGTAAAATAGATGATGATGATGATCATGATGATGATGATGACGATGATGACGACGAGTCCTCACAATGTTCAATCTAGAAAACTTGAGGCCAACCAAGGGCATGATCCATTACTCTAGCTAGCCATCTTTGGCAAGGTTATAGCATTGACAAATTAAGGCTACAGAGAGTGCTCCCTCTTTTCTAATCTTTGTCTTTAGAGGGAAAGCCACCCATTCCTTCCTGATATCGTCCTTTGCTAATAGCATCAGTGTTGCAACCCAGGGCTCCTTAAATTCTACCGTGAACACTGCTGGCACCTGGGCTCTTTCTCTCCCTGAAAGAAGACATCTATTCAGAATCCTTAGTGGTTGAATTGGTCTGCAATGTTTCGACCGAGACAGGATGATAATCCTATTAAGGACTAATGAAATCCATCTACAGCAAAAGGAAAGCTCATGTCAGAACTGTAGAGGAACCCAAATTTTGATCCTGCGTCCAGACTGACTTTCACAAAGAATTATTTGTCAATGTAGAGGGAATCATGGCGCTGGAGAGACAACTCATATCGCTAGTAACATCTTAGATGCTGCCTTACGTGTTTGCTTTTCATTAGAGTCAGGAATGGTTCGACTCTGTTGCTGCGATCCTGTCAACATTTATCCCTATCTGTCTTTCCTGTACAAAGGCTTAGGGATGCCAGAAAACAAACTGTTAACGGAGAATTAACTTCTTTGGCATGCTTTCATACTTATCTTCCAAATTAAAGAAAATGAAATGGGCAGAAACAGAGTGTAGATTACCTCCTTTTTGTCAAAAATGGTGGGAATTTGAAAATTAATAATAAAAAAGGGAACAGATGCAGTAACATGCCAGAGGGAGATTAATGTGGAGAGTAAAATCTGTGAGCAACAAAACCGAAGCAAACTGAATCAGTGGGAGGTGGTTGTACAATCAAAATCAGGATAAAAGAGAAATTACAAACAACCCTGCACTTGTCAAAGTAGTAGTAATGAAACCCTGACTCTGCCAGCAGCGAGAACCTGTGTTAGCACTTTGGGGTAAGGATGGTAGCCGGGTGCCAGGTAGGAGGGCAGTGTTAGGTTGCTGGGCAGCAGCCATCTTGTGTAGAACAGATGGCACTGAAAGCTGGCAGGGGAGGGGCTCCTTAGCAGAACTAATCAGACAGTAACAGATAGGGCAGCTGGGAAGGCTGACCACAGAGAGCGAGCCTGCAGGGTAGCTCAGTGCTACGATGTGTGCAGTGGTGTGCCCACTGGTCTGCGAGAAGACCTTGCAATGCCTTTCCCATCGATGCACGCACTGAAACTTTTGTTCAAAAGGGAGAATTGAGTTGGAGTGTGTCAAACTTGGGGGTGGGGTTGGGTATTGGAGAGACACTGAGCACGGAGGAACTGCCCATCTCCGAATCCATTGCATGAGTTCTCAGTGTCAGCTTCGGTGGAGCTTTGGTTTTTGCAGCATGTGTGGCTCTGCTGTTCTCCTCTCCACTGTAACACACCAAGTGATTGCTCTCTATATTATCCACAGTTTGCAGCATCAGGACCATGCATAAGATTAGAAAAGACTTCCTGGTATGATTTCTACTGCATACATCTCTCACAAATGAAAACTAAAAGCAACCAGGTGATATGTGTGTTTCTTCTTAATAATTCATAATAACCTAATTTAAGCTATGCTTGACGTAGAGCCACTCGCTCATCCTTTTTGCTCCATGTAATTGTGGACTGAACAACAAGATCTAAGCATAATTTACAGCCCAAACCTTAAAACAATAATCAAATTACTGTGCAAAAATGAGAAGCCAACCTGTTAAATTTAATTGTGCATTGAGGAGCCATGATTCCAGATAGGTCAGCACATTTGTTCAAGTGGTGTGACTTTGACAACAAGACCCAGGTCTCCTACATCTGTTTTCAAACTTGTATCTTTCTTTCTCCCACCTTTTTTTTCCCCCAGAATGTTTATAGCTTGGCTCACATTATTCATTTTGGAGGGGGAGGGGAAACATTACCGGGATTTGAAATAGGTGGTATAGCATAGCCATATGCTATTTATGCAGCAGTTTCTGCAATAAATCTAATTTAGTGCTGTCAAAAAATCAGACTTATTTGATATAGCGGCACATTAGTAAATGATTGTGGCAGATTTAAAGTTGTCATTTAGTCTCTTCTAACTCTTAACAGAATCTTGCAAACCCGTCTTCCCTCTCATCAAGTCTATGAAAACCTCCCAGGTCTTTGTCCTACAGTACTGCAATATTTTCATGTCCCAAAGCAGGTTTTGCCTAAAGGTAACTGAGAAAAAAGGGTGAAAAATGAATATCCTCTGTTGTCAAAATAACATTGGCAGACAGAAATCAATAAAGCAGGGGAAATGATAGTGTCTCCAGCCTGTGTAGTTCTTAGAAAAGCAGAGCAGCTAGGCACATTCAGAACGAAGAGAAGCTAACATCAGTTCTTTATTAAGGAGCCTAAATGTTTTACCTTGCATCCTACACCCATATGCTGTTTTAGGAAAACTGGCGTTAAAGATGTGAACGACATCAGCTCCGTCTTCACCTAGTAATGCCCTTAGAAACGGCTTTCCTCTTCTCTACTGCAACCTGGCAACATAACTGTGCTGCCTTTTTTTTTTCCTGTAGAGTTTATGTCTAAGGTGTTGTTATCAAATGAAACTTTCTCCTTCTCAGACTTCCTATTTCGAAGATAAAATAAACACATTGCGTATTAGGCAGGCAAATATTCTCTGAATTCCTGAGTGAGTCTTTCTGCAAGAGTAGCCCTGACGCTGCTCGCTTTTCTCTGCCGAATGCTTTTACAGAAGGGAGCCGTGTATGGGAGCATGCATCCAGGCGCCCTGTGTGGCTGGAGGTGATGGCACAGTGGTGCTCAGTGATCTTTCCCACTTGTTTCTGTTCTTATCTATTTACTTCCAAAAGAAGGTTTTGTGTCTTTCGGAATCAGTGTTCTGAGGGGCAAGGTCCCTCTCTGTCGTTTGAGCATCCTCTATTAGACCAGCATTCCGCTGACGCTTGCTTCTTTCATGTAGCACATCTACCACGGAAGGGTTCTATTTACCAGTACTAACTCAGTCCCATTCAGAAGCAGGGATCCAGGTGACAAATGCCCATCAAACACAGATTACCCTAAAGAGAAAGAATATCCAGGAAGGTATTAAGCTTGCTGGACACAACAGTTTTGAAATTTTCTCCACATAAAACAGAAACTATGTAGAAATTCTATTTCAGAGAGATAAGAAAAGGATTTTCCCCTTTGAGCTCATATTTTCAGTACAGAATCCATATATTAAATATTATTGCATATTACATAAGAAGAATTTAAGTAATATATTTAGGGTTGGTAATATATTGGGAATTGGTGCTAAAAATATCCCTTCAGTTAGATTTTAAGTTGTAAATTTTGTTTGGCTTTGTATTTAGCAACACAATGATTTTCCTTCACATGTCCGGAAAACTGCTTTGAGAAAAATCTGTTTTATAAATTGTGCATATTTAACCAATCAAAACCCTCAGGTTTAAATTTTAAATTCCCTGTGTTTTCTTGACTGGTTAAAAATTAAAACCTGCTTTCAATTTTCAAAGGAAAAGATTGAATTCTTTAATTTTTAAGGAATTTATGAAACATTTGCAGACTTCTCGTTAACATGAGCATCTGAGACCTGATTGGATCTCAAGGTGATCCTGTGCAGTCCCCTGCACCCCCTGAATGAACATCACCGTGTGATGTTTAGGTGTGCCTTGTGACAGGGCTTTGGTTACATACCTAAAAAAAGGAAAAAAAGAAGCTTCTCCTTTTAAATTTGAATTCATAAATTTGAAGAGAATCACTGCTTTTTTTCTTTTCTGGACAATAATAGTATCTCAAAATACTAATAAGCAATTGAACCTGAGTTTGTCTTATGAGACCGAGTACCCCGTGGCTGAGGATAACAATCGGGCAGCTCTCGCCTCCTTAGGTAGACTGTGTGCTTACTTGGCAGTCTCCACTTTGGTATTATTTAAGCAGAACCTGACTTTTCAGTGTCAGATTTGAAATGTGCATGGTTTGATGTGTATAGTCTAGATTATAAGTTTTTCAAAGCAGTGATGGAGCTGTGTGTTAATCCTTAGCTTAATATCGAAATGGTACATGTTTGCACATTTTAAGCCTTTCAGTGTAAAATTGCTTAATTGGAATACTTTCTCCCTTGGCTAATTCATTAGTGAAAATATTTACCCCTTGAGTTAATGCCGCATACTATGGAGCGAGTTTTACATAGTGTAAGCTTGTTTGTGATATTTTGATTTCACTTTAAAACTTTTATTTTGCTTCTGATGCATGTAGTTCCTTCTGCATATAAAGAGAAGTGCAGACACACATGAAGAAAATACATATCAGCTGTCTGCTTCTACAAACGATCATTAAAACACCCCGTCTTTACTACTTTAACTCCAAATTATTGTCTTCCTGAACTCAAAAGTAATTTTCGCAAGTGAATTACACAACAGAACTTCATCTTCTGCTGGCTGGCAGGAGAGGATCTCAGTCCCCGCCGACAGTTCACTTGACAATGACCTTGAGGGGCTTCGCTTCTTGAAGAAGAAAGCAGAAGCTGGCGGTAAACAAAGTTCACTTCTGACAGATGGATTGAATGACAGAAAGGTTGCCAGTGCCAGAATAGCCCTGGCAGAGGAGGGAATGTTCAGTGGAATCCAACAGGAGAGGAGGTGTGAACAGGTGCAGGGTTGCTGACGGAAGGGGAACCAGATGGAAGGAGCCACAGCCAGTTTATTTAAAGGAAAAGGCAGAAAACATTGAAAGGCTGTGCGATCCGTGGCTAAAAGTGTTCATAGAGGAAGGTAAAAATTCACAAAGCAAAACTGCACAGTGGGGTAGCTAACACTTAGCATAATGGTAGTAATTTGTGAGTTTAGTTTGGAAGTTGCAATTGAAATACATTCATCTTGGCTCTTTCCACCATCAAGTATAGATATTTGAAAGTTGTTTTTTTTTTTAAGTCTCCAAGCTTTTTCAAATCCATCCATTAATTTATTTTTTTTCCAGCCAGAAGCTCCGATGTGATAATACTAAAATTGTGTCGTCGGCTCAGAAAAGAAAAAAATAAATAAATAAAGTGAAGGTTAACATTCCATTCAAATTCATCTTGTGATGCTTCAGTTTTGTTCACATATGGGAAGTAAATGCATGCAGTGTTGGGTGACATCTGTAATATCCAAGGAATCTGCAATGTTAGGATAGATGCTGTGGGTTGTTTTCTCTTGTTCGGAGTCTCTGTTCATTTTTTGAAGTCCAGCATGCTATTTCAGCGAGGAGAGTGCTTGAAAATACACATTTGTCAGCCACAAACTGCTAGTCAGCTTCTGCTGCTGGGGTGGCCCTGGCTTTCGTGGCCTTCGGTAGCCTGCTTCCAGGCAGACACCTGCACATCGAGGTACAGTTTGAAACAGGAATAACATACAGGGGGGCAAGACGAGAGGGCGTCCTTGTTTTCCAGACAATTTAAAACTAAACTTTCTTGCATCCTTGCTAATAGTCTTTGCTCATACCATGCACATTGCTTACATGAGTCTTTGTCTCCCACACTATTTGAAAAGTTTTCTTTATTATGTGACCAGTAAGAAGATGCCAGCGGAGGGGAGCCGCTGGGAAGCAGTATCAAAGATGACAACACAAATGGACGGCTGGTTTCCGGTTTTCAGAACCTGCTCTCTAGTCTCTAGTCATAGAGACTAGAGATAGGAAATTGAGTAGTGTTCACAGTCTGACCCAGAGCAGTCGGCATCACGCAGAGTGCATTGGACTAAGACTGGAGACTGGAACACTTTGTATTTCCAAGTAATCTAGGACCCACGACACACTTTTGCCAGTAAATAGGAGGACCCGAACTTTGATTATTAATTAAGATGTTTCTTTAATCCTATTTGCTTGTAGACTTGGGCGCTTTTGCTCTCGTTTTAGTCTGAGTAAGGCTATGTACAACTATGTCTTGGAGGGAAAATAGTCCATGATTTCAAATTTTACTTGAGATCGACTAGAGTCCATTTGCTTCTGTTGTGACGAGTTAGTTCTGCCGCCTTTCCTGTCAGAGTAACTGCCGTCTTCCTCTGTCAGTGCTGTAGCCCGGAATACTCGTCTTCCATGCTAACTGCAAACAGAAAACACCCTACAGCAATTAGTGCTGCATTCTAATGTTTAGCCCGTAGACTGGGCTGCCTGCCTGTCCTTCATAGATAGAGCAAGTAACTTCCCCCAAAGAGGTCAAGTTTGTGGTACCCAGGGTAGTTCATCCAGGACCTTTCATTAAGGGGGTCATGCAAGGTCCTCTTCAATAAAGGGGTAACAGCTTGGTTGCTGTTCACCATCATTGACTGAGCACGTGTTTTATTCCAACTGCACAAGGCACCACTTAAACAAGTTTTAAAATGAAGAAGCCACAGTTCTTCTCCACAAATATCAGACACAGTAGTAGAAAAGTTTGTAAGTTTATGTATTTATGTCCATTGTTATAATTTGTACAGTTACAAATTTAGGCTTAAGGCTAAATGAATGGGTTAATAAAAGAATTTACCTAATCCAGCACTTGCTGTAATAGCTGAGAACTGATGTGCATAGAAGCTAAGTCTCTTGCCCAAAGTCACAGTTGTTTAGTGGCAGCAGGGGTAGAATGACCATCTCCTCAGTAAGTATACTGCACTTCCCATGTTCTACAAGTTCTACCCATTTGGAATAACCGGCAGTGCAACTTATCAGGTAAATATATAAAAACCCATACCTCATGAAAACTTTCTGTTAAGTCTCTACATATCTCCCAGAAGGAAGATTTTAAAGATACAAAGGGAAAACTGAGTTGATTTATGGTAAGGCACCTATAAACTGTCTCATGGCGATTATTTGCTCTAAATCCCCATCATTGTATCTCAGCTCCTGCCCCCTGACCAGTCCATTTGTGCTAGGCTGTGCAGTTCCTGGAAGGAGAAGGAAGGAGATGCCATCCACTTTGAGCTTAGCCAGCCCTCTGAAATTGGGTGCAGGGTGCAAAGGTTCCTTACCACCACCCACACCAGTCACATTGCCAGAAGGACTTCCATATCTTCTGTCCTAATTTTGCTTTTATGATTGTTCTTGAAGGTAACATTGGCGTTTACATAATTAGGGGGCATTTGGGTGACTTTAGATACTTTTCAAATCTGATTCTGAGATTTAATATAATAAACCATTAGTATGGATACTTTGGTCTATAAACCTGTCGACAGTGTCTGCCTGAGTCTTAAAAGGATGAACAGCTAAATGGTACTTCTGAGATATCCCCACCCTTCGGCACTTGGCTCCGCCTCCCATCTGCGTGCATGCATTCCACAGAAGTAGAGCACATCATGACAGTAAGCAAGCTCTTAAAATCAAGAGCTTTGCATTTATTGCATGTTAATTCTCTGCAAATACCAGGAAAGTTGCCTATAATTTATCCTTATTACAAGGAGACTCCACCAGTGAGTTTTCTATAAATAACCATCTTATAATGATAATGATGCCTGAAACTGGGGCTTTCAAGAGGAATTCGTCTGTGTGGTCCTAGCTCCCCTCCCCGCTTTTCTAGGTTTTCAAATTAGATTTCTTCCAGAAATTCAGCCCCACTGCTTTTTATGGAAGTTTGAAACCATTCAGTGGCTTATTTGTATTCCTCAAGGTGCAGATAAGAAGAGATTTGACTAGGAAGGCAGAAGATTAACTCACCAGGTAGGGGTAGTTCACTAAGCTAGCTAACAGGTTGATAAATATATGGTCTCTGGGAGAACTTGGAAAAAGCTCATTTCTTACTAAAAACAAATGATGAAGATCAGGAACATGATTGCTGTAAATTGAGTACAGAAATCCCTAGAAAACTCTCAGATAACCTGTTATTTCTCACTTAAAAAAATAAGGATGATCAAATGCTAAACATTTTCCAGTTGTATTTGAGTTTGCATTCATGCACAGAAATGATATCTTGCTATAGTTGAATAACTCTGTAATTTGGTTTGTAATTTAATATTAAATGTGAAGGTTTATTTTGAGAGTTGCTTAAAACCAGATTTAATTTACAAAAACCAAAAGGGATAGCATTCATTGTTTAAGGGTGGTACTGGGATGTAACTCACACATCTCAGGCATGCTCCCTGCCACCGGGTTACATTTTCTGGCTCATCACTTATCTCATATGATGTGGTACATTCTTCAGCCTTAGCTGTTCTCACTGTCCTCTTAGAATTATCCTTTCTTCTCCCTTTAAAAAATGACTGATGTAAATTAGAACATTTTCAAGGTTAAAAAGAATGTTGTTTTAACAACATTTTTATAAAGTTTTGAATTTTGAATGCATGGCCTCAGAAGACATATGCATTTAGTATATTTTAGCAGTGCTGTTATTTTTATTTGTGGAACACTGGGTTAATAATAGTGCTTTGATATGGGAGGTAGTCCAGGAGGTTATCCTTAGATAGACCAACATGGAACACATACGAAAAGCAAAAATTGCAAATAACCTACATGTATACTTAGTAGCCACATTTTTTAAGTAACAGAAAGCAGGTATCATTAATTTTAATGGTATGGCTTACTTAATTCAATAGTTAGAAAATAGTATCATTTCTATGTGTGATCAGGATAACACATTATAAAGACATGTTTTGCCTCGTTGTCTTCCTCCCTGCTGTGCTCTCTCCCCACTTGAGTCTGTTTCACAGCACAGGGTCATTGCATTAGCTCCATCTCAGATGCTCAATAGCCTCCTATACTAGCATTTGCTGTAAACTTGGTCCCTAAGTTCCCCCCCCCCATGTTACATAACACAGACACAGTTGCACTGTATGAGCTTAAATGCCAGGTTCTGATTTCTAGAGTTACAAGGTATTTTAATAAAATGGAGTAATTTTTGCTTTTTTAAAATTTGTTGGCAGTAGCCAAGGCTCATTTTGACTATTCCTGTTCTGATGCACCATCTCTTGAGGAGGAATGAGATAAAAGAACAGATAGACTGTACCAGCATGATGATACAACGATACTAGAGCTTAACGTCATCTTTGAACTGTTAGAAGTTGTTGAAAGTAATTTTGATAAAGAAAACAACTAGATGCTAATCAATTACTCAGCTTTAGACACCCCTTAAATGGTGACCCAGACTGGACAGTGCTAACTGCTTCATGTGGAGACCCCACAGCATCCCAATATGACTTTAGGAAGGAGAACCCTGAGACTGACCAAGAAGTTCCAAGTTGACATCACAGTCCTGAGAAGAGCCAGGGCTTAAGCCTGGGCCCAGGTGTGTCCTGGAGCTCAAGTACACATCCACGGTTCAACACACATTCCCCATGTAGCTGTTAGCTGTCACACAGAAGGTTTTATTTTCCTCAGGCTGATTATCTTTGAGATTATTATAATTACTGCTTCACTTTGAATAGTCATCTTCTAAGAAATGAATATAATGATTGTACTAATTACTATTTTTGAACTTACTATGTTATCATTAAGCCAAAAATATTGTATGTGTAATATCTGCATAGCTCTATAAGGAAAGATACTATTAAGGACCCTGTTTTTTTTGTGTTTTTTTTTTCATTTTTCGACCTCCTTAGGGCACAGAGCTAACACACAAGGGACTCAGGTGCCAAGCCTGGTAGACATCATGACCTAGTTACTTAAATTCTTCCTCCTGTGTTGAAAGGAATCCCATAGCCCTACTATCAGTAGAGATAACGCAGTGATAGCTCAAAGCCCACACTGTTCTCAGAGGTATTATGGGATTTCAGTTGCTTACATTCCTCTTCTTGAGACATGCATAACAAGTAGAAATATAGAAGAAAGTTGGAAAACAACTTTAGGATAGATGAAGGAGCAGGTCATCAAGATGGAGACAGAGGGATGTAGCAAGAGGGATGATGTAGCAAGGTGGTGAGAGGAAGTGGAAGACCACTGAGCCCCTGCATTGTCAAGTAGAGGGGACTGAAGAATGGAGGTAAGAGCTGTCACCAGCACGGTTCTGAAGCCAAGCAGAAAAAAACATCAAATCATGACATCCTAATTATCGAGGCAAGAGCAGCATTTACCTCATCGTGGAGAATGAGACAGTGGGAATCTGAAGACACTCAGTTCTGTTGCCTCTCACGAAAGTGTAGTTGATTATCAGCTTCACAGTGGGCAAGTGACACAGTGTTCCCCCAGCATCGAAAGCGAGCCTTGAAATCGGTGTGGTTTGCTTACGAAAGCATTGGCATAGTCACTATATTTTAAACATATTTCTACTATAAATGAGTACTCTCACATCTGTCCTCACACTCCAGACCAATAAATATTACTGTCATGTTTGATGAAAAAGTTATTACAAAAATTGGCTTAATAATAATTCTTGCTGTTTGCCATATTTATCAATAAATTTAATAGCTAACAAAGATCCCAAATCTTCTCTATGTAGTTTCATATCCTATAAACTAATTTAAGATTTTAATAGCAGAACAGGAATTCTTCAGTGCTCAATATTATTTGAGTATGATGTACATCCTTTATTTGTTGATAGAAAGGCCCTATAGTGATCCCATTAGTGCCTGATTTGAAGCTATTCATCAGATGGATTGATACCTGAATATTTTACAGTGGAAGGAAGCATAAATGAACCAAAGACTTGGACAAATCTTACATGGACAAATTATGGATGGAAAATAGGAATTTTTGATGATGTGAAGATGCAAAGTCAAAAATCATCATCTAACTTATTTATGTAGCAGCAAATTTGTATTCATTTTTAGTGTGGAAATTTGGGCACATGGTACTTTAAAACAGGCCATAGAAGTGCTTTACAGTTCATGGGAACTTTGTCCAACAATCATTTAATACATCACCCACCCACTCCTGCCCCGGGCCAATGAGAGAAAGTGAAACAGAAAACTAGTCAAGTGCACATTGGGTGGCCATTTAACTTAAGTATATACCTGCGGTTCCTGCCACATCTAAAGAAGCCATTGTAGACATTGCTCTTACTAGTGCTGTAGTAATAAGTGCCTTTCCTGCTTCTAATGTTGTCCCTTCTCCATCTGTTCCCTCACCGCCGCCAGAGTGATCTTTCTCAAGCACGGGTGTAATCACAACACTCTCCTGCTTAAAACCCTACATTGGCTCCCTATTTCCCTCGGGATGAGGGCCTTAAAAATAGCTTCAAGTTCTGGCTCCTGCTTCCATCTCTAGTCTCATCTTTCTTCAGTAATCTCCCCTCCACCAACTGCTCACTGCTACCCCACAACATACACACCCCAGCCTCCAATTGTGCCAGATGATTGCAGTTTCCCACAGGCACCTGGCTCCCCCTCTTCTCCCGGTCTGTGCACATGCTGGCCACTCGCTTGTCACAGTAGTCTCCCCAGCCTTTGTAAGTTCAAGTTCAGCTCAGACTAAATCTTTACTTGTATAAGCCTCCTAGCAGCACCCCTCTCTGTCACTAGCCACTCCCTCAGTCTTGTCTCATGGAGCTGAGTAAGACAGTCAGAATTTAGCCCTACTTCAGTACTTACTACTCTCTGGTAGCTTTGCACATTAAAGAATAAAAGCATTGTTTATTTTGTTGACTACACTAGACATTCTTCCAGGGCATGGTCTGTGCCTTGTGTATTGGCACATCTTGGTACATTTGTGTTTCTCATAAAGAAGTTGCCTAAGTGTGTCCTGGACGGGCATTACACTCTGAGAAAGCACTAGTTCCCTGCATGCAAGGCAGTGTCGTGGAATGGAAAGGGTGCCGGACTCGGGATGGACGACAGGTCTCGTTCCAGGTCTGCTAGTTAACTAGCTGTACAGGTGGCCTTGAGCAAGTCCTCTTGTGAGGCTGGGGAGGGGGCTCCATGGCTAAGAGAGCCTGTAGCTCTTGTAGAAGACCCAAGTTCTGTTCCCTAAACCCACATTGCCACTTGGCTCACAACCCCCTGTAACTACAGCATCTGGGTAGCTGATGCTCTCTTCCGGCCACCACAAGCACCAGCATACACATGCCGTACACTCATACAGATACACATAAATAAAAAACAAGTATTTCTAAAGGAGAGAAAGGAAATATCTTAATATTCCAAGCTTGAGATACCTCCTGTAAAAAAAAAAAAAGAGTATCTCTTCCAAATCTCTGAATTCATTGGAAGAAAAGACAGGTCAATGCCTCTGACTGTGTCTTGTGAAACAGAAGGCACAGTCATGTGCTGGATGAAGCCACAGAGTCTACAGATTGGTTCTAAGAGGGGACTGGTATAACTCAGCGCTCTTCCTAGTATGAGGGTACACAACAAGCAAGCAAGTACACGCCTGTGTGCACATTTGTCAGTGAACGTGACTAGAGTGTGTCTAATACCAGCACCACTGTCTAGATGTGCATGCCTCCTGCTTTGTCTTGAAGGTGAGTTATCAAGTGTGTTGGAACTGCCGTAAGAACATTTCTGGAGGGAGATGTATTTTCAGAGATGTCTGTTGAATATTTCCTTTCCTTTGTGTATATTTCTTTGAAAGAAATTGACCTCCTTTTAGTTTCTGCTTTCTTTCCAAGAACTGACTCATGCTTGGATCTGAAGCTCAGATCTCAACATTGCACTTGAAGTTCTGACACAGTTTCCAGCAAGGAAAATGAAAGCAGTTTATCATAGGAAGGATGGGGGATGCCACTAAGGAAGGAAGATTACAGAACCTGGGACTTTCCTGGTTACCCCTCCCCAGAGTTTGGATGTTTACTTAAATATAAGTACACAGTCACTGTTGGCAGTAGCCAGGTACTGCCAAGTCACTTGATTCATCTCAAAACATGGAAAATACCATGCCGTCTGCTAAGGTTATGACTGATTTTGTATTGCTATTACTTGGAATAATAATGATGATAAAGCAAAATTAAATCCTTAGTTAATGGAATTCTCTCATCACTTTTTCTAGTCAGTGAAAAAGACATACATGCATATGGGAAGATTCTTAGGATGCTCTGCTAACAGTCATTCATTCATCTGCTCATTTGTCCATTAAGTATTTATTGACTATACAACTGTATTAGGCACCATTCAGGAGCTGTAGATAAATTCATGAGCAAGCAAAGGTCAGTTCCCTGTGTATTTACTTTCAGATAGATGTATATAACAATATTTCCTAGAAGTCTTATCAGCTTAAGGCAGAGACTGTCCATGATACCTTTCAGTGTTATTGCAGAGGGTGGTGTATTTCTTGGCACAAGACATATACATACTAGGAAGATATGGCCCCAAACATATAGGACAGATTGGAAAGTGGGAAGAACTATTTGACCTTCAGGATGTGACACATGAGACTCACATGTGTGGATGACTGGAATAAGATCCTGAAGTCTTTTTAACCCTCTGTAGTTTCTCTGCATCACTTATAAGTGACTGAAGAGAAGCAAATCCCTGAAGGTCAGAGGCAGAGAGTATGGGAATTCTAGGTTATACCTTTAACTGAGGAACCAAGGATTATATAACCTTTAAGATTCCTTACTTGTAAAATGAAAACAAAAAGGCAGCCTATCCAATGGGGTTGTAGGAGGGGTATACAAATCATGGAAAGAACTGAGTTTATGATAAACTTTAGTAAATGCTAGCTCATCAAATGATCAGTACTTAAGAGGATTTTAAAACCTTTCCCTCTTATTAATAAAGAGCCCAGTATTATTGAAACATTTTCTAACGGCCTCATAAATAAAGAGGTAGATGCCCCAGTGACACATGTTATTTTCTCCACTGGAATGCACAAAAGGACCTCCTGGACAAATGCTGATTCCAAGAGAGCATAAGGCCATATAAAATGAGCCTGTGGCATCCTGGGCTAGAAAGACTTGACACATACACAGACAAAAAGGACTTGTCACACAAGAACCAGTTTAAATGGGGCTCTACTACCCAACTGCAGGATGAGTTGAATCTTCAAATCAATAGTCAAAATGGATTATCATGCACTGAGTACAGTATGAATCAATCCAGAACTCCAAAGTGAGATGAGTTAACTCATGGAAAAAAGAGATTCTTCCATGAAGGACAATAACCAACTAGCTAATAGTAACTAATATGCATAAAGAATTATGGAGTAGAAACGTCATTATCATTAGATGTGCAAGTAGATGAGATGCTGTTATTACAATAAGATATTTGCATAATATCAGCATCTTCTAACAGATTGCCTATTAATTACAATTCAGAGAAATCTGAGAGAGCTCACCCAACCCCATCCATTATGAGGCGGCTTGATACCAGCTCATGTGGGCAATCGTGTATTTTTCTTCCCAGCCATTAGGCCAGTGATGGGTCTCTGGTACTTTAAAACAGGTTGTAGTGGAAATGTCTATAGTGGATATTGCTTCACTCTTCAAATGAAAGATTTCTTCCCTAGCCCGTAAGAACAGTCATTAAACATTTCCAAGCATGTTACTGATACAGACCAAGTGATCAAGATTAGTGTTATCAATCTGAGACAAATGGGTACCAAGTGTCCAAACTATCACCTGCACCAAACTCTTGCCTTCTGCTTCTCTATACATTCCTTCCAGAGGAGTTTTTGACTAGTCAGCATGCAAACCTTGCAAAGGTTTGTTGTTGCAGATGCTCTGTCATGGCAGTAGGGTAGTGACTCTAGAGGTGAGACATGCTATGTAAGTGCTCTACAGCCAAGCTGAATCCCAGCTTCTTAGAAGTTTCTTCAACCAGGGAGGTGACTGTCACAAAGGGCTGTGCTTTAGAAATAAACAACTTAGGCCCCCAAGGGATTGTATGTGCAATAGTGGCATTTCAGGTCACAGAGTAAATTAAGGAGAGATATGGCAGATGGGAGGGATGCCTTAGTCGCCACTTAGTGATATTGGTAACACTATAGGTCCAAAAATAATGGACTGGAGGCTGATTGTTGAACCTGAGGATTATCAATAACTTTAGAAAGAGCTAACAGGTCACTTTTGTTCTGTAACATTGTAAAATGGCAAGATTTAAAATAATAAGTGATATGGAAAATAGAATTATAAATAGCATTGTGGATGTTTTAGAAAATGTAGTCAGCCAGAACCATAACTAGAAAAAAGAAAAAAAAAAGCAAAGTAATTGTATACGTGGATATTGTTGTTGTTGTTATTGTTATTGTTTTGTTCTCTTTTGAGTTAAGCTCTATCTATCTAGCCCTGGCTATCCTAGAATGTGCCTTGTAGACCAGGCTGGTCCTAAATTCACAGAAATCCGCCTGTCTCTGACTCTCAAGTGCTGGGATTAAAGGCATGCAGCAGCACCCTGGACAATTTGGCATATTTTTGAAGCCTGTTTAGTACCCGTCAGTCCTTGTTTTTCTCTTTTATTAAAAACAAACAAACAAAAATCCTGTCATGGTTTGCATACCTTTAATCCTAGCACTTGGAATGCAAAGGCAGGTCACTCTAGTGTACAAAGAGTTCCAGGCCAGCTGGACCTACACGCTGCAGCCCGATCTCACAAGCAAGCGTGAGCCTGGCCAGCTCTGAGATCACGGCTATGGAGGTAACTGGAAGAAGGAAGGGATGTGTTCCTGTTTTTACAGTATTTGCTTCTTTTAATAATTAGCTTTATTGAAGCAAACTTAAGTACAATAAAAGTCAAATTTTGTTGATATGGGAGCTCACTAGACAGTCCCAGCAGGGCTCAACAATTTCCAATGCTGGGCCGTAGGCATGAACTGACATACGTGGCAATAGTGGCAAATTTTAGGTGTGGTTGAATGTGTTGTAAGAAGTATATAAAGTATTTGAGGTATCACAGTTGTGACACAGATCTTTTCTTGTCAGCCCAAAACTTCTCTCATACTCTTCCCCTATCACCAGGATGGGGACACATGGTCTACCCTGGTCTGGCACCATGGAACTGCCATCATGTAGGCTTTTCTAGTCTAGAGCACTAAGTACTCAAGATGGTAAATATGGCTCCCCACACATGCTGCTTTTAGGATTCATCCAGGAGTTCTGTATACCATAGCTGCTTCTATTCTTGATGGGGTTCTAAGTTCTCTCTGGCTAGGCTATCCTACACATGTGATTCATAGAGCAGGTAATAGGCATTTAGGTTGTTTCTAGTTTTTAGCCAGTGTGAATATAATTACTAAGAAATTCCCTACAACTATTGCTTGAGTTCTGGTTTGCAGAACCACATAGGGATAAGTACAAGCTTTGTTAAATGTGACCATCAGTAACTGTGAGAAAACCAATGAGAGAAAGCCTATAGGGGGGAGTGGATGTCTTCACGAGGTAATCAAGTCACTGTGAGTTAGTCTCTGAGCTTTCTATGCCTTAGTAGCCTTCCATCTCTACCTTTCTCATGGACTATTATACCATAGAGGTTATTGTTTGTTTGTCTTTGTCTAGTCTGAAATCCCTTCTAGAGTCAAGGCCCACTAAGCCTAATTTTCAGTAGACACGATACCAATATAATGTCTTTCACATATAGAATGAAAAATACTTCGTGGGTCATATGAACACATGAGTGTTTTTTAGTTAATTCTTTAGGTTAGTTACTACATTCTCTCTAGAGTGTTACAAAAGAGTTTTCTTTGAGCAAAGATAGTTTTATTGTTACTTCTGCATTGAAATCATTCACTGTGTAACTTATGAATGGATTTCAAATTGTTTATGGCCTTCACGGTTTTCAAAGTTGATTGTGTTTTGCTATTTGTTCAGGTCTAAAATGAGATGGTTACATGAAAGAAAATAGAATTTCCTTTCGGATCTGATGGTCTAAGATTTCTTGAGAAGTTGACCTAATCAGAAAGATCTTATAGTGGGAAAGGGGAACAGCGGAGGGCTAGCAAAGGGGGAAGGAAGTCAGAAAACAGCAATGTACCATTCCTTCTTCCATGGAAAACATCATATATACCCTCTCAAGTAGAGTGGCAGCTGGGGCAGGGCAGAGGAACAGCCTTTGGGGCAGAGAGCTCTGTTTGCCTGTGGCTCTTTCTTTAGTCAGCTCAGAGTATCACTTACCAGGCAGTTTCTAACTGCTGGGATTTATGTTGGGAACTGTGAGTCTGTCCTTGGCATCATGCAATGTCTGTCTGACTGGTCCTACACTATTGGTAATGCCCTTTTCCCTTCTCTGATATACAGTCAACAGAGAATCTTGGAGTCATCTCATTTACACATCTTTTGCCCCGTCCTGTGCTCAGACTTGGATACGGTTGCTCACTGGAAGAGTACAGAAGGTTCTCAAGTCAGTCCTTTCAGCCGAAGGACCTATGGCATGCAGTATCTCTACGAGCTGAACTAGTGTGAGCTCTCTGTTCTGAGACCTTAAATAGCTTTGCCTGCTCATAAAGACTTAAACAGATCCTCCCCTCCCTCTTTTACCTTCCTTTCCCCTCCAGTTCTCCCTCAGCCGAGTCCTGCAACTTAGGGCTTAAGAACACCCAGCCATTTAGCATGCATTGCATATTTTTTATGTTCTGAGTCCTGATCCGGGTTTAGGGTAGAGAAGATTTAAGATTATAAAGGAAACAGACATGTAAACCGATGACATCACTATAGGGTGTATGCAGAACATGCCAAAGTCACCCAGGGCAGAACAGTTGATTTAGAAGAGACAGGAGCAAGGGTAGAATTTTAAGGTTTGCCCAAGAGGGTTAGTGTGTATCGTATAGGGGGTTGGCTGGGTGGGCCAGGGCATTCCAAGAAGAGGAAGGAACATGTGCAGTGATCCTTAGCCAGAAAATACGTGGTGTGAAGGGGGAGGCAAAAGTAGCCTCGTCTGACTATCCATTTGTTGCGATATACTAGTTTGGAACTGAGTGTGAGACAAGACCTTGGAGCACATCCAGGGGGTGTTGTTGTTAGAAGTACCAGAAGGGACCTTATTTCACATTTAGCATGGACCCCTGATGATTCCATTTGAGTGAGGTGTGGGTGTATTTTCATTCTGGGCTTTACACTACAACACTACCACACACATTGACCAATCTCAGTACAGGCTTCCCTTATGTTGCCATATAATTAGAAGCCAGTGAATTGAAGTTCCACAGCGGTACATAGACTGGTAGTGATAGCTTTATGGAACTGTTTATTTTTAGTTTGGCAAAGGCTAGGCAGTAAATATCTCAATTAGTAAACTAAAGCAGCATGGATGAGAAATGCCCACAAGGAGATCAGAGTTGGAAGTAACCGAGTCCCTTAATTGAAGGAAACCCTCATGTTGCTTCTCATAGAGCTTGAAGAACCCACTCAGCAAGGGTTCAGATGTGGTGTGCAGCATGAGCACAGTGTCGGTGACAAGGGCCGTGTCCCCCTCAGCCTCGGCTTATTTAGGAAGTTTCTCTCTGGGTGGGGATGTAGCTGAGTTGGTAAAGTGCCCTAACATGCACAAAGTCCTGGAGCAAGTGCCCAGCACTTCACAACACTGGGCATGATGGTGCATGTGTCTAACCCAGCACTCAGGGGATAGAGACTGGAGGATCATAAATCCAAGGTACTCCTCAGCTACATAGCAAGTTTGAGGCCACTCTCCCTACACGAGATCAGTCTCAACAAAATGAAACAACAAAAAGAAGGTTCTATCGTAAAGAAAGCCACCAGTAGGATGTCGTCTTCATCCTGCAATTCTGTCAGCATGACCCAAAAGGAGATCTTATCATGAAGAGATGAGGGAAGTAGCTCATTTTCACACTTCTGTCCATTCACGGTGTGCAGCCTGGTATATGAAAGTTCTTAATGAAAGCAGGCATGTGGTGTTGGCCTCTCAACAGCCTCTGCCAGCATATTTGAAGTTATATCTTACATCTTGGGAGAAAACCAGAAGTAATCTACAAGGCTTAGTTTTAAAGTAAATTTTCCCAAGACTAAGAATTAAGTCATCTTCTTCCTAGAATTTCACAGTCTCAGAAAAGAGCGACCATTCAGAGGATGAAAGACTGATGCTAACACAAGACAGAGAGAATAGAAAGTATGTGTGCTGTGAAAATGCAGAGTCAGGGCCGGCAGGGCGGCTCTCGGGAAGGGGCTCATAAGGTAAAAGTCTAAAGGCTCCAGTCCTGTCCCCAGCCCCACAGGGCTAAAGGAAAGAAAACAGCTCCCGCAAGGTGCTCTCTGATCTTTACACCTGCACATTGGCATGTGTGAGCACACACATACAAACACACAAAAACAATCAGGTTACAAAATACAATCTTTTCACTCTTATGATTTTGTTTGAATTTTTAAAACTTCACCTTTCAGTCTGTGTGGACTTGTGCGTGTAGGCTACACTGTATAGAGAGAGTCCTTTGGATTTTCTCTCTCCTGCAGAATGGGGAGACTATAGAAAGATTAGCTGCTTCTGCTTTAGTTTACTACCTGTCTACAGTCTGTGGTCTGTGGGGGAATGATGGAGGTCTGTGCACCTGCAGATTACGTCTCTGTCTGTCTCCTCTCTTTCTGTTTTGCAGACTGGAAAAAGATAGCATTCAGCAAAGCTTTAGCAACGAAGCAAAGGCCCAAGCCCTTCAGGCCCAGCAGAGAGAACAGGAGCTGACACAGAAGATACAGCAAATGGAGACCCAGCACGACAAAACTGGTGGGTGGTAGGGAGAGATTAGAGCCTGGGCACTTGCTCACAAGCCGGGCCCACGCCTTACTGTGAAATGACATCAGGAACACCTGTAACCTTTGGCTGGCCGAAGGGAGCAGATGCTAACTACACCGGAGATTCCGAATTACATATTAGTTAGCGTTTAAAAGAGAAAATGGGAAGTATTGCCCACTGTCTGTTGACTTCAGAGTGCTGCTCTCACATCTGTTGCACCATCTGGATTATGAGTTTATTTACCTGTGTTCAAGAAACGTAAAGCTGAGAGAGACCACAACAAAGTAGAAAAACAAAGGGCTTGTTTTTGGCTGGGTTTTCAGGCACACATGTTATATAAAGAAAATAGCATCAGAAGCTCTGCGGGAAATGCTCTGAGCTTACAGTTAGAGTCTCCTGAATAGCATTGAACAGTTCCCACAGTACACACATTATAGCTACTCTAAAAGCCTAATGAGTTTGCTTCAGCATCCAAACTGGAGAAAAGCTTTAGCCATTAATCGGTTCTTAATTCACTGTCGCAGCTGGATGTAATTCAGTGGCTCCAAATTGATATGTTCCTTTATTTAATCTTTGCAGCTCCGAACATTTTTAGCATTTGTATGATTTCCCCACCTCCCCCAATGCAGTCGAGAGTGATGGTTAATCCTCTGCATTCGTCAGCTTCTCAGAACTGCTGTTAAAATTCACTAATACAAGGCATTGACCACAGCTGGCAGCTTGGCCCAGAATCGCCATCTTTCATCACATTGGCACTATTCTGCAGACTGAGTTGGCCAGTAACTCTTTACCTTTAATTTGAAAGTAAAATGCACTTTGAAAATAGGCAGTTTGATGTGTGCACTCAGAGCGTTATGTAGTTCCTTTCGCTTTTGAGTTGTGTGTTCACAGACAGTGTTAGTCAAAACAAGACAGTGTCAGCCATTATAATTCCTCACCACATACTCCACGCTGATTGTACCATTAAAACAAAAGTTTAATTGATCCTGTCTCTTCCAGGAAAAATGTTGCTTAATTTTAGAGCCTTGATTTATGTTGCTTTGTATGCTGTGTGCCCCCCCCCCCACCGGAACATCATCGAAAATTGAAAAGGAAAAATTATTTACAGATAAATTTCACGGGACTTAATGCATATTATATTTAAAGATATGGTAAAGAATGATTTCACCTATTGGTAACCTGAAGTTCTTTAAAGGATTTATTTGCTTATAAAGTCAGCTATCATGATGCCTCATGTAGGGAGTTTCTTCTTAGCATTTAGCCAGAAGAGATGAAAAAAATCCACAAGATTTTGTAGATTTAAAAAAAAAATAACACAAAGAGTAATTCATAGGAGAAACTGGCCCGTTGCTAGTAGAGTCCTGGACCAAGAGTTTGGGGCAGAACCTGAGAGCTGGGAAAGGTTTTAACTGTTAAAATCATCTTTATGATCATTTATTTTACAAACACACACACAAATCATACTTTCCTTAGTCTCCGAAAGTATGATAAAATTTCTAAGGACAGTTGTGTATTTCACCTCAAGACTGGAGCGCATACAAGCTCTAAGGGGGTAAAACACGGGCAGATAAGAACCGTCAAGCACCAAGTACAGTGTAGCAGAGAATTCCTCGGTTTTAATTTCGAATTATCTGGTTGTGAGAATTTTTGACACTGTTTATAGTAAAATTGTCAAAATAAAAATATAATATCTTGCATACTTCAAAGATATAAGCATTTATGACTTCATTTGAGACATTTGACAGTTTATGAACATGCTAAAATGTTACACAAGCTGATATGATCAAAATTGTTCCTGGTATACAAGTTTATTATGAAAATAAATGTCTCACAAGACTCAGTGTCCCGCCTGATGACAAGTCCTTCACTTAGGACACTGGCAGTGATCTGGTGGATCTAGGCAGGGTCTGAAGCATTTTAGCACTGTGCATTGGAAGTATTACAGAGAAAAGCCACAGATGTCTCATATTGGTGGGTTATTGTTATTTCTAGAAAGTGAACAGTATTTACTGCTGACCTCCCAGAACACATTTCTGACAAAGCTAAAAGAAGAGTGCTGCATGTTAGCCAACAAACTGGAAAAAGTCTCACTAAAGAGCAGGTAGGTGATTGGGTAACATTATCTTTAGCATACTTTTACTTGTAGCCAAAATTTAGCCTTAAAATTGCATTTTGACTCTACTGTAATTTAACACTAAAATTTTTCATGCATTGATGTAAGTTTCTGTGAAACCAGGTTTCTCTATATGCATATTTTTGTGATTGTCTATCCAGACAACCTTTCTGTCCCGAGGAGGGAATCCAGGTCCTTGTGTGTGATAAGCAAGCACTCTGTTCCCAAGCTACTCCGGCAACCCAACTTTGATATTTTTTCATGGTTATGTATATGTACTTGGCTTTTTATAGTGTTTGTAACTTAAAACCATGAAAATCAGGAACAAAGGCCAAGATTACCATTAGCATAATAAAGAATACAAATAAGTCAAACAGGTCTACAATCTTCTGTTGATATAGGTAATGGCATTTTAATCTACTTCCAAGTTTTTCAGGAACACACAAAAACTGTCTTTAAGGCCAGTCATTTGGGACACTGAGGAAGAAAACATGCTTCATATAATACATACTTAACTTTCACAGCAGCATACAAAAGTAATTAGTTTTTTTTTTTTTACACATGAACAAAAAGCATAATTGTTTGAATAGCTTGTAGGTAGGAGAGCTAGAGTCTGGCCTACATATTGCTGTTACCAATGTCTAGAGTCTTTCTCATGGCCATGGTATTTAGATATGCTATTAAAGCAAGTTCAGGCTTGCTGGATATAGCCTGCAGTCTCAACTACTCGGCAGGCTAAAGCAGGGGAATTTCTTGAGCTGAGGAGTTCTAAGCCAGCCTAGGCATCAGAACAAGAGTCTGTCTCTTTAAAGAGGAGAGGAGAGGAGAGGCAAGTATTGCTCAGGCATAGAATTAATTTTTGGAAAGGCTAGGAAGGAAAAATTAACCTTTAAATTCCTGTAGAAAAGTAGACATTCTTGGGTTGTAATTGTTATACTGAGAGCTAGGGCTAACTTGTAATATGTCCCTGGGCCCTTATTTTCCTTCTTTAAATTAAGCAGTCTTATATGATACTAGTGTAGTGAACTTGAACCTCGTCCCTCTCAGTCCTGACTGCTACTTTGTACACTACACATGCTCCTTCACATCTGACAGATAGATGGCACCCAGTGCATAGTTATTGAGTGAATGATAAATCAGTAGGAAAACAGGTGTGGTGCTACCCTCCACATGCTGGTCTGACTTCTGGTGCCAGCCTGTTCCTTTGTGGGTGACAAGCATTATTCAGGAAGGAACTCCTTGGGGTTCGGAAGGGACTGGACTGGAATCTTGGTTTGTTAGTCATTTCGCTGTATATGTAGCTTTGACCATGTTGCCCTTAAAACTCAGCTTTCTGAAAGTGCTTCAAAAGCCATGTTACAGGGTAGTTATGGGACTTAGAAGTACATTTAATGACAGGAATGAGAAGTGCACACACACACACACACACACACACACACACACACACGCACGCACATGCACACGCTCGCACACGCACAGAGTCACCCCTTGATAACTTCAGGGTATTGGTTGCAGGACTTACACCACACCCAAATCCACAGATGACAAATGCTCACATTTGTAACATAAAACAATGCAGGAGTTATATAGAACCTGCTCATATTTTCTTACATATTTCATTTTTTAATTTTATTTCATATTTTTGTGGTGTTAAAAATGGAGCCCAGGACCTAACACATGCTAGTCTAGTAGCCCAGCATTGTGCAACACCTTAAGCCCTCTCCCACATATTTGAAATTATCTCTAGGTTACCTATAGTGCCTAATACAATGCAAATCGATGTGATTAGTTGTTAAACTGTGCTGGGTGAAAACTAACCACAGGAAAATACGCGTGTTCAGTATAGACCCAGCATCTCCATCTGTGGTTGGCTGGGCTGCAGAGGAACCCACAGTTGGGAAAGGCAGCTGTAAGCCCCCGGTACATTGCTTGCTTAACCCCACATTAAGGAACAGGGGTTGCTCTCGCGGCACATGCAAACTTCACCAACTGGGCAAGATATGAGTAACATTTTCTAACGGGCAAAGTCTGTGATGAAATATGTAGGGCTAAACAGAACACAGAAAACGTAGAGCTCATGACTTAGTGGGTCACGCTGTAACACCTAGTTCTGAATCTGAAGGATTAAAATAATAAAATACAGAATTCTCTGAGTTCTTCAAAGCCCAGGCCTTCCAGGTAGTGAACATGCCATAAATTGTTGTATGTTCCAAAGTTGTTATTGTTTCACAAGACAGCAGCAGAGGTGAGCGGTGGTTGTTAAGGGCTTGTGTTGGTGTGCTTTCGTTTCTCCTCAGTCCCCAGTTCCGAAGCTCATCCTCTCCTTTATACCCATTTGACATTCTATTTTGACATTATCTTCTGCTGTGCAAGTACCTATAAATCCCCAGAGGCTCAGATGTGTCTTTTCAAATATGAAGCGCTATGTAATAAGACCCATCACCTCCGGACATGCTTCTGTGTTCTCTACCAAGTTCTTGGGGTAAATCATTTCTGCTGGCCTTTGAGGTTAAAAGTTCTCTCATTGTGGAAATTCAGTCTCCAGAGTAATTATTTAATCCATGTAGTAACTGTGGTTCAGGTTATTCTCAAAGTGCTGTAGTAAATTTTTAATAAAATTAAAACATGATTTTTTGGTTGATAATAAAAAGATATTTCTCCCTTTCCTTGCTAAAATTTCTGTAAACCTTTTGTGTTATTCAGAACACCACACTAAGCAAATGAATTCAAAGCATTGAAAATGTACTTTTTTCACTTACAGATCTAGGCATTTGACTAGAGCCTGTGAGGAGTCTCTAGAGAAGCGCACAGTGTGGGCTTACCACGCCCACATAGCTCCTGCTGCTTCCCAGGCTCCTGCAAAGTTGCTCTCAGAAAAAGTATTGTAATTACATGTGTATGTGTGTGTGTCTCCCTAAGTAAACTGTACGTCGTATTATGACAATGACAACGACAACTGTGTCTGTCTCAGAAGCCTCCGTAGCCATCAGCCCAGTACTTAGCAATGCGTGTACTCCATGCTGTGCAAATAGTGGTGCCTGAAACCTTGGGGATTGTGAATGGCATGTTCCATTCTAAAATGAAGACTGACGCCCGGGTTCATACCATGCATCTTTTATAGCTTATTTTTGACTATCAGGCAAAAGAATTAATTCAATTTTGTTTTTAATTGGCATGAGGCAGACATTCTGACTTGTTTTAGTTGAATATAAACTTTAGCTACCCATTCCCTCCATATTCTGTAGTACACTGAGAGCTTATATAGTTACAAGGTTGCTGGGGGAGATAAATGAATATACTTAAATATCTTTGATACAGTTTATTTTTCTTTGTCAAAGTGAAAGAAATAAGTATTCTCCCTAGACATTTGGAAAATCCTCATTAAAATGTTAGAGGCACGGTTTGCACTGTGGTCTAAAACCTGTTCTGGGACAAGCTAGGGAAATTTGGGCACTGGCTGAAGATGAACCTGAGCCCACGCAGGCAGATCCAGTGCATGTTGGAGATCAAGCATACTTCATCGAGGTCTCGGCCTCTCTCTCCTCTCTGTCTCTGTCTCTGTCTCTGTCTCTCTCTCTCTCTCTCTTTCTCTGTCTCTCTTTCTCTCTCTCTGTCTCTCTGTCTCTGTCTCTCTCTCTCTCCCTCTCTCTCTCCTCTCTCTCTCTCTCTCTCTCTCTCTTTCTCTCTCTCTCTTTCTCTGTCTCTCTCTCTCTCTGTCTCTCTCTCTCTGTCTCTCTCTCTGTCTCTGTCTCTGTCTCTCTCTCCCTCTCTCTCTCTCTCTCTCTCTCTCTCTCTCTCTCTCTCTCTCTCTCTCTCTCTCTCTCTCCTTGCACGCTGGAAGGACAGGGAGGAGCAAGGTCTGTGTGATTTTGCTTCTCTTGGTTTTCCTGTCATTGTGACTTGCTGGGTTGCTAGGCCTGTGGATTGATGGCTAGCACTGCCCATTGTGTATTCGTGATTTGCGTTTTGTAATTAAGAGGAACAATGGGAGTCCATGGGGTCTCGTTATATATAATGGTTGGTTTAATTTGTTTCACTTCTATCTTGTTAATTGTAAATTGATCATTAAGATTTGAATTCTAATCTGTCACCAGGGTTGTGAGTATTGAGCTAGAGTAATGATCCTGGTTTTAATCACTGATGATGAGAAACAAATTTTATAATTTTGGTACATATTGCAGTTCATATATTTTAACACTGTATTTTATGGTGTTATAAATATTGTTAAATGACTTTTAGTGTAGTTTTACTATGCGGACTATAATGTATAAATTATATTACTGTTTTGGCAGCAGTAGGTATCCAACTGTGTGAGTTTAATTGAAGTAAAAGAACACATACCCGGTTGAACTATTTTTTTTCCCTTGCATGTTTAGAGGATGTTAGGTTGAGCTGCTACAAAAATTATATTCTACAAAAGGAGGCTGACATCAGCCTTCTGTTAATTGTTACCAAAAGTCAAACCACAATCCAAAAGAATAAAAAAATTGAGGTGTCATATTTTTCCTTTAAAAGCAATTATCATTGTAATCTGAATTACAGTAGTAAAATGTCTTCCATTCATGCAAATGCAATTACACACTATAGCTGCTACATAAAATGCAGGGAAAGTTCATGCTTCTGGAAAGACAGAAGTTACCTACATTTCTATGAAAATGAATTGGAGTCAATTTTCCTTCTCTATGGGAATGGGTGAGTGTGGCTTTCTGTTTTCTCTTTTCACTTTGCAAACCACTAGTTGTATCACGATATTGTCAGTTCCACCCAAATAAAGAATGATGTATGCACACTTATAGCGAGGCTGTATTGTATGACAGAAGCTGGTAGGCAAGTTGCCATTATAAATAAAGGGTAAAAAACAAAATATACAACACAGAAAGGATTGTTACAATAGCACATATTATAGTAGTCTGTACTTGAAAAACAGCATTTATATTTTTATGCTTGTTAAGGACACCTCCCTGTAGGGACTCATAAAGAAGAATTCAGAAGCGTTTCCTGTGGCATTGCTCTCCTAAGATAATCACTGCGATTCTTGACAAGCTTCTTGTCAGTCATTTTTGCATGTATGTAAATGTGTCATGTAAAGTGGCCTATATCATGATAGGAACATAGTCTGTGCAGTTTTACAGTTGATTTCTACATGTCCCATTAGTAAACACTTTTCTTAGTTAATACTCCAGAAAGAAAATCATAATTGCATCATTTGTTTCCATGTAACTCACTAGATGTTCATGACATTTCCAACTTTTAACTGTTTTAATCACAATGCAACTATAGCTTTGTACATTTTAATGATTCTTTTACTAGAGATGCCTAAAAGGGAATTGTTGCTTCAAAAGCCAGGCACACTTTCTGAGGCTTCTAATGTGTACAATTTTGCCAAGTGTCAAATTAAATTCTTTTTAGTACATATGTTCCTATATAAATATGTGACAGCAAAAAGTGGAATATTCAAACAAAGAGTGAGTGTGGTCATCCGGTGCCCAGTGGGCAGAACTGCCCCTCAGAGCTCAGCACTCATAAAATCCAGATCCACTGTGAAGATGATAAAATACAGAAAGAGAGGGACAAACAAAAGGGAAAGCTTCTACCACCCGGAAGTTATCAGTATTAATATTTGGTGCATGCTCAAAATAATTTAATTGTAAGATAAAATTGTATTGTGCATGCTGATATTTAATGTTTCCCCTTTCTTATCAAAATGTTATATTGTGTGTCAATAAATAAGACTAATAAATAGTCATATTGTCAGAATCTTATCTGCTATCACGTAAACAAGATAGCTGATGTCCTGATGACAAAATTCTGGATAAAGTTTCCATGTATTGGGTGAAGACCAAGTTTCTCTCTATAGGTAGCACTGCAATGAATCTAAACATAAACGTATGGCTTTTCAAACATGTGGGTTTTTTATATGTAAACATTTAATATTTTGATATTATAAAGTCTACTTTTCTTTGCAAATGGCACCATTCTTCTTAGAAGGAACCTAAGAATATGTGCTCGTTCTTTTCCATGGGTTTTATTCTTTTCCTAATTTAGTTTAAGGGTATTTTTTCCTTTTGGCATTTATTTCAGCATGTGCGATAATATAGTTTAGAATATTAACTATGCTAGTTTTTGAATAAGTACTTAATTCAAAATATCATTAAGGCTTTAGATTACTTTTGTATTGGGTGTGATTTTGAGTGGATGTGTTCTTGCCAGGAGAGGCAAGTGCAGAGTGAGTACCTGAGCTGCTTGGTGGTCCTGTGCTTCTCTAATTACAGCACTCAGGAGGCAGAGGCAGTGAGTTCAAGCCCAGCCTGGACTACATAATGAATTCTATGACAGCTAGGACTACACACAGAGAAACCCTGTCTTGAAACACACACACACACACACACACACACACACACACACACACACACACACACACTCACACACACACACACAGGAGGGGGAGGAAGGGGGTATACTCTGTCTCACCTGCAAACTGTAAGAAAGCTAAGACATACAGCATAGTTCAGAAAGACAGACTCTAAGGAGACGTTTGGGGAAACAGAGGTAGCTTCAGAGCCTGCTGACCTGTGGAAAGAAAAGGTCCTGATCTGGGCGTGCTGCCTTTAGGATGCATGTGAGCAGGAGAACAGAGAGAGGAGTGAGGGGACGGAGTCTTCCCCACCCCTGCTGGCATGGTTCTCTTTGGGATGAACAGCTTGTGGGGTGAGATTCCCCTTAGCAAATCCAGTCTTCCCTATAGAGCAAAGGACAAAGGGTAGCTTTGTTTAATGAAGTACTCCTTTCTGGGGAGGGAACTAATTTTATGTCAAAGGTGTTATTAACTTAAAAGCTACTCATGATATGGAGAAATTAAAACTGCGACTTCTAACTGCTGGGAGAGTAAGCATGAGGAAAAGCCATCGATGCTGGAGATTTAATTTTTAAAAAGACACAACTCTTCTTAGATATCTTTCTTATCATTTTTTTAAGAATTGGGATTGTCACCCAAGACACTGAACGTATAGTTTATGTCCTGAAAGACCTCATCTGTCACCACAGGAAACATCTGTTGGTTCCGGTCTCAATGCAGACCATCCTCCACTCTTGTTATAGCACTGACTGGGCGCAGTCTAGGAGCAAGGTAGAAAGAGGGCAAGGAGGTTACCTTTCAGAATATAGACTTGTATGGCAACACCAGTTCCCCCATTGTAACTAGGACCCTGGTGTGACCTCTCAGACCTCTCCAGTGCTGTAACTGGAGTCTCTAGAATGTAATATCTATCCTTCTACTAGGCATTTCGAATTTTCTGAAATCTTTTCCATGTAAAATAACTTTTCTTTCACTACTATGTCTTAAGTATAGAGTGTAAGATAATACTGTTTCATACAATAAAAATACATTCTAGTAAGGTGAACCTCAACTATCTACTATGTCTGTGTTCTTATCCTCTCTAGATCGCAAATAGTTCGACTCAGTCAAGAAAAAAGATACTTGTGTGAAAAGCTAGAGAAGTTACAGAAGAGAAATGACGAACTGGAGGAGCAGTGCATCCAACACGGGAGGGTGCACGAGACGATGAAGGAAAGGTAAGGTGGGGCTGTTGACCCAGGATGGCTCGGTTGCCTGCTGCAGGTGTCGACGTCATAGACAGGAGAGTCCCTGTGGAGTAAGTAGAAATTATGATTGTTAAAGTAACCAGGCATGCTCAACACCTAATACTTCTCTGCAGTTTGCATCTGAGATTTGGGGTGTGCTCACTGCATGCAGAGAAAGGCACACATTCTCTTCTACTATTCTCAAAAGACAATGGATTGAGCTTACACAAGAACACTAGTGAGATCGTCCCCCTTTAAAGTGGATACTGACAGTGTTCTAGCATAACCGGATTTCAGACCTCTCTCTGTAGCTCTTAGGCTCTAATATACCATATGTAAGATAATACGTGCAGAAGAGCTGAAGCTCGTTTGGCCGTAGCTAAGGCTGCGCTGTGCAGATCAGTGGGCTCTTTTAAGTGGTGTTTCTTTAAGCAAGTAGGTGGGCATGTCTGAGCTTCCTTGTCTACCCATGTGCTGCTGTTGATAATTACCACAAAATGGAGTAAGCCTCTGGCTCACAATAGTCACCTACGAGTTGCCATCAGAGGTGACCACTCTTTTTTTCCAGAGACAGACATTCACTCCACAGGGAGTAATGAATTTGCCCAAAGTCACTTATGGAATACATGGTAAGGTTCAAACTCAAATCTTGAGTGGTTGACTCCAAATTCCTTTTCTTTTTTGTGTAGTATTTTCTTGGCACTTTATTTTATTGTAATAAATATAGTCCTCTTTTATAGATATGCCATTTCTAAACTCTGGCCTTAGAGTTGCCCCCAAATAAAGTCTATGTCTTTTGTAGCAACAGTGAGTAGATTTCTGTAGACTTGGACTTGCATACTGAGCAGCTGTCAGCTTTCTCGTGGAGATATCATCATGGCTGTCAAGTTCCCATCTTTACTCCATCCCTCAGAGACCTGTGCCTTCTCTGTCTCCATTTATATACTTAGGAGAGAGTGGAAATGCATATCGATCGCACTTTCTTAAGCTTATGGTAAAGATATTGGAGGAGACAGTAGTGCAGTGTGTCAGACCTTGACGATTCCCTTTGTTAAGTAGAGGGGGAGGACCAGAATGTGGGCTGCCATCCCCTGCCGCATGTTAAAGTAGAGGTAGATGATAACAAGATGTGAGGAAGTATCATCTGTCCATTAACTTGTACAATAGCTCCTTGAACCCAGACTCTGTCCTGTGTTCGGGATGAGCAAACGTTTGTTGTTTTTATAAGGGTCCAAGGAGTAAGTATTTTAGCCTGAAAGCTCACCCTTTACTCTGGTATACTGCATTTCATTCATAAAATGCATGTATGTTCACTATTTCATGTGCCTTGAGGAAAACCTGGAAAGGGGCTGCTATTGTCATCTGCATTTCCAGCTGTGAAATTGAGGCCTTTACAAAGACACATGGCAGAGAGCAAACGAATGATTGATCTCATCTTTTATAATAAATGAATCAAATATAAGTAAACAAATTTATTGAATGCCTCTATGTGTCATATGCTACTAGGTCTCCACCACAAGCTGGAACTAAGACAGCAAAGCAGATACGGTGCTCCCTTGGTGGAACTTAGATGTTCTTAGGCAGCTGAACTTGGGAGACAGGTCTAGACTGGAGATCGACATTTCCCTTGACTTTGGGGTAATGTTTGAAACCTTGGCGATAACTGGTCATCAAGAGGAAACAATACTGCGCCTCAGGAGCAACCATGCTTTTAAAGATAAGGTTAAAAGTGGACAAAAGAGATACTATTGGCGCAAGCAGCCTGAGCAATGCACGGAGAGGACTGTTAGTCATCCCAGTGATAAAACTGCCTTGGGAAAGAGGAAGCATTCAAGCAGATGCTAGCCACAAAGCAAGACACAAAACATCTGTTGGTCTTGGTAACGCACACATTACCAGCCAAGTCAGCCAGAGCAATTGTTGGTGGAGAATAGGTGCAGACAGTAGTTAAAAGGTGAGTGATTTGAAAATCCGAAGTAGCTATTTATCACTTTTTCATGAGATGAAACGCAAGGATATATAGGAAGGCAGAGCAGCCAGCTCCCAGAGGGGTGTGTACAGGAGCACATACAGTTCAGAGCAAAGAGGTCTGTGTCGTAAGTTGGAGTAGATGTAAATTCATTGAATAATATTGTTATAAAGATCAACAAAGTTTCAGTGAACAAGAGAGGAAGATTTTCTTCTTGAGTGACTATAGTCTTGAAAGTCCATGTTAAAATTATTGTTTTTGTTTTTGTTTTTTGTTTTTCTGTCTGCAAATACCTAGTCCTGTGTTCCTACCTAGAAAACAAACAGGAGGCATACTCCTGGGTATGGTGAGGACTGAGGCCAGATCAATAGAGTCCTGCTGAGTGCTGTGTTTCCTCAGGTGGCCACACTGTCTCCAGCCCTGGCCCTCCTGGCTCTGCTGTCAGTAGGACAGTCTGTGACTCTTTCCTTTCTGATAATAAGTAAGCAGTTTAAGCAATGTGCATAATGCCATTAAAACTTCTAGTTCAAAAAGGCGAGCTAATAATGAATGTATATTTGGTAATTCTGTAAACTAGGTTATATGTATGAAATTCTCACATTCTGTTTTGTTAATGTAAACTTTATTCAAAAGCCACTGTTAAAATAGAAAATATATTAGATTTTATATAAGCCAACATTTCGATTTTGTAGAAGTAAGACTATTCACAATTTTCCAAGAAATACTTAGAATCTAAACCTGAAATTGTAATATGCACCTCATCATTTTCAGACAAAAGATGAATACTATAAATGTGTCATACATTCAGAAAGCAAGAATTCTAGAAAAAATATTCAGCTATTATAATTTGTTTGATTCTATAATATGGATTTAGTTTCATCTTGACATTTTAGAGTATATGTTGATGCTAAAATGTATTGCTAAAATATAATGTTATTGGTCAAACATGACATTTTTCTTATTTAATTAATATATTAAGTGATACATATATATGCATATATAATAACATTATGAAATAGTAAATTTTAATATAAATCTTCGCATTTATATTTACTTTAAATGAAATATTTTTACTTGAAAGGTCCCTGCTTATGTTTTCATGCCATAATAAGGGAATATTTTAGCAATTTCTACGAGAATTCTCAAAGCTGTGTTCCTATGAAAAGGGTTTGAGAGACTCTGAGGATGCTGAGTTAGGAAAAGAGGCAAGGCTGTAAAGTTCCCGAGAACCACCAGGCACTAAGCAGGGATTCATTTTGGACTTAAGCAGCCCCTTCCCCAACCCTGCAACAGCAGGAGGGCCTGAGGGCTTTACTGCTGAGGTAAAAGTGAGGTGGGCAGCGGCCAGATCTGCGCACTCTGCGGGCAGTGGGGATCTCATCTGTTCTGTGCCATGTTCACCAAGGGATTCGAGAGGGTGACTCCCTTGTAACTCTCCTGCATTCACTACCAAGGGTAGAGAACACCCTGTGTACTTGGACCTGGGAGCCAGCCACCTTTGTACACTCCATCACACGCCTAGGGATTCATTGTAGAAGAAAGGAGAATTTTTGGTTCAGTGTTAAAGGTTTCTGTCCAAAGTCCATTGATCCTGTTGCTTTGGGCCTGCTGCTGCCCTGGTGAGAGCTGACAGAGAAAAGATGCTTACCCTTAGTGGCCCTTCAGTAAGCCTTGCATCGCTGTGACAAGAAGCCTGAGAACACGACTTGAGGAGAAAGGCTTCAGTTTGTCTCTGGCTGGTTCCATTGCTTTGGGGAAATGGCGAAGCTGGATACCACAGAGAGTGTACCTGAGTAAAACTGTTCATCTCGTGGAGTAAGAAGCAGAGAAGCCCAGAGCCTGAGGCAACACATCGTCTTCAAGGGCATGGCCTTCAGTAACCTACTCCCTGTACAGACACACGCCCATGTAGTCTGGTGAGCCGACCCGTCCAGCAGGTCTAGTTATTCAGGGTCCCGAAGAGGCACTACCTGAGGGTCAAGGGGGGGGAGAGAAGAACGAGACCAAGCAAGGTTCCATTGTCAAGGTCCCATTTATTGTCACACAGGCAGCACGTTTTAAGCAGTGGGGATGAGGAAGTTGGGAGGGGGAGCTGGGGGAAGTGAGCTATGGGCCAAGCCCTGAATGAGGAAGTTGGGAGGGGGAGCTAGGGGGAAGTGACTTTTGCAAAATGCAAAGGAGGGAGGGGTCAAGGTGTTCTTGGCAGCAGGAAGCACAAAGGGCATCTGGTGAAGACATCTGGTATCTGCACACGTAGGGACATTCCGCGGTTGAGGGTGGAGCGATCCGTAGTTACTCCTTTTGTACCGGCGTTCCTGGGCAGGTCTTTGTTCAACAATCTCATGGTCATAAGACAGCCATGGCTGAATGACCTTGTTTGGCTCCCCACAGTGAGCGATGCACGCATCCCTTGGTGAGGCGTGTGCTCTCCTCCGGCCAGTCATCTCGCAGTATTATCACCAACTGGTCACTAAGCTCTCAGCACATGAGCATCTGAGAACCCTTCATATCTAAATTACAGCAAGAAAGAAGTCAAGGTGGGAGAGAAAGGGAGGCTGAGGATCCGCTGTCTTCCTGATGCGCATGTCTCCTGGGACCTGAAGGGTCTCCCAGGAGCTTCACTTCATGGAGTGCCAATCCACACAAAATAGCTAGCTGAGGCATGGCGAGTCCACAGTTTGGAGTGCCGTGGCACAGCTCACTGCCCCCCTAGGAGTCACTCTGGGCTCCTCCAAGGCTTCTCCAAACCACAGAGAGAGGGTGAGATGAGGCGCCAGGGGCTTGGCCTCCACTGGCCACCTGGGAAGGACATCCTGTCTCTGACTTATAGAAACCGAGGTTTTGACCTTGGGGTAGAAGGTTTAAAAATATGTTCCTATCCCCAGGATACCTTCCTGAAGTAGACCTTTCTAGTTTAGAGGAATCACCACAACTACACCTCACAGGGTGGTATCGAGCAGAAGAGAACGGAAACTCCAGGCTTGCCTTATCAGTTCTTCTGCACAGTCTAAAAGCCTATTAGGTGAGCATTTTAAAAGGTCTGAAATTTGGTTTTTTTACGCCAAAACAACTTACTGAGAACGGTAATTTGATATTCTACTGGTAATCCCCTTGTCCCACAGACCTCCTGCATTATACCAGCTCTGATCATCTGACTTGCTGTCTTCCCTGAAAAGAACATTTAGGTACAATTCATTATCAACATTGTCTTGTGATCACTTTGGTTTTCGTGATGTTTCTGATCATTTTTTTTAACTAAAGATTTAACTTTGTCATAGTAATTCAATTTATTTAATTTGTTAGCCCATTGCAGTACAGAAAAGCTCTCTTGCAACAGCAATACAATGCCTTCTCAGTGACTACATCTTGGTGGCTGAGGAGATGGCTAAGTGGACAGAAAATACTTGCAATTCAGGGGTGAGAAACTGAATTTGAATCCTTGGAACCCATGTAAAAGCCAGACAGTGTGAACATCCCAGGAGTCCTGCTTTGGGGAGATGGGAAGCAAAGACAGAAGCTTGGAAACGGATGGGCTGGCTAGCCCAGAGCAGTGGCAGACACAGACATCTGTCTCAAACAAGGTAGAATGGAAGGTCTAACCTCAGGGTGGCCTTTGACCTCCACACACACTCCATGCTTGCATGTCCGTATGCACACACGTGAGTGTAACACACATCCTCTCACACACGCGCACACGCACACGCGCACACACACACAGAGAGAGATAGATAGATAGAGAGAGAGAGAGATTGTATGAATTGTAATTCAGAAGCAGATCGTCTATCTAATCTTCTGTGAAAGCAGATGGATGTGTAATCTTTGCCTCCTATCCTGTCACCACCAGTTTTGCATAGCGAGGGCCTCCTTTGGATATGCTGTTTGCGAGTCTGTTTTTATAACTGACAGCATACTATTAAATGTGAATTTACAAAATGTCTGGGTTATTTTAGATTTACATACCTTTATGTTATAGCATACAATTATGTTTTTAATGAAGAAATTGGTCAGTGATTAATATGATAAACATTTGGTTTTTAAGTAGATATTTTTTGTTTATTTTTTTTGGGGGGGGGTTGTTTGGTTGGCTGGTTTTTGTAGATTTTCTTTATCATTGGTTTCATCAGCCATAGAGTTATGTGAATTAGATCTTTGCCTCATCAATGGCACCCAAGGATCCAAGCTGGGAATGTTGTGTAGTGGAAAGGAGGGAGTTGGGATAATGAGTACTGCTTAGAAAACTTTACCATTTTCTTAGCAATCTCTCTAAAAGACATTATTCTGTTCAGTGCTGAAACATGCCTAAGACATCAAGGGGCTGTGCTTGACCTGAAACACAATGGTTGTCTCCCAGCAGACGGGATGTTTCCACCCTTCAGGATTTATTTTGGGTTAATGAATTACTTTAAACAGCACGTGTGGCACATTCATGGAACAGGGCAGATGCTGTAATAGCTGACCACCTGGGAGCACATGAAACATGAAAGGAACCCAGCAAGAGAAACTGAGAAAATACCAAAGGCATAATTATATCATTTATACTTTTGGCTACAATAAGCCCCACATTTAGTGGAAGAGAAAGGCTGCTTCATTTAATCACCAGGTGTATCTTGAGCGCTTAGTTTTGTTAGTCAGCCTTCTGTCACATAACAAAACACCTAAAACAGCTAATTTACTAAAAGAAAAGGTTCATTTGGGTCTCAATTGTGGCGGTCCATGACTAAAGTGTCCTCTTGCTTGCCGGGCATGAGCTTACTGCAGAGCAAATCCACTTACACTGAGTCTAGAAAGCAAGGGGGAGGAAGAGGAGGTCTGGAATCCCACCATACTCTTTAAGAACATGCCCTGCACCAGTGATCTCCCACTAGGTCACACCTTCTAAAGGTTCTACCATATCCCAGTAGTTTGGTACCCTAGAGAACAAGCCTTAGTCACACGGGTTTAGCATGGGTATAGTATCTGAATATATAACAGTATTAGGGTGTGCTTGGATGCATTATTGACCAAGCACACATCCCTGCCCTAGTGAAATGTGTAAACTCCTTCTGGTTTGAGTGCTGTCCTCCTAAGACCTAATGTAGAGGCAGTAAAAGGGTATATACAATGTGGGTTAGGTCACGCTCTGGGTTTTTCTCTCATTACTGTCTCACCCTAAGAGTCGTGGCAAGCTCTTTTCTCTGCAAGTTTCGTCTTCATTTCTTTTTTTTTTTTTTCTGTAAAGTGCTATCTTGTAAGGTTGTGAAAATTGCTAAACACAATAAAGACTGTAGAGCCATGGTCAGCATGGAGTTTACTCAACATCCTGTAGTCAGTGCACTCATTAGACCTCCAGTACGCACCCGCCTCTCAGTGGCGGATTCAGAGGCTTCCATTCTAGATCATTGTTTATTTACATTATGGGTTAAGTTGGGTCTTGTGATTTACTGTGTGAACCAAAATACCATGTTTACATAATGTTATTTCTATGGGGAAAGCCTTCTGAATTTTGAATGTAACTTTTGATTTTGACCATTTTGGACTGTAACTTGGAATGTAGCTGTGATGTTGTGTGAGTGTGTGAATATGTGTGCACATTCTGTGTGTTCAGTGCAGGGCTTTCAGCATGAGCCAGTGTCAGCATAGAAACCGGCTCCAAGGGAAATTTCAAAGGGGATACATTTAACTAGTTGTTTAAAAAAACAAAAAACATTTTGAGCATGGTTGGGAATTAGGCACACTCATTTTTCTTTCTTCCTTGATTGTTTTTTAGAGAAGTTTTAGGTTCACAAAAGAAAGAAAGAAAGAAAGAAAGAGAGAGAGAGAGAGAGAGAGAGAGAGAGAGAGAGAGAAAGAAAGAAAGAAAGAAAAAGAGAAAGAAAGAAAGAAAGTCAGGAGATTTGCTTTGTGCCTGCAGTCCTCCAGCATGTATAGTCTCTTATTGTTAGAGTCAATAAACCTTCATCAGCAGGTCATGTTCAACATAACCTATTGTTTACATTAGCTTTATACTTTATTGTTTTAAATTATTTAGGCTGCAGAGTCATGGTACCTGTGTGGGAGTCGGAGGAGAGCTTGAAGGAGTTTGTTCTCTCCTACACCTCGGACCATACTCAGGTCACCAGGCTCTATGACAAGCACCTTGTGCCGGCCCAGTTCTCTGGCTCCCTCTTTAGTTTGTATATTCCGTCTGTAATATCTGTCAATAGTGTCAGACAGTGTTGTCACTGGCCTATAAGCTCCCTGCCATAGCCTATTTGTCCCTCATATGTCCCAGCTTCTGAGCAGTTAAATGTCTATTCTTCTTTTATTACAGGGGAAAATGGGTTTCTGTTTTTAAAGTGGAATTTCTTCCCTATAGCTAATATAAACTGCCTTGCTTTGGAACTCAGGCTGCCTTAAATTTCTGAGCTCATCTCTAGTCAACTCTTCTTGAAGGCTGGTTCTCTCTCTCTCTCTCTCTCTCTCTCTCTCTCTCTCTCTCTCTCTCTCTCTCTTACTTTTTTGGGTAGATTAACTCTGATTAGACGTTTGATTATCCTAACTTAGCACTTTTCAGTTAAACAGGGGAGGGGGGGTTATTTGTCATTTCTGCGGCCGAATTTGTTGCTTTGCCTAATACTTTTTGTGATGTTAAACATTAAATGTTAATGTCGACAGTTAATCTGATTCCCTGGCTTGAGTTCTCTTTTGTATCTTCTAGTTTATTAACATACCAGCACACTAATAAAGCGAAAGCGATCTTTGAGCAGTTTCTGGTCTAGTGAAGTGGGAAGAGAGTGGCCATAAAGGTAGAGCCCTGCTGCACGGGCAGAGTAAAGAAACCCCGGAGGCTCTGGGGGCCCAAACTAGCTGCCCATGCTGAAGAGAAGTGAAAGTGCATGTGACAGAGAAGGGAGAACCTGCTCAGGTGCTCAGGGACAGAGCCCTGTGGCTTTACAAATGGCAGGAGGCTGGAAGAAGCAGAACAGAGCCGAGGAGGAGGAAGAGACCCACTCTGAGAGACAAGGTATCCCTAATACGAGTGTTACAGCTCTGAATGGAAAGTTATCCTGGCAGTCAGGAGCCATGGGGACCTACAAAGTCACACCACATAACAAACCTCACATGAGATTTATTGGGAGAGACACAGGAGAGTGATTGCCTCTTCTCAGGCAAGAAGCAGCAAAGAACTGAGTGGAAGGCAGACTTTTAAATAGTCTTTCTTGGAGAAGGAGCTTTCCAGAGTGGCCGGAGATTGGTAGGTTTTGTGAACTGATCTTGGGCTTTTTGCTCTGTAGAGTGGAACTTGTCCACTTGCTCCTTGAGAAGTTGGGTCTGGCCATTAGAGCCATTAGAGTGCTCTGTGGGCAGAGTCTGGTGGTTGGAGGTCTTCGGGGGGCAGGGCCTGGCCACTAGTGTACCTACCTCAAGGGGCCTACAAGCATGCTTTGAAACTTAGACCTGAACCCATTCTGTCCAGTCCCCTGCCTAGTCCCTCCTCTGTTCCCTATCTGTCACAAAATGAGTACTTCTACTGCTATGACATTCTGCCTTGCCATGGTCCTGTAATCATGGGGCCTAGGACTGTGGGCTGAAAGTTCCATAGCCAAAATACATAATCCAACCCTTTAAAGTGTCCATTATTTTGTCACAGTACTGTGACTAATACAGTCCCCCCAGATCCCACTCTACTGATAGCTCATCAAAGAGTCCTTTATTCCTGATGCGGTTGTTCTGATGCTGTGGGGTTGGTTTTGCTCTGCTTTGCCTACTTTTGTTTTCTCAGACCTTCCCTTTGACTCTTATTTGGCTTATGGTGGAGATTAGGATTATCTGTGGCCTCCTTAGTGGCAGATGTAAAGTGTACTGAGGTAGTAATCTTTGGAAACACAAGCCATTTTGCATTACATTTGTACCTTAAAATTGACCATGATAGAAGTATTTATGTCGCAGAAATGTGAAACTCTGAATCAGAACTCCTGTTCCCCCAAAGAGCCTATGCATTGGCCATCACACCACAGACTGGTGGATGCTCCACACCTCCCTCAGTGACCAGGACCAGGGGAAGAGGTCCCATCTTTTTTTTTTAGACATTATTTTTTAGACTTTTTTTTTAATAGACATTATTTTGCTTGCCACCATATTCTTTGTTGTGAGGGACTAGCAGAAGTAAGTCCACAGAGAACTCATGACTGGGTGTAGGTTCCTCCTGCCCTCTTGTGTCAGGAGTTCTCGGGCCTCTAGCCACACTCTAAGATAGTCACTGAAATCTTCACTATGTTCCTCGAATCCCCTTCATACACTCGACTGAAGGTAGAACAGCCTGATTGCCTTGTCTTTTTTTTTTTAAGATTTATTTATATATTATATGTTAGTACATTGTAGCTGTCTTCAGACACTTTTTCTTCTCACTCTCGCCCCGGTTGCTCTAGCTGTCTTCAGATACCCCAGAAGAGGGCATCTCATCTCATTATGGATGGTTGTAAGCCATTCAGTTGATTACTGGGATTTGAACTCATGACCTTCGGAAGAGCAGTCAGCACTCTTAACCACTGAGCATCTCTCCAGCCCCTGACTGAACAGGCCACCCAGATATTCCTCCGTGTGCGTTTCTCATCCCCGACCCTTTGCTGTTCTTTGCCAGCCGTGTCCTTCCTTGGTTGGGAGCATTTTTGCTGATGTGTCTGTTTCTTCCTTTCTGTTTTGTTTTATTTATTTATTTATTTTGTTTGCTTGCTTGTTATGGAATCTTTGTGTTCATTTCTCAATTCCAAGAAAGCCTGAGTACTACATTCCATTCCTGATACTCCCCTCCATGCAGGCTGCACAAGAAGACCCACACAGACAACTCTCCTTTCTCTCCGATTGTGGGCCAATCACTGCTGACTTGTATTCCTTCATGCTGTTTTATTTCCTCTATTCATATTTTAAGTTCATTGCGAGAACTCACGCCTTCAGGTATTATAGCAAGCTGTATGAAGGCAGTGACTTTGGATAAGGAGAAGCCAGCCGTAGTCCTTGATAATCCTGTGATCTTTCAAGCCAGATGAACTTTTAGCCTCAACTTCCTGTGCTTAAAGACTGAATGTCATGTACAATCGTTATAGAGCAAATCAGATCATGTGTGAAACGTCTTTATACACTGTTCATGCTCAGAGCCAGGCAGTCACCTCAGTGGGTGAGAACTCTTGCTATACAAGTATGACGACCTGAGTTCTGATCCCGGAACCCATGTAGAAAAGTCTGCTATGGCTGTATGTGCCAGTAATCCCGGTGCTGTGGGGGATGAGACAGGAGGATTGCTGGGGCTCGTTGGCCAGTAGCCTAATTCCAGGTTTAGAGAGAGGCCTGTCTCAAAGGGACAGACTGCACATTCAAGACAAACACACCACCGACACATCACAGGACCCACACACTTTAGTACACAGATGGTGAATAAACATGGTACATTACAGTGCTCAACTGTTCCCCTGTCAGTTTCATGGAGTTGCAGTTATCCCTTGAGAAGGTGAGTCCTAGATAGCTTCAACGCAAAATCTGGCACTTAGAGAAGCATCTGTAACAGGAAAACCATTTATTTACTTGTTTGTTTGTTTATATTAAACATAGAAATAGAAATACCTTTTTAAGAAAAGGAAAGCTCTTCCCAGAGTTGAAGTAGGCTCATGAGAAGGCAAAAGTGTGTACTCCCAAAGCAAGAAATCCTTTGAAAGTCACCCCAAGCCAGTTCTCTTGGGTAGTGGTGTTGTCTTTTGTTTTTAGGAGACTCTGAGGCTGAGAGCTTATGCACAGTGCCTAAAGTCGCAGCTCGTGCTTGATATGCCGTCTAGGAACACAAGGTTGTCTGCTGCCCCGGCTCATACTCTGATCTCCCTGCGTGTCCTCTCTGTTCCTCTAGCTAGCCAGTGAGCTGGAGGAGGGCGCCAGGTCCCCAGAGTCACCTACACAAAGCTCACCAGCAGCTCTCCCACTTTCCTGCCCCATCTAAGAGTCAGATTCTCTTCTAGGGACCTTTCAGGCAGAGTTGTCTTCAAGGATTCCCTGCCTTACAGCAAGAATCAACGAGCTTCTATAAAGACTTTTAGTTCCTAATGGAACATATGTTACCTAGTGGGTAGGGCAGTTTCTTCAGGCTCTTTGCCTGGGTTCTGATCCTAGCCTCTGAACCTGCTGTTGACCTTGGGCAAGTGACATTTCCTCCCAGTGAGCCAGCTAAGAGAAGAAGAAAGGACTCCACACGTCAAGGGGTGACTGTCTGGCATATGGAAGAGAATATATGCTTTTGTTAAATAAAATAGTAACTTACACATTTTATTTTACAATTCCAACTTAATAGTAAGTAATTAGTAAGTAAATGTAGAGGAAGAGAAAAACAGAACATCTGGATGCCCTTAAAGACAAACGAGCTCCCAGGATAGATACACAGGACTGCAAAAGCTTTACTCTCTAGGACATTCTGATTCTAGGTCACCTTTGTGGGGTTTTTGTCACCCATTCCCTCTGACTTGGAAGGGCGGCACTAGACTTGTGGGGCCGCCTGCAGTGGAGGGCATGGGCATGGGCATGGGTGTGGCCCGAGCGCAGCAGCACTGAATGGAGACTGCAGGGGCCAGAGCCCTGGCTACTGTGCCCAACACCATGCTTTCCATGTTCAGTTGGTGATGCTGAAGGAGACCAATACCTTTCCAGCATCTAAAAGATGCTGACTTTATGCAAGTGAAGACTCGTACTTAAGGGAAGCAATTCCTGTTGGTGATGGAGAGTTAACAGATTAAAGTGAATGTTTGGCTTTATGGTGTCTTGATAATTTCTGGGTCATTCTTTCAGAGAAATTTAATTGATTCAAAATAAATATTTATCTATAAAATAATTTTTATAAGAACATGGACAGGTCCATTTTCTTCTCATCCATGTGAATAACAGTTTAAGAAGCAAGTGTTTTAAGACATTTCGTATAAATATCTAGCAGCAGCATTAAGTACCCTTGATTCACACTTCGTTTATGCAGTGCTAGGAATGGGACCCAACCCAGGGCTTCCTGTGTGCTAGACAAGCACACCACATCCGCAGCTCTCGATATAGAGAATTTTAATCATCCATCTAGTTGTCAGAAAACTCTGGGATCTTTGAAATTTATAGGCATAGATATGTAATATACACTTCAGACTTTCTTTGTGTTGAAGTTATTTTATACAAGTCAGACCAGCACTTAGAAGAGACCAGTCTTGGCTGTCACTGGAAATAGTTTATGACTCTTAGAACTGCTGAACTTGGTATAGAAAAAAAAAAAAGCCTCAAATTCAGCTTTCTTCCACTATAGAACTGCATTCAAAACAGTTTACAATCAGAAGAAATCTTTACTTTCTGGTTAAAAATCTTATGTTATATTCTATATGTACATCTATATGTATGCCTATATTAATAAGGGTCATTTTCCTTGGCAAAAGAGGCTCTTTTCAAGTCTAAGATAATTAAAAGTTTAAATTTCCAATTCCTAAAATATTGCAAATGGATGTAAATCCATGATGCTTATGTCTGGGTTCTGAGTCTCACTGTGAAGGAAACAGTTTGCTATATTCTACCCAGAGGTGATTTTTACACCTACATCTGCATCATTGATGCTGAGGGCTTGTGGAAGTCATCTAGAAGGGGCTGGCAGTTTGAGGCAGATGTCTAACCATACCTCTGGCATCCATGGCTATACCTTAATTGTAAAAACTGTGTGCCCATCTGAGTAACAAATGCTGAGGTCTGCCAGCACCCCTGACCCCAGTGTGGTGACAATGTATGTGACTTCATGATTAACATACAGGAGACAGGTCAGGCAGGCAGTCTGTGGCAGAAGGCTGGGATGTGTCTGCAGCAGTTTCCTAGGTGGCCTTTCCTCAGATAATCAAGTGGACTGCAGCATCCATGCATACTGCCATGCCACTGGGCCTTCTATCCCTCCTCGGTCTTCAGGAGAAACCCCTGCTCTTCATAGCTAACCTGTTTTGTATGTAGCAGATTAGAGGAAAGCATGCGGCTGCCAGTGCTCTTCTACAAATATGGCTCCTGCTTTTTGTTTTGTTTTTTAAATAAATCCAAATCACAGAATTTTCTGACGTTAAATGTCAAAGGTAATTTAATCTTCTTGGAGAAAAGCTCCCTCTCTTTTCAGACTGCAAGATCGATTCTCGAGACCACATTGGTCTCCCTAATTTATGTAAATGTTTGGCTGTATACCTCGAGTTAAAGCTGTTAGAGTTTTTGCTGATTTGCTTGGCACGTCTCCAACAAAATAGTCCATTAACATTCCAATCCGTTCCCAATAATTGAGACAATCAATTTACATAAAACAAGGCACAATTATAATTTTATGTACAATTTAAATTCTATAGAAAATAATCAGAGTACAATAAAGAGGGACACTTATTTTGATGCGAAGGGGTGTTTTTATAACCAGTATTAAACAAATCTTTGATGTTTTCAGACTCCTCCCTGCATTCTCTTGGATGGAGTGCAGCTCTGTTGTCTGATTCCAATGTAGGATCAAGGGAGTGCCATGGTGCTTCGTGCTTGGTAAACAGTGTGACATCTTCTCAGAGCCATTTAATGCAGAGCGTGGACACAGAATAAGGTAGCGTGTTTACTACTTGCTATGAGATAGTTCTTGTGAGGTAGACAGTCAGCAACTGTGCGCTGAGCTTGTCTTTTTCCTGGCCTTAGCCTTAGTGAACCGGCAGACATCTTTGCCTGCTGCCATGGACCAGGGCTTGTGTGTTGGATCCTAAGAAAGTGGCTGAAGGGTATTTCAGGACTCTATGTGGCATGGGACAGCATCCCAGGTAGCATATCTTTGTGTGGAAAGCCATTCCTCAGACCCCAGCCAGAAGCCTTGCAAAGCAGCCTGGCGCCGTAGCTGTGCCTCAAGCTGCTATAGTTCTCTCTGCTAGGCGCTTGAGGAGGCTGACATGTCAGTCAGCAAATCTAGAACACTGCAGAAATATTATTAGGAAGAATGCAGTAAGAAATAATGACAAGATAGAAAACAAATCCTGTCAGAGCAGGGAATATATTTGGCTTCGACTTGCTGTGTCTGTCTGTTTCCATGAATGGTCCAGAATAGAAACCGGATGTTTAAAATCGCCCTCTCTCTCTTTCACATGCTCTCCCCCTCCTGTCTCCCTTCCTCCTCAGTATTAGTAGGTTTACTATTTTTATTATTTTTTATTTATATTCCTAGTTTTCAATATTTGCCATTTGTGTGGATAACACATTAATTTTTAATGAAATATTTTGAGACTCTTAGACTAGCTGAATTATAAAAGAAACTCGAAATGTATATAGACTCCCAGGCTGCATATGAATTAATATCCCATGGGGTTACTTTGCCTCTGCATGAATGGCAAGTAGCAGTGCTGAAGGATGATGGGAAGTTAGATGGAGGGCTGTTAGTTGTCTAAAGAGTCCAGTTTGGAATGACCTCAGCATAGAAGGTGGTTTAGGCGCTGTTTTAGTTAGCAATTAATGAACAAAATGTTACATTAATCTGCTAGTTAATTTCCTTTTTATCTAAAAACCCATATTTTGACAAGCCTCGCTGCTCAGCAAAGCCGTTCCTGTGAAACTTGTATTAAATGTTCTGTTGTCCACCTGTACAGATTATTGTAGACAGGCCTTGTGAGGTGTTGCTTCAGACTGACCTTGGGCCTAACTTGACCTTGATTCTTTCAGAGAACTAAAGACTTCAGCGGAGGTGGCATCTGTTTCTTTGGTAACTTGTTTCCCCGATCAGGCTTCTGCATTATATGTGTACTATTAAAATGACTCCCGGAAGTGCATCAGAACACTGACCTTGCGTGCCCAGCGAGGGCTGTGGCTCTGTTTGTGTTTGTGTTTGGATCCGCCTTAGAGTTTTAAACTGAGACAAATAACTTCACTTTGTTGATGTGTTTTGTTTTTGTTGTAGCTCTTTTATTATAATTAAACAAAAGTTTTCACGTATCATTAGAGCCTTAAGATATAATAAAGTAGCTTCCTTTTCATTCTCAAACAAGTATTTTATGTTGGAAACTTGAATTTCATTTTAATCATTTTATACAGGTGGCCAATTTTGTGTTTTATTTGTAGTGAACATTTCTGAATGACTTTACTTTCTTCCAATTTACTTATTGTCAATAATTTTTATGTTCTCTCCTAAATATTTTTATCTATTCTGTGCCTCTCTTGTGCTCCCGTCTCCCACACCCACTCCTCGCCCTCGTTCTCAGTGTATGCACACTGCACATGAGGAAGCGGAGGCCTGCCAGGGAAGCCTGTTCTCTGATGTTCCCACTCACTCAGCTGTGTGCTCTGAGGGCCGCAGTGCTCTGGGCTGGCGCGAACAAGCAAGAGAAAAGTACTGGGTGGGCAGGAGTCTGTGTAACACACACACACACACACACACACACACAGACTCAAGACATTATCCTCTGTACTTGGATAACCTGATTTAGGCACAATGTTATTGGGGTTTGTTTGTTTGTTTGTTTGCTTGTTTTTTCCAGATACACCACCTAAACTGCATCTTTGCTGTACTCAATTTTGATTTTCTTAAATAAACTGCCATCACACAGACATTTGGTAAGCAGCATGCCTGTGGCACTGTCATTTGGTGGCCCTCTCCACGCAGTCTTTTGTATTTATTTTGTGCACACCTTTGTTGAATCTTTAAAGCATTCCTCTTTGTTTTCATAGAATCGGTATTTTAGCCGTTATATTTCTGAGTTAAATAAGTACTCAATTGTTTTTAATAGAAGTAGCATCACCACACTTGGGAAGAAACAAAGTGTCACTGCTGGGAGCACCGGTGTCCAGTTATGCTTGGCAGTAGCAGCCTTGTGCTGGGGAGGACGGGTGTGTGTGAGACACGCCTCTGAGAGAGACGAGGAAGTGTTAGCTCATCTCATCGTGGAGTAAGTGGTGACCCATTTGGAACTCTTCTGCTGTAGTCGACGGGAAAGTTTACAACATAGTAACACATTTGACTTCTCCACAAGCACCTTTGTTTCCTTTTGTATCATTAAAAAAAAATCCAGCCTGGAAACACGAACAAGGAACATTTTTCCGTTTATTTTCTGCTTTCTGTCCCTGCATTAAGAATACCAGCCTCATCCTGCCTACAAACTGGGCCAGTGGAGATTTCTTACACCAAGCAAACTCCCCACTGCCCAAGGAAGCATCAACCCTCCACATTGGTTCTTACTGACCTGATACCCGTAGGGGTGAGAGTCGTAGGTGTGGTTGGGGCAGAAATGTAGGGGTAGCAACCGTGCCTTCACAGATAGGAAACTGAACTAATTTTCCCATAAGGCCTTGGGAGGATAAGTTTGATAGAAGAATATACAGTTGAAAATACAGTATTTTTAAATGGATTTAGATTACTTCATTATTTTGAAGGCAGGGTCTTCCTAAGTAGCTCTTGCTGACCTAGAACTTGCTGCGTAGTTCACGTTAGCTTCAGACTCAAGAGAGCTGCCTGCCTCTCCCTGTTGAGTGCTGGGGTCAAAGGCATGTATCACCACATCCAGGCAGATTATTTTTTTAAAGTCATTTATTCTTTTATTAAATGTGAATATACTTGTAGAGGAATTAAATCTCAACTTCTACTTTTTTGGTGCCTGAGATCTAACTCCAGCTGCCTGTGGTGGCCAGAGCCTTTAGTCACTGAAACAAACAACCTTCAAAATGGATTAAAGTTGATTCCTGGTGTGGTAAGTATAAGGTTAATTCTTACAGGGTGTTAAGTCTTCTTCCTGACTAGAGGAAGAACAAGGCAAGTGCGTAGAGGTGCGCCTCTGGGTGAAGATGGTTCTTTAACTGGTACACTTTTGAATGGAAGCATCTTCCCATTTCTCCTCCTTCCTTAGGTTTTAGTGTTTATCATTACCAGGAGGACACATGAGGACAGCACATAGCTGAGTCACTTGGGAAATGGTGCTGTGCCCCCAACTGTTTGCTCTTTTCTATCCTTGCTATAGCCCGAAGGTGTGGGACATGTTTTTATTGAGGACCCAGTTCTTGAAAGGTGGCCTTGAGAAACACAGTGCATATTTTGATTTAGAGGAATATCATATACAACATCTATCTGTAAGAGAGACAGGCGATCCTTCCTTTCATATATGAAGAACCTCCATCTACCCGGCTTTCTCGCTCTCTGCTCCACTCCTTTGACACCGGGTCTGTCTTGGAACCTAGAACTAAGTGGAAGACAGCAAGCCCCCGAGCTGACTCTGCCTGTGGATACACAGCACTCACAGCGCTGGGGCTACAAGGTGCTGGCAGCACAGCCACAGCCCCTCGCCCAGCCTGCTGGGAGCTGGGACTCAGGTCCTTAGGCTTGCTTACCAAATGCTCTTCTATGCTCACAAGCCTCCCGGTGCCCCGCCCACAGCCTCTCCTGACATCACTCTCTCTACTCAAATAGTTCAAATAGTAGTTTGGGAGACACCATCTCAAAAAAAAAAAAAAAGGGAAACAGAACAAAGAGGAAAATGTCTGACTCAGCAGACTACCAACTCATTAAGAATGTAGTCCTTTCTGTACCTTTCTTTTTGCACCCTGCCTGAGTTCAGGAGGCCCTCACTAAATGACTGTAATCTTTATCCACTTTCTATACATCATCTTTCCAAGGCTCCATGTAAAGTGTTTGCCACATAAACGTGAGGACCTGCTTGGTTCCCAGGACCTACATTAAAAAAAAAAAAAAATTCAGGCTTCATAGCCTGAGCTTAATTGGAGGGCTGGGGAGGGAGAGACAGGGTCCCTGGAGCGAGCTTGTTAGCCAGGGCCAAGTGATAGACTGCGTGTCAGAATAAGATGGGTGGCTCCTGAAGAATGATACTCAAGGTTGGCCTCAGATGTCTACATTCACCAACAATTTGTCTTTTATAGTTTTCTTCAAATTATGGAAAAACAAAAGTGAGAAAAAATACGGTACTTGATGTTCAAAAACTGTGTAACATTTGCTAAGGGTTTTCCACCTTTTAATTAAAAGCTCACATTTGGGGATCTTCCCCAGCCCATGTGTCTCTAATTACTGTTCTTAAGTAATATAAGCCTAAAGTTTGTGTGTGTCATGATGAACACCTAGTGGGTGCTCACTGAGCATTAACTGAAGCTATTGGGTGAGATTTGATCTCATTAGAGCAGAAATGGCTCCTGCTGTCGACTTAGGCCCTGTACTAACTCATTGTGTTAGTAGTCGGCCCTTATTTTGGAAGGTTTTGTAGGTCCCATTTAATGGAGCTACTTCCTGAGGTTGTTGGTAGTTCCATAAATGACTCTGACTTTACCAGTCCTACGACAGTCAGTTGGAAGGGGTTATGCACTTTTCAAGCTTTTGCTTTTCCCAGTGACCTAATATACCAAAGCATGACTGCTAAGATGCAAATTATGACAGCTTCCCTTCTAATCTGCTAAAATGGGACTTTTCACAATGCTAATGATTTCTATATAAGAGAACCAACATACAACTGAGGGTAGAAACTTGTCTTCTGTCACCTGTCCATGCAGAAACACCTTTAAAAATTGACACTTGGAAAGAGGTTCCACATTTCCTAGTCTAACCAAACACACATACTTCTGTGTCTCTTGTCTTTAAAGTAATTTCTGTCCCTGAGTCTCCAATGCTCCCTGTTGAAGTGGCTAATGTTTAGGGCAATACTTCTCATTTGAATTCCATATCCACTATTTCCACACTTGATCTTAGCCAAAAGGCTGAGAAGCAATATATACACTATTTCCATACCTCCTCTTCCCCCTCACAGCTCTTCCCTACTTTCCTTCAAATTCATGACCTCCTCTTCTGAAATTATTATTGTTACACATGCATACATGTTACACACACACATATACATACATACATACTGTGGAACACAGTATGTATGTATGTATCTGTGTATGTATATATACACAGCCTGTTTATATAAAATGTACAAACCCCAATTAGGGTTGTTCTTTTGTTTGTTTATGTTTGGTTTTTGTTGGTTTTTGTTTTGTTTTGTCTTGTTTGAGACTGAATCTATGTAGTGGCCGTGGCTGTCCAAACATTCACTATGTAGACCAGGTTGGCTTCAAACTCAAAGAGATGCCCGCCTCTGCCTTCGCCTCCACCCCTGCCTCCGCTTCCGCCTTCGGCTCCACCCCTGCCTCCCTAATGTCGTGATTTTAAAGTCTCTGACTCCATGCTCTCAGCTAGTGTTGTTCTGATGTAACGGTCTCACAGCTGTTGATTGGCTGTAGCTCTTCATATAGAGTGAGACCTTGTAAGATTTTTTTCTCTCTCCGCTAACACATTGACTGGCATTGTCAGTCTGTATAGGACCATATCGTGATTGCACTGGTGCGGCTTCCTCATCATATCCAGAAGACACCATCTAGCAACTTGTCCTTCATCTTGACTTTGCCCCGCTCTTCCCCCACCATAGCTAGCACCCTTCTGCCTGCACTGCAGGCACAGCTGCACCGAGTCCCACTGTGCACACAACTCCCACGCAGGAGCTGTCCTAGTGCCCAGCAGATTAAAGATGGCATTCTGTGGGAGAAGAATAACCACCCTTCACTTTGGCCAGTTGTACTGCTTATGACCCTAAGATTATTAGTTCTGAAAAGAATGTTGAAAATCTTTAAATAACATGTTTATTCATAAAAATGTCAAGCATCAACACTCAGGAGGCAAAGGTAGAAGAATCTCTGAGTTCAAGGCCAGCCTGGTCTATCGAGAGAGTTTCAGGACATCCAGAGCAACAGAGAAACCCCGTCTCAAACAAACAAACAAACAGATAGACAGACAGACAGACCCTGACTCAAACAGACAGACAAACAGACAAAACAAAAACAAAACAAAATGTCAAGCATCACAAGATTAATTACATAAATTGTCTTCGATGGAATCATAAAGTGTCAAGAAAATGAAACTTGCTGAACACAAAGTTTTTATCGTCATTATCTGCCAAACATTCAAAATACCAAAATATATCAAGAGGAAGCAGGCTAGAACTGGGGCATGCATGTGTGTGCGCACATGTATGGGTGCTCCATTTCTTTGTGTATACAACACATAAATAGTCATAGATATGAATCCAAGATGGCAGATTCCTTGTGTTCTAGCTTGACTGTCTCACAGGTGTGAACTCAGCCTTTGCCTCTGGCTAGTGTGTACACAGAGCTCAATGTCTCCTTTGTTTGCCCCAGAGACTTGAAATGCACAAAAATGCTGCTAAAGTATTTGTGTGCTGGAGACACTGAACTCTGGAGCACGTGTCTACCATACGCCTATGCACAGGATGCCTGGCCACTAAAGCTCAGGTCTGTCCAGTCTGTTCCCACCCCTGAGCCTTCCTTCTCACCTGCCTGTCCAGTCTTGGACCCACATTCCTGGGAAACACAAGTTCTTTGCTCCATATAATTCAGAGTAATCCAACTCAGCTTCAGCTCTTCCCTCACATATATTTACTCAAACATGCATATATGCAGTTTAGTGTGGGTCTCAAGTAATGCATACATTTAGCATTGAAGCCTAGTATACACACACAAATATGCACACATACTAAAGACTTCATGAAATCATACTGAATTTTGTCATGGACTTTGCAATATTGATTTCCTACTTTTATTATTTAGAAAGTTGATTTTGACCCACCAAGTTAATTTTGTGACTTACTTGTATGTTGTAACTCAAAGTTCGAATATTTATGCCACCAAGCTGTCTGCAAACTTTCTGCACATCCCTTTGGAGTCCCACTTCTCTGATGGCTAAATGATTTCTTCCAAATGCCAGTTGAATGCTTGTCTCTCCATCTTACTATACACACACACACACACACACACACACACACACACACACACACAGAGTAATATACTGTGTGCCTCGAGGCAGGGAATTATTGGCTCATTGTCTTCCATTGTACTCACTAATAGAGTCTATGCTTTCTGTGCTAAGCTTTTCTTTTGCAAGGGAAAATGCAGACAGTAGGAACAGGCTCAGTGTGGGTGTTGCTCATCTGGGAAACAGAATTGGAGCCCTTGCTTTAACATTTGGCCTTTTAGATTCATCCCTAGCCCCAAATTCCGCTGTCGCTTTATAGCTCTATTGGTTGGTTGGTTTGTTTTTTGGTTTTCTCGTGGTTGGACCTGGTTCCTCATCCCTTCCTCCTTGCTCTGTTTCCTCATGGCTGTCAGGCACCACCCCCTCCCCTTCCCCTTCAGTGGGATTCTTGATCTGGAACTACTGTTGGGCGGGCTTTCCACCTTCATCAACTGTAGGCACAATTTAGAATTTAGTCATTTCTTGGAAGCAAGCAGGTGCATTTCGGTTTGTTGTTGTGTTTGTTTGTTTGTTTGTTTTAGATGCTCCACTGTGCCAGGCTGGATTCTCAGTCTGATCCTTCCCAGCCTTCAGGACATTCAAGATGAGTCAAGTCTGTCCGTTCACTGTGCACTCTCCCTGTGTGTTAGTTTTCTTCTGGAATCTAAATGCCTGAAGGTGCAGACTTCAAGTCTTGCTGGGTACCGATTGCCCACAGCCTAGCGGGGTACATTTTAAATGGGCACTGTGAAGCCAAGAATGTATTTATCTTAGTACTTTAATTTTTCAGATTTGATTAAATATCATTATGTTGCTAGGTGGAACCAGAAATAATAAAAATAATTCTAAGACGGAGAATTCAGACTAGAGATCAGGATTCAGTTTGGTGATTTGGTGGGTGTCTGTCTCTTTGTCCCACAGGATGTGCTCTGTGGTAACCTAGGTGCTTCCAGAGTCAGAAACGTAGACTGTTCTCAGATGGCTCCCGGCCTAAGCCTGCAGGATCTGTGATGCCTAGGAGCCCAGCTCTAATGAAGCCTGTGTGAGAAGAGATGGCGGCACTTGAGTTTTGCTCTCCCCTTGGCATCATGTAATGTGGCTCATTTTGTTTTGAAGGTAGCTTGTTCCATGGAAACCAGACAGGGTGTTGTTGAAATAGTAGGCTGATGTCTCAATGTAACATATTGGCCCACTGAGATCCACAAGGGTGTGAATTCCAAACCCGCCTCTGTACATTTCTCTATAGTGTGAATGTTCAGGATGTGTAAGAAAACCCTGTGAGGGAGCAGGCTCTCTGGTTCTCCTATCAATCCTCTTTGGAAATGTGAAGTTGATAGAATAACTGCTGTTCCTGGCTAAAAAGATTCAGCTACAGAAAGAAAAAAAGAAAAAAAAAAAGATTTTCAAATCAGGTAGTTCAGTCTCTGATCCAAAGTGCACTTGGTTTGTTTTCTTTGGGCTGTGTGACTGGCACTGTGTATTTAAAGTTCAGCTTTGTGTGTGGTATTCTCCTGTGATGATTTCAGGACATAAAGTAAGATGTTCACAAAAGCCAACCTGAGACCAATACTCAGCGGCAGTTTAGCGGCAAATCCCGGCTCTGGGTATTTAACAGTAATTGGGATCTTTCTATTGGCTTTGCGTACGCTCAGATTAGTAGTAAAACCTAAGCCCCTTTCCATTTGGCAAACGCTCACACTTGAAGCAGCACAAACTCATTCTGATTGTGCTTTTCATTCGCACCTAGCTGAGATTTTGCCTGATGCTTTTTAAATCCTCTAATTTACATACTGTGGTAAATTTAACATAAGAACAGATGAAGGCAGCTGAGTTCCCCATTTCACTGATGAATATGGTATTTTGCTTCAGCTCTTGAGCTGTTATCTATTGGGTGACCTTTAAAACCCAGAACCCACACGTACACACTGTGTTGTTAGTGTTACACGCTGTGGGTTGTTAGTGTTGCTGTTGCTTTGAGGCGGCGACTCTGAGCCTGAGGAGCTGAGCAGAGCATCTGGGAACTAACTGCAGTAGGACTAAGGTCGGAACTTCCTGTCCATGCCTAGTCAGCGGGGCAGAGAGGCCTAATCCGTGCCTGGTCCTCCTGAAACTGGGGGAGTGCTCTTTCCACTCTTGAAGGTTTCTCCAAGTCCTGCTGTTTGAGGTCAGAACAGGGTCCTGTCATAAGCCTGTGTCCTCAAAAGGCCCCTGTCCTTTTGGTCATGGGTCTGCAGGGCTAATGGGAGGTGGCAAACCCTTTTTGGGAGGCTCTTGTCATTGGGCTTTTGGGGTGAGCCCTTGACCAGGATATTTGAGTTCAAGCTCCTTCCTCCAACTTTTGCTTCCTGAGTACCATGAGGTGATTGGGTCACCTTCCTGCCTACTGCCTGCCATCTGACACTGCCATACCAAGACAGATTGAACTCCTGAAATCCTTGACCAGAACCAACCCTCCCTCCTTCTAAGCCGATTATCTAAAGTATTTTCCATAGTGACTAACAAAGGCTGTAGATCAGGCTTAGAAAGAAAGGTTGATTTTGAATGGCCAATGTGGATTTGGCTGCAGTTAAAAGCAACAAGTCATCTCATTTAGTAATAATAAGAATATTTTCCTCCAAAAAACCAAATTGGGACTCAGTGAAGTTAAATTATTCAGTAACCGAGATACAATACCAAGAAGCTCTACTGTCTGGAGACCTGCACTGTCTCCCTAGCTCCCCTGCCAGGTTCCCTGCTTGGTAGTGACAGCTCTAGACCAGGATTCTTTCACTGTCCCCGAATTTTGCACAGTGAACTATGTGGCTCCTCGCAACACACAAGTTATTCACCAAATCAGTATTTCAGTGCATATAACAAATGCGTTATCTGCTAGCTGAGTGTCCATAGGAAACTTCTTATAGACCCCACCATCACAGTGACACAGGACTGTCAGGTTGCTGGAGGTGAGTTGAAAAACACTTACTGCCTTAATGTCAGCATGGGCTGCTTTAAGAGTCCCTGTCTCAAAACTACCACAGTCCACTGTCAAAGAATGCTGTTTTATTAACCAGGATCAGCACTAATTTCATATTTATATATAATACACAGGATTTAAAACCTATAATACACAAGAGAAGAAAATTCTAGGGCACATTTTTCAAAGAGAACTACAGTCGCTGTGGAAGAAGGGATCTTCGTTTTCTAATGAAGGGACAGAATTCCTGGGAAATTGCGAGGGTTTGTTTGCCTCGCCTTGAAGAAGTGTCCATGTTGTAACCACTTGGCAGCTTTGCTTTTCTCTTCTTGACCCTGCTCATCACTCTGGGAGACGAGAGGCTCTGAAATGTAATGAATGACCCTGATTCAAAACGTCTGACTCCAAATGCAGCTGCTGTCACTAGATCTCACTCTAAGCAAACCCAATGTATTAAATCCACATTTACAAAATGGATTAGTTAAGTGGTCATTCTTCACCTAGCAACCTAATTTGTAATAGTAATTCTCCCTTGTAATGCTTATAAATGTGAGTTAGTTTATTAGAATGCTCTGCCTTTGCCACATTTCAAGTGCAAAGTCCACTTATAATGTTACTCAATAAACCAATCATAGCTATTTGTCTAGTGTTTACTAGAAATAAGTCCATGAGTCAGAAAGGTCTCTACACTTCAGCCATGTGTCTTCGGAATGAGGGTTAGTGGGGCACTGATCTGTGCCGAGGGGCTGAGGGATCTTTGGGGCAGACATTCCTTCCTAGCTTACATCATCCCAACTTTCCAAGTCTCCCTACCCTTCATCCATGAGATGAACCTGGAGTGTGCCACATGGTAGAAACTCCAACTCCTTGGCTTTCTCTCTGGGTTGACATCAGTCACAGATTAGGTCTGAGGAGAGTTACCAGGTCCTGCCCTGGTCAGTAGAGAAGTTCATGGTAGCTCTGGGTCTGGCTTGGGAGAAGCAGGCAACCTGAGTTCACAGAGCTAGTTTAGCGCTCGTGTGAAAGCTGTGGAATTCTTCTGAGGTCAGTCCAGGTGGAAGCAGGTCACTGTTGGATTTATAGACAGAGAGTGGAGGTAGCAAGACGGCTCAGAAGTAAAGGCTATTTCCTTCTATCCCTGGAACCAACTCCCACAAGCTGTCATCTGTGCCACCACACAGAAGTCTAAAAATAACAATTAACTAAAATTAAAAAATGATATTTTGCTTGTCACTTTTTGGTGATGGGATTATACTTTGTGTTTTCTTTTTACTCTAAAGGCAGCCTTCTCCCCTGACCCTCATCACGATTTTCCTTGACCTTGTATCCTGATTATATTTAACTTTGAATGGGGGAGTTGGACTGGAGGAGCTGGAGTTTGTCCTGAAGACCTCTGTGTAGATGCTATCTTTAATAGATATCAATTACCATCATCTAGCTGCCTTGTCTTTTCAACTTTTTGAGGCTCTGTGTATTAGTCTGGTGAGGGAAGCAACCAAATCCGTTTTATTCAAATTAAGAATTCTATGGGAGCAGATTGTCACAAAACACACACAGTGATGAACTCAGAGGGAGGAGACGGCTGAGGAAGCGTAGGTGTTTGTCACACATGCCGCAGACACTGATGCTACATGCACAGCACTGACCTTTAGTTCTCTCTGGGGCAGATTCATCTTACTTTCTAACAACTACTTGATTGATTACTTTATAACTTTATGTAGAAATATTATAAATAACCAGAGTGAGCCTGTGTCTATTCTCTTGACACTCTCACTGTCATCTCAGCAACGAAAGGTGTCATAAACCAAAAGTAATTCACTCAGGTGTCCACATTCTTCATTGCTACTAATCACACCAGCCTTTCTTCTGAAATCTACTATCCAGTGATAACCATTTAAAACTGGATATGGAAACACTGTGGAAGACAAACAGAATGGATGCCCTGCTAGGGTGGCCTGTGTCTATTACTTGGCCTGTCACATCCTCAAGTTGACTGGCAGCATGCCTTGTGGATAACTTTTTCTGACAGACTCTCACACAGATATGCTGGTCATGATGCTGGTGTTGCTGTGAAGGCATGGCGCCTCGGTCTACTTTCTCCTCTGTTGTACATGCTTTCCTCCTTAATGTCTGGATCAGTGTCCCTCAGAATTGAATCTGAAAAGATCATACCTGTATGCCCACACCACTCAGGCAGGCTTTGTATGTTTCGCATTTCATCCTTCAACCAGAGTACTAAGAAGCTGTCAAGAATAGCTACTGCTATTTCCAAAGCAAGAAGGCCAAGCGTCTGGCCAGTGTTGACTTAAGCCACTGCTAGGCTGACCTACGTGTTTACTTCTCTCTTCCAATAAGATAATAGAATGCAGCTACAGTGCCAAAGATACCTGTCTCTGTCACAAATGACCACCAGGTCACCACACCAGCCGGTGTGGCTGCAGGCCCTCTAGGCACCTTCTGGACCCGTCTGAGCTTGGTCTTATGTGGTCCCAGCGATGCCTTGTTAGGGACATTCTTCCTGGTGGCACTCAAGTGCACATAACCTTGTTATTAGAGAATCTCAACCTTACATCACACCCCTGGCTGTCATTTTGTGCTCAAGACCCCTTAGTTTCTGGCCTTTTTTATTTGACAGAGTCTCATTGTGCAGCCCAGGCTGGCCTCAATCTAGAGATCCTACCTTAGCCTTCTGGAACCTGTCATTCATGAACTGACTCTCTTCTTGATTTTCTTGATTTATACAGTTATATTACCTAATTTGTACAGTGTGATGACAATGAAAATTGTATTCAACATCTTGCTACCTAGTAAAAATGTCCTTATACAACTTAAAGTAACCAACAGATTTAAACGGTGTTTGTAATGTAAAATAAAAAAATGACGATACCAAAATGCTGACATTTCAGATATGCTTGTGTTAACTTAAATCTGAGGCACATTGCTAGACAGAGGAGAAAGGAAGAGAAACTAATTTCAACAAGGGAATAAAGGCAAGGGCAATTTAAGAAAGTCTGGCTTTCCCACTCAAGTTCACATTACTGCACTCTCATTCCTGTGAACTCTACTCACCCCACATGCCCACAGCTGCGGAAACTGAGGCTCAGCAAAGGGGAAATGACCCCATGTGCCCCAAGCACTGCAAAGTGGGTGCTCCTAACACAAGACTGTACCGCCTCCTGCGTCCAATGGGACATGGACATCCAGAATTGCCCTAAAGGAGTAGAGAGGTGTAGCCAGCTGGAGGCCTGAGGCTCCTGTACGTAAAACTCATTTACCTTCCTCTCAGTAATATCACTTCCACCCAAATCCATGCCCAGCATCCCCAGGCAGCCCCACCTCTCCTTTCCTACCTACATGGACTGTGTGGTGGGCATGTCCCAGTTGTCGGCAGCTGGTGTCTGTGGCCCTTCCAAACCAGCTTCCCAGAACTCTTGAAGGGAACCTCCATCTTCAGCAATGTATTGCCTGTTGGGTATTTTTGCTTAATTATTATACCTATTTAATGCTACTTAGAACGTTGTCAGCTGTTGAGAAAAGGTAATTATCACGAGTCAAATGAGAAACACTTTTTTGGCTGCCTTACGGATACATGTTTCACTGGTACCTTGATGCATAATGAAGCCTGATAGCAGAACTTTGCTAGTCTCTTCTTCAAGCCACAGCTGTTTCCCTGCTAAATTCATCCCATCTGTCTCCCCTTCCGTGAAGCTGTAGGCAGTATAGCATAAGTACAGAAGCAGTTCAGTGCTATTTTGGATAAACATAGCTGAAATTTGAATCTTTGCCATTTGCGATGCACACATTTTGTTTTACTGCTGTAAAGAGAGCTGTCAAAATACAACTACATGGATAATTTACTAAAATACAGTCAGATATAAGGTTGATCCAAAGGAAAGTACACCGGGTCAGTCTGACCTTTCCAGGGGCCTCTGAAGCTTGTCTCTGGCCTCCAGGTGTGGCTGTGGCCAGCAGCCCCCAAAGTCTTTGTTTTAATTCTGCAGCATGGCTCTCAGGACTCACTTCCTATACCTGTTTGTGACGTGATTGGCAGTTTTTAAGAAGCTCTGCAAGCCAACTTCCTTATCTCTATGATCATTTGCATCAGTAGGAAACACTTCTCTTTCTCTCTCTGCCTACCAGCATTGAGCTGTGTCACACTGTTCGTCTGTTCTGAAATGCATTGTATAGGAGTGTTTGTTAGCAGTGAGACAGTCAATTTATTGTTCACATATCCCTTATTCCTGGGATCCCTTATTCCATGCATCTGAATATAGCTATGCAGTATTATTTTCAGTCAACAACACATAATGCTTTGCAGGCAATGGACATGCTCTCTACGTGACTTCCTTTTCTGAGTTCTAAGGCCCTCCCGGCCACCTGGACCCCTCCCTGTCACACATGTGACCTCTTTGAAGAGCAGGGCCAGTCTCTAATATAAGTAAGCAGGGCTCTGGAGGCGGGTGTATCCCGTGAGAGGATTCCTTGGCAGAGGCTTAGCTTCTCCTTGACTCTCTTTACTACTGGCAGCCCTGCTTCATGATCTGACAGAGGTGGGACCCATTCCATGGAAGGCCCAGCATTCTCCTCTTTATCACTTTACCTCCCCAGATAACCCTCAGAACATAAATGATTGTGTGAGGTAACGTGGACTTGAGAGACAGTCAAGAAAGAGTCTCTTTTTGATAAAGGTTATGAAGATGAGGACTTTGCCAGATGAGTCTGCAAATTCCCAGAAGTATGGTTCCTGCTAGCAGCTCTTCGACCACCTTGGAGAGAGTCTACTTTTGTTTGCCACTGTATCTCAATTCTGTATAGAGAACACAGAGGCTGCTCAGAAAAACCTTTGAGGAGCCAGTGAAGGTGTGAAAGTAGAGTGCACTGACGTATGTCCTCCTTTGCCTTCAAGCTCCTGACTTTGGGTCAGTCGGAACCATCGGCATCTGGATTGTTTTGCACTTACTCAGTGTTAGCAACATCATAATGTTGCTGGCTTCCCAGCTGCTGCCAAAGAAATTGTTTTCCTGGAAAGTCCCCAAGGCCCTTTCTGCACCAAGACATTATCCTCTTTCATTCAGTTTTCTTTTCCTAGTGTTTGTTGTTGTTGTTGTTGTTGTTGTTTTGGTGTGTGTGGGGGGCTTGGGGGGGTGTTCTTTGGAAGGCGAAAGTAACATGACAGCCACTAATGCAAACAACTCTGTTTTAACTGAACACAGAGATGGTGGTAGTTCTTTGAAAGCCTCAGTATTAAAGAGGTAAACAGGTCTGTGACTTTGGGCTATGGTGCCTTGTGGTCCAGAGCAAGCAAGAGCTTTAGAAGCACAGACAGTGCCACTATGCTGCTGTCATCAAACGTCACTTTCACTCAGTACTCATGTGTCCCCAGTACTCGTTGAGTACCAAAGGGACCAGCATAGTGCTGTCTCCAAGGTGCCATGTTAAAGGAGGTCATATGTTAGTATGAAAAGAGGCAGGCACAGTCCACCGCACACAGAGCCAGGCTATGGAACACAGAAGGAACAGGTAAGATAGGAAACAGGAAAATGCTGGCCAGTCCTTCCTAAGGCTGTGCGGGGTATATGTAGAGCAGGGTAAAGCACTCAGCATTTTCTTTTGAAAACAACCCAAGACCGCTTGCTGTCTCGTCTCAGGAGCCGCACCTGCCCTCTGGCCGGCTGCCCATGTGTGTTCAGCTTCCTGGTGTTCCTCGCTTTGTTGAGCTTCTCTCAGCCCAGCCTGGCACATCTCTGTGGCCATCTAACCTCGAACCACCCACCTCTCCCCCTGCCTCTATGGTGCACTCTAATCATGGTGTGAATCCACAGGCGGATTTTTTTCATTGTAAAGAGGGACAAATAAAGTATCATCTGTGGCAATGTGACTCACAGAACTCTCTGTCTGAAAGCCATTGTCATCCTCTCATCGTTAGGAGGCATTTGTGTGGAAGTACACTTGGCCATCTCTGATCCTAGGTGCCTTTCCATCAAGTAGGCACACATCCACCTGCTCTCCTATAGTCAGGCCTCTTAGAAGACTGGCCCAGTAGATGATTGGTGTGTGTTTCTATGGGAGGCAAAGGGAACTGGGGTGAATGATGGAAATCACTCATTGACAGCCTTCAATGGGGAGATGGGTAGGTGCCGTGGGTCCTCTTAACTCAGAGCTCTTAATGTGCTTGAAGTGAAACAAAACTGGCCACAAATAGCTAACATAGCCCTTATTAACTGTTAATCCTCAGTGATAATAATTTTTATAAATTGAAGTTTAATGCATGTGGTAGCACTGGTACAACTTTTGAACTTTTTTCTTATTATTTGTTAACTTAGGTATCTTTTGTGCTAATTGTTCTTGGATGTTTACACCCTTGTTTCTAACCCTTGGGACAGGCCAGTGCTACTCTGTGGACACTAACCTTTGCATCTGCCTCTGAGGATGTCACAAAAGGTCACAGCTTGGCAACTCTGTTTAGTCAAGCAAATGTTTATAATGTTTAATGAACTCATCTAGCAGAAACCTAATTTGAAAGAGACAGAGACCAGTAAAAACTGTCTGTCTGAGACTATACTGAATATTTTGTTGTACATTCAAGGCTGTATGACTTAGTTAACTGGAATACCACAGAGTTACTAAAAAAAAGAAAGAAAAACCCAAATACACATTATTAGACATATTTATACACACTGAACTGTTTTAAACCAGTAATGTTGGAATAAAGACAAAATAATACTGTGTATTTACATAACACCATAACACCTTTCATTAGAAAAATCTCGAGCCTTCACTAAGTAACAGAGCTGTGTGGCACCCTGCGACGTTTGTGGGACGGAAGGTAGAAAGGGAGGGAGCACGCTGATGGCGGGATGGGGCAGGCACACCAGCAGAGAGATGCAGCTCCCGTGCTCATGGTCATCCAGGCTCAGGCTGCCACATAGTAGGGAGTACATGGGAAGAGCGTGTGGAGGACACGAAACCGTGCACCTGCGCCTGCTTCCACATACGCACTTGTTGATTTTTCAACGTGAACTCGATGCATTCATTCTGAGTCGAACAGGATGAACAAGCATAGAGCCTGCACTGAACTGAACTTGGTCATTTGACTCCCAGATTAACTCTGTCTAGGCCCAGTAGAGCCTGGTTCCTTTTACATTTCTTTAGCCAGAATGGATTGAAGTGCGACAGCCAGTCTTTGGGAACACTGGGAAATGGGCAGGCATTTCATGGTCACTGGCACAGGCAGAAGTGGACCCTCCTCTCTTCTAGGGCCTGCCCCAGAGGCTGCCATGCCCAGCACCTTCTGTGACTGGCCTGTGCTAGCAGCAGCAAGTACTGAGAATGTAGGGAACTTTTGGCAAGTACCTGCCTGTGGCTTAGCACCCTGGAGTGTGGAGAGAAGCAGGGCAGACACACAGGGACATGAGCTGAGCAGAGGTGGTGACAAATGAATTTTGCATTTGGAATTTGAAGGTATTTTGGATACCATTCTGTTGGCTTCCCAAAACTCCTGTCCTGGAACTTCCCACCGACTTGGTGGTTCCCACCACAGATCTATCATCTGGAGCCTCTGAAGAGACAAAGGCACTTTCACTTGCTCACAGAGAAGTCTCAGTTTTCACTTAACCTCTCCAATTTTCAGATAATTTAGGTGTCACAGATATCCAGAGTAGGATAGTTTTCAGACACTATAATTTGAATGTCTCTGAAATGTAATAAATAGAACTTCATCTGGGTTTTAGAAATAATGTTTTCTTTCCAAACAGCTGTTTGTTTGCGTTAACAATTTGTGCCATCTCTAGAAGACAGGCAGCGTTTCTTTTTATATAAAATGCTGCTCATCTCCATCCTTTGAGGTTTGTTCATCTACTGTCTGGGGTGTTGTATTAGAGTCCTTGTTCCATGTTCAGACACCCGGCCTGACCCAGGGGTCTGCAGAACAAAGGCTGCTCCTGTTTGTCGCCTCCCAGTGTGGTGGCCATCGCCTTCCGTATTCCCTGGGGCTGGCTCTTTTACTCTTTTCCAGTTCATTTGCGACCATTTGCGTAAGGGTGTGTCCATCCCGAATGCAGCAGGAGGAAGTGTTGCCCTGTCTCACTGGCAAAAGACCATGGCTCCTCTGTGTGGTCCAGTTAGTACCGAGGGATGGCAGTAAGTGAGCTGTGATGGCCCTGAAGATGACTGACACCTGGCACACATCCATATTCAATGTATACAGTCTCCTGCTGACCTCGGGAGATAGATGAGGGTCCTTGTTCCTTTGAGGAAATCCAGGCACAGAGGCCACTGCAGGCTACAAGTCCCTTTGCTCTGAACTGACCACATACGGTTTGCTGTGTAATGCTTCTGAGATTCCTAAGGAAGAGTACACAAGGGCACTTGGTCTAAGCCAGGCATGGTGGTGCACCTTTAGTGCACACCAGCACTCGGGATTCAGAGGGAGGTGGATCTCCTGTTTTCTGGGCCACCCTGGTTTACATAGTGAGTTCCAGCTAGCTAAGACTACATAGTAAGACTCTCTCCCTCTCCCTCCCCCCTCTCTCTCTCCCCTCATCTCTCTCTCTCTCTCTCTCTCACACACACACACACACACACACACACACATACACACACACATATCTCTTTGATTCAAATCGAGGCTCTCCCACTCTGCAGTCTGTCACTTAGAGCAGATATTCATTGTGACCCATGCTCATCTCTAAGAATGAGCACAGCACAGAAATACTCAGAACAGTGCCTGGCTTGTGGGAGGAAGTACTAAGTCAACAGCACTCTGTGAGTCAGGATGCAGGGCATTGTAGGAAATCACTTCCCAGGGTCCCATCCCAAGTGGGCAGGCTGGAGAAGACAAGCACTAACCAGTCTGATGGGGAGGAAGTTCATCCTGAGCACAGTGTTGGAAAGAACGTTGGAAAGAAACTTTGGATCTCCTGGGACAAGGCAAGACTGCTGAAGCATATGGATCAGTTGAGGATAAATCATTTTCAGTGTCTGCCTCTGGGGACAGAGTGGTGCCCTCCACTGGAAGGGTACTGTGGAGATGCCCACCTTAGAGATGAGAGCACTCCTTCATAAAGATGCCTGCAATAACATGCCCAGGGTATCTATGTTCTTACCCTTAATATTTGAAACCCATGGGCTACCTTGTACACAGACAGTACTAAGCTCCTCTGAGTCTCCAGGGCACATGCCTTCCTGGAGTAGACACCAGGGATCTGACAGTGACCCCAGAGTTATTTATCTGGGAGCCTTGGGAGATAACAGCTGCCTACATTTGTTTCAGCTCCTAGTTAACTTTTAATTGGATTAATGTCTGCCTTATAATCAGAACCTGGAAGATGTGATTTCTAGAGGGGAAAACCAAGAGAGACTTGGCTGATAGGCACAGAAGACACAGGAAGGACTGGGAGCACACACACCTAAGGCAGCTTCCTGCCTCTCTACCAGAAACAGGAGTCGAGTTTGGAAGAGAAGTGCAGTGGCTTGATTTGGAGAGTACAGTCTGGTGAGGCACATATGTGCTCCATAATCCAGTTCTCACTGTCGCCTCACAGACCTCATGTCAGCCTCTGATCATCAACTAACCAGTGTTCCAGAATCCTGTGCACATAATTTCACTTTGGAAACATTCTATCGAGAGCTAATTTTTAGTGGAAGTCTATTCTCATGGAAAGAAACCTCTGACAATTATAGCAATGTTAAACCAGGTTCCAGATATGTGATGACAACTTTGCTGGTGTGCGCTTGAGTGTGGGATGCATTCAAATGCATGTGCCATGCCCTGCTTGCTTATAAAGAATTCTTTCTTAATCCTTAACTGTGCTGTGAACAGCAACCAGCACACAGGCTAAATGAAAGTATTCAGCATGGAGTATTTGACCCCAGAATGCTCTAGAATTAGGTAGCACAAAAGAGGTCATTGTTTTATATACTAGGATATTTCCTTATCAGATGGTTTAGGTTAGGTCTCATCAGGCGACAAGATGGCAAATGTATAGACACCAGAGCCAGGATTTTTCACAGATGTTTGCCTTTTAATCCTGTCTTCACTTTGTTATTTTCATTATTAGCATTGTGGGCTTAAGAGAGAGACCCAGTGTTGTAGTCAGGCCTGGACCCTGGTTCTATCTATGAAATAGAGACAAGATACCAGCGGTGCTCCTTAGCCTCTGTAACATGAGCATAATGGTGGCATTAGTGAAGCGTCATGTTAGGATCGACAGGGTAGGAAACACCTGGCATAGGGGAGGGTTCAGTATACACCTGAGCACCGTGGCACGCAGCCGTAGGCCTTGTTACTTGGGGAACTGAAGCAGAAAGATTGCTTGAACCAGAAACTTGGTACCAGCCAACCTGAGCAACATAGTCAGACTCTGTTGGAGGAGAGAAGAAGAAGAAGAAGAAGAAGAAGAAGAAGAAGAAGAAGAAGAAGAAGAAGAAGAAGAAGAAGAAGAAGAAGAAGAAGAAGAAGAAGAAGAAGAAGAAAGAGAAATGGAGAGTCTTGTACTGTTTATCATCATGTCTATGTCACTGAATTTCAGTCGACTTATTCATTAGATGGAAGAGACGCTCCCTTCCTTGCAGACCTGTTTGCGGTTGAATGAACTAATGCATGTAGAAAGAATTTTGTCTATGTGCAGCAGGGTGCCATTAAAATAACAACTGCAGTAACTATAAAGTCACTTATCCAGGGTCCACAGGGGACCAGGCACTTGATGTACTATCTCCAGTTCTCCTAACAGTCCTGAAGGATGGGTAGCATTGCTTCAAATTGTAAATCAAGAAACAGTCTTCCAAGAATTTGCTTAGGATCATGCTCAGATTTCAGGTGAGGTCTGTTTTATTTATTTTACCTGCAAATTTGTCATCTGCATACCTGCATCTCCTGAGACTGTCCAAAAGAGTGTTAGTAGTCCTCTGTGTTGATCGTCATGGGAGGGAGAATTTACCTCTTGTTGTCTAGTTTGGGCTGCTATATTTTCTTCGAGTAGTATCATATCTACTGCATGAATTTTGTTAGGACATGTAATCTTGATGTAATGCGCCTAAGCTATATTCCTTCACAATGTTAAATATCAACTTACCCAAAACCACTCATCTTTGTAACGTGCAGCCCTAGGCCACAAAGGCAGAGCACATCTACAACCCTGTCCTCAAGGTGACTCGGATGCTGCTGACTTCCTGTCTCGGAGCGCTGTGCTTCTCAGGCCAATCCTCATGCTTCCCACCTCAGTGAGGTGGACTTCTTGTTCATGCTGTAGCCTGTAAGCGATGGGTTCACAGTTTGACACCCTGTCTGCATCCTGGTGATAGCCAGCTGGCGTCGTCGCACACTGGCCCACAGTACGGACCCTGTGGGCAATGGGAGCTGCATAAGCAGACCTAGCGTCCCTTGTGAGGCCTGTGTTGGGCTTTGGAGTTTGGCAACTTCCTACCTATAGAAGTTTGCCGAAGACTTTTTTTGTTGATGTTGTTGTTTCCTTCCCTCCTTCCAAACCTGAGTCTCTTCCTCTGTCAAACTGAAACAAGGATCTGTCTCTCATGGTCTTCAGACAGCATGCGCAGCACCAGGCCATGCTGCTCCCTTCCACTGTTCTCTGTAGGCTGACCTCAGTGGAATAGTCACTTCCTTTCTGCCTTCCCCACATTCCCACAGACACGAGCAACTTCGTGTGGTTAGCCAGCACAAGGTCCAAACCAAATTACAAGGAGGTCAGACACTTAGTTTGCTCCTTTTGTGGCAGGGGGACAGCCCCATCTGCTGAGTGCCAGGCGCCAGGAAACAAAGGCGGTCACTGTCCCCCTCACCTGCACTTCTCAGGACTTTGTTCCTGAGGCATTCATCATGGCCTTTGGCCCTCACGGACCTATCATATGTATCTGTGCAGAAGAAATCCGTCAGTTTCACTGGCGTCTTTTTGACCATGGGCCTGATAGACTATTTTCTACCCTCTCCCCTACCCTCAAACTGTTCAGAGTTACAGAGAGCCAGGTTTCAGTCATCAGACAGTTGAATAGGCTGTCTCACTGGGGGCCAGATTCCAAGGAGACAGCCCATGGACTCACAGGCCAGGAGAGCCAGTATTTCAACAGTGTCAACAGTCTTTGCTCATCACACCAAAAAAGCCCCTTGTGGAGCTGCCTCATTAGCATACAGCGCTATGCTAGCTAACAAAGCCAGCTCGGGATCTGTTCCTCTCTCAGTGTGTCTGTCTTCCTTGACCAAAAAGAAACTACTCATGCACCGTGGAGGCGCCCTGCTAGAAGCCAGACTCCCAGTAGGCCGTTCAGAAGCGGCTTTAAAGTAATCAGATTTTGGGGAAACAAGATTCTATGTTTTATTTTTCAAATTTTGTTTTTAAAGCATCAATACACCAAAAAAAAAAAAAGTAAAAGAAAAAGAAGAAATAAAATTGCCATGCCCTGCAGTTAAAAATGGTAGAGCCCCAAATAATTCCTAATCATCCCTTAAAAGCCTTGTTGTGTTAGAGTGCATAAGAGGAGTCTCTAGCCAGGCAGGGGCACAGCGAGCCTCCTCTCAGGCTGCCTTGCTAGCCCTCTTTTGTTGGGGGATGGAGGGAAGGAGAAAGGCAGAAGCAGATGTGCTGCTAGATCTACAGGCTTCTGCCAACCATATGGCATCTTAAAGAAAGATGGTTGGAGCGTCTGGATTAGCAAAGAGTCGGAATGGGAAGCCATGTGTCGCATTGGTACAGGCAGTTGTTTGAGCTCTCTCTAAATGGCTTCAGGAGATTGTGTAATGGAACAAATGGTCCTGAGTGTAGGGGAGCAGCCTTGCCGCTGCTGGAGAGGCAGTTGGCCCTGGGGCGGCGGCTGCGTTCCTCCCTGCAGCATTACGTAGTCTTTTAATGTTCTTAGAACTCTGAGACTTGACTAGAACTTTTCAACTGTTAATTACAAGGCTGGGTTCTCTGGGCTCTAGGCCCCTGTGAACTCTCCTCTCTGCCCCCAATTTGGTAATTAATTAGTCATGTTGCAGCCCTGCTCCTGTGTGCTGTCCCTCTGTCCTCCACAGGGCTCCAGGCTCAGTCCTACTGCTCTCAGGCCTTGACAAATGCCTTTTTCGGGAAGGCTGTCTAGCTCCCGAGGGCCTGAGTCTCCACCCTGATCCCAGGAGATAGCCGGATCTGTGAAGGTCACACTGAGCACGTGAGAGCCCGCCCTCCCGTGATTGTAGATCTTCCAGTCTCTTCCAGTGAAGTCACTGGTCTGTTAGGCCGTGTCTGCCATCCACCGGCTCATCTGAGAGCACAGATGCTATTTTGTAGCTCAGAATGAGCGTAGGCTGAGCCTGGAGACCGGGTGCTGGCAGCACACGGCCATTGCAAGGCAAGCATTGCGCTCTGTCACTGAGTGAGGGACTTTGCACATGCAGCAAAATCTAGAGTGGCTGCCCCTTCTAGAGCACATAGCTAACGCTGAGGCTCAGACGTGTCAGAAGTTGGCTTATAGAAGGTCGAATGGCAGAGGACAGCCGAGGAAGCAGGGGGTTGTCCTGAGAGAACCATTCAGCTGATTTTCATTAACCTTTGAGAGCTCTGCGGGTGACTGGTCAGCTCCTGGTCTTTCAGAGCCCTGTGGGAACAGAGCATACTGAATATTGATGCCTTGCCTGTCATGTCTGACCCCAGCTGGGCAGCCCCTCCCACAAACAGAACCAAGGAAAGGATGCAACTCATAGGGTAAAACTGAGTTACTGAGCAGACCATATGGTTCAGCAAATAAAGCCACTCGCTGTGCAAGCCTGGTGATATGGGTTCGATACCCATAAAGGTAGGAGGAGAGAACCGACTCCACAAAGTTGTTTTCTGAACCTCCACATATGCTACACATGCATGCCGACAGACAGACAGACAGACAGACAGACAGACAGACACACACACACACACACACACCACTCAGGAGTATGCACACAGGTGCACACATATAGCATTCTCATGGACACATGCACATCACAATAATAAAAACATGAAAAATCAGAGCCATGTGAAATGTATGTCCAGCACAGCTTCCCTCAGAACATGGAGCAGTGACAGTGAGTTCTTTGTCTGTTGTAGCAACACACGGCCTCCCGCAGAAAGAACAGTGGAAGCCAGGGCCCATGTAACTGTGTTGGAGTAGGAGAGAGAGGGTTAGAGATGGGGATGTGTCTGCAAACTGGCATTGTGTCTGACTTTGTTCTTGTTAAATGGGGTCATCTAGAAATCCTGTGGAGATTCTTAACACTATTAGCATTTGTGTTTTAAATTGTGCTCTTATACATTTGAAACACGCCCGCTTCCCTTTTTTTCCAGAGCCCATTTCTTGCTAACACATTGAACGTTAGGATATTCTTACTCTGTCTAGTGAATTTGGGATTCGTTGGGGGCCGGTATCTGTGAAAAGCCTAATTCTGATTGTTATTCACCAATTAGAAGAAACTGTCACTCTGATCCCTTTTTCTTTCCAAGTGTACACAGCCTGGAATTTGTCAGCCTCGGAGTTTCTTGAAACAATGCAATTAAACTGTAACATATTTCCTAACATTCTTAATTAAGACAGTGACTGGAAAATGTAGATTAACAGAAGTTACTGTTTTTATCAACATATTTTCTGTCTTTCCACCACCCTCACATCCCCCTCCCCCCAAGGCTCTTTCCTTTCCGCGTCTGATGTCAGTTTCGGCCACATGCACATTATGCACATGGCACTGAGGAAACAAAGTACAAAATTCTCTTGTAATTCTGAGTCGCATGCCCAGCACCACATGCACTGTCTGTTACGTGTCGATTCTTATGAGGTTCATGCTGGGAGTTTCTTTTTAAAAGTAAAATGTTTCTGAAGGAAAGAGTTCAGGTTGGGCAGATTGTGTTAGAGAAATCTCACTGTCTCTGAGTGGAATTAATACACTGACTACGCTGTGCGCTCAAACTGGCTGTGTGCAAAGTTCAAGAGTGTCTGGGAATTGAAATATGAGGGGGATTCGGGACAGCGTGCAGAGACAGAGCATTTGGAGGGGAATTTCTAAGTAGGGCTTAGAAATGAACCTCATGGTAACTTTGTAAAGAGGGGCAAAAATCAAGACCGGAAGCCTTGGCATAAAGCACTGCCCACTGGAAACGTTTTCAAGGACTCACAAGTACAGTTTTCCAGGGCACACTTGAGGGTTGATGGTAAAGCCCACATGGGGGTCACCCTGCACCTTTTGATTCTCACCTCTTTTGAGTGAGTTCTTAAGTCTTGCCAGTTTCAATTAAGTCACACGAGATGCTTAATTACTACATAGAAATTAAAATGGGCTGTAATATTTCTTTGGCCTCTCTATTAGCCAAGATTGTTTTCTCTTTAATTAAAATTTGGGTCGTCCATGATCATCAACAAACAATGACTCATTTATTTGTTTACAAATGAGGAATTAAACTTAAGGACAGCAAATACAAACCCACAGCATCTCTTGCATCGCCGGGAAATCAACCTGTTTTTCTCATTGCTTCTCAGGACAATGAAATTGGGCCGCGAGCATGGAGTTAATGAAGCTTTCACCCATCTCCTCCCTCAACTGCCAGCTCCCTTTAATCCCCTCCTTCTGCCAAAGTCCAGAGGCTCGGGAAGCCCCTGTGGAGCCTCCCTAGCCAGATGCTAGGCACCCAGCCGGGCCCCTGCAGGCTGGCGCCCACTCCCGCCAGGTGCCGGCCCTCTCCTGGTGGGCAGGGGGTGCTGGCCAAGCCACCGGTATCCAGAGGCAGAGCAGGCGGGCGTGCCCCCGTGACCCCTGGGGAGCCCTGTGGCTGGCTGCACCTGCAGGAGGACAATTGCCCAGCACGGGGCGGCTGGCCGCACCGGAGACTGTCGCTGTCGGATGGGGTGGGGCCTGGGTTCAGAGCAGGCGGACTGCAGGGTCTAAGTGCACAGCTGCTCCTCTCCTCTGAAAACTAAGGCAGAAGCAGTTTGTTGGCAGCATCCAGAAGGGAGGAAACAAAGCCTGCCTTCGGTTTGGCTGAAAATTATCTCCAAGGACGAGTTAGAGTCTTCTCGGGGTCAGGGTGTACGCCTGGGCCCTGACCATTGCCTCTTAAAATGGTGCCAGGCGGCCCGTGAGGAGAGTGGCCGGCGGGGTGAGAAGGCTTCGCGCACTGCCTGTACAGCGGTGTTGCTCTCCTGTCCTGATCTGCTGTCAGGACACTGTGTCTCTGCCCACACCATCAAGGAAACGGCAGGTAGGGGCATGCTTAGCGATTAGCACAGCCCACACAACCCGGAACTTTTGTTTTGACAATGCAGCTCCTCTGGCCTCTGTCTCCAGAGGATTCCTAGGTCTGGGCACAAGGGCCCTTTATCTTCTGCCCATCATTCAGTGCAGGGGAGTCTTACGAAATTAGGGGGCAAAGCCCCTAGGCCCTTCTGAGACCATCCTGGGTCACACTTGATTAGAAAGAGCCCTGCCACCTCAAGGGGTACATCGCCTGCCCTCTTAGATGCTTCAGGCTGGCACAGGCCGCCGCTGCTGAGTGATAACTTGAGATGAGTCACTTGGGACATTGGTTAACTTATACTTTCTTAAAGAAAAATGAGTAAGGTGTGTTGGGAGCCTCAGCCGGCTGTCTTGCTACTCCTTAAAATAAGAACATTTTGTGGGCCAAGTGTTACGCTTACCCCTCCGGCCTTCCCACAGTGGCATGTAACTGGGCCGGATCTGTCTGTCGATGCTGGAGCCCACTAGAAACCAAATGAGCCCTCTGGCCAGCCTAATCACTGTGCTCTGCCACGGACCTTCTAGCTGGAAGAGTTATACCATCATATTATCCCAACACTCATCACCGTGTGGAGGACCCCCTTTTACTAAATGATTTATTACTCTTAGCAGAATTCCTCTGGCTGCAGATTTTATTTCTGAGTCGCTCTGTTCAGCTCAATTGGTCTCCTTCAGTTACCGTGGCAACCAGCAGATGGGGTTCTTTGACAAGGGTCAGCGGGGAGGCTGACTCAGTGCAGAGGGAAGAGAAACTAAATAAAAAGCTTTCAGCACTGACAGTTCTCTAGCCCATAGCCAGGAGTTGTTATCAAATTACTAGCATTAAAACCTAATTAAGATGAGTGCCAATGGTACACCGTAGTGACAGAATCTGGTTACTTAGCTGCCGTGGGCACACTCTTCCTCCATCACACCTCTGAGACCAATTTGGCCACCCTAAGGCTGGTCCAGTATGAAGAAATGGCAGAGGCCCTCACTTGACACCCTCCATGAGGGCTGAGGTCCCTGGAGCAGCAGGACTTTATTAGAAGGGAATCTTCCCCAAACAGGGCACTGTGCCTCCAGCCCCGGGCAGCCGCTGAGCAAATCCCACACATGATAGTTGCATATCTTCCTTTAAGACTATTGTTGGCTTAACCTCAGAGAGCATTCACCGAAGAGAAACCGAGCGTCAACTGCTCCAGGTTGGAAAGGCCGGCCTGACAGTGCAGAGGCTCTCTTCTGCAGCAGGCAGAGGTGATAGCTTCAGGTCAGCTAAGAAACTGTCGGTTAGGTAGACTTGTTATCTAGAGCAATAATAAAGCAATGTAGTTGACAGTAAGCTGTTCTGTAAGGGTTCACTTTTCATTAGGAAACACTGTAGTATCTAAGAGGAAAGGAAGTGGGATATGCACCTCAATGTGTGCTCAAAGAAATTCTGGATGGTAGAGCAGAGGACAGGAGAGGTGACATGGGATGCTGAGGAAGGAGTACCAGCCTGGGCTACACTGCCAATGTTCTAAAGACCAGAAGGTTAAAGAGAGAACAAGGGAAAAGGGACTGGAGAGATAGCTCAACAGATAAGAGTGCTGGCTGCTTCCCCAGAGGATCCTGATTTGATTCCCAGCATCCACATGGTGGCTCACAACTACCTGTCTCACGCCAGTTCAAGGGATTAATTCCCTCTTCTGGCCTCTGTAGGAACCACATCATGTCCACCAGCAAAAACACCCATAAGTAACCTAAAATAAGGTGGGTGGTTGTTTGTTTTGTTTTGTTTTGTTTTCAAGACAAGGTTTCTCTGTGTAGCCCTGGTTGTCCTGGAACTCTGTAGACCTGGCTGGCCTTGAGTTCAGGGATCTGTCTGCCTCTGCCTCTGCCTCTCTGCCTCTGCCTCCCAAGTACTGGGATGAAATGTGTGTGACATCACCACCTGGCTGTAAAGTAACTCTTTAAGGAGAAAGAACAGCTGTGGAGAGGTGAGAGGGAGAGGGAGGAACCAGACAGAGCAGACCACCCCCACAGAACTTGGATAGAGGGATGTGGATTTTCTTGGTGGTCTTGCAACTCTTCAGACGCTGTGTGTCACAGGGTGCAGATGCTGACAGGTGATGTGAGGGAGGAGGGTTTTCTTGCCTCAGCTCCAGAAGGCCCTGAGCCCTGGGCTCAGCTCTGCAGACTGCTTTTTCAGCCACGCTCCTTCCCCTGCCCCTGCCCTGTTGTCTTAAATAAGTGGAGTCATGCTGACCAGGGCCCTGCTCCTACTCTAGGAAGAACTAGTTGGTGTAACTCAGGCTTTAAGCAAGTGACTTTTTGGGTTCTTTAAGGTTTCAAAATAAAACAATTTTGTTTTTTGAGACCCTGAAATGGAACCTGTCCTTGATTATGCCACAAAGTACTTTGCTACCCAGCTGTACCCCTAACGGAGAGTCCGAAATGCTTGGCTGCCACTTCTTGTCCTTATTCCATGTACTGGAATCATCTATCCACAGCCAGTTCCCCAAAAGTACTGGGGCTCCGCCTGGCAGGTAGCCCTGACCCTCTAAGAGGGTGACAGAGGACGGATGCGTGCCTGTCCCTGGATGCTGTAAGGTGCTTCTCTGGTGGAAGCACTGTTTTAGGCGCTGTCAGAGGGTCAGGGACTTAGAGCAGCAGGGCACCTTCAGGAGGCCTGAACACCTCCCCTGGAGCAGAGCTGCTCAGCAGGTGCTCGAGGAAGGCTTGGTGGGGCCATTTCAGCATCCCCAGGGCACATGAGGGTTTGCAGCTTCCCTCCACCTCCCACCCCAACCCAGCCCCAGCTCTAGTCTTTGGTCTCAGTGATTGCTACCAGTCTGCCACAAGGCAAGAACTGACACGGGGTAGCCAGAAAACCACAGAAATTTTAAAATGCAGCTGTGTGCATATTGCACTGCACAAAACCACCAGCATGCAAGAGATTGGAAAGTTGGAAAGAATTAAAAACAGTACCAAATCTGTTCTCCTCACAGAGCTAGCAGAAGTGCAGAGCAGTAAGTTTCTCCTCTTTCCCCACTCCTGCAGGCCTCAGAACCTGCATGGCCAGCATTTTCTAGAATGCTGCAGAGGGTCAACTGTTTCAAGGTTCTTGCCTAAATTCTTATGCTTAGTGTTCTACAGAAGACAGACAAATTGACTCACTCCCCCATCTCTCTCATCCTGCCTCTTTTCTTCCGGTCTGTCTTACTGCTGGGATGTAACTCAGAGCTTTTACTTGATAGACAGCCTTTTGCCACTGAGCCACGCCCCTGAGGTCTGGGCTGGGACTGCAGTTCTGTGGTAGAGCACATGCTTAGCCTAGAGCTAGTGCTCTATCCCAGCACTCAGAAGGTAGGCAGGTAGGCAGGTACATAGGTAGGTAGAGAGAGAGAGAGAGGATAGATGATAGATAGATAGATATTAGATAGAGAGATAGATATTAGATAGAGAGATAGATAGATATTAGATAGATGATAGATAGATAGATATTAGATAGATAAATAGATAGATAGACAGACAGATGATAGACAGATAGATGATAGATATTAGATAGATAGATGATAGATAGATAGATAGATAGATAGATAGATAGATAGATAGATAGATAGAGAGATAGATAGATGATAGATATTAGATAGATATTAGATATTAGATAGACAGATGATAGATAGATAGACAGATAGATGATAGATAGATAGATAGATAGATAGATAGATAGATAGATAGATAGATAGATAGATATTAGGTAGATAGATAGATAGATAGATAGATGATAGATAGATGATAGATGATAGATAGATAGATAGATAGATAGATAGATAGATAGATAGATAGATAGATAGATGATAGATGATAGATAGATAGATAGATATTAGATAGATAGATAGATAGATAGATAGATAGATAGATAGATAGATAGATAGATAGATAGATAGAGGAAGGAAGGAAGGAAGAACTTTGAAACCCTGTAAGGTTCAAGCCCAGAGTTGAACACCACAGGTCCCTGTCCTAAATGCCTCCACAGGCTGCCTCACTGGGGCAGTCACCTTCACGCTGTCCGGCAGAAGTTCCATCATAATGGGCTGAAATATGACTTCTCAGGCACCTGTCTGCTCCATCGTGGCGTCTGCCACCATCACTGCCCTCAGGCATCCTGTTCAGTCTCTATAGGCAGCAGGACCAATAGAGAACTTCCCTGAGAAAGAAAGGGTCAACAGTTCTGGAAGTGTAAACTCTCCCCAGAATCATTTAAATTATTTTTTGAATTAGGGTGGTTTTTGGCTAAGGATGTTTAAATTGCAAAGCAGCCACTGACAACATTTTAACCCTGTGCATGAGTTCTTCATCATGTGATCTGTCTGACCGCATTAATGAGAGGGAATTATGTAAAATGTAGTGGCAATTTTTAAGTATTGGAACAAAGTATACAACTTTAAATTAACATGGTTCAGTCGCCAGAATTAATTACCTCGAACAGTAATTAGGGTAATTGGATTTTCAAACCTTCTACTGAGTGCAGTGTTAGGACTGTGTAGCTGGTGATGGGGAAGATGGGAATGTAGCAAACCCTGTGCCCTTGTGGTTTGAGAAGATATAGAGCTGGAAGTGAACTTGCTGTCTCCCTGGCTGAGGCTTTTCTTACCGACCAGGTACTGATCGATTTGTGCTTGATGGCCCTGAGGTCTCTGTCTACCCCCCCACCCCCTTATCAACTCAGGTTTCTGAGGACAGGTGAAGGGTGTGTGCGCATGGCTTTCAGCAGGCCTGCAGTCACTGCAAGTTGGGTCCCATATGCTGTTCATATTCTACACTACTGCAAGCTAGTTTCCACACACTGCTCATAGTCTTCTCCTCTTGACTTTCCTGTCTCTGTCCTTGAGTTTGTTCACCTCCATTCTGGTGTTGCTCCTTATTTTAGAGTGGCCCCAGGACTTACCCACGTTCTCATGATTGACATCAAACATTTTAAGAGCAGAAAAAAATGGTTGTCATTCAAATAGTCCATTGTTTTGACTGAAAACTGAAGCCACACACACGGTTTTCTCAAAATAACTCACTTTGGCTGTAGGTCACTAGAGTGAGTTTTGAATGCCAGTGGTTCTTATACCAGGACCTCCTCAGCACCAGGGCATGGATACCCGTGCACCAGGCCCAAGGCTGGGTTTGCAATCAGGCTGGAAGTGTTAGCTTGGTTTCTAGATGCAGAGCTTGAACTGAGAGGCTCCCAGCGGAGGCAGACTCGCTGGCGTGAATGATTCTGAGTAGTTATCCCTGCTTCCAGGTCTCCTGTTTGTTCACCTGTTGTAAGATTTTCAAATTCCAGTGATGACTGAGAGTGCTTAACTTGTAAGAAGTACTTTTCTGAAATGAGTTATCTTTAAAAGGCTGAGATACCTGCTGTGTGAGAAGGGACTACAAAGGGGTCAGACAGTGAAGGACCCTGTTACTAGGCAAGGGAATATGGCCACAGAGCCCGAACAACAGTTTCCATCAAACAGACATGATGTGAGTGGATCGAGAAAGATCGACGATTCTTCCAGTCTAGCTAGTGTGGGGACCCTGAGTTTGGAAAGGCAAGTAGAAGCAGAAGACCACAAGGAGGTTCAGAGATTTTAGGATGTGGTTATTTTGAAACAGGGTTTTTATATAGCCCAGGTTGGTCTCTCTCTTGTGTGGCTGACACTAGTTTTGAACTCTTGATCCTGCTGTCTCCATCTAGGCTGCAACTGCTGGGACTGCAGGCACTGCTAAGAAATTTGGCTGTGGGGAGTATCTAAAGGGTGTGGAGTGTTACAGGACACCTGAGCTCATATGGGCAGTGGGGGTGGAGGCGGGGGGGGGGGAGAAGGTTGGGATGATGAAGGCGTGCCCAACAGGGGGAGGGTCAGAGGGATGAGCACTGGGGAGTCCAGCATGTCCCAGAGTGACTTTGAAGCTACCTGGACAGGTTGCTCAGCCAGAATATCAAGAGCCAAGGCGCCTCAGACCTTTCACCTGGAGCCAGGGGCTGAAATAAAAGCATCTGCTATGGAGAGGGTCTCTTCATTGCCGTGGTGGTTGCTGTCCCTTACATACTTGAAATTCGTGGAGCTGTTTTGGAAGAGAGCCTATAGAGAGGCACCAGGACAGGAGAGGTCCAGCCCTGTCCTGGGGAACATGGACTTGCAGGTTTGCAGAGATGTCACAGGAATATGGGAGGGAAAGGCAGGGAACGAGGAGGAGACTAAGTAGCCCCGGCAGCTGTGGGACACTCTGGTCACTTCTGCTCTCTTAGCACTACTCCTTTAGTCCTCAGAGCTTGCAAGTCTGACTCTTTCCTCTGTTTCCATCCACAGCATGCAGAGGACTGAGTTATATAACGAACGCACGATGCTCAGGCCCACAGTGAGTGCTTAGTCCGTACAGGAGCCTCACTGGGAGCAAGGGAGAACTGAGCACATTTACAGTTAAAATAGTTACGGTTTTAAGATCTATATGTTGTCTGGAAAATGTCCTTAATTTTATTAGTAGACTCCTCTCCCAGGGCAAGTGTGGGTCTAAGCATCCTGAGAATGTGCTTCTAAGAAGAGGGAGGAAGATCCTGTCAGAATCTCCACAGCAAATAGGCTGTGGTCTAAGAACACTTCTGAACAAAAGACAGTTTACTACTCCACCAAAAAACTCAACAACAAAACAGTCAACCCCCAGTCACCTCCAGTTGTCGGGGGAGACGTCCAGTGGAGTGTGTGCAGCCAACACTCCACAGGTGCGGACTTGGGTGGTGACCGGCACAGCAGAGCAGGATTGGCTGAGGAGCAGTGCAGGACGCACTCACTGGGTACCCACTCCTTCATTTAGTTTTTATACCTCAGCGCTCACACACCACATCTAGATTCCCTATCCCACAGACAACAGAGATCTGAGTGTATGGATCTGCTCGAGTTCGCAGTATTCCTTGCAGAGGGAGGGCTGTCTGAAGCCAAGGACCCAAGCTGGCAGCCTGCGCTGCCGCTGTTCTGCATAAGCTCACCCAGCCACTCAGCTTTACAGAGTGATTTTGTATTTTACACTTGCTCCGTCTTCTCGTGATGTCTCACATAGTTTTCAAAAAGGGCCCTTTCTGGTAATGCCCCTGCCTGTGGCTGAGACCATGGCTGTTAGTTCAATAGAGAGGTGCTTGGCCCAGCACACTTGGGTCTCCTATGCTCTTCATTTCCACGCTTTGTTGTCATGGAAATTGTTCTCCCTTACACACCTGGGATTCCTAGAGATGCCTTGGAAGAAAGCCTGAGCCGACTCCAGGGACAGCAGTCGGCTGCTGTCCAGAAGTGGTGTTCCTACACATGCATGTCCCAGAGGTCCTCTTGTGCCCTAGTCATACCAGCACTGCCTGGTGAAAAGAAGTGTCCTTTTTCATGGGCCAGCCGTTCACGTGAGGACAGAAGGTGCTTCACAGACAAGGACAGGAGTCAGCCACAGTTCCCAAGGTGCCACTAGGATGCAGTTGGCCAGTGTCCACACCTTGCTAGGATGAGACATGGGCCTAGTGGTTCTCCTGACAGTGTGTGGCCTGCGTGTCCTGTGAAGCCTGGCAGAATACTTGGCTGGAAGGGGCTCCCTCTACACACATTTCCACAGGCCTCAGATCATGACCCACCTTGTTCTCATCACCACTGAACAGCTTGTGGAGGAAAGGGCCGAGGCCGTGAGCCTCCATGTGTCAGAATGACAGAACGAGATGAGACTGACACTGGGAGGCAGCTCTACCCCTTGGGGAGAGCAGCAGTCAGGGGCGAGCCTGCGCCAGTACCCCAGTGAGAATGGAGAAAGGTTGGGTCTCCAGAGGCTGACGGGCTGTGTTGGGCCCCGCCAGACCAGCATCGTCCAGTTCTTCATGTCGCAACCCGCTGGCCCACGGACTGTGAGCCCATGCCTCAGCATTCGCATCCTGAAAGTGGGATTATTGCTCCCACTCAGTGGAATGATAGCATTAGGGTTGCCGTTTTGCAAAGCGCTGAGCACATTGGCCTGGGTAGTGCCTGCTCAGTGAGTGATGGGCACAGCATGTGCCTTTCCAGACCAGCAGTTTGCCATTTTGGCCATTCCTCCTTATGCCTTTGCAACTGTTTGATTTGCGCTCTGATCCAGCATACCTCGTCTCTTCACAGGCAACAGGCCACCCTCTGAGGGCAGGGATTACCTTAGTCCTTGCTCTAGTTTGGTTTAGCCTGCAGCATGACTGAGCAGTGGTGGGGCATACTGGAAGAAAGTCAGGTCTCTGGGGCACAAGGGGGACCTGGGACCCTGGCCCTTTGTCTTAGCCAGGGTTTCATTTCCGTGAAGAGATGCCATGACCAAAGCAACTCTTATATAGGGAAACATTTGATTGGGCTGGCTTATAGTTTCAGAGATTTAGTCCATTATCATCACAGAGGGAAGACATGGTGCTGGAGGAGCTGAGAGCTCTACATCTTGATCTAAAGACAGCAGAACATGTTTTATACTGGACACAGTATGAACATTTAAGACCTCAAAATCCTAATTCCAAGTGATACACTTCCTCTAACAAGGTCATACCTCCTCTAATAAGGTACTTCCTAATAGTACTACTCCCTATAGCCAAGCATTCAAACACATGAATCTGTGAGGGCCATTTCTATTCAAAACTCCACATTCCACTCCCTTTCTCCCATAGGTTCATAGACATAAAATAATACAAAAGGCATTTAGTCCAACTTCAAAAGTCCCCATAGTCTATCACAGTCTCAATGTTTAAATATCCGAAGTTCAAAGTCTCTTCTAAGTTGCATGCAATCTCTTAACTGTAATTCCCTATAACATCAAAATAAAAGACAGATCACATACTTCCAATATACAATGGCACAAGATATACATTACCATTCCAAAATGTAGGGAGCACAGTGAGAAAATACTGATCCAAAGCAAGACCAAAAACCAGCTGGACAAACTCCAAACTCTGCATCTCCATGTCTGATGTCAAAGTGTTCGTCAGCTCTCTACTCTGCCTTCTCACCTTTGTTGACTACAACACACTTCTCTCTCTTGGGCTGTTTCCACTTCCTCTTTGCAGCTTTCCTTGGCAGGTGTCCCATGGTTCTGGCACCTTTAATGTCTTGGGGTCTCCAAAGCAATCCAGGCTTGACCTTCACACTTTTATGCAACAGACTCCTAGGCCTCCATCCAGGGATACCCTGGCCACATACCTGGACTCAGCAGCTTTTCTTACTTGCAGAGGGAAATGCATCTTTGATTCTAAAGCAGAACCATGTGGCCAAGGCTGCCAAGTCGGCTAATTGCTGGGCTGAAACATGGTCCCCTTGTTCAATGACATCTTCAACAGCTTTCTCTTTTCATGGTCTCCTTCACTGCCTGGGGTTGGCTGTCCTGGAACTTGTTCTGCAGAGCAGGCTGGCCTTGAACTCAGAGATCTGCTTGCCTCTGTGTGCTGGGATTAAAGGAGTGCACCACCATACCTGACCTAAGCTTTTCTTCAATTTCTTTTTACAAGATAGAAGCTTAGCTGGGTAGAATCTTGCCCCAAGGTCACACTCCCTAATTCCACTTAATATCATTAATCTGTTTATCTCCCTGGACACAGGAATTACCTCCATTTCACTTTCTGGTGCCCCTTTTCACTCTTGAACCATACATTTTGTATTTTTTTCTTTTTAAGCTTGCTACATTTCATCAAAATGTTCTTATAAGAGTGAACTACAGGATAGAATCTATGCTAGGCTGTTTTGAGATTTCCTTTGTCAATTCAATTAATCTAAATCTCTTCACTTTAGCCTCAGCCAGACTCTTTGGATAAGAGCAAAAAGCAGCCATATCCTTCACCAAAATACCAGAAGAATGATCTCTAGGCAACATACTAAAGTTCTTCTTCTCTGAACCGTCTTCAGCCAGGTGCCCTCGGCACCACTGTCCTCCATGCTTTGACTAGTATGGCCATGAAACCCCCTTAATGCAATCCACTGCTTTGTGGATTCCAGAATCCACATTCTTCTAAACAAAAGCCTGGTCAGACCTGTCATAGCAATATCCCAGTTCCAATAACAACTTAGTTCAGGTTTCATTGCCATGAAGAGACAACATGACTGAGACCACTCTTCTAAAGGAAATCATTTACCTGGGGCTGGCTTACAGTTTCAGAGGTTTAGTTAATTATCACCGTGGTGGGAAGTATGGCAGCCTGTAGGCAGACATGGTGCTGGAGGATCTGAAAATTCTTTATCTATCTGAAGGCAGCTGAAGGGGACTGGATGTGTTTCATACTGGGCATAGCTTGAGCATTTAAGACCTTAAAGCCCCACCTCCACAGTGACACACTTCCTCTAACAAGGCCACACCTCCTAACAGTACCACTCCCTATGGCTAAGCATTCACACACATGAGTCTGTGGGCACGAAACCTATTCAAACCACCACACATCTTTGCTTCCTGGCTGCTATGAAGTGAGTGGCTTCCAATGCCACAAGCCTGCCATGGTGCTCTTGCCTCAAAGCAGGGTAAGCTTGATCTGAAACCCGAGAAGCCACAAGCTAAAACCTTCAGGCATTCCTCCTTTCCAGTTGTCATCTCAATTATTTTCCACAGCCAGCCAAAGCTGGGTAACACAGTGCTGGAATCTGCAGAAGGGTTCCCTAAAGGTTGGCTGTCATAGCAAGATAGCCAACTGAGCACCACCTAGATTTGTCTCCAGTCTCTGCCGCGGACGGACAGGACTTATGCAAGTTAATTAACCTATCACGTTCAATTTTTCCAACTGTAAAATAGGAGTGGTGACTCTAAGGTAGTATAGAGGATTATAATTGCATAATCAGTATGGAGTTCTAAGCCCAGGGACTCAGCAAATGGTGACTGCCAGCAGTTGTCCATTTAAGTCATAAAAAAAAATTAGTATAATGACCACTACCAAGAAATTTGAAATGTAGCTTATGTGTCTATAGAACAGTCCAAGAAGCTGCTTCTGACTGATAGTAATAAAGAATCCACTAACAGAGTGCAAGCTGGGCTGGGCAATGTTTCTAAAATATCTTTTAAATAAAAAAAAAAAAAACAAACCTGTTTTCTTGGCAGTCATAATGTGTCTCCAGAGAACTTCCACAGAGTGAATTTCCTCAACAGTTCTCCTTGTCTCTAAATTCTGTCATTACTTTTTCAGTAAATGTGATGTTGGGGTGTTGTAAGTTACTGGGTTTATGTTTGTATTTCTTACTGAATATGGAATGACAGTATAGAGCTGTCTGTCCCCAGTACAGTAGGGACATGTCTTTTTAAAAGGAAGGAAGTCATACCTGAGAGCAATTTCATAGAGTGATCAATGGTTTGAAACATTAGCCAAGTCTGGTGCATGTTGTGTAGCTACAGCTCCGGTGGAGCTTGGGCACTGAGCCCGCGAGTTTGAGAGAGAGGCTTGGGTAGAGGAGGCTCTCCTTCCAGTGGGGACGGGGATCAGGGTTTAACTCCTCTCAGCTTAGTGCTGCAGCAGGAAGCTGAGCCAGCTCTTGGCTTCTCCTGCCTCCCATGACCTGCCAGCCCCGTCCCAGGCTTAAAGACTGCTCATAAACATCATGGCCTGCCTGCTCGCAGCAGCAGCAGGACTTCATCTGAGCGCAGCTACCTTGGGATTATACAGCGCAACTACTAGCCTCGGTGTTTCTCACCTGCCTGCCTGCAACATGGAACAACTAATTGCTTCTCAGGGAAAAACAAAAAAGCTGTCAGTAGCCCTGTGGGGACCACTCCAGGGCTCCATCGGAGTAGAGGCTACAAAGAAAGGGGGTGCATAGATATGTCAGCAGATTGCCTAGGCAACATTACTCCCAGGCAAGGTGGTTCACACGTGCTTCACACAGGTCTGTCTCCTCTGTAGCAGGGAGACTGATTCCCCAGAAAATGCTGTTCTGTGACAAGGTGTCAGAGTGGAGGCATACGGGCATCCCAGTGCTGCATTGGCTGTGGCTTTCCCCAGGGAAACTTGAGTTTTCCTTCCCCTGGGGCAGAGGAAGGATGTGCTACAGACAGAGGCAGGAAAGGAGCCATTGCTCAGGTTTGATGGGTCACTGTGGGGGAAGCTACGCTGGGCCCTTGGGTCCTTCCACCCCGCAGTGTATGAGGACCATGGGGAGGGGACACATGCAGGACGCAGGCTCTGCGCTCTTCTCCTCCTCCTCCATGCACAGTAGCTGGTTCCAGCTGACAAGCACCCTGACCTTGGTGGGACTGAGAGCAGGGAGCTCACCTGCTTGGCAACAGATGGCAGCGCTGGAGCTCTGAAGAGATAACTCCAGCCAAGTCAAGTATACGCAAAGAAAGGAAGCTGGGGCAGGGTATGCCATGCTTTACCATCAATGTGTGTGAGCCGCCTGGGCTGGAACCCACCTGAACGAAGTACCCCCGACCCGAGGAAAGCGTGAAGGGAGGGGGCCCCAGGTCAGCAGCTGCATGCAGGCACCACTAGGTGTGGGAGCATTGAGATGTCCGTGGAGCTCAAGACACCCTCTCCTGTGGCTAGGGGTTGCTCTGCAATGCTGCTCCTGACCTCTGAGGTGGAGGAAGACTGCACCTCTCCTTCCAGAGAGGAGCTGGGTGGCAGCTTTACTCTAAATTTAACCCAAAGCTGCCTTCCATGGGCACATGTGCTAGTGACTGCACAGGCTGTCTGTGGACAGATGAGGATAATGGCTGGAGGGAATTAGCAAGTCTGGGGAGGAGGGCCTATCAGCAGAGGGACAAATTTAGGATCTTTGAAGACATCTGGTCAGCAGGCCGCAGCCTGTGACTGACAGGGATTAATAATGGAAAGTCCTTAGTTCAGTGTTTCTGTAGCCTCACCCATCCACGTCTAGGGCTGCAGTCTGCCCAGTCCAGCCGCTTCCATGTGGACAGTGGAGGGTTTAGGCCCCTTATTGTTTTATCTCTTTGTGAGTCTATGGCTCCAGTCTTTCTTCTATACTCAACTGCCCAGTTGAGGGGACCGCCGCCTCCCTTGTCATTTGCTTAACAAGCGCTAGCCAGTGGCCTCAGAGCTCTGGCCAACCTGCTGCACCTTGGTACTCTCAGGAGCTTCCAGGTTCCCTGTCCCCCAGTGGTTCCTGTTTGAAGGCTTTGCTCCCAGCCCCCAGTGCTACAGGAAGGTGCTGGAGCTTTAAGAGGGACTTAGTGGGAGGAAGCTGGGTTATTAGGGGTTTGATCTCGAATGTAGTCCTGAGACACTGGCTTCCTCTCTCCATATCCTATCCTCCTTGAAGTGAGGACTTCCTTTACCACCTACGCCTAAACAAGGGAAGCCACCTTGCCACAGACGGGCTCAATGCAGTCAGCTAATCATGGGCGGAAACTTATGAACACACAAGCCAAAGCAAGCCATTTCTTCCCCAAGTATTTTGTCATAGCAGCACATATAACTGATGGAGCTAACACCTGTCAGTGTCCTCTATGCTGTCCAAAGCATCCAGATCTCAGAACCCATCTCAAATTCCTCTTCTGCAGACTCAAGCAGCTGGATAAGCATGGCCAGGCTACGGCGCAGCAGCTCGTGCAGCTGCTTAACAAGCAGAATCAGCTTCTCCTGGAGCGACAGAACCTGTCAGAGGAAGTGGACCGGCTGCGAGCCCAGGTAGAGTGGGAAGAAAACACACGGGATCAACTCCAGCCCAAGTCCCAAGTAGCCCAGTGCTGAGTGGGCGCACACAGGGGCCTTAGTGGGCCAGGCTGAGGGCAACCACCAGCCACGTGGGAGCACACAAAGCCCACCATAGCTCAAGGGTGGGGCAGCCCAGGTCTGCAGGGCAGCACCTATGGGCCTCCCCCTTCCCCCTCTATGCTGCAGTGCCACAGGCCCAAACCCCTAAGGATCACATAGGTCAGTTCATAAGCTAGCAGGGGGGGCTGCCAATTGGTGTCTGAAGAAAGCATCAACTCAGGCTTGTCTCTCATCAGACTCAGGCACTTGTATCAACCCAGGCATACCAAAGGCAGCCACAGGATGCAGGGACACTGGTGGGGAAGACTGGGCGGGGAAGAGGAACGGCAGTGGCCAGGAGGAGGCAGCTGTGAACTACTCCTGAGGATGGAAGGACTTCAACAGTAGATGAAAGAGATGCTCCCAGATGGGAAGGTCTCATGAGAGTAATCAGATGTCTTAGCCCAATTTAGTAGTCCACTGTCTAAAGCATGCACAAGCCAGCAAGGCTGATATTATTGTCTCCATTTTGCAGATAGGGAAACTGAGGCTCAAACAAGCATATTCAGCTAGCAAATAGGGGCACAGCACATGGATCCTAAGTCTGACTCCAGAGCCCAAGCTGTCCCCATTCAGGTTAGATAATGGCGGAAAAGAGCCCAGGTGAGTTGGACGGGTGGCACAAACTACTGTTCTTCTCAGCAGCTTCTCACATCAGAGAGGCTCTGGGGGTTTTGCCCCATTAAGCAATGTGTGAAGATAAGGATGTATGCGTGTGCTTGCAGTGGTTAGTGGGGAAGCATCTGGAAGTGAAGGAAGAAAGACCACTTCTCATTCTTCATTCAAAAGGACCTTGGGCTGACAATCTTGACCTGCCTTGAAACTCTGCCTGTTCAGTCCTTCTGCAAATTGCCTCAAGTTCACAGTTGTGAAAGATCCAAATTGGACACTGGGCAGAAGGCTCACACAAGGGTAGAAGTACGCACTGGAGGGCTAGAGGGCACAGGTCAGCAGGGTCTGACCATACACTGCCACCCAGTTGTGGTGAATCCTGACACTCCAAGGCATGTCTGGAAGCAGGACCCAGGAGCCTCCATTTATATGCTACTGGGGTAATTTGTAAAGACTTTACTCTTACTTTGGAGTTGTAGCCTCAAACAACTCCATTTGAAAACCTTGGCCAAGTCATCCCTGGCTCTCCTGAGCTTCTGTCCTCATCTGTAGCATGGGAATTAAGAGAACTGGGCATGTTGGGGTCGTGCTATGCTCAAAGGGATCTTAGGGATCTTAGAAACCTGCAGTGCCCCACACTTGAGGTCACCCTCTCCCCTCCCTGACAAGTTCCCATAGAACCAGCGGTGGCAGGGCCATCTTGACTGTGCTCAGTGCTCAGTGTCAAGTCCGTCTCCTAGCTGAGGAACTGGACTTTGGTCATGACCCAGGTCTGTGGGCAGGTCCAAGGGAGGTCTGGTTCATCAAATTCCAAAGTCAACACAGCCACCTTTGGTGACTAGGCTGTTGTGACATATGATGAAGGACTGGGATCTATGGCATGATAAGCTTTGCCTTTGGACTAATCGCCAGCCTTCTTATGGCACACACAGATCTTAACATGGAACAGAGATATTTTTAGAAGTCTTTTCCTGAGTTTTAAAAGCCTGAGAATAGCCGGGCGGTGGTGGCGCATGCCTTTAATCCCAGCACTTGGGAGGCAGAGGCAGGTGGATTTCTGAGTTTGAGGCCAGCCTGGTCTACAGAGTGAGTTCCAGGACAGCCAGGGCTACACAGAGAAACCCTTTCTCGAAAAACCAAAAAAAAAAACCCAAAAGCCTGAGAATTTCCAAATTCATTGCATTAAAAAAAAAAAATTCCAGGAAAGAGTCTTCCTTTGCCTGTGGCAATACTTGTCTATCCCTTGCTCTCTGATAATGGCCTGTCTGGAGCATCTCTGATGGGTCCTTTTATATTGAAATTCTATCCCGGGTGTTATTTTAAGATGACCAGGACGAAGTGCTAGGAGCAGGTTAGCTTTCGCAAGCTCTTTGCTCCGTCTCAACCCAGAGCCCACCCCTTGGCGCAGCTTTCGCAGTGGTCTCCACGTGCAGGTACTTGGTGGCCTTGGACTAATGTGATTCAGTTTTTGCCCAAAATAAAAATGAATTGTAAACTGATTTTTACAAAAGGAATCCTTGAAGTAAGCAAGTCAAAGTCTGACTGACTGTATCTGGTTGGGGAAGAGACTCCTTAGGGCTGTGGAGGGAAAGACTGTGCTTTGACCTGTCCTCAGCTCGACTTCTGGGCATCTGAGGCTTCTGGCCACCTTTGTGTCTAGTGTGGCAATGGTGTGGCTGAAGGCTTCCATTTTCTCAGCCTGGATGAATTAAGCAGAATGGCTTAATTTTGCATGTCAAACTCTGAAAATCCCTGTCTGCTCAGAGCCCCAAAGAGAGTGGGTATTTTCTGACCCAGACAGCTGCTTGGGAGCTTGGTCACGTTCTTCAGATTGGCTCTATTTCCTAAGCCTGGCCTGTTTAGAGAAAGAACGGTGGACTCCAACAGGAAATGCCTTCTTTCTAAGCCTTGATTATTCTAAATGGCTTCTGTTTAGATTTGAGTCACACACAGTCTCTTGCCCATGAAGGAAACCTGTCCTGGTTGTGAGTGACTATGTACCAATGCCACTTCCGGCTGGAGAGCTACCATAGCTGCTGTGTGGTAGGAAAGTCACTGGGCAGGGTGCAGGGTGAACCTCCAGCTGGTTTGTAGTATGCTCCTACCTCAGGACTGACTAAAAATGGTGGCTTTCCTAACTTCTTCACTCACACTGGGAGGAGCTTTTAGAAAAGGGCCTTTAGAAGGCCCTGTGTGGTCATGATCATACTGGCTTGGCCTTACCCTGGCAGTAGCCCTCTCAGGCTCTGAGGTGAGGCCTGGACCAGGCACCTGTTCTCTCTCCTTGCCGTACGTGCCTGAGTAGAGAGGCCAGAGTGGTCACAGTGAAGTATGGAGGTGGCTTGTGGGGAGGACCATGGGTCCCAGGGCAAGGCTTGACTGGGCAAAGTTTGGAGCAGAGTTAGGGTCAGAAGCCTAAACCCAAAGAGTAACATCTGGCCAGGAAGGGTGGGGCCCACTGGTGAGGAAATTGGGTTCTGTTGTTGGGGAGAGGGAAGAGAACAGAACTGCTCTGTCCACTAGGAGGGCTGTTCCTTCCCTCAGATGAGCTTGAGTTACTTACTGGGTAGTGACTCTGGTTTCAGCTGCCTGGCACCCTGCAGTAGCTGTCACCCTGAGCAGTCTGCCTTCTCAGTCCCCAGCATCCCGTCTGGGGAGGGATTTCCTTTGAGTCCCTTCTTATGAATCACTCACAGTTTAGAAAACAGAGTCTGAAGCTGCCGTGTCAGTGGTTAATCAGTTGGCCCTATGACTTTTAAGCATTCTTGGCAGCGAATGTACTTTCTAATTTGATTTAAAGTTGTGCATGGATCCAGCAGCCATATGTGATTATATTCAAGATCATCGACATTATCTCATTACATCAAAGGACTCATTGAATAGAGTTGAAAATAAGCACGAGAGGCGAATTCTAGAGAGGGGAGGAGAGGCCTGCTTGTGAGTAGACGCAGACACTGGATTGAGCCTGGCGATGGGCAGCTCAAGTGAGGGCGGCCGAGACCCACTGGCTGGTGGAGACCGGAGAGACAAAGTGGGGACCTAGAGGCGGTCACTCTCATCTTGTCCTTCCCAGAGCCCAGGGGCCTTGCCTAGCTGACTTCAGGGCCCACACACAGTTAACTACCTGCAAGACAGATGGTGCCTTATGAATGGAACAGAAAATATACCAAATAAAATAATTTACAAAGCCTCCTCCTGAACCAGGATTTTTTGGAAAGAATTCTAAATAGATGAAAACAAACAATTTGATTTCAACCAAATTGTTGTTTTTTTGTTTTTATCCTGATTTTCACCCGAATTGTCAGTCTCAAAAATAAACACTGATACATTCCCAGAAAATATTTTTCAAATAAAAACTGACTCTGTTAAAGTTTGCCCTGATTCTTTCAAAACTGTGTACAAGACACTGTCAACCAAAGTGACTTGCATATTTTTTTAAATCAGCTTGAACATATGCAGCTACGATGTCATTAACTCCCTGCTGCTGGGTGTTTTAGAGAATGACATAAGACCCCGGGCTGCATTTCTAACATAATCATGGGGAAGTCACGGAGACTTCCCCAAGCAGCTGAAACAGCACACAGTTAGCTTAGCTGTTCATCTAGGTGCCTTGTTTGTCACGAATACTGAAGAGCACACTAGACTTCATCTAAGAGGCCTGTTCTAAGAGCTCCCTTTGTCCAAGGATGTGTACTTCCAGAACAGGAATAGTGGGTGGAAAATGTTGAATTTAATATTGCTTCAGATACATTTGCTCCTCTTTCTGCTTTCTGAGTTAGACATTATATTTTGCAATATAAATTCACAATCAAGTTTTTAAAGGGAGCTAAATATTTTAATCCAATTAGACAAGTGAACAAAACACTGAATATTACATGCAGAGGAGATAAGTGGTTCTTGCCTTTAAAAGACTGCAATTCCGTCACATTACAACCCCAAATGTCAATGTTGTCTTCATTTTTAACGCTTTCAAACACAAGGCAGCCAGAGGCTCCACTCTGCTGTTGGTGACACTGTCTGTCCTTTGGGAATTCTTAAAATTTGTTTCCCATGGAAATACGATTCACATAAAACAGATACCTGCCCCTGTGCTTGGGAGCCAAAAGAGCGACACTTGACCCTGGAGGAGTTCTGGTGACGGGCTGCATGCTCAGACACACTTCGCAGGTGCTCCTGCAAGAGCACCCCTGGCTCTGGCCTACACAGAATGAAGTCCTGCTTTGTCTGAGGACAGTCTGCACCCTTTCTACTTTGTCTGGCTCTGGCTTCCGTAGAGGCAGCAAAGCTGGACCATCCGTGGAAGGGAACTTCAAAAGCTCAGACAGACGGCCGTGTGGTGACCTGGGACTTCTTGCCTGCTTCATAGCCGACAGTGGCCAGAATCTTGATACTCCTACCAGAAGCTCTGGCCTATGTTGGGGAGCCTGCTCCAGGGTCTGGCGGGTACTGCTGAGCTTGGTAGATTTTACCACTTGCTAAACTAGGTGTGCTTCATAGCCCACTGCAGGCTGCGGCACACAGACGGTAGATACTCTTTACTCTCCCTGTCTGGTTTGGTCTCTCTGGGTTGCCTCCTATCTTGCCCTTTAGAATGCTGTCGTGACGGCTGCTCAGTTCTTCATGAATGTACCACAGCAAGCCCTGAGAATCATGGTAGGATCTGGACTTGGAGGTCACATGCTCTGCATCTTAAGTACAGGCTAGGTCCCAGTTGGAGCCCAGCCCAAGTGCCGCTGAATTTTGTAGTTACTGTCAATATTGCAACAGGATCATGGGCCACTGGAGAGAAGTCATTTCATATTCTCTCAGGCAGATGGAATGATGATATAGCCCAATGAAGGAGTCATGTGTGGGGAAGTGGAGTAGCTGGGTATACTCACCAGAAGGGAAGGCAAGCCACAGAGAGGATCTGAGGGCCTGAGTGTACCTGTCACCTCAGAATGAGCTTGGAAGGACCACTGAGAAAGCCCGTTCTCTTAAAAGTAGATGCCTACTGCCAGGGTTATAGGAACAGAGCGTTTGGGGACCTCACCACATGGGGCAATGTACACACAGAGAGCCAGAGCGAATGCTGACTTGAGTGGTTGTAGGACACTAAAGGGCAGTCATTAGGAGGCTGAGGTGAGACCAGCCTGGGCCGCACAGCCAGAAGTCTGACCTCAGTGGAAAGGAAAAAAACCAAAGGGATGGCAGCCCAGACTACAAAGCAAGAATCAAACCCAGCAGCAAAAAGGGCTGGGGACCCTAAAGCAGGGCCACCTGGCAACACTTTGGGTCACTCCATCATCTCACTTCTTAAAAGGCCAAGTTTAAAATAAACTTCAGAAATAAATTGAGCACAAAACCCAAGGTTTGGGGGAGAAGGCTGTGGTGGAAGGAAAAGTGGCGAACGCAAGGGCCACCTACACCAGGCTGGACCAGAAAGCAAGGGCTTCTCTCCTCTCCTCCCAGGGCAGTCACAGGGCCAGGGCCACACCAGGGGTCATGGTAACAGGCGAGGGCTGAATGGGAAGATACTTGTCGGAAGCTCAAGCTGAGGACATTCCTAGACATACGCCTTCTCCTGACTGAGACCACAGTAGCTGTGGCTGAGGACAGAAATGCACATTGGTAACACTCCTGACACGACTGCAGACAGGTCAGACTAGGACAGTAACTCACATTTTGTGTCTCTGGGTAACTGTGTGGGAAGGTCAGGCGACACTGAAGAATGTCACTCTGGCAGGCAGTGTGGCAGAGACATTCGGAGTGCAAGACTTGAGGAGGATATGCACTAGCAATAAGATACTGCGTGCCTGCCCAAAGCGAAGCCTAATGCCGACTAGAGGGAAACAACTCTTTTTGCTTCATGAGCAAGTGACTTCATGTGTTCCTGTTTTGCCTCACATCCTATCATCCCCGGAGGTTGTCCCCAGTCAGAAAGGCAGGGCATGCGACATCAGGGAGCCCAGTGACACCGCATTACTAGATGGCCTTGATGTCACAGGCACCCAAAGACTCACAGAGAGATGCATTTCTGGGTTAATAAAAGTCCTACGGCAAAGCTCCATTCTCTACCACAGGGCCTCATTCTTCTGAACTGAAGGAGGGATTTTCTGCCCAAGTTCATTCACCTCTGACTTCTGAAATATGCTGATTCATGCTCAGTCACTTACTCTCTGGGGTTAGAAGCCCTGCCCTGTGTCTAGGGATACAGGATACCAGGCAGCAGTCTTACCTGGCTATCCTCAGCACCGGGCAGAGGGGATCCCAATTAGTCACTTTCAGAACCAGTATCAGCTTGTTCAGTGAAGGCTGGCTTCAGTGTTGATAGGGAAGCTGTCTGCTGGTTAAATTGGTCACAGGCTTTGGTGACTGACAGTTGTTCCAGACCCGCTATGGAAGAGTCTGAGAACAGAGCTCCTTGGGCTCTGAAAAGTTCCTCATTGCTAACCTCACATTGTCTATCCTGCTTTGCCTTTTGCCACAGTCCCACCTCCGTTCCCTGTGAGAAACCAGTCTGCTCATTTAACAATTCATTAAAATCCACTACCATGTTACTCACACATGGTAACATCCACCTGAAATGCACACATCACCTTTTCCAAAGGGAAAAATATAAAGAAAGAAAAGGGGGGAGGGGAGGAAAAAGAAAAAGCATTTCCAACATGTCTCACTCTCCCAACTTAGAAATCCCTACCAGGGAGTCAGGGATTCCACAAGGCAGCACAATTCTTCCTTGGATGTTAAGTCTAGTGGGCCCTGGCCTGTGCTCTACCATCCTGGTCCAGTGGGAACCACAGGCGGCTGTGTACAGACTGTCACCGTTCTGTGGTTGGTCATCTTCCACTGAAGGCACTGCGGAACCAGAGACATTCTGCTATAGCTAGTGGGCTAGTGCTGTACCTAGTGGGCTAGTGCTGTACCTAGTGGGCTAGTGCTGTACCTAGTGGGCTAGTGCTGTGCCTAGTGGGCTTGCGTGCAGTGTCAGTGCACTGTTTAACCCTTTTGTAACCCTTGGCTCTCCCTACTACCAACAAGTGCAAAATCTTAGAAATGAGAGACCTAAATATCATGGATCCTACCTTCTAGCAAGTGAGTGGAACATCTCTGTGAGAATGTAAAAACACTTCTCTACACGTTACAAGAAACTGTAGGTAACAGACACGCTTTGTGTTACTTTGTGCCATCCTAACCTTCCCCAGGTTTGCCCATCTAATGTCAGGTCAGTTTCTTAACACATAGTTCAGCCCACTGTCATAATGTCAACTGTCCATAGATAGAAGTACACACAGGCCTGGAGTACAGGCTGCTTTCAGAAGCATATGGCTTGATACTGATATACAAATAGGGCTTTCTTTGGTCTCTGGTATCAGGGGGTAAGGCACAAATTTTCAGTACAGTTGGCTACACATAATTTTCACATTTTTAGCAACAGAAACCTTTTATCCAAAACTTCAGTGATAACAGCTGAGCAAACCAGCAAATGAGAAAACAAATACCCATGATCTATTTAAACTTACTTTTTATTATCATTTTTTTCCAGTTACCCAGCATGCCACAATCTGATTGCTGACCTGGATGAAACAGAGTGAAATAAATGATTTACAAAGAAATATTTACATTCATCTGATTTGTACTTAATGTGCCACAGTGCACCGACTCCTCCCCAGGGAGACACCACCGGGGACTGCAGGGGGGGCTGGTCCTCATGCCATGGTCTGTCCCTGTGCTATGGACAGGGAGTGCTTCAGCATCAACTGGCTAGGGCTAGTTGGGAGTGTGTGCTCAGAACAGCCTCAAGTCACTGATTTACGTTGTCTCTAAAGTGTGCACAGGGATTAATAAAATGACCTTTCTAAAGACTTGAGTTGTTCTGTTTCCTTTTCATTTTGTAGCAATGACAAAACACACTGAAAGGCACATGTTTGAAGTCAGCCAAAGTGTACTGAAGACCACCTCTCCTCCTGCCGGTCACCGTTTCTTCCCCCTCATGACCATGTCTACCTTTAACCAGCATCCAGTATTTCCCATTGAACTGTGTGCACTCAGGAAGCACTCTGCAATATTCTTCCCATTCTCTGAACAACACAAAGCAAACCCCTCCCCCTCCCCCCAAAAAGGCATCTTTGGCTCGATGGTGTCAGATTTTTGTCTTCAATAGCAGTATTTGAGAGGAGCCTAAAAACAAACGTATGTGAAATTAGAAAATTTACTTAACAGTATATCAAATATCTGTACACAGATCATATTCTTAGTCTAAAATAGTATTTCTACTATACAGTCAAGCCCTCAAATGCGTCAAAGGAATACAAATGGACACTGGAAGGTCTGGGGTGCAGCTCGGTGGCAGAGCACTTACCCAGCATGTGTGAGGCCCTGGGTTCCTCCCCCAGCACCACAAAACAAAAACAAAACCAAAAACCAAAAGCAGACAGATGGAAATAAAGCCTGGATGCTGAGATGGTCATGGCGTCTGAGGGAGGGATGGAGCACTAAGGGCTGGCCTGCATGTGAGACCTCACCTCTCCCTGCAGCCCAGCAGCCCAGGGCTCTCAGCCGAGGCCTGCTGTCCACATGCTCAGCCTGCCCCTCACAAACAAGCAGCTTAGGCCATGGAGTGGTGCAGCATGACGGTGCATGGGCCATCCTCATCTCTGGGGCGTGTCAAAGGTGCAAGCCTAGAACAGCACAACTTCTAAGTCAGAAGTTTCTGGTTTCATCAAATGTGCTAGACATAAAGCTGTCACATGTTTTAACTGTCCCTCAATCCTGTTTTATGTATACCAGGAATAAATTATACAATAGTCTAAAAATAGCACCTTTAGAGAGTTGTAGAGGTCACTTTATTTCAGCCTCATGGATCTGCCAACCCCAGTTGATTTTGAGGACAGCACATGTAAGAATGTCCCCAAATTTGGCTGTGAGAAATACGCATGCATGCCTGACTGACTGGTCCCCAAAGGCATTCCTCTCTGTTGAACTCACAAGAGCAAAGCCAAGTTCTACGATTGTAGCTTCTGAGGTAAAAATCGGAAAAACACTCCTGTCCAAAACAATGTAATCCAGACATTCTAGCTATCGATTACTCATGTCTAAGTCAGACTGACAAGAAGAGTTAAAGATACACTTGCCAGGAAGTGTGCGGAGCAGTATGTTATCAGGAAGACATTAGTGATAAGCTGCACTCCTTGAGAATTCCGGGCCCACACCCTTTCTTACTAAGACCTTTAGGGTCTGCAACCTACTCTTCGTCTGGCATCCTAGTAGATGTGCCTTAAAATCTACTGCTGGTGGCCAGTGACTCCACTCCTAGCCCTTTATCAGTTTGTACAAGCATGCCATTGGCATTTTAGTCAAGTAAAAACACCCTGTATGTGGTTTATGTAAGAGGAATTTACCTCTCTTCCTATCATACCTTCATACAGGGTTAGTTAGTAACAGCTGGGGCTATAATCATTTTTCTAGAAAAGGAGGAAATTTAGTTTTCTGAAATTACAGAGCCATATCCAACAACAACAAACAGAGAAGCAGCAGATTGACATAGGGCTTTATTTAAGCTGTCTGTACGAAGGAAGTAATGTGTGTCCCTATCAGAGAGTGTGAGATACTGAGGGTGGACAGTGTACAAAATCAGGTTCTTTGTAGTTATTTCACACCCTGTGGGTCATAAACGTAAGGACACAAACATCTGTAGTGTGGCCAGCCATGACAGTGATGATAGCATCCGGGTTCATACTGTGTCTGCTTCAAACCCTTAACCAGATGACCAGATCTTGTATGGATCTAGCAGAAAAACTAGAAAGTCAAAATATGTCACAGACTACGAATCTACAGGGAGGTGACTCGATGACCAATTCAGAGGTTTCCTTTTTATTTAAATAAATACTTTACATTTCATGCTTGCCTGTAATGCACTACCAGGAACAAGCTAAGGGAATTGTGATGTAGACAGTACAGACGGTAGCAGCAAAGTGTGTACACTGAGGTGTGGTGGAGACCCTGCAGTTAGTGAGGGAAAGAGAAGCATGTGGCCCCTGCAGGAAGTCAGCTCTGAGAAGCTGGAGGTCAGTGGGAAATGGAAACAATACTGGAATAATCGATGTTATTAGAGTAGAGAGCAAAGCCGTGAGAACGCGGGCGGCAGTCTGAGCAGAGTGGCCAGTCTCCTCCCAGACAGCCCTGCATGGAGACAAGAGGTCAAGGTGGAGTTGGTAGGAGCTGGAATCAGAGTCAGAGCTGTGTCCGGACATGATGATCCCAGGTTTCAGGCCACTTCAACTGCCAGAACCCTAAGCTGCAGGCCTAGGCAACGTAAGATTTAGAATCCCCTCCCCACACCTCTCTTCCACTTCTGCCTTTCACTGACATCTGGTGGAGGATGGAAGGAAAGAATTCTTGAACTCAAAGCCAAGAACATACCTGCAGTGACACTCAGGGAGTCAGGGATGGGATGAGTAACCCCTCGAATGGCTGGGGACCAAGGGCCAGGTGTGAGAAGTGGCCAGCCTGAGGCATTGTCAATGTCCCCTCATTAATCTTCACAAAGTATCCTTGGCCAAGGTCATGAAATTACCTTAAGACTTGGAAGGAGAGACAAAACAAAAGAAGCTGTGTGCTTAGTGTAGTGTCTGCTCCCTCTGAGGAAATAAATGCTCTGAACATCAGCCGGGCTCAGCCTGCTTTTCTTCCTCTCCTACTTCTTTCTTACAAAATGGATGCACGGTAACTTAAAGGACACACCATCTAGTCTACTTTCTTGTCAATGTGAAACATTCAACACACTTCTATGTAGGAAGAAAGAAGACTGCAGATGTAAGAATGCACATCTGTTTAACTTCCTACTTCCTACTAAGGGTAAACTCACCCAGGTAGAAACATGAAAACTTAGGACAAAATCTACGTCTGAGTCTGTCTTAGCTGCCTTAGTAACGCCCTTTACACCCCAGCAGTCCCAGCGGCCAGCCACTGCCAGCAGAGGCTCTGCGTCCCTAAGTCTGAGCCTGGAGGCCAAGACACCTGCATGAGAGCATGACTTCCTACTCAAAAATCACAATGCAGTAACACTGTCACACTGTAGTCTTCCATTTGGGAGCTGTCAGTTAGTAATTGGAATCCATTTCCATGATCACTCCTTGGAGCAGCAGTTGCCCTCTTGCTTGCTGCAAGAGAGGCTTTGATCCTTGGACTTCATAGTCTGCTTTGGAAAGTGTCAGCTCCTAGCACCAAAGGGTTTAATCTGAAGATCATCATTAATGAAGGAGAAAGATGAGGTTTGCATACATGTCCCCTCTCAGTGAGAAATGTTTGGGTTGGGAGACATGAGTATGTACAGAAAAATAAAAGCTAGAGGTGTTTTGTTTTGTTGTTTTCCCTGATGGCTTGATTCAATAATGAATGTACCTTGATAAGAATAAACACATCAGCTTCTTGTCCCTTACTTCCTATCGTGTGAATATTTGTGATGCGTTCATTTTGCCTAGTAGAGTTCATTGCTCATCACCATTTGGGTCTCAGCTTTCTCATTACTTTATGCCAGGCTATCCTCTCACATCCACTCAAGTGAGCAACCATCAAACATTTGCTCCACCAACCCCTTGGCTTTGGGAAGTTGGGGATTTTCTCATTTCAGCTCCAAGGGGTTAAATTACAGCATCTCTTCTCCCAAAGATTCTAACCAACAGATATAGTCCCAGAGCCTTACCATTTTTTTTTTAACATAGGAGAAAAAGTGCATGATTCTAATGGGTGTGTACATTCCTTGCACATGGGTCCAAAGAAAACGCAGGCAATGACCTGTGAATTGGAGCTGCGCTTGCTAACATGACAACACAATTCTTATCACTAAAAAATAAATACTACTGTAATATAAACAAAACCATAAAGGACATTCAAAGTTTTAACATCTGAGAAAAAGCTAATTTACCTATAACTGAAAATAAAAACTTCAAAACTGGTAAGGCAAACACCTGTTCACCTTGGTGTCTAGATTTTGGTGACAGCAGGATCATTATACTGTCTACATTCTTCAGCCATCAGAGGTGATAAATATCAAGAAGGGGAAAAGGTTGCCAAGCCCAGGGGAAAAACACTCTCTGGTACAAAGTAGATCCTAAGACTCTCTAGGTGACTCTGCACCTTCAGTACTTGGTTGAACAATGTCCATTTGCCCTTGAAATCTGGGCGTCCATGGGTGGCACTGGGCTTCCTCCACAATAGCCAGCAGGAATTAAAAAACAAACAAACATGTGTATCTCATTGGCCCTTCAGTTCACTCAATGTTTCCTAAGGATTTCCAGCCAAATGTCAGTGATACACACTTCATGTGCTGGTCAGACGTGCGCTGCTAAACTCTTACATACACACACCATCACCCTCAACAATTGCTTGGTCAGAAATATAAACTAAATCTTCTTAGTCTAATTAGTTCTTGATTTATCTCCTAGGAAGTTAAAAATGTACCTAGAATCAGTGTATCTCATTTAGCCTTCACTGCTAGGGAAAACCAAAAACCAAAAGAAGATGACACTTGATGCACAAATGAACGATGGGCTCATGACTCCCAAAGATTGTAAAATTACTTCTGAAAGTTGCTATAATAGTAAGACAGTAGCAGCAACAGCATGAGACCTTAGACTGAGATACAATTTCATGCAAAAACAAAACTGGAGTGTCTGTGTATATGGTTTCATGTGGGTGAGAGGTGGTGAGGGTGAAGCCCCTTGGCTGGTCAGGGATGTCAGAGGTGCCCTGCTAACTGTAAGAGCGAGGACAGGTGGAGATGTCCAGGAATCATTCTCAGTGACAAAGTCTAAGATGACAGTGTAGAGACAGACTGAAAGGAACTCATTCCCGTCCGCTTGCAGAGTAGGAGAACTGAGGGAAGTGTGGCCGCCGCTCGCTGTCCATGCCGTCCATGCCATCATCGTCATCTGTGGGTGGCAAACAGCGCTGTCATCCATGTCTCTGCTGTTACCCTGCCTACACACTCAGTATGTCTTGTCAACTCATCAGTAAAACTGAATTTAAAAAACTATGATTTCTATATACACATGGTCTACAAACAAATATTATAAAATCATCTCTAAGACATCAAAATTTCAAGTTTCAATACTTTAGGAAAAATGTTACTGAAAAAAAGAACAGAATTCTACTTTCAAGAATCTTGCATTTCAGGAAAACATAAAGTTCTAAATCTACATTGAATTCTACAGAACCCTTTAGGTCTCCAAAGTGCTTGTAGACTTTCTTCCTGGTGACCTAGGTCTGACTGCAAACTCATTCTTAAACAATATTAGTCAATATTTACTATTGGTTAACTTACTGTTCTCTATTTTCTTATAGTAAAATTTTAAGCTAGAATAAAGAGAACAAGAAAAAGATGAAAAACAATGGGCAGATCTCAAGTCCTAGTTCATCGGAGAACAAGAAGGAGCCTGCAAGCCGAGTGGCAGGGCAGCATGTGCGAATGGCCTCTCTTTCCCCCTATGTGAAGGGCCACAAAGAACCAAGCCCCTTCCCTCCCTAAGTGCTTTATGATTGTAGTCCACAATTATAAAGCTCTTCATTGGGTGTGGCCAAGTACTAGAAAGCTTCATCGAAGGCACTCCTGCTCATCTACAGCGTCCACTGCACACTATCCTGTAATCGGGATACACTAGTCAGTACAACCTTCTAAAACACGACCTGTTTTTATTTTTTATTTGTGTGTGTGTGTGTGTGTGTGTGTGTGTGTGAGTGAGAGAGAGAGAGAGAGAGAGAGAGAGAGAGAGAGAAGAGAAGAGAAGAGAAGAGAAGAGAAGAGAAGAGAAGAGAAGAGAAGAGAAGAGAGGTGGGGAGGAAGGGAGGCAGAGAGGGAGAAAGGGAGGGTAGGTGTGTGTTTACAAAAAAAACCCATGAGTTCAAGTGCCCTCAGAGTCTGGAGGATGGCTCAGATCCCCTGGGTGCTGGTTACCTGAAACACTTACAGACCTGATATAAGCTAGTCATTTGGGAAGAGGGAACCTCCAATTGAGAAAATGTCTCTATCAGGTTAAACTGTAGGCAAGTCTGCAGGGGTCTACACACTCTGGGTGTTGTCACCCCTGGGTATATACACATCCTGGATTACATAAAAAGGCAAGCTGAGCAAGCCACTGGGAGCTGTCCCGTGAGCATGTCCTCTACTGCAGCTCCTGCCGCCAGGTTCCTCCCTTAAGGCCCTAACTTCCTTTGAGGATGGACTGTGATCAGGACATTGTAAACCAAATAGATTCTCTCCAAGTTACTTCTCATCATGTTTGTTAATCACAGCAATATAAACTAACTAAAGCACGTTGGAACTGGAGTCCCACGTTATGAGCCCCACAATGTGACTAGGAACTGATCAAGGTCCCCATAAGAGCAGTAGCTGTTCTTAATGACTGAGTCATCGTCTCTCTCTAGCCTTACAATCTCTTTTTTTCCTTCAAGCAAAATATTTCCATTGCCTTAAATCCATTAAGAGAGGTAGTTCCATCCTTTTTGTTTCCCAGGTTCCGTTGGGAGCACCAATTTCACGAACAGAAACTGTAAGCTCCCGATGAAAGACTTTGCCTTTATCTGAAAATGATTTTAAAACACTTTCCATATTCTCTTCTTAATGCACAGGGACCTCAGAAGTGAGGCTGAATTGACATTACCTAACTTTTTCAGCTCAAATGCATCAAAAACTATTGGTGCAGTAGGCAGAAACACTCCACACACACAGCTTACCCAGGCTACTACACAAATCCCCTCTGCAGAGAGACTGCTGCCTTGTCAGCAGCTGAGGGGCAATCCTGGATAGTGCTGAGTCAGACCGAAATCTCAGCCTCCTGAGAAAAGATGGGTTCAGAACTAAGCCAATGGCATACATCTTCTAGATCAAACTCTTCAGCTGGGATATGTCTGCGGAATCCACCACTGAGTCACACAGCATACAATCTCTATAGACAAGTCAGCTGAAGTAGTAATGTTCCAGTTCTGACATGTGTCATTCACCTCTCAAAGACACTTTTCCCCACTAAGAGCTTTGTGTCTCTGAGTTTCTGTACAGCAAGCCTGCAGCAAGTCCAGGGGCTATGCGTAAGGAAGCTGTGCGCTCTTCCTACCCCAGAGAGAAGACAGGACTGCTCTGGCTCCTGGCTGTAACCTAGGCCCAGAAGGGTTTTACATGACAGGTCCTGGTCTTGCCTTGGAGAGAGAGGGTGAACTTGTGGGTGTCTCCAGAGAATTAAGAAAGACAGCTGTCACTGTTGCTTCAATAACACACACCACAATTCTGAACAGGAACAAGTCTGAATTTATAGTCTGGTTATGAGACCCACACAGGCCTACCTTCCTCAAAGCCAGCTCTTGACTACTCCCTCAGGGTTGGCTACAATGGGACTTGTTCTTTGACTATGTCCAATTGAGGGCAGCAGCTGCCGTGCAGGGAACTAGGACAGGGCACCTAGTCAGTATCTGTGAAGCTGCTCACCCCCCGGAGGACCATGCAGACACAATGACAGCAGTCGTGAATACAAGTACATTACGTGACCCAAAATTACAGACTATAGCTCTGTACTTGAATCTCTGCATCCACATAGCCCCGGTGCCTGCTCTTCTCAGAGCATTTAACAAATGTAATTAGACAGTAGCAAAAGTGATCAGCTCTCTCTCAAAGAAATTTTCCTTTTCTGTGAGAGGAAAGCATAGGGCCATTGATGGATGTAATGAAAGACAACACATTCTAAAATCTGTTCGATTAATTAACACCAGCTAGGACAATCTGGCACATTGCTGCAGCTGTTTGCAGAAAATGGAACATTTTGCTTTCTTTCTTAACTGCTGATTTATTCTTTAAAAAATAATTTAAAATTTTTGATTTATAAAACCAAGGTGGCAATAAGAAGACAACTGCTGACAAATGGCATCCTGTGGACTTGGGAATCAACTCTTGATGCCTCAGTTGTGAGTAACAATGGCTTCAAAGTACCAGAAAGAACTGCTCTCAGTATAGTAATGGTTTGCTGCCTCTCCTCTTCCGAGAGGGAAAACTTAGAATCTATGAACTGCCAAAGAGAAAGCCCTGCCCTTGGTCCTCAGAACCAAGAACTGCACTTACTGGGACTTCTCCCCTTCAACAGGAGCTAGGACAGAGTGAGGCTCAGCCACCCTTTCCCTTGCCTGTCCATCCAAGAGATCCTGAACAAGGACAGAGGAGCCCAAGCTCTAGCCTCTCCTTAATTGTAGTCTGTGGTGTGCCCAGTCAGGCACACACAAGACTGGTTGGACTCTTGTTGCTGTACTGTCTAGGGCCCAGCAGCAGAGCAAGGTCATACTCTACTTTTGATGTCCACAAAAGTCAGATTCCCACAGGCTAATAGCACCTACTTTGGAAATTATGCTAACCCCAGGGCTTGCTCTATAGCTACTGTGTAACTCCAGAAATGAACCAGTCATCTTTCAAAGACACTGAGCCTTACACATCTGGCCCACTTGTGTTGATTAATGCAGGTAAGGAAAGAAATTAAACTTAAATGTATATGAAGCATCTCCTAGTCATCATCTTAGTATCATTTCAGGGTCTTAAGAACCAAGAAATAAACATAAAAACTCTCATCAGGACAGTTGCAATAAGTCTGAGTCACAAATATGAAGACAAGATGTCCTTTCTGGCTCCTGAGGCTAAGAGTGCGAGTTAATCATGAAACAGCAGCTGAATAACCACAAGAGTATTTTTAATAGCTTCTAACTTTACTTAGCTGAGACTTGGTAGAGTTTTCAACTGTTTATGCTACTGACTTTCATGCTCATTCCATTTAGTTAGGGACTTTTTAAACTGGAGCTACATAGCTCACTTTTCGTGTCAAATCCTAAGGACCAGTTAATCAGGCTACTTCAGCTTAGAAAGCTTTGGAGCCTTTTTTTCAGAGCCGACTTGTCAGGCACACCCTAGAGAAGCATGGGCTTTAGGGATTGTCCTCCAGTCCCTGTGCCTCCCTGTCAGGCACAGTTGAGGCATCATGTCTCAGAACAACTAAGAGCCAGAGATGAGGCGTGGAGCAGGCTCTAGGCTTGCAGTCTGTGCTTTTGTGTTTTCTATCTTAAAAATCGGGATTTCATCACTTTTACCTTTCTGAAGTGAACTATCTACTCATGACTCTTCGTTCCTAAGCCCTACCTATTTCTATTTTTTCCCCCAAATCGGGGGGCATTCAGCTCTCTTAAGAAGAACCCTCAAATGTCAAAACTTGTGTTCAAGAAATCATATTAAAGAGGCTGACCCTGAGGACAGGGACACGTCATGAATCAACCTGGATGAGAAGGCCCAGATGTATTATTTCTAAATTCAGGAGGTTAAGGCATAAAGGATTCTGTTCGTCCAGAAGAAGCTAGGCTAATGAGAGTCCCTCCAACCTATCTTCCAAAAGGATACCAAGATCTTCCTATCCTAAAGTATACTATGGATGCCAATGGGGAGGAAAGACACAGAAAGGCAGCCCAGCCACCCAAGGACAACTGTGCTGTGCTAAGAGCAGGGCTTCCTCCTGACCCAAGCCCTCCCATGCTCTGGTCACCTTTGATGTTCACTCATTTAATTAATACTTGTTAAGGCAGTATCTATCAGAGATGGGGACAAAGAGTCATTACGTCATGAGATCCTTTCAGTAATATCATGTTAACTGACAAAAAGTAGCAAGTAAAGGCATCCTCAATACAGAGGTGTGAGTAGGATGGAGTGTGGTCAGACTGCACTATTCGTTGGACTATGACATCAATGGCGGTTCTCTGGGTGAGAACATGGATACATACTGAAAAAGGAAGCCACCGGAGGACTGTACCCTGGGGAGGGGCGGTGTGCATGCAGCTAGCCTTTGATCCAAATGGCAGAGCCCAGCAAGAACTCAGGGTAAGTACTTCTCTTGGTTTGTTCAGCTACTCACTGGTGTTTCCCAGTATTTTGAACAGTTATATCACTACATCCCATGCTGAGACCAGAGGCCAAGGCCTATGCCCATAATTTCTACTCGGAATACCCTAAAATACTTGCTCACAACTCCCCAGAAGTTTTAACAGTCTCTAACTTCTTAGTGATACTAAAAGTCTACCAATAACACATACAGCTCCCTTTAGCATTTAGGCATCTTAGAACTCAGTTGGTGTCCCAGCTGTACTGGTGACCCCTGCTCTAGCTGTATGTGATACTGGGCTTCAACATCTTTACTTACAAAATTTAAGCATTTCTTGTCAATGGAAAGGCATAAAAGAACCAAAAGTGCACACATGTACACAGACATTTCCCCTGGGGGCATGCAGTCTCTCAAATGCAGGGCTACTGACTCCAGATGAGTCCTAGTTTATGTTTCAACAATAAAATTACATAACCATGACCACTACAGGGATAGCATTTCATTTTCTTTTTCTGTCTGACAAACATTCAGTGTATATAAGCAGTATCAACCAACAGTAGAGAAAATGTTAAAACAAGGAAAAGAGAGGAAGAGATGTTAAAGGACAGTATAGACCTATACCTGGGATTCTTTTAGCTTTCCAAATATCACCTCATAGTTGTACTCTATCCTCCCTCATCAAAACCTACTTACGTATGGCCTATGGAACGGCATGAGATGGCGTGTGCACACACAGCTGTGTGCATTCTTAATGGAAAAGATATACATAAAAAGTGTAAATAGTAAACTCAATTGCCTTTAAATATACTACAGGAAAAGCTATTTTAAAAGCAAAGTTAAATGGCTACATCAGGAGGAGGCAGAGCTAGTGAGGCTCTGCAGCTGGGATGAGCGGGAACAAGTCTGGACTAGGGAATGCTCCCACTTAAGACAAACGCCCACAGGCAGCACAGAGCTGCTAAGACAGCAGTGGGGGACGAGCAAGGCTGCAATGCGACCTCGAGCCTCCGAACCAGAAAAGCCTGTTCCTGCTGCTCTGCTCTGCCCTCATGGGGCACCGCAAATTCTTACAGAAATGAATGAAAATCCCAGGTGGCTCTTCTCTGTGATGTAGCCAGTGACTCTGGAGAACACTGTGTGCGACTACTTCAGAGTGCCATCAACTGCTGCACACGTTTACTTACACTTTTCAGGTGGTGTTATTGTAATAGTCTGAGCTGTAAATTCTTCATCAAAATATCTGGTGTCTGTTTCAGATGTTACTTGAGGCTTAAAAGGAGGTACAAGCTATAAGAAGAAAAGAATATTGTCAATGGATTTCAACTCAGGAGAACTTACCTTTAAGATATAATTAGCAAGCAAATAGTCAAATGAATGGTACTGATGACTAGAAGGTGAGTCCCTCTGTGAGGCAAGCTAGAATGTGGTTCTTCCCATGGCAGCAACAAGCTAATCTTGCTTGTTTTCTTCTCCCTCTTTCCTGGTACTTGGCTCAATAGTTAATATTAAAGATCTAACTTGGCTGGGCGTGGTGATGCAATCAGAAGGCTGATATAGGAGGCTCAGAGATCCTTCTTGGCCCAGTGGGACTTCAGAAACCAACAAAGAAAAGCTAAAGGCAACTTAATACACCTGTTCTGTAACCACAGACCACACTGCACCTTTATTGTAAAAAAACAACAACGAAAATCTGCTGTTTTGTTTTGTTCTGTTGAACAAGGCCTGATGCCTGTCCTTGCCTTAGAATCAGAATTCTTAGCAATCCTGAGGTTTGTCAAAAACTGCACCTGCAGCTTTTACTCCTCCTTCACAGGGTGTGTCTTGAAGGAGGTGCTGAGGTAGTTATTCCTCTCTTGGAGAGAAGGGGGGGGGAGGAATGGGGGAGAGGAAGGGAGAGGAGGGAGGGAGAGAGGGAGAGAGGGAGAGGGAGGGGAGGGGAGGGGAGGGAGGGGGAGAGGAGAGAGGAGAAGTTCAGAATACTGACTCAACTCCCAGACATATGAAAGCTTGACAGGAAGGAAGGCCCAAGTGTGGATGCTTCAATCCCACTTAGAAGGGAGAAGAGCTGGATGGAGGACCTGGGTGGGAGAGGGGAGGGGGAGGGAAAGGGAAAGGGGAGAGCATGTATAGGGGGGATACAGGGAAGAGGCCTGGATGGCCAGGAGAATGAATGGAAATATGCAGCAGTGTGTGTCTGTGGGGGGGGGGGGAGGCTCTGGAAGGTCCCAGATACCAGGGATGTGGAAGGCTCCCAGGACCCAACGGGGACGACTTTGGCAGAAATGCCCAAAAGTAGGGAAGATGGAACCTGGGGAGACCACCTCCAGTAGATAGACATGAGCCCCATTTGAGGCATGGGGCCACCTACCCATCTTCAAAATTCTTGACCCAGAACTGTTCCTGTCTAAAGGAAATGCAGGGACAAAAACGGAACAGCTCCATTTGCAATCCATCCCAAGCGCAGGCATTAAAACTTGATACTATTACTGTTGTGCTTGCTGACAGGAGCCTGGCAAGGCTGTCATCTGAGAGGCTCTACCATCAGCTGGCTGAGACAGATGCAGATACTTACAGCCAACCATTGGACTGAGGTCGGAACCCGTATGGAAGAGTTAGAGGAAGGAACAAAGGAACTGACAGGGATTGCAACCCCATATCCTATCAACTTGAACATCAGTATCAACTAACACAGACCTCTGAGGTCCCAGAGGCTAAGCTACCAACCAAACAGCATACATGGGCTGGTCTGTGTGCTTGCTACAGATGTAGTAGAAGATTGCCTTGTCTGGTCTCAGTGAAAAAGGATGTGCTTTATCCTGTAGAAACTTGATGCCCCAGGGAAAGGGAATCAGGTGAAGAACTCATGGAGGGGAGATCAGGAAGGGTGGCAACATTTAGAATGTAAATAAATAAAATAATTAATAAAAAGTAAGAGGGGTGGGAGAGAATCTGTTTGAAGGGGTACTGGGAGGAGAGGGGGCTGATATTGGTATTGGAGAGAATCTGTTTGAAGGGGTACTGGGAGGAGAGGGGGGCTGATATTGATATTGGAGAGAATCTGTTTGAAGGGGTAGTGGGAGGAGAGGGGGGGCTGATATTGGTATTGGAGAGAATCTGTTTGAAGGGGTACTGGGAGGAGAGGGGGGCTGATATTGGTATTGGAGAGAATCTGTTTGAAGGGGTAGTGGGAGGAGAGGGGGCTGATATTGGTATTGGAGAGAATCTGTTTGAAGGGGTACTGGGAGGAGAGGGGGCTGATATTGGTATGTAAAGTGAGTAAATACATTTTTTAAAAAAATGAAAAAAATGCTTTTAGACAATATTATCACACCATCTTTATTTTTCCCTAGATACCTCTTTTAAGGCATTCCTGTATCTGTTGTAACAGTATAGTTCTCCCTTTAAATAATGGTAAGTACCAGTAAGTCAGGAATACCTAACTATAAATGTTAGCCTTTATGTGCTAACTCAACAGATACCAACCATGTTATTAAGTGTAAACTTGATATATTTTCCTAACAAACGCATTACACTTCAAACAGAACTTTCTTTGAAAGTGATTGTGATTTTAGAAAGTGTTCTAAATGATGGAAACACTCAATCAAGATTCTGGGCTACTGCAGTATAATGCTAGAATGTCCACAAAAGTCGTATTATAAATTCCTTGATTTCAAAAAGGTGATGACTTTTAAGAGATAGGCCTAGCTTTGTCTGAGATCACTAAAGACTGTGATCTTGAAGGCGACCATGAAACTAAGGTTTCTTCCCTTTATTTCTCCTTCTTTGCTGCTGTAAGTGAGCAGCTTGTTCGACCCTGAGCTCCCCACTGGGATGTGCCCACTGTCACACTACAAGACCGATAGTCCTATGTAAACACTCCTAAAACAGCACGTCAAATCACCCTGTCCTCTTCTGTGTGGATTATCTTGATTATTTTGCTATTGTGCTAGTGAGCTAACCTGTTCAAGACATTAACTTCAGTTGGTGAAAAGGCGTGTTTAGAATTAGGTCCACCTGTGCAGACTCATACACTTTGTCATGGGAAAATCACACTTCCCTATACTCCTCCGTACTGCCCTTTCATCAAATCATACACTATCTTTCTAAAGTGAAATATTTATGTTTCTCTACAGTATAAGTAGAGGAATACAGAAAGATAATTTTCTTAAATTCCTAAGAGTAAATCACAATCCACATTTCTATTGGGGCTGGGAATGAACATGAATGTAGTATTAAAATCTTTGAAAGTAAGTCTCCCAAGACTTCCCTTAGCAGCCGAATCACTTATGACCTGTACGTTTAATTTTTTTGTTTGTTTTCTATTTTAAGACTGAGGTCTTTAATAAACAGAGTATTAGCTGGCTCTTTTTGCAACAGGCTGTGATTATAGTGTCTTAGCTGCCTTACAACCTGTGCCAATCTCAGTTATTATGTGTTAGTATAGAAGAATCAAAACACCAGGACATAGACATTTGCAAAAAACTGTTTAGTACCCTTAGATTCAGTAATCTGGCACTATATATTTATCTATTTAAATCAATATGATATAGTAGCTAATCTTATGTGGAATTCTAGTTTATTTTATCCCTGTTTTTCATTTTAAAAATTCGCCTTATGTTTTGCATACACATGTATACATATACTGGAAATAGCAGGAATATGTAAAACACATACATAAAATGAATCCAACTATGTCATATACTGTTTAACTATGTTATATGAAAAGCTTTATTATATCAATGCTTTAAATGCATTCTTGACATAGAACTAGAAATTTGAAATAAGCATATTTTTTCTGTAACCATATAATTTAATTGAAGTTTACATATTTGACCTCAATCCTATGCAAAACATATCGAAGGAATCAAGGTCTATACCATATTTATACACCATAAATACTCATATGCTTTAAACTAGTACCACCAAAGTAGGTATTGCATACAAGTTAAAATCAAAGAAAGAAGAAAACAAAAAATTATAGCAGAAATCAATGAACTATAAAATAGACAACCAAGAAAATAAAGGCAAAGCTGAATCTTTTAAATAACGAAACAGAATAGTTTTATATGTGTTAAATAAATGCACATCTATTGGTGCTTTTTGTATTTTAAGTGTTTCTTCCCATACATATGCTGTAATTTAGTGCAAACTGTGTTTTCACTAAAGACTGTACTCCTGGCATTTTCACCTGACACAAGTCACTTGTCACAGTTAACATCTACTGAGAGCCACAGCTTGGCTTCCTTCAGTGCGGCTCTAACGCTTGGTCACTAAATGCTTCTATTCACTATAATCTTCCCCCCAAGATTTTGTTTTAGATGAGTTTCTTATAAGAAGCAACACACACACACACACACACACACACATTTCTTTCTTTTTTTTTTTTAATTTACATTCCCAATGGTTTCCCCTTTCCCATTTCCTCCCTCCCCGAAAGTCCCATAAGCACCCTTCCCTCCCTCTTTTCCCCATTCAACCCCTTCTTGTTTCTCTGTCCTGGTATTCCCCTATATCCAGTCTTTCCAGGACCAGGGGTCTCTCCTTCCATCTTCTTAGAAATCTATTGATATGCAAATTGTGTCTAGGGTATTCCAAACTTCTGGGTTAACACACTGGCATTTCTTAAAGCTTAAGCTATTTATATCTTATGAAATAACCAATGTTAATTGTGGTAACTGTCTGGTCTTTTATATCCTATGTAAAATGCCTCACGACCAAAAGGCAGCAGCAACTGTGATGTTAGCCATCAGAATGTCTAATACACATTTGGAATACGTCTTTCTTTGAACGTTTAAAAATGAACCATCATTTGAGTGTGACAAGAAAAATACCAACTTGACAATACCTAGAGACCTATCTAGCTTTTCATTTCTGTGTTACCTGAAATCATAACCAGTAACATCTGTACAACTGCTATCAGTTCCTCAACTCTTCAAGTGACAATTCTAATGAGGTGGTAGAATGTCACTGCCTGAGTCAGAATGGGAAGCTTCACTATAACATTTGTATGACATTTCACCAAAGAGTTTGGTAGATGTTGCAATTATGTGTTCTCAAATCAAACTCCATTCCTGACCATGCATGTGTCCCAATTTTTAGAACCAGTCATCTATATTCTTGTACTACACTCCAAACTTGCATTTCCCACTCATTTTATCATCCTTTTCTTCCTGGAGAGGAAATAATCCTCCAGCTCTACCCTCTGGCTCCACAGACATTTGCATTCTTTCTTGCTATCACTCAAATATTGGTTCCTTAGACAACTTCTTCTTGAATTAAAATGAAAATAAGTCTTCTATTGTCTTTCTCTTTGTATTTTTAGACTAAAACCAGTGCCTATTTCTTTAGGTTATCTATAGATAGATAGATAGATAGATAGATAGATAGATAGATAGATAGATAGATAGATAGATAGATAGGTAGGTAGGTAGGTAGGTAGGTAGGTAGGTAGGTAGGTAGGTAGGTAGGTAGGTAGGTAGGTAGACGGATGGATGGACGGACGGACGGATGGACAGACGACTGACTGACTGGCTTACTCCCCACTTCCTTTTGCTTCCTTGGTGCCTTCATTCTGTTCTATGAAGCCCCTGAAAGTTAGCATAGATCACTAAAGGAGACTTGTAACTGGATTCTTTTCTAGCCTCTTCTCGCTACTGTTATACCAAGAACACTTAAAAGGTCCTCGTACTACATGCCATATTTCCTTTTGCCAAACCCAGAAGCAACAGTGCTCAGAGTATGGATGACATCAACAGGCACCTCTCCACTGCTGACATCCAGTCTCCCTGCCCCTCGGGTCAGACATGCCATGTGTTACTGCGTTATCCTTTTTCCTCTTCCATTTCATAAATGTCTTATTTCCTTGATTTTCAATATTATATTTCCTTTAATCTTCCTTTCTAAGAATGTTTTCAAAGCAAGAAAGGTCAGTGCCTGAAGTGTAGAACCAAAGTCAGCCTTAGAGTGTCGACTAAAGAAAAAGGCGCAGGAAACAACGCCAGGTAGATGCGTTGATCTGAAGTAAATGAATTTATAGCATTTTTAACCACTTTTAGACAGTATTGTTGAGAAGTTAGTGGGGAAGCACTGTGATGAAGAGCTTGCCTAGCAAGCACGCAGCCTGAGTTTAATTCCTAGAACTACAAAGATCAGAACAGTTATCTATAAGCAAAAAGTATACTTACCATATACTGTAATATTTATTGTATGAAAGAAAAAACTCTTAGAAAATGGCAGCATAGAAATGGCAAAGGGAAGAGAAGTCTGCTGCTCTCTGATGTAACTCCAGCTGAGAGCAGACCAGGAGTGAGCCAGACACTGCAGTCTACACACGACTTCCAAAACAACAGGCACGACTAGTAAGATTATAACAGGAAAAACGGAACCAGAAATACTGAACAAGTCACAAAAGAGGTAGCCAAAGAGAAAGGCAAAAAAGACAATCTAAAAATCAGACAGATAACTGTCAATAAATGAATTAAATGGAAATAGCTATACATCACATTTCATTAAGTCTTATGTTATCCAGTGAATAAGAAAAAAAGAATAAACTACATGCTGAAACAGAATCTACTTATTTATAGTTTAATAGATAAAAGTAAAATGATGAGAAAAGACATATTACACACACACACACACACACAGAGTGTATACTTAATAAAAGAAAATCGATAATTAACCTATGGGTTAAAGAGCAAATTCATCAAGATAGAGCAATCTTAAATTTAAGTGTACATACAGCCAACACTTCAGTACAGAGAGTGGGCTGGAGTGCAGCTCAGTTGCAGAGCACTGGCCTTGCATGTATAAAGCACTGGGTTTGAGCAGGATCACTGAAAAAAATTAAAAAAATAAACAAAACCAAAAAAGAAATGCAAAATTAAAAAGATGTTTACAATCGTGGCTGAGGATTTCAACAACTGCTTGTCAGTAACTGATGGTACCAGTACACAGAAGGATGCTGACGACATGAACTGCACCATCTGCCATCTTCACAGAACATGTGTCCCATATCCATAGACGCATCTTGGTAAAAACATGTTATAGAGGAAAAGCAGAATCTGTGCTTTCTTCTCCTCCTCCCCCCTCTGTCCCTGATAATTTAAAGTTTTCATTTTATAAAAAAACTTTATTATTAAAAAAAGGCACACAACAGAAATTAACCAAGAAAACTCAATGAACTTTTAAATTCAGAACAGCCATTCAGTTCTTCTTCACCCCTATTATTTATTGTTCTTTCTCTCTTCTCTTCACATTATATAAAAAAAAAATATTTAAAAAATTTAAATTAAAGTGCATTTTAAAACCAAAGAAACAGACTGAACAGTCCCTAGCATAGTGGTTCTCAAACTTATAAATGTTGTGGTCCTTTAATATAATTTCTGTTACAGTGGTGACCCTAACCATAAAATTATTTCATTACTGCTTCATAACGGAAACTTTGCTACTGTTCTGAACTGTAATGTAAATATCTGTGTTTTCCAATAGTTGTAAGTGACCCCTGCGAAAGAGTCACTCGACCCCCAAAAGGGTGGCAACATGCAGGGTTAAGAACCACTGCCCTAGAGAAAAACTTTGCGCTTAACTGAGTGATGAGTTAGTAAGAACAGCAACAACAATAACAATGTTTCACAACAATAATTATCGTTTCAACTTAAACTAGGGAAAGAAAGAAAGGTAAAGTAAACTGAAGCAGTTGAATGATGAATAATCAAATGAGGCTAGCAATGCAGCACAGTGGCAGAGCCCAGAAGGCCTTGGGTTCAAGTCCACCACCAATACAGACAGATACACATGTGTAGTAACTAAATCAAATCACAAACCCATAGAGAAAAGTCAATAAAATCCAAATTAATAGAGAAAAATCAATAAAATCCAAATTAATCTAATTCTTTAAAATCTGAAGCTGTTCTTAGAGAGGACTGAAGTTTGGTTCCCAGGCTCCAGAACCCACATGGCATGTAACATTATAACTTCTGTAGACATCTCACACACACACGCATACAACAGAGCACATATACATGTAAGCAATAAACTCATACACATAAAATAAATAATTCTTAAAATATTAAAATATGTAAATAAAGTAAAATGTGAGTCTGGTCCACTAGTGCATACCTGTAATCCAAGTACCCAGGAGGCTGAGGAGGGAGGAATTTGAGTCTGAGGCAAGAAGGCGTACATAGGAAGACCCTGTCTTAAACAGGAAGACAGGGTGTGTCGACAAAGTCATACTAGCAACACCCTTCCAGAAAAGTCTCCCAGATTAAGGGTCCTAAGATTATCAGAATCTTCTATGACTCGAGTCCGGAATAGAAGATCAGCTCTTCCAACTGTGTTTCTGTGTTCCTCTACAATTAGTTAATTTTCTACTTTTTTTTTCTTTTATAGAGAATGGTTTAGATCTGGTTTAAAGATACTAAATATGTCATCTCTATTTTACCACAAAAATTTAGAAAAACAGTTAGGCAGATCTTTATGAGTTCAAGGCCAGTCTGATTATCACAGTCATTTCTAAGTTACCCAGGGATACACTGTGAGACCCTGTCTGAAAAAAATTAATTAGAAAACAGGCATTAATTGAGGGCTAATTTATGAAATAATAAACACACAAAGCTTATTGGCAAGTAACAAAATGCCAATCTTGAAGATGTTTTATCACATTTACTTACTTGCGTGTGTGCAGAAGGGTCTGCATGTGGCAGGGCTCACATGTGAAGGTCAGAGGACAACTTTCAGGAGTAGGTAATCCCCTTCCACCATGTGCCTCATGGGGATAGAATGAGGTTACCAGGCTTGGGGACAAGTGCCTTTTTTTTTTCTTTTTTTTTTTTTTTGGTTTTTCGAGACAGGGTTTCTCTGTGTAGCCCTGGCTGTCCTGGAACTCACTTTGTAGACCAGGCTGGCCTCGAACTCAGAAATCCTCCTGCCTCTGCCTCCCAAGTGCTGGGATTAAAGGCGTGCGCCACCACCGCCCGGCGACAAGTGCCTTTTACTCACTGAGCCATCTCACTAGTCCAAGTTACACATTTAAAAAATATAAAGACTCTACAAATTTTCCAATTTTACAGTTTATTTCATGATTCATATTTCCAAAATTCTAGACTTGTTACTACTAACTTTGTTAAAATTGCTACTGTTATCAGAAGATCTGAGAGCTGGTGTTATGGGTGCTGTGGTAAGGTCATTCCTGACTATGTAAGGCTGTTTGAAAATACCAGTTCTCTACCAGAAAAGCAGGACACTTATAGAAAGTATGAGTCCATGGTAAATCTATTGTTCATAAAAACTGACATTTTGTGATCCTATGTCTTATCACAAGCTTTATACTTACAGATAATTTCTTTATAGAAATTTCATAAAGTTCCATTTTGGCTGCTTCTTTCCTTGTCCAATTTCTATCCTCAAAATTTGGATGCCTGGTTATCTTAACTGTAGGATTATCTTTACTCTGGACATATGTAGTCCAGGCAAAGCATCTCTTCATGGACACATCCCTTGGTTTCAGTGTTGCTAACAGCCATTCCATGTCACCATCTGAACACTAAGAAAAGCCAAGCTCTACACAAATGCTTCCTCACAGGACTGACAAGTTCCTTTTGTACGTTAGTAGTACCACAATGCATCCTTACCATTGTCTTTTAAAGAAATGTTTCCTTTCTTCTTTCTAGGTCTATTTATTTTTATTTACTTTGTATGCATGGTGAGGGGATGAAATGCAGGGACCCACACATGCCAAGCAAGAGGCCTGCCACTGACCACACACCCTGCCCTCTTGTTCTTATGGAAGAGTACTTTATGGACAGGGTATGCTTGAGGGATGATATTAAGTTGCACTTTATAGTGTTTTCTGTCAGAGAGTCCTTGGCCATGTACCACCTGTAGCTCTTCTGTGGTGGAGAGTCACGATGAAGGCAGAGCACAGTTTCGAAGCCTTCTTAGTGCACATGCATCTCGTGAGGACCACCACTAGTGATATAAAGTGGATGCAATTACCTATCACAGCATTTCAGAATGCCCCTGAGTCTCATAGAGGCTGTGAAAGATCTAGCACATACCACAGTGCTTTCACATGTGAGAAATTCTAAATATGTGACTTGAGTGAAAGTGGAGCTTTGAGCAAAGTGTTTAAATGGACAATTATTTTAAATGTTTAGTTACAGGAATGGGAAGAAAATCACCATATTTCCCACTGCCAACAACATTATATAAAAATGAAATACCCAGTTGTCTCCCATGTCATTTGTACTGTGATCCTCCAAAGGGGCTCAAGGAGAAAAATATTTGGCATCAAACAAAGATGTTTCAGATAAAAATAAGGAAATCTAAAATGGCTAGATGAGACAAAATAATTAGATAAAATTTCTAAGTAGATTACTGTATTTCATCAAATTTCCACATTAAAATTTTATATAAGGATCAGGAGAGCCATCTCATTAGGTTAAGTACTGGGCTCATAAATACCAGGATGTGAGTTCAGATCTCCAGTGTCCATGTACAAAGCCGCATGTGGCAGCACACAGTCCTCCCTCAGGGGCTCATTCCCCAGCCAGGCCAGCCTGGTCTGCGAGCTCCGGTTCAGGGAAAGAGACGGCAGGAGACACCTGACTTCAGTCCCTGCCCCTCTATATGCATGCACACATACAGAATTACGCAAGCATTTTAAAAACAAAATCAGTGTTTGTATGAAGAAATGTCCAAAGGCAAAGTAGATTTCAAAACTGGTAAAGGCAGGCATGTGTCATAGGAAGTCTGGAGCCCAATGCTGGGGCCCATACTAGGGAGCCGTTGTGAGCCACTGTGCCTGAAGGCGGCCCGAGAACGCCAGCTAATTCCAGAAACAGGCTGGCTAAGTGTGACACAGTCTAAAGAATGAGCAAAAGTCAACATGGAAAATGCACATTACAATAAAAGTAAGGAAACATAATTGGTAGCAATCTTTTACAAGTAACAGAGAGAATTTAAATAAAATCATAGGTTTGTTTGTTAAATACTAAAACTTCTTTCTGTAAATTTTCAACATAACTTCAATTCCAAACCAAAACAGAAAATATCATTGTATCATTACAATTTATCATCGAGGTAACTTTCTGGGGTGCAAAGAATCTTAGAGACATCTTACCTTTTTGTCGTATACATCTTGCCAGTTTACTCCAGAAAAAAAACTATGCCTCATGATTTCCTTTGCATCGTCGGGCCCTCCACCAAGGCTGTAAGAATAGAAAAAAATTAAATGAAGAAGTTTTCGTAGAGAAAATTTAGTGTGTTTAAATAATTTTTGAAATGTATAGTCATAAAAACAAAAACTGAATAATGCTAAGTAATAATACCCTTAGATGAAGTTAGTAAAAGACAAAAAGGCTTTGGAGAGAGGCCTGAAGAGGCAAGGGGCTTTGGCCATCTGAGAGAGGGACAGGGTAACCAACAGGTGACCAGCTCCAACTGGACAGCACCATGTATAAGAAAGGGATGCTTCTACCACTGTTCCATTTTAATGACTCAAATGTTCTTTTGTTAATGTAAATTCTGATGTAAATAAGTGGTTAGAAAATGATCTGTGATTCTAGTGTAGTTATTCACAATACTGGGGAAGTTGATGCAGGTACATCTCTGAATCTGAGGCCAGCCTGGTCTATACAGTAAGTTCAAAGCCAACATGGTCTACAAACTGAGTACCATAACAGCCAGGGCTACACAAAGAGACCAAAAACCATGAGTGTCCCAAAAAGAACAATAAAACTATCTCTGGACATCACCATCCCATATAAAATCTCACAGATTATTATATTCATATTTCAAAAGAATGATATAGAAACATTATTATTATCAATAAAATATCCTTGTAGTCCAATTTGCTATACAATTCAGAATATAAAAGTTAAAATTACACCCTAAGTTTAAAGTTATTTTTATTTAAACAATATGTGACTTGATAAGAAAAAACAAGTGTTTTCTGGTTTCTATGGTTCAATTTAGTATATATTTATTAAAAAGAAAATACATATGAAAAATAATAATGGAAGAAAGGTAACAAAGAAACAAGAAAAAAAAAGAGTAAAAAGGAAGGAAGACACTGAAATTGGGTCTAACACAGGGAACTCTCTTTGGACTTGGTCATGCACAGGTGCATATACATGATTGAGTTTATTAATAATTTTTACTGTTATAAGGATGTAATGCATAATATATACAAAAAGTATGGAATGTTTCCATTATAAACCAGACACAAAATTTTCACAGAAAACCTTTAATTTATGCTCAATTCCAAATTCGACTATAAATGAGTATGATCACCGGTTAGTTGTGGCATGTTTGCTTTGTTAAGCCAGAAAAGAAAGTGACCCGAGAAACCGCAAATATGAGTGCTTGCTGCCTGCTGAGCTCTGTCCGTGAACAGACCTTACCTACCGCTGCTGCACTGACAATGTCACAGAAACCAAGAGCTCTTCAACCGAGTCTGCACTACTAACCCTTCCTCTCTCATTTTCTGAATTCTAAAGAATCAAAGCACCCATCAAACACTGACCTAGAGGGCTGGCCAATTTTGGTAATAGGAATGATACCCTAAAGGCCAGATTTCAGAATAACATAGTTGAAAATCAAATCACTATATATTGTTTCCACATGGACACAACTCAGAAAAACAAAATAACAGTAACATGGAACAAAAGCATTAGAGTGATAAGTTGTGACTTAGTACTTTGCTTTCATTATTCTTGATTTAATTAGCATAATTTGATAAAAAAGAATGACTAATAAAATGTATAGTTCTCAACATCTGTAGAAATCTAACAGCGAGTTCTGGCGATTTGATGCATACCAATATTAACACACTACTAGGCAGAGGGAAACACAAACAGCTAGAGAAAGTAAGTAAGGACCAGCTCTGTGGAACTCTGGCTCCCAGACAGAAGGGACGCATTGCCTAAGGAGAACCTAGCTCCTCTGACATAGTCAGGATGATCCCTGAAGCAATCAGTAAATTCACGATTAGCTTTGGTGTTAATTGCAAGAAAGCCTTCTCTAGAATCTACAGAGGATTCTTTAAATAAACTCCTAAACTCCACTCCAGAGATGAACACTAGAGGCTGTATAATATTGTAGCAGAGTTCATATCTGGAACTTTCAGTCTGGTGATTTTATTTAAGGTTTAGCCTCTGACCCTACACTCACTGTTCTTCCAATTATGCTACTCTCCCCTGGTAGGCGGCCAACTCCTGGGAGGGCAGAGAACAGTACTGGATTAACAGTCATTCTAAGCTTCCATTAAGAGACAAGAAAAGCAGAAAATACCAAAATGTTTTTTTTACTGAAAAGAATTTAATATTTCAAAGTATAAGTAAAACAAATATGCATAAAAATCAGCACTCTTTTTTCCTACACAGTTTAGTTTGTATAGTATAGTTTACAATACTGTTTGCATTGGATGTATACTTGAGAGGATAGAGTAGAGAAGCAGCCATTCTACAAGTTTAAAAAAATATATCAATCCAGATTCAGTTATTCATTTTTGTGTAAAACCTCAGTACTTTTGCAATAGATTGGCTTAGGATGTAGCTACCATGTTTGTGAAAATACATTATATACTGCCTGTGAACTCATGCAATGCCTAAGATTACAGTTGTAGAGTGAATTTTAGAAGCTGAAATCTATTAGCACAAGCTTCTTCAAAGTGTGAAGCTGTCAAAGACTTCAATGTCAATGGCTCCTTAATATACAACTTAAAGACTTCAAATGATGTCAAAATACGCTTTGAACTGACTTATTTATGCTTACAATTATTAAGCTCCCAACATCAGAATGCCAAAAAACCTGTAGCTTCCATGTGTTCGTAACTAGGAACATCACAGAATTTCCATTTCCTATAGTGCTGCATCCACCATGAAGTGATGCTTTTTATGTAAGCTGCACTAAGCGATAAAAGTAAGACACAGAGTAACAGAGTAAGACATAGAGTAACAGAGAAAAAGAAATAAAGTCCAATGATGGCCAATGGTTGATTCTTTGGTAGAACTCAAAGCAATTCAATAAAGGATATCAGAAAACTTTAGGCATCACTTAAAGTAGCTCAATGAAAGGAGTAAGTCAGTGTCTGTTTATGTGTTCTGGAGGCTGAGGCTGGCTTGATTTGCTCCCTAGACTGTTAGGTTTCCCAGCTTTCTGTCCCGGGCCCTCCTCTTCTTATACTCTTTCAGTGCTACTTTTCTGCCTCTAGTTACCACTTGAAGTCAATGGACACCCAAACCCATAGTTGGCTACGGTGGCTCTTCTAAGCACTGGTTTCATTTCTTCTTGATCCTTACTTGACATTTCTATCTAGGTTTCCCAGAGAAACCCAGATTTGGTTTATTTAGTTGCTCTCAGTATCCACCACTACAAGCCTCTGCCTTTGCTTCTGCTCCATACGTCAGTCAGATTCCATATGTCAACTTCCTTACCGTTTCTACTTACTCTCAAAATTGTATACATTTTTTAAAACCTTGGTTTCAAAAGGAACCTACTTTATCTAGGAATTTTTGCCTGTTACTTGTTTCAAAGATACGACGCTCTACGTTGCTCAGGTTTGTCTCAAACCCGAAATCCTCCTGCCTCAGCATCTATTTGCCATGTAGGTTTTGTAAAGTGTTCTGCCTTGCTCCCCCTTACTCTTCTAATCTACAACTGCCAGGGTGACCTCCTCATCACATGCTTCTCATGACACCATCTCTCTCTTTAAAGCATTTTTCTGGCTTCTCATCCTTCCATGACTAAAGTTTATTTTCTATGAAACATAAGATTCTTAAGATCTAATACTCCTGCTTCATCTTTCAATGTCACCCACTCATACTCTGCAGCCTAGTCACTGAACTTCTCAGGGACCATGTTCAGGTGCAATTCTATTTCACAGGTAAACAATGCCTAAATGGCTGTGCAAATCTCGAGGCCTCCCAGGGTCAGCTCAGGTTCTCAGAGTCTCCATGGCTAGGCTATAATTTCTTGAGCAGTAGTACATAATTTGGCCTGAGAATATGAAGTGCAGGTTTTTTGACCTTTGTCTATAAATGTCTAAAAAGACTTGTAAATGTTATTATTATCTTTGAGCTCTCGATTCTTTATGTAGCAGCACAGAGGTCTGACTGCTCTGTACTTTATATAAAGGGACTTCATAAGCCTGCATCATCTTTTCAGTCTTGGAAAGGAGAAAATATGCACTAGTGCTCTAACATTCTTGACATTCACCTAACATATATTCAAAAGGTCCCAGCTATGTGCTATCTGTAGAATGGGAATGAATGAGTCACAGTAGATAAACGAATGAGACAAAAAAACACAAGGAAGACTGTTTCGTCACCTCTTACAGAGACAACCACATAAGAAAGAATATGACCAAAGATATATGGCAGAGTCAGAATAAGATGGGAAAACATTCATTGCCCTTGAAAACAAGTCAAAGACTAGATTCTCCCTACCCCCCAAAGAGATGAATTGGTGCTGCGTAAGCACAACCTTCCAGCAAATGCTGCTCTTACATAACTGTGACCTAATCATCTTGAATGCAACACATCTCAAGACCTATAATGAGAAGCTGGTGTATACAAGATGCATAAGAAACACAATGCACACACTGGGAAATTGGTTTTCTATTCCTATTCCATATGAATTTTCATTGAGAGCATGGACAAATCACTTCTGTACATGAAATGTCTATTATTATCTACTTGATCTACTTGATTTACTCTGCAGTAAAGTACTGGAATGGAGGGAGGATGGACAAAAAATATTTTATAACTCTAAGGAAACACTACAGTCACTAAGAATGCTCAGTATGATTTTTGAATGGTTCTTGACAACACCAAGTGTTGGTGAAGTCTTTTTGCTATGTGAGTATTTCTGCTGAAAGCAGTGAGACACTCTTAAAAACTTGTTGTCTTTTAAACTCACTTTTTTGTTATGTGCATGAGTGCTTTACCTGCATACATGCATGTTTATCATGTGCATGTCTGGTGCCTCAGGAGGTCAGAAGTGGGTGCCAGAGCCCTTGAGCTGGACTTGCAGCGAGTTGTGAACAATTAGGTGGATTAGGTGGGTGCCCAATCCAGATCCTCGGCCAATGCAGCCAGTCAGTGAACCACCTACACCATCTCTCCAGTTCCACGTTCTCACAGAGTTAACACTAGATACCTACAGTGGCGACTATTACTAAAATAGACAAAGACTAAGCTCTAAGAATTCACATACTTCTTTCACTCATTAACTGAATCTCTCAAATATATGTTAAGTATGAATCATAATACAGTGTAACAAAACACTAGGTAAGGTGTTCTGGACAACCAAAAACATATGAAGTTGTCGATCCTCTAGATGCCTGGAATTTAATGACCTTTAAGAAAGTTCTGATACTCGGGGAAAGTCAATCAATCAATCAATCTCAATCTCTCTCCCCCCCCCTCCTTCCCTCCCTCCCTCCCCCCTCATTTTCTCCCTCCTCTCCATTTCTCATTGAAAACAATATACACACATACATTAATATGTCTCTCTGACATTATAGGATGCTTTATATTCAGAAGACATTTGACATGTATCCTGTGAGTATATTGAGAATTAATAGATAAACTGAACAAAATAGAGTGACTGAGCAGTAAAGACTTTAAGAGAGCTTAGGTCATAACTACAACATTTCTGTAAAAACACAATTATGGTGTCTTGCTTTTAAAATAAATTTTTTTAGCAATATTGGGGAAAATTTTAAATAACAAAAGATAGAAATGTTAACAGAGATTACTGAGAGGATAGAGTGGAAACAGCTTCTCTTTCTTTGATGTGAGTCCGTAGGAATATGAAGCTCTAGAGACTCAAAGAAGAAAAGGGAACCTCCTACCCAATAAGATCAAGATTTAAGATCTTGTTAATAATCAAGAAATTGTTTTCTCATAGTACAAATAAAGAATTTCTAAAAAGTTCTCATATGATAAGTTTCTATAATACTTTCAAGTAAAGAAATAGTTGATGAATTTTTAAACTGTTCTATATTATGCATTCATAAGTAAGTCATTTCTCAGTGGAAAAATGTTTATACCAAATACAATGCTTCCTGAAGTCAGGCATATTTGAATTAATTTTCACAAAACACTCTAACCAATTCATCAGTAACTTATGGACCATTATTGAAGCTTACCGTTTATTTGGATCCTTTATCAAGAGCCCTGAAAGCAATGATTTTGCATCTGAAGAGAGTGTTCGGGGGAATTTAATGTCTTCCATTAGTATTAATTCAAAGAGTTTCTCGTGATCCTGGTTGTAGAAAGGCAACCTCCCACACATCATTTCATACATGACAACACCTAGGCCCCACCAATCCACGGCTCGGCCATAGTCATTATCTTCTAATACCTAGAAGTAAAACCAGAAAAATGACAGATTTTTACAACAACAGCAGCAGCAGCAGCAGCATCACCACCAAGATCATCATGAGAAAGCTTATTATATAGTCTTGGCTGGCCTGAAACTTGCTATGTAGACTAATCTGGCTTTGAATTCATAGAGATTTGTCTGTATTCCTCTGGACTGCCATGTCCAACCCATGTAAATTAACTTTGAAAGCATTATCCAAAAGAAGTGAATTTTTTTTTATAAAAATATAATTTCAAATACTTATACAAAGCAGTTAACATATATGCATAAACATTCAATATACAAAAAAACCCAAGAAAGATCACGAAAAGTTTATTAAAATAAATTTAAAATACATCTGTATCTACAACATCAACTGAAGTGCATCAGATACTAGTTTGCTTATTATCTCATAGGTCTATTACATTTTACATTCTGATTCCCTCCAACAACTTAAAGTGAGGCCATGCTGGAGATAAAGCAAATATTGTGCCGTATACATTTTACTTTTAAAAAGTAAGTTTAAAATAAGAAAGAAAACAGGACTGAAAGCTGGCTCAGTGGCTTAGAGTACCTGGGACTACTGGAGAAGACCTGGGTTCCACTCATAGTACCCTCATGATGGCTCACAGTCAGTGTAAGAAGATCAGGCACCCTCTTCTGACCTTTCTGGGCACCTGGTACCCACGATGATGCATACATATACAGAGGCAAAATACTTATACACACAAATAAGTCTAAAATAAAATTTAAAGGCAACAATACAAAGCAAACTGTGAAAGATGAACACACCTAACAATTGTAAGAAAGATCATTATACGGTATAGCAAGCAAATAATAAATATGACAACTTTTAGAAGTCCTTAAACTCTTTCAGAAAATAAATGAAATGAGTATCAATATTTACTGTTTTGAATTATAGTATCCTTTTCTATCTGAAGCCTTCGAAGCAATAAACTTTATCGAGGCATAGTGGCGCACACCTTTAATCCCAGTTCTTGGGAGGCAGAGGCAAGTGGATCTCTGAGTCAGAGGCCAGCTTGGTAAAAACAGTAAGTTCCAGGACAGCCAGAAAAACCCTGTCTCAAAAAAGAAAAAGGAAAGGAAAAGGGAAATGATGGGATCTTTGTGATATATGTCCTTATATATACTTTTCAAAATATATAAGGTGTAAAACAATTTAGTTAATAACGGCATAAGGGTATCATTTTGGTTACATTGGAAGAGCCTCTCCAAATCCAAAGATGACCATTTACTATGACCACTGACCCCTGTGGAGCTGCAACTAGAGCCCAAGGCCTCCTGTATGTTTTCACTAAGCCACACCCTCAACTGCAAATGTGATTCTTGTTCAACGGAATGTTCCTCATCCACAATGTCCTCTGCTTTATTTACATAACTACATTAGAACTGACACTAAACTTTAGTTTATTTGACCCTTTCAAGCTTTGAGGAAACCTGTTCTAGCATATTAATTTTATCAATTAACATTCATATTTTGAATTAATCAAGTGCTTTATTGATTTTTAGCCATTTCTGACAGTCACATTAAAGTTACTATGACAGGCAGGAATATTTAAAGACTATGGAGAGAATTTCAAAAACTCAAGTCATACTGTTTTATTGGGTTTAAGAACCTAAAAAAATACTCTGTAACCTAAGATCACAAATCTAGTTACTGTGAGTAAAGAAAATATTTTCTGAAAGAGAAACATTTGAAGAGTTTTTAATAGAAAAAACATTCACATTTTTCGTATCTGAGTAAGTAATATGGGGACAAAAAAAAAAATAGAAACTAAGGAATGGAGTCAGGAAGCCTACAGAATCCTCTCATTTCTTAAAGGAAATACAGTCTGTACCTTTTAAAGTAGCTGTGACTGTTGAATAACTCATTAGTGAGGTGTACTGTTTTCTGGACATTTATCTAACCGATACAGGATTTTACCCAATAATAAAACAAAACAAAAATCTAACTAATCTTTAACTGCATTCCTACAACACCAACAAAACAGTGGCATACATGAAAAGGAGCCAAATGTGGTTTTTAACCTCCTTTTTCATAAAACCATAAAAAGCATAAAAGCTGGATTAACTGCCTTCTGAACCCACATTTCACCAGCCGGGTTCTCATCCCCAGCTGGCAAAACTGGCAATCCTTTATTTTTGTTTAAATGCCTGGTTTTCAGCCAGACGGGTAGGAGTACATAAAATGAAGGTTTTCATTTTGAAGAGAAAAAGCAACTAAAAATTCAGAACTGCACTGTAAGAAAATCTATTTGATAAAACAAAATAATTCCAGTTAGCTTTGTAAAATAACCACCGATTCTCAATATAGGTAGTGTTGAGTCTGGCACGCGAATCTTCACTGATAATGCAGACGTAACTGGAACTGTCTGTGCATTGCCTTGTGGTCAAGACTGACGCAATGCATTGTGTTATCAACATGTAGATTTCAGCATTGCTGAGAATGCACCCTAGAGCATAGCAAGAGTCTTAAGAGGCTTTGCTATCAACTACAAAGATTTTATGTAACTTATGAAGTAAAATGTCCAAGAAATAGAAATAAAAATGACTATTATACACACAGACACACAATATCAAACACGTTCCACTATTCAGCTATTTTTTCTCTTAAATAGAATGCTTTAAAAATGCAATTCTGTGAGACAGTCTCAATTTTCCAAATCAAGTAAATTATTCCAAATACAAGTCCTTTGTATTATTTTTTGGACAAAAATTTTCTTTGTTACTCAAAATACTTCTTTTTCTAAAATTCTAGTAGCATGTAAAATTTGTGCTCTTCAACCTAATTGTTAAAAAATCTCTATGGTTTCTTCTAATGATGACTTTCCATAGCAAACTAGCTCACCAACTTCATGATCACTGCGAAGGTGAGAAGGGATCAAAGACAGTGGTCTAAAGGCGTAATAATAGAGAAATCCACTTCTACCGCCTTCGACTTAATCTATTATCAATTCATCAATTTCATGATCACTGCGAAGGTGAAGAAGGGATCAAAGATAGTGGTCTAAAGGCGTAATAATAGAGAAATCCACTTCTACCGCCTTCGACTTAATCTATTCTCCTTTTAGGCTGTAACTGCAGATCAGAACATACTCCGAGAGAAGAAATCAGTAAAAGATTGATATTGAAAACGACCTAAGTGTCTTTTGCCTTAAAGCGACATAGACTTTTACCCAAAATTCTAAATGTAAGCAGAAATGCAGACATCTAGGCTGACTTACATCTTAACCTTAGATAGCCTATTCACTCAACACAGTTCCTGCAAAGACAAGGGACAAAAGAAGACGGACTGAAAGTGAATATATTCCATGAAGTGAGGAGAGACCACACCAAATAGAAGTCAAATAGCACAAACTCCAGGAAGGAGGCTGAATTTCAATTTCACTACCAGAACCCAGAAACTGCTTTATTCTCAGACATTAAAACACAAACAAACCAAAAAAAGAAAAACAAAAACAAAACCCGAATATTCAAGCAGGTAAATTAACATCAGACATTTGGTAACATCTGATGAAAATACTTGTACTTGTTTTAAAAAGTCTGGTAAGTAAACAAGCAAATAACAACAACAAACCCAATTCTTAATCTACAAATATGCTCTTAAACAATTACTAATTTTGAAAGATGACATTAAGTAACTGTACTTCAGAATGACAACATCAACTAAATGTTTCAATATTCATATAATAGGAATTTTCAAAAGCATTTCATTCCAGTATTATTTTGCCAAGAAGGATTTATGGGAAGAGTGAAAGGACACCTTTATCAGTTTGCTACTCAGGCCAAACAATGCGCTCAAGGCTAGCAATTATAAGGAGGCAATGCATGCCCTGGAGTGGCTTGCTGCTCAATCAATAATCCTGACAGAACAGATGGGAGAAAAATCAAACATCTAAACAAACTGTCTACACACCTATGTTGTGAAAGTAAACTGTGAACTCGGATGAACCAATTACCACTTTTTCAATATTTTTTCTGGTAGCCTCACTTTTCAGGTAACTGATATGTTATTTATGTATCTATACTTCTATAAAGGTTTTTTATATGTTTTTCACATCAATGGTATTTGATAAAAATGACAAGTTTTCTTATTCAGATTTTAAGAGATAATAGTTTCGAGAGGAGTATATAGTTCATAAGTCTGAGATTCAGTTTGTCAATACTTTTCATATTGCTATTTTATATAGCTATTATAATTATCGACCTACTGCTTTAATTCTTAAGATACACCATCTGTAGATATCATATGCAATTTGCTCTAAGTTTTATATGTTTTTTGTTACCTCCTTACATGTAAAATTGACTGCTAACATCACAATTCCAAAAGCAAACCAAAGTCAGAACAGGAAAATCCCTTAAGAAAAAAATCTAAGTATATACAATATTGAGAATTAAATCATACATGCATATATCTTCCTACAGTTCTCTATACTGCTTCTTTATCACAAAGCAACAGACATTAATGAATTCCAAGAAACTGGGCCATGTGACTCAAGTAAAAATAGGCATCATTAGTATTCCCACTTAAGGTTACTGTTTTTATATCCTCAGCATTCAGAGAATTTACAATTTTGTGCTTCAACTGAAATCCTACCAAATAGTCTGATTCATCACATTAAAAAGAAGCTTTTATGAAATGTAGCTAGCATAAAAACTCATAATGTCTAAACTAGTAAATGGCACTAGTTGTAAAAGTTGAAGGGCATTTATTCTGTTTTACTTCACTTTTAAACAATGTCCAATTATTGGACAAATAGTGATAACTGTTAATGCTACCCATAATAGGTCCATAGTAAAGAAATAAATTAAATCAACAAGGCAGCTCATCTGATAGATGTTCTTAAATATGAATTCTAACTATTGAGCAGACAATAACTAGAACTAATTACTGTGCCCCTGATGAGACTTAAATTTACTTAACTTCCCTTTAATACTGGAGATGACATCTTTTCAGACAGCCAGAAAGAGAAAGGGACAGGTGTTGGAAAAATTATTCATAATTAAATAAAATGTTAGCATTCAAAACAATGTTAGTTAAGTAACTCTTTTTCATAAAGCTTAGGAGTCTAAGACTAATGTCATAATTTGTAAGACTACAGCAGATTTTACTCAAGGGCTACTCTGAATGTGACTATGTCCATTACTGGTTTTGCCTGCAGATTAGAGATGTTCATGTAACTGGCCACATTCATTTTCACTATGAGCCCTAAAGACAATACTGGAAGAGTCGACTAGATGCTATCCTCACATTTAATCCTCACTGATAAAAATTTTATCAGGTTTATTTCTATCTGCCCCCTTCCCCTACATTACCTCATACTCATCTATTCCATGATTCTACTTACTTCTTATAAAGTTAGTGTATATTTCTAATTTTAAATTTTTATGTAGTTAATTTTTCATTTGTATTGATTTATCATAATACAAGATTTCTTTATCAAAAGTTACCAATATTCAAATGCATTTCAGATATTTTTAATAAGTTATTTCAGATACTAAACACAGATTTCAAAAAAAATTATATAGAATTCTAACAATAAATGGTTTAGAAATGGGCTCTGAAAACCAAGGAGAATGAACTGCACTTTTAGTCACAGGGGCCCACTCTTTACATTTAGATAAAATAAACGTGCATACTTCCATTTTTAACAGTAACCACAGTTGATATTTTATATTTCTCAAAAACCAACTCACTTTATAATCTCCATGTTTTTTTTCTAGGTTGGTTATCAAATAGTTTTATTTTTATGCTATTACAGAAGTGTATTTCTATGGGTTCCCCAAACCACCTTCCCAACCTTGCCCATCTGTCACCATCTGCTTCTTTTTAGCATGTACTTTTTGTGTGATCACGTAAGCATGTGGAAGATAACTAACATTCAGATGATTATCTGCCGGTGCATTTGAGGACTGGGCACAATAAAAGTGAACTGCCAAAACGCACTTAACACTTTTAATTTTGTTGGGTCTTGCATGTAAGCTACATTTGATTTTCAAACTGTTTTACAGTTGGAAAGTTGAGCAGGTACTGCTAACTCAAAAGCAAAGCTGAGACTCCAAATAATTAGCACTGCATAAAATCATCTGGATTTAATAGGATCCAAACTAAATAATCAAATTTAAAAGAGTTTATATGTAATTTCTAAATTCTTTTATAAGTTTAAGGTGTTAAAACACAGCACAGACTACAAAAATAGAATATTCAAGACATCTTCTGGTCCATAATTTTTTAATGGGTTGGTTTTATTTCCTTGAATTACAAGAAAAATGAACTCATTTAAAACTGTACATATCAATGCATTTTCAGAGACGCTGCATGCAAAATGTCTAGTTTATAGGTTCAACAAAACTTAACCTAAAAAATTATTTTTTCCTATTGGTAAACTGCCACTAAAGGTATTACACTTTTTCATTATCATAAAGCAGGTAAAGAGATAAAATTTATTTAGATGTTCTCTTTTTCAATTAATGTTATTTTACTGAAAAGACTTACATTTTCTGGTGGTATTTACCACAAAATAAGGGGAGTCCATGTAAATGTAAGCATTTAAAAATAAGCTATAAATCTGATATATAGGACATTTAATAAATTGGTTTTAGGTGACATCTCGAATCCTTTTTGAGGAATCTTTAATATATATACCATCTTCCTTTAAATAGCAAACCACGGCAAACAAAAATAAATGAAAGGTACAAGAGCACACTGGAGGAAACGGAGGTTGCCACAGTCTGTCAGAAAGTGTTCACAGAGCAGAAGAAAGTACAGTGATGTGAGTCATACACAAGAGCGGTACTCAGGGACGCATCCTAGTCTGATACACGTCTGACCTCCTATCAAGGAAATATCAACATTGATAATGGTACAGAGCAGAAATGAACAGTTCAAAAAGTGGTAAACATCATCTGAAAGTAAAGAAAAAAGGCTGGTTTCAGCGTGAGATAATCTCTCTCTAATTGAGCTTGTAAATCCCACTCTATTATAACCTCTAGCTTGCAATTCACAGGGACTCCCTTACCCACAGAATTGAAACCTCTGCATTCCAACCAGGCTGTTCAATGACTGCCACACTTACATGGCATTGTGTGTACATGCACTCACAATGTGTATATTCACCAACATATATACATAAAATAATTAAATGCAATACATTTTTAAATATGTAAAAATGACTGCTTAATGATTTTTAAAAAATGGATAATCTCTTGAATACTGTAAACCATTAGAAATGACAGAACTCTGCATTCAGTGCCTAGTTTGTCATTCAGTTGATTATGTCTGCACAGAAAACAGTATCTTTGTTTCTTAGAAGATCATCTGCTTCTGGAATGTGTTTTTTATCTTCTTCAGAATAATTTCTCCTAATTGTGACATAACTAATTTGGGTATTCTAAGTCTGGTCTGCCATCATTCATTACAAATGTATAGCAAGGGCAGCTGAATGCCAAGAAACAAAGGCATTGCTTACCATGACATCCACAAAAACAAAACTTGTCCAGAAAACATGATCTTATATTTGAATAAACAAAAACATCACTTCTAAAATTTTACTCACTCTGCAACGAAAACAGTTTTAAACTCTAGCATCTATAACAGAGAAAATTACATGTTTGGCAAGACAACAATACTTGGAATATACTTTAAATATTAGCACTTATTTATAATTACTAAGCCTTTTGAAATGTTAATTTATCTCCTAGTTTTAAAAAAAAACAATACTGTAAGGCAACATGATAATACATACATAATTTATTCTAGTTTCTAATTTCTTTTGATTACTGTTTCCTGTTGGGCCATCATTCATATGATTACAGATGAAAAGTTAGGCTTTATGAGCTAGCAAACCCTAATTAGAATCTTAATACTCCTAGGGAGTATGGAGGAATAATATGATCAAAACATATTATTGACATAGACAAAACTCTCAAAGAATAATTTTAAGAGAGAAAGAGAGAGGGGAGGGGAGGGGAGGGGAGGGGAGGGGAGGGGAGGGGAGGGGAGAGGAGAGGAGAGGAGAGGAGAGGAGAGGAGAGGAGAGGAGAGAAGAGGGGAAGGGAGAAAAAGAGAGAGGAAGAGAGAGAAACGCTGCACTTCTGTTTACCCTATATCACCTTCTAACTGTATATGGACTATAAAATGACAATGAATTTCACTAAGCCTCATACCACAGGAACAAACAAGGCGACACTTGGTAACAGAAGTCCTGGTCACCTAAGGAGGCTCTCAGTGCTGTCAGTTACAGTGCCTTGCTGCACTCTGAGGGGTGCCCATTAGTCTGGGGCTCCAGTCCCTTCTGGCTGCCTTATGTGCAAAACTCTTTCTCTGTGCTGGTTTCCTCCTCCTTAGCACTCAGATCTGAGCAACTTCCTTTCCTCAATCACCTCTCTGTGCAAGATTTTGTTACCCAAATTCTTCTGCAGTGACTCCCATCTCACACGCTTCTATAAAGTGGGAGGAATACTCTATGCCAGTGCTGGTTTAACCTGGGAATGTTTACAACTGCTTCAAGAAATAAGCCTATGACCAAAGCGAAGTGGAGCTCATGAAAAAAAGGCCAGGAATGAGATGAAATATGAGTGATCTCAGCAGCATCTTTCATAAAAGCCAAACCATGGGTACAGTATGGGTGAAAGTTGTAATCTGCTAAGGGAAAGTGTCAGACCTACAAAGCTCCTTATCATATAATTTTATTTACATGAAATGTTCAGAAAAAGCTTCAAAGAAAAAGATTTACAGTGGCCTAGAGAGAAAGAATGAGAAGCTAATAAAGGTGAAGTCATAATTGGAATGATTAGAACTTGTTAGATTTACAAGTGATAGTTGCACAACTTTAAACATTTGAAAAACTAAACTGTTGACTTAAAATTTTAGATGACACGTGAACTGTATCCAAATGATAAAAAATAAAGAAATTTTTAAATGGAACTTTTAATAGTTAACAATACTGAAATAAAAGAGAAAGAGGGGAGGAGGGAGCGAGCCCAAGGTTGCTTCTTTCTCATTTGCTCCTAGGACATTTGCTAGGCCAAAGAACCCTGGCCATTTTGAAGAAGCCTAAGCCACGGGGAGGCTGTACATGCTCCTGTCAACAACCTGAATGACTCTCACTGGACACCTAGCAGCAGTGCATACAGACAAGTGAAGACACTTCTACAAAATTTTAGTCTCTAAGCAGTTACCTTGTTGATAAGTCTTTTCGCTAAAGTCACAGATGTGAACAGAACAGAAAGTCTTCACCTGTGTGGACCCATGTGCATTCTTGATGTACAGAACTCCTAGGTTACAGGAAATTGTTTCATCACTGAACATTTGAGTCGGTTGTTACACAGCAATACTAACTGGTATACTTAAGAAAGCTAGTATACCAAAGTACTTCTTTCCCTTTATCTTCCTTTCATTTTTCACTATGGAACTTAGAGCATTATGATTGATATATATACACATATGTTATATATTTTTATACACACATGTTTATATACACACATGTATATATGTTTTATACATACATAGTCTCTGTCCAATAAAATTTCCTTGAGGGTACAGTCATTTTTCATCTTGTTCTTTATATTGGCATATTACACAAAAAACCCTCGCCGGGCGGTGGTGGCGCACGCCTTTAATCCCAGCACTTGGGAGGCAGAGGCAGGAGGATTTCTGAGTTCGAGGCCAGCCTGGTCTACAAAGTGAGTTCCAGGACAGCCAGGGCTACACAGAGAAACCCTGTCTCGAAAAAACCAAAAAAAAAAAAAAAAAAAGAAAAAAAACCCTCAACATAGAAAAGACACACAACAAACATCTGAGTAAGGGTTTGAAACCTCCTCTTTATCCTTTCTTGTGAACTTCAAAATGTAAGTAAGTCACCTTTTTTCAGGTTCTTCAACACAACAATTTCCAGTAGTCAAGGACCAAATATCAACAATTACTATAATCTCTGCTTCTAGGTAAAGTCCAGGGTACTTTATAAAACTATAAATATGCTTACAGAAGTTACTCGATTATCCTATTTTAACAAATGAACCAGAAAATAAAGTATATAGAAAGAAAAAATATGATCCAATCTATTAAAAACATTACAAACTATAAAAAAATTAATTTCATATGTTTGTGGTCTTAAAATACCCCATCATATGAGTTCAAAGCAATTAAATTATTCTGGTTGAAATCTTATTTAAAAAATAGTGAACATTGCTACTTGACAAAAATATTTAAATGTTTTGAGAGACAGTGGCATTATTTCCTGTAAATTGAACTTGGGCCTACCTCTGGTGCCAGATACTCTGGTGTGCCACAGAATGTCTTCATGGTAGCTGCATCCGTGATTCCTTCTTTGCAAAGTCCAAAATCCGTAATTTTTATATGGCCATCTTTATCTAGCATCAAATTCTCCAACTGTGTGTGAAAACAGCATAATTTATTCTACAAGTTTCAACAACAAGAGAACATTTTTGAAAACTGATTAATAGGGCACTGGAAAGAGACATGGCTGTAGTTAAAAGACTATCAATCCTTACATATCCTATACACTCACATGTAAACTCTATGGTTTTTGTAAAAGTTCAAATAATAAATAACAATAAGAAAAAACTGGGTAAATATTCAATACTACTGTAAACCCCACTATAAATTAGATTTTTGTATATTATACCAATCCTGTTCATATGATTTATATGCATCAGAAAATAGTCCTAAAAAAAGAAATATAATATTAATTATCTACATTTGAGAAAAAGTATTCTGAATTGCTAAGTACAAAAATACAGTAAACATTTTTATAAATCATGAGTAAAATCTATTTTTAAATTTTCTGAATTGCACCAAACTTTAACCTTCATATCTCATCTAAGATTCACATTACATAGTAATAGATAAAGCATAAGGCAAGGAAGGGTTAGAAGAATATAGAATAACACGGACAATCATGTCATTACAAATAAATATTGTATTTGTGAGGACTATAAAGTCTTGAAGGATAAATCTTCAAATTTTTATGGTATACTAAAATGATATCAATTTTTATTAAGCAATACAAATATTTATTAAGGAGATCCTTAATAAAACAGAATTTCATACAATGACTTATATTAATAATTTGAGCAAAATTACTTTCTGAAAACATAACAAAAGCTTTAATAGTTATTTGTTACAATGAAACCAAACAAGAACCAAGAAAACTTTCTAGGTTAATATGACATCAGGCTTTGTTTCCAGTGCTGAATGGGGCACTACAAATAGGTATCAGCCCTGTTTACAAAGGAAATCCAGGAACCAGAGAGAGCCGAGTATATAAAGATACTTTCTACCCACTGGGTAGAAAGAACTGGTTCGCACAAGGTGTTTTCTGATTTCCACAGGATGCCAACACTCACTTTCTCTCTTTCCCTCCAATCCCTTTCTAAATGAATCTAATTTTTTAAAAAGAAGTTCAGCTACTGTAGGTATCTCAGATTAATTTGCATGTAAAACTTTACAAATTCATTATAAGATCAGAGTCTACTCAAACTGATCAAAATGAGTACCTAAATCGTGGGGAGAGGGGTAGGTCTTTTTAAAGATAGGGTTTTACTCTGTAGCTCTGCCTGGTCTAGACTTACTGTGGAGAGCAGGGCTGACACTCAGCTCAGAGATCCACTGGGCTCTGCCTCCTGAACTAAATTAAATCCTCCTGGATTAAAGGTGTGAGTCATCACACTTGGCCCTAACTCAGTTTTTGATGACATGGTTTTTAAGCTATTTGGTATCTAAAACAGTCACTCAAATATTTTTAGATTTATTTTAATTTTCATTTATTTTAGATTGTTTTAGATTTTAAACTTTTAGATTTATAAAAATATAAGGGTTTGGGGACTGGAGAGATGGCTCAGAATTTAGCAGTACCCAATATTCTTCTAAAGGCCTGAAGTTCAGTTTCCGGTCTTTGTGAGCACTCACAGGCACTAGAAATAGGCAGAAAGACAGACACACACACAAATAAAAAAATTAAATTTTAAAAATAAATACAAGGGCTGGAAAAATGGTTAAGTTGGTACAAGGCTTGTAATCCAAATGTGGATCCCAGGACTCACAGAAAGTGTAATCTCAGTGTCCCTGCAGTGATATGGGAAGTACAAACAAAATCCCTGAGTTCATCTAGCCTGATGCAGGCAATAATAAACAGGAGACCTTGTCTCAAACGAGGTGGAAAGTGAGGACTGACACACAAGGTGATGTGCTGACTTCCAAAGTTATATCGTGTTATGCACACATCCACACAGATACACTAAATGCACATATACACATATCACAAAGATTTTTAAAATAACTACACACAATCTAATGCATTTGCATTTTCTTATCTAGATTTCATTTCGACTCTAGGAAGAAAGCTCTAAGCAATAACACATTAGACTAGGAGATATGATTGTGGTGCTGTGCTTTGCACCATAGCTGGCTTTTAAAGGCTTCATGTTCAGCATGGTGCTGTTAGGAGAGCAGAGAAAGGGCACTTGTGTAGGGGAATTTTAACCCCCTGTTCTGGCAAGGAATAACATCCCAAGATCTAGGTCTGTGTGATCTGGCTGAAATGCAGACACACTCTTAAGTACTCACCTTTAACCCCAAACAATGAAGGTAAAGTTAATTTGTAGAAGGAAGTAGCTATGTTTGAAAGTGACATCTAACTGAGGGGCAGAAAAAATGAGGAATCAGAGGAAGAGCTGACAAAATGAGTCAGCATACACCCAACTCTCAAGAGGAAGGACGGGAAAGAGGGCAGTGCAGGGAGAGTCAGGTGGGAGCTGAGTTTGTAAGTGAGTTCTTGCAGTTCAGTGCTGGTCAGCAGAGGTAGCTGAACCCAAAGAATAGAGGAGTCAGAAGATTAGAACATGTTGCCAGGGTTAGTTTGAGGCCAAGCAGAGCAATTCGGTGAGAAGCTCAGAGAAGCCAGATCTAATCTGTCAGCTTGGAGAGGGGTTTGAGTCAAAAAAAGCTGAGTTGATTAAGCCAGCCAGAGTTCAGAAAGAACTCAAAAGGGTGAGTTTATCAGCAGTAAGCCTCTGAGAAGACATCTGAAGAATACAAGTTACTAGTATATACTTGTAGAGCCTTTAGGAAGTGGGGCGTGATGAGAGTCCTAGTGGAAGGTGGGAGTGCCCTTTTTTTCTTTGCTTTTTCACTGATGAGTTAAATCAGGTTCTTCTACATGCTTCCCTTATTTCTACCTGACATCTTTAAATCAGAGGTCTAAAAGCAAAGGGTCCACCTGGTCTTGGAAAGGAATGGAGTCACTAAAACTATGGGCTAAAATAAAACCCTTTTCTTTTTAAGTATTATGTTATCATTAACAGAAAGCTGACTAACATATCCATGTTCCAATAATCTTACTGGTGTCAATTTAGTCTGCTACCTTAAGGAGGCAATGTTTTTAGGCTTGCAGAACATTGTCTCAAATATATACACCAGTTTTGAATTTCTGTGATCTTACCTAAATGATCCCATTCTGTCATGCATCACTTTATGAACTGCAGATGCAAATAACATGCATATAAATTTTAAATTTGCTTTCTTAATTATATGCATTTTGTGATATAGAGTCATATGTTTCCTATCATATTCTATACATGTATTTCAAAGTTTAAACTAATGCAACATTTAAAGGGGAGTAAAATTTGAGAGTACAGAGAACATATAAATGTCTGGTAAAGTTAGAGTCTAAGTATCATGACTACATTATGGGCATTCACAAAGTACTTGCTTATATTTCAATGAGATAAATCTAATGTCATCACCAATTATGTGGGAACAAAAACTTAATAATAATTCATTTGATTAGAAATGTTTGGAGACAATACTAAACAAGACCCTTTTGACTGTTATATTCAATACTGATGCCATTAATCAAATGAACAGTCTTCTTTAGATCTCTATAAATGAGTAATTCTATCACCACTAACAAGGATTTTACCTAGTAATTCCAAAAACTATTCTCATTTCCTTAACTCCAGGTTTCTCTGCCTTCTTATTTCCTACATGTATGATTCATAAACATGAGTAGTGATGGAAAAGGTAAACTCATGAAGAGATAGTTAACAATTTCTAAGTATGTTTAGAAAATATTTATCATTATGCTATCTAATTAGACTTTTTAAGGCATCTATACTCAAGATATAGATAGATGTAAAGATGATGAGTTATGTCATATTTGTAATTCTAAAATAAGCTAAATATAATCATTTGGTTGAGTTGTATTCATTTTGGCACTCAGACATTTAATCATCCCTGAAGTAGATGTTTTATAGTTGTATAGATCATTATTTTTAAGTACTCTAATCCTTCATTTATAATTTAATTGACTATATAACGATATGTACTACATTTTATAATTACTGTATGAAATAATATTTTATAAAAGTTACTCTTTAAAACAGTTACTTAAGGGAGGGAGGAAACGGGAAAGGGGAAATGATTTTGAATGTAAATAAAAAAAAACTTAGAAAATAAAGTTTTAAAAAAAAAAAGTTACTTAAATGTAAACAAGAGTGATACAACTATACCACTCTTTGGCATATACCCAAAAGATGCACCACCATGCCACAGGGGCATGTGTTCCATTATGTTCACAGTGGCCTTACCTGTGATAGCTAGAGGCTGAAAACAACCAGATGTCCCACAATGGAAGAATGGATACAGAAAATGTGGTTCATTTACATAATGGAATAATACTTAGCTATTAGTAATGAGGACATTATGAGTGCAGGCAAATGGATGGAACTAGAAAATATTATCCTGAGTGAGGTAACTCAGACCCAAAAGGACGTGCATGGTATGTACTCACTAATAAGTGGATATTAGCCAAAAAAGGTACAGAATTCCCAGGATACAGTCCACAGAACTCAAGCAGGTTAACAAGCTGAAGGGCCCAAGTGAGAAAGCTTCAATCCCACTTGGGAGGGAGAAGATAGCAATCACAGGAGGAAGGCAGAAGGAGGGAGGGACCTGAGTGGGAGAGGGGACAGAAAGGGGAAAATGATCAGGTACTGGAGGCGGGCAGGACTGAAGACCTGAGGGCCAGCACAAAGATTGGAAACAGGCAACCTCAGGAGGTTGCGGAGAGGGGGGTGATTCTAGAATGTACCAAAGACCTGGTAGGTGAGATTCCTCAGGACTCAAAGGGGGAACCTTAGATGAAATGTCCTACAGTGAGGAGAGGGAACTTGTAGAATCTGCTTCCAATAGAAAGACAGAGAGAGCATCAGCTGGAGGGATGGGGTTGCCATCGCACTGTCAAAAACTCTGACCCAGAATTGTTCCTGTCTAAAAGAATTGCCGGGACAAAAAAAGAGAAAAGACTGAGGGAAAGGAGGTCTAGTGACTGGCACAAACTGGGATCCAGCTCAAGGGGAGGCTCCAAGGCCTGACACTATTTGCTATGGCTACAGACAGGAGCCTAGCATGCCTGCCCTCTGAGAGGCCCACCAAGCAGCTCAGAGTTAGATGCAGATACTCACAACCAACCAATTATCAGAAGCCAGGAACCCCAGTGGTTGAATTAGGGAAAAGCTGGAAGAAGCTGAGGAGGAGGGCGACCCTGTAGGAGGACCAGCAGTCTCAACTAACCTGCCCGCCCCCCCCCCCCAAGATCCCTCAGACACGGAGATAACAACCAGGCAGTATACACCAGCTGATATGAGGCTCCCAACACATACACAGCAGAGGACTGCCTGGTCTGGCCTCAGTGAGAGAAGATGCACCTATCCCTTGACAGACTTGAGGCCCCAGGGAGTGGGGAGGTTTAGTGGGGTGGGGACACACTCTTGGAGACAGGGGTGGGGAGAAAGAGGCATGAGATGAGGAACAGCCAGAGGGTAGACTGGGAGGTAGGTAACAACTGTAAAAAAATTAAAAGAAAAAAAAGTGATAGGAACAAACTAGGTACCTGCTTAAATAATTAGGTAAAAATTAAGAGTTACAAATGGTTTTATATAAATAAGACAGAGTAAGGGGATAATCATGATTTCTTAGATACATACCTAATTTTATAAAAAATGGAATTCCATAAAAATTTCATGCAACTTCTATTTCTAAAAATCAAATTTTATTTTAAATTAACTAGGTATGTGATCAATATAGCAACTGTTAATCAAATTTTAACAGGTAAGCGTTACCACAGGATTTCAATTTTTCCCTAAGTATTGATGTTTCAACCCATATTAAGCAAGCCCACTGGGTTAAACACACACATTTGTTATGTGCATGCAGTGTATGTATGAACACGTGTGTGTTGGGGAGATTCCTGTTAAGAAGCTGAATTCTATCATATTTCAAGGTCCAAAACTAACCAATCTAAATACAATCACTTGGCTAATTTGTACTTAGTGTTCCTCTGAGAACATGCTGACGCCAGAGACTGATCCTGGAATTTCTTCCTCAGTCACTTCTCCAAACTACTTTATGAGACATCACTGAACCTGAATCTTGCCATTTGGGTTAAACTGCTCTCCAGAAATCCCCCAGGATCCACTTGTCTTCCCTGTCTGAGTGCTAGAGGTACAGACATATGTGACCACACTTGGATTTTATGTAGTACTGAAGTCAGAACTCAAGTTCTCTCACTGCACAGCAAGTTCTTTACCCATGGAGCTAGCTCCCAATCCTGTATTATTTTTATTTTGAGGCAGAGTCTCACTAAATCACCCAGGGCAGCCTCACATCTGTGATTATACTTCAGTGTTCTACAGTGAGAGTTTTAGTTTCTGTAGGAGGAACTTAGCCCCGCAACCAAGCTGCAATGCTGGCACATGCACTGCTCATAGTTCCTCCCAGATTCAAGCTAGAATCTGACTGCATGGTCAGAGACCACTGAAGCTGGATCTGGCAATGGAGTGAGCCAATGAGAAAGAGACAGCATCACATCGGGCTACCTGAGAGCCAATGAGATGCTGGGAGTGGGGTAGGCCTATAGAGGTCTATATCCCCTTCCCACTCTAACCTTTCTCTCCTACATAGTGTTGGGGACTGGATGAGAACAGGGTGGAATAAGGATTAGGAAGGAGATAGAGATATAAGAACCTAATAAAAATCAAATACGCCAACAGCGCTCTAAGTGGGTGAGAGGACAGGTGAACTGCCACTCCTAGCTTCCCTGTCTGTTAGGGACAGAACTAGCTGCCTATGTCCTGAGATGGAACTCAGCGCCATATTTAAAATGGACAAGTGCCATTCACTGAGCTGTGCTCCCAGCCCTAGGATTTATATTTTAAGGAAGATGCTAAAATAAGAATCTGTTGTTGAAAATATGCCATGATCAGAATCCTTAACACAGCCAACCTTATTTATGACTGTATCATGAGAATTACCATTTGCTCACAGGATCTCCTGAAGAAAGCAATAAACTATAGTATATAAATCAAATCTAAACCACCGACTGCTTCAGTAAAGATTTGTAGACATATAGCCAAATAGGTATGGTTTACATAATGGCTAGGGCTGCCTTTACCTTTCAATGGCAGAGCAGAATGGTTCCAATAAACCAAATATATTGGTTTACATAATGGCTAGGGCTGCCTTTACCTTTCAATGGCAGAGCAGAATGGTTCCAATAAACACCTCGACAGGCAGAATAGGCCAAAGTATTTACCACCTGGCCTTTCAAGCGATTCTAGCTCTACTAAGGGCTATTCGTAAGAGCTCAGAGATGGCCAGGCTTCTTTTACCAACACAACCAATACTGGGTTCTGACAAATGAAAAACTAAGCAAACTATCAAGTTTATAGAAAAAATATGTGAGGAAAATGATCTTATCAAAAAGTTAACACTACAATGAAAATAGATATTTTCCTTCCAATAACCTTGTTATTGAAGCTTCTTCATAAACATTTTATGATGTTTGAATATAAAAATGAACTTGCAAATTATCTGATTTGACTCAGATGCTTACCAAGTCTATAACTAGGGCATTTACAGAAAAATGAACTATTCTTGATAGATTTGTGTTGCATAGTCAAGAGAATTTTTATACAGCAAAACCCAAAATGATTAAAAAGCCACTTACTTATATCAGTGAGTGAAATTTCAGATCAACAACAGCAAACAACATTCCTAAGAAAAGTGCTTGTCTCAAAACTGTGTAACTTTGTAATTACTTCGTTTGTCCCTACAGTCTCTCAAAAAAACAATTTTCATTACTTTTTTTTACCTTGAGATCACGGTACACAATCTTTCCAGAATGGAGATAGTCCAAAGCAGAGACAATTTCTGCACCATAGAAACGTGTGCGGTCCTCAGAGAACACCCGCTCTCTCGACAAATGGAAAAACAGCTGCAGGGTAAACAGCAGGGACAGGATTGTAATAATTACTGATTTAGTGGGGGAAATTAACACAAACATAAAACACCTCTCATCACCATATTGTGATGATAGACAGTGTACTCTCAGTGGACACTGAGCACTCTAAGACAGCAGCTGGCTTATCTTTTGCAGGTTTCCAAGGGGAAACTGCGAGCTGTTAAATCAGCGTTTTAATCAATATACCAATCTTGTTTAAGGCATTCTGCTTGCTACCCATTTAACCTTCAGGTACCAGAGGAAAAGGTATGCATCATTAGATTGCATCTCCTTCTAAGTATACTGCTGTTCCAACTCTTACAAGGAATAAATATTGACATTATCAAAATAAATGAATATAAGCATGGATATGGTGTTTTAAGTTATATTTGATTTCAAGAAATATATGGACTTACTCAAACTCATTTATGTAAGCTAGTCATAGTCTAAATTGCAATTTCTCATATTTCTAGAAATACTTTCAAAGTTTGAAATAACACTTGCTGTAATAAGTACTTTCAAGACTTTAAAGTTTTATGTTTAACAGTGCTAAAACTGGACTAAGAGGCCTTCATCACTCCTGATATGGTTTGTAAAGTATAATCCTTTTATTTTCATTTTTAACTGTGATCTCCTGTGATCTTGTACACTATAAACCCATTCATTTCCTAATTGATCAAAGCTATGCCAACAGTCAAAAAATATCTACAGGGCTCTTACTGTGACCACAAACTCAATTCTAGCTTTATCATTCAGTAATTAACATCTATATCTTATTTCTCAGCAGAGAGAATGGTTCATAGCAACAGTGTTGGCCTAACATTTGCAAGGCCCTGCGTTCCATTCCCAGTACCACAAAAAGCTAAACAAACAACACTAAGCATATCATAAAAACATCTAATTTCTTAGAACCACAGGTGTCAAGAAGCAGGCCTGAGAAGCTAGTAACTGATTTCAATCTTTGTTGAACTATTATACTTTATTAGGAAATCTGCCAAGATTACTAATCTAAAATAGCTCCATCCTATATAAACATAAGTGCAACAGGTTTGATATTTGTGTTTGTACAATACATATTTAAATACAATTAAGAGATTAAAATATGAATCATAATAAAATATACATGCTCATAAAATCAAGTTATGTAGAGCTGGTAATAAACATCAGTATCTAGTTTACAAAATTCAAAGAATTTCTGTAGAAATGAAGGACAAATAATAAATGGAGGAAAAGAAGTAATGTGGCAAGAATGAAAGGCTGTTTAGTCCTGAATAAACCACTATGATGTCACAGTGGGCACGCAAAACACATCTGTGATTAAGAAAAATCAATCAGAAAAATGTGCCTTCAACTGTAAGGTCAGAAAATAGGTATTTCCATAAAGATCATTAACTCATAATAAATTGCTAAGAATTATGGCTTAACAAGGCTTGTTCAACATGTAACAGTAATGCTGAGTAACTCAGAATTCTTATGCATTCATTCCTTCTTCCTTTTCCTATGCCTATGTCTACTTAAATCATTTTTAAGACAACTTTGTGTGTGATCATTGAACCAAGTAAAGACAGGAGAGAAAGAGTTTTGATATTGCTAAAACTTACTGAAAAAAACCATTAGTTATATTAGTAGCAAACAATTTGTGAGATGTATATAAACTATGATGTTCTCTACTTTATTACCATGTTTTGTCAAATTTGGGACACCATGCTGAGATGGCACTGATGTTTTATTTCTGAAGAATAATTTAAAAAAATGAAAAATATGGTATCTGCCAAGCTGAGTCTAACATGTTAGTGGTGTCGACGGCTGCTGTGATCACAGTGTTGCTACAATAGTCTTTTAAGTCTCTAGATTTCTTTAGGGAAAAAAAAAATCAATTCTACCACTGGCTATCCACTGTCAAAAGATATATAGAGATATAGAGCCTCTCTAAATTGATATAATATATTCAGGATTCTAGGTCTTTATATAGATGATATAGCTACATTTTGTCTGCCAGCCAGCTTCCATAAAAATATCAGCTCAAGTTTTATAATTAAGAGGAAGAACTCTGTATTTTAGAACTCATTGCCATATGATGTCTACTTTTGCTTCTTTATGGAATTCACTCGTGTAAAGACAAGCAGTGAGCTATAATTGCAAAGTCCAATGATCTATTTATAATCCGTTCCCCATCTTGTTTTGGAGGTTAGGGCACTGCCTGTGTTCTCTTTCTTGGCTGTGGTTTAACAGCTTTCTTCATTAGTGTCCTAACCTTCTGGATCATCATGTCCACCCTGTTGTTAAAACAACATGTCAATCTAATATTCACTAATGGCCATAAATTATTATAAGGTAACTCTGTGTGCACTAGGACAAGAAAAAAAGGGGCTACAATAACTCCTTTTTTCTTTTAATTATTTTATTTACAATGTAGTCCCCCTTCCTCGTCTCCCCTCTACAAGCCCCCCATCCCATTCCCCCTCCCCTTTGCCTCTCAGAGGGTGCTCCCCCACCCACTCTCCCTCCCACCCACCTACTCCTACCTTATGCCCCTAGCATCCCTCTTCACTGAGGCAGCAAGCATACTCTCTTATTCACAGCTCTGCCTGTGGTTAGGGATCATCTCCAAACTCAGTAACTACCTATAACCTTCCATGTAGCAATCAAACCTCAACAAAATGACAAAAAACAGACATAATCCCCACCATTAAGGAATTCTACCTTAATGAGGAAGATGCATGTATATTCACAAAAACAGCAGGCTGCCATACATTTTGTGATATGGTTATTAACAACACTTTGGTACATAGGATTATTAGGGATATGCCACAGATAAAGTTCACTTAAGTTGTGAAAGCTAGACTTTTCACCAAAGGAAAACTTAAGAGATATAAAAGATTACTACTTAGAATGTATCTACCTTTGTATTTCTATGTAACCTAGCGCAGCAGCCATACACAGTAGGCGAAGATTAATCATTTGTAGAAAGCAGTAAGTTTTGGGTGGTGCATATTCACTATATAGAAAACAATGGCTTTCACTGTGACTTTCATAGCTACATGTGCTTTTGATCATTTCCATTCCCAACCATCTTCATCTTCCCTCCCATTCCCGGATCTCCTTGTTATTCTCCAATTTCCCTTTACAAAATCCATACATTCCCGATACAAAATACAAATATTAGTAGAGAACATGGAGTTATGTGGCTAAAGAATAATACACATTTAGAATGGGGGGGAGAGAGAGAGAGGAAGAAAGAGAGAGGGGGGAAGGGAGGGGAAAGGGAGGGAGGGAGAGAAAGAGAGCCAGGCCAGCTTATTTATGATGTTGTCTACCATGGTATAGTTGGAATTCTATTACGTAGATAAGGAGTATTAAAAACTTTTGCACACAAAAAAATCATAATATTAAAACTATTATTAGTTCAACAAGTAAATAATAAAAATAATTTGAGGATATGCTCAGGTAAATAATTTCTAAAATTACACAAAAGTTACTCATCACCTATTAGTACTGACTGCTATAGAAACCTTCAGACACTAAAGGAAAAGCACTAATCCACAGGACACGATACTGTGCTAAAACATGGCAAGTATTATAAAAGGCTTGGGAAGAATGTGTATGTTTGGGAACACCAGAAGGTATGTTGGATCTCGATGAGTGCTTCTGAGGGCCAACAACTAAGGAGATCATAAGCACCCTTCTGGAGAATCAGTACTCCAGAGGAATTTGGACCAAGGGAGACATCAATGATATGGAGGTTTTCTTGTGGCTGGCTGAGTAGATGTTGCTGAAAACAATATAGAGGAAAAAAATTGGTGATGGAGACACAGGAGCAATGGGGCTTTTTTCTGACCTACGGAAATTTAAATATGCAAAACTGATGTTCTAGTTCAATTTTAGAATTATTGATACCAAGGAAATTGTTAAAACCAAGAAACTAAGTACAATCCTAAAATTTAGTCAAACTAGAGGCAGAATCTCAGGGTACTACTATACTTAAAGTCAGGCACAAGCAGCCAAACAGGATTCTGATAAGAAGTACTAAACAGAGTACAAGCAAACCAAGAACGTGAAGAAACGAAGAGAAAACCATCAGGAAGAGGCTGGAGAGACAACCCCTTCATGCTTGAACTTCAGAATTCATACAAATAGCCAGGCATGGTGTCATGTGATTGTAAGACCAGCATGGGGGAAGCAGAAGTACAAGAATCCTTGTAGATCCCAGGACACCCAGCCTAGCCTAATTAGGGGTCCCTGGGTTCTAATAAGAGACACTATCTCAACAGGGAAATGACTCCCAAAGACTGAAGCCCAAGGCTTCACATAGGAGTACAGTTACATGAGCACACACACACAGAGGCCAGAGGACAGCCGCAGGTGTCCTTCCTCAGGTTTTGCAAAGCTGAGACAGAGTCTGGAACTCACCAAGCAAGCTAGGCTGGCTGGCCAGTAGATCTTCAGAGAGCCTTTTGTTTCTACCTCTCCAACACTGAGACTACAAACGCATGCTGCCATGCCCAGCCTTTTTCCCTTGAATTCTAGGAACAAAACTCTGGTCCTTGTGCTTGGGAGACAAGTATTTTCCCACCTGAGCTTTCTTCCAGACTCATTTGCAGTATCTTTATGTTTAATACATTTAAACTCATTCTTACAGTTATTTTGAAATGTAAAGTGAATCAGTTAACAGTAGTCACTTCAATAAACTACAGAGCCCTCGAACTATTCCTCCTATCTGTATTTGTATTTAACTGTTAACCCTTTTCTTTCTCTCCTCTCCTGTCCCTTATCTACTACTAGTAGACTAGCAGTTTAACGTATTTATATTAGCAGTTCTAGTCTCTGGTTTCATAAGATACACATTGCTAGCTTCCATATAAGCTGGGGGCAGAGAGTGGGTGAAGGCCTGGCCTATTTCACATAATACCTGATCCTCTAGTTGCATTCAATCTTTTCCCTCTTACACTAGTTGACTTTTTAATCTAAGAAAGTTTCTTAGCTTCTTTTGCTGTTTGCTAATTTTTAAAAATTTCCAGGGTTAGAAAATATGCTTCAGTAGTTTCTTTGTTTTTGTTTTTGTTTTGTTTTGGTTTTTCGAGACAGGGTTTCTCTGTGTAGCCCTGGCTATCCTGGAACTCACTTTGTAGACCAGGCTGGCCTCGAACTCAGAAATTCTCCTGCCTCTGCCTCTCAAGCGCTGGGATTAAAGGCGTGCGCCACCAGCGCCCAGCTGCTTCAGTAGTTAAGAGCATTTACTGCTCTTGCGAAGGACCAGGGTTTTGATTACAGTCCCCAAATACTGGTTAACAGTTATCTGTTAACTCCTCTTTTGCTTTCGTGGGCCCTGCATCCACATGGTGCGGACAGATAGGCAGGCAGGCAGGCAGACATGTAAAACACACATACTCATAAAATGAGAACAGCTCTAAAAGTATCACCCGACAGTGATTGAACTGCTAAAAATACACGAGACAAGATACAGCTCTACTGCATCCTCAGAGGAAATATAGAGGGAGGAGGCTTCACATGTCCCCATCATAAACAGCAGGTAATACACTGGCCATTATGCCACTGCTTCAGAGCAAGGCTGACCTAAGGCTCTTTTCAATTATCCTAATCAATCTCAGGGATTTTATGTATAACTTAAAAAACTCTTGCATTAAACTTTGATATTAAGAAGCAATATCTCTACATTTATATCACATGTCTATAACACTAACCTTTGTTAATCAATCCTAAAGAGAGAGATAATGAAAGTAATTACTTTTGATTTTTTGCATTGTTTTCTAATGAAAATGATTGTGACTATGAGTACAACAGGTGATGATTATCTGGAAGATGATTATTAAGATAAGCTTCAATATATTTTAAAATCACTAAATTATTTTATTTTCAAAGGCATACACATTTTAACTGATGCATAAATTCTAACTTAGAAATTAAAAATACAAAAAAGCAGGACAGTATAAAATCTCTTAAAGCTTAAAACTGAATTATAAGATATTGCAATAGAAATGCAACAAGAAGATAAAATAAAGACATTAATGCCAGGCCTACATAATAGCAACACAGTTCTGCAAGAAAACTGAGATTTGGTAAATACAGGGACATGGAAATACTAGAAATAAAAAACACGATGAAAGTATTTAATTCCTAGCACTGAACACTGCATTATAAAACCCAGACCTGCCAGGCAAGCTGTGCCACCTGGAATAATCAAGACTGTCTATGGGTATAAACAATAACTCTTTTGATGGATTTGAGTACTATCCCACAAAATGGAATTCGTGCCTGGTAATGTAAGCAGAGTTAAAACTTACAGCGAGAGAAGGTATATTCTCTAAGAGCAAATCCTTTGATTCTGTTTTTCAATGGTAATATTATCAAATTGTCTTCTAAATATTTGTATTTATATCCACAGATTTGTGTTATTCCCAACCTTGGCCAAATGAGTTTCTTACTGCAGTGGGCAAAGTTTGGTGCAGGTGCATTCCTATTCCAAGTGCTAAGAGTAAGCAGCTTTGAGTGCTCAGTGATAGATGAGCCATCGATATCAACACCCCTCACTGTACCCCAAGACTCAAAGAACATGAGAAAAATAAGGTGTAGAAAGAAGGTAGCAGGTAGAGTGAGTGCTGTCCTCTGCACATGTATCCATGAACTCACACAGCTGTGGTTACGTGCAGAAGACTAGTATAATACCAAGTCAGATACTGTCCCATCTCCAACTGAGGAACTATTGGCAAAAGATGGCTGCTAAGGTAGTGTCACTTTTCTTTGGAAGGGTGTCACTGGTAGGTTGCTCATGTCCCAAACTCATGAGCATAAGGGCAGCCCTAGTTGAATTAAGCACAGTATTTCTTTCTTTATAATGGCATGGATTTTGGGGGAAACAGCCATGGTAAGCTGAAAAGAAGGATGAGGTAGTGGGTATAATCGAGATAAACTGTATACGCATATGAAACTTTCAAAAACAAGTTTAAAGCAGGTAAAAAAAAAAGTAACTTCAAATAGGCTAGATCAAGCAAAATAAACACTATCTGGGTCTGAAGATGAGATGAGGTTAAGGAAATATCACATTAAATATCACTAAATTAAAAACTAAAGAAAAAACAAACATGACTACAACTTTTAATGACTCTGAAAAATAACCAAAGGACAAAACCCAAGAATTGACAGGATAAGAGAAGAAGCAAAACTGTAAATAAAGGCATAGAAAATCTATCCAAGCTAAAACTATTCTCAAGAGTAAAAGAACTTCGGGGGGAATCAATATCCCAGACCTCAAGCTGTACTACAGAGCAATAGTGTTAAAAACTGCATGGTATTGGTACAGTGACAGGCATGGAGATCAATGGAACAGAATTGAAGACCCAGAAATGAATCCACACTCCTATGGTCACTTGATCTTTGACAAAGGAGCTAAAACCATCCAGTGGAAAAAAGATAGCCTTTTCAACAAATGGTGCTGGTTCAACTGGAGGTCAACATGCAGAAGAATGCAAATTGACCCATTCTTATCTCCTTGCACTAAGCTCAATTCCAAGTGGATCAAGGACCTCCACATAAAACTAGACACACTGAAACTAATAGAAAGGAAACTAGGGAAGAACCTTGAACATATGGGCACAGGGGAGAATTTCCTGAATAGAACTCCAATAGCTTATGCTCTAAGATCAAGAATTGACAAATGGGACCTCATTAAATTACAAAGTTTTTGCAAGGCAAAAGACACTGTCAAAAAGACTAAGGGGCAACCAACTAACTGGGAAATGATCTTTACCAACCCTACATCCGACAGAGGGCTAATATCCAATATATACAAAGAACTCAAGAAGTTAAACTCCAGAGAGGCAAGTAACCCTATTAAAAAATGGGGTACAGAGCTAAACAAAGAGTTCCCACCTGAAGAATATCTAATGGCTGAGAAGCACCTAAAGAGATGTTCATCATCCTTAGTCATTAGGGAAATGCAAATCAAAACAACCCTGAGATTCCATCTCACACCAGTCAGAATGGCTAAGATCAAAAACACAGGAGACAGCAGTTGTTGGCGAGGATCTGGAGAAAGAGGAACACTCCTCCACAGCTGGTGGGATTGCAAGCTGGTACAACCACTCTGGAAAGCAGTCTGGCGGTTCCTCAGAAAACTGGGCATGACACTCCTGGAGGATCCGGCTATACCACTCCTGGGCATATACCCAGAGGCTTTACCTGCATGCAATAAGGGCACATGCTCCACTATGTTCATAGCAGCCTTATTTATAATAGCCAGAAGCTGGAAGGAACCCAGATGTCCCTCAACGGAGGAATGGATTCAGAAGATGTGGTATATTTACACAATGGAATACTACTCTGCAATTAAAAACAATGAATTCATGAAATTTCTAGGCAAATGATCAGAACTTGAAAATATCATCCTTAGTGAGGTAACCCAATCACAAAAGAACACACATGGTATGCAGTCACTGGGGATATTAACCCAGAATCTCAGAATACCCTAGACACAATTCGCATATCAATAGATTTCCAAGAAGATGGAAGGAGAGACCCCTGGTCCTGGAAAGACTGGATGTAGGGGAACGCCAGGACAGAGAAACGAGAGGGGGTTGAATGAGGAAAAGAGGGAGGGAAGGGGGCTTATGGGACTTTCGGGGAGGGAGGAAATGGGAAAGGGGAAATGATTTGGAATGTAAATAAAAAAAACTTAGAAAATAAAATTAAAAAAAAGAAAAGAAAATCTATCCCATGAAGTTGGAGCACAAGATTCCCAAATCAGAAAAAGAAATAGGCATTAGAGCATGAGAGGCATTTAAAACTGAAGTAGATGTGTACCTTCCCCCAGCCAGGAGCGGGCTAATCAGACCTTGCTTGCCAGGGTTGCCTAACCCACCTGGGGTGGAGTCCTCTGACCAGGTGGGAGTCTCCTGCTCACCGCATTCACAGTATCCTGCAAAACCAAGGCTGCCTGCTGAACACAGCTGAAACTAAGACTGGGTCTTTACCTATTTAAACGCAGAACTGAAAATTAAAACTTTGAGCCTTGATCAGAGAACTTTGTCTTGGCTCCATATTTCTCTCACCAGCCTGTCCTATCAAGCCCCAGCTTTCGTTCCAGGTACCAGGTTCTCTGTGGCAGCAGGCAGCTACATAGATATAAGCAAAAATGTCCTGCTGTAAAAGACTACAAGTATTGCTCTTGTCCTTGTTGGTCTTGTATTTGAGCCATCATGTTGGTGCAATTCCTGGGTGTAGCTTCTGGTATTTCTAGGAGACATAATCTCACAGTAAACTCCCTGGTCCTTTGGCTCTTACACTCTTTGTGCCCCTTTTGCAATGTTCAAACCTACACAAAGAACTACAGGCAACTAAGGAAGGCTGAGAGCAGGAGAAATAGTCAGCCCCAAGAAAGAGCATACCAGGGTCAGCTCTGAAAACACACACACAAGTAACACCGTGCAGACTGAGCAGGTTGTAGTTACAAATTTAGAAAAGTGTGTGTGTGTGTGTGTGTGTGTGTGTGTGTGTGTAACAACAATTAATGAATAAAAGAGGTCATGAATTTGTAAAAGAGCAAGGAGAGGTATATGAGAAGGTTTGGAAAGAGAAAATGGAAAAGGGAAACGAGATAATTATCTCAAAAAGTATTATATATATGTATATATATATTATACACACATATATATACAGATATATTATACACACACACATACATACATACACGTACACACACACACACACACACACACACATATACTTTAAAAAGACTGTGGATACTAAACAAAGAGACAATATTTAAAGGGAAAAGAAAAAAATCTAAACTATAATGAATAATGTCTTAGGAAAAGCCATAAAAGCCAGGAAAACATGAAAACATTTCAAGCTGTGGCAGAAAATGACTACTAGTTAGTTTCCTTGGTTGGTTGGTTCACAGGCTGGTTGGGGTTTTGATGCTGGTGTTGTTTTGTATCTTGATTAGTTAGGGTAATCTGAGAAGAGGGAACCTCAACTGAGAAAATGCCTCCACTAGATTGGCCTATAGGTAGAAAATTTGGAGGGAACATTTTCTTGATTAATTATTGATGTGGGAGGCACCTTAGCAAATGATCTTAGACTGTGTCAGAATACAGACTGACCAGGCCATGGAAAACAAGGCAGTAAACAACACCTCTCCACGGTCTGTGCTTTAGTTCCTGCCTCCAAGTTCCTGACATGACTTCATGCCCTGACTTCCCCAACAATAACTGCAACTTCTAAGTTAAATAACTTTTCCTCTCTATGATGCTTTCTGTCAGGCAACTTATCACAGCAATATAAATCAAACTACTACAACTACCAATGAAGATTAATATGATAATGTCTTTTTTACTTAATGAAAATTAAAAATATTACAAAAAAGTACAAAGTGTGTAATTAACTGATAAGCCAGCATTTTAATGATACTTAAAGGGAAACATAGAAAGAAGAACAGTAACATATATATTTTAAAATTATGGCAAATATCTCTCAATCATTATGCTAAATGTTACTGGTCTTAAATGTCCAATCAAAAGAGGCAGACAAGCAGGCCAGATTATAAAGCAAGATTCAACTGCTGGATGTCTTCAAGAAAGACATTTCAATACTAAAAGTGTATGAATGTTAAAACAAAAAGCAAAACAAAATAAAAAACACCAACCTATGCCAAGCTAACTGAAAATGGGGGCAGCAAGAGCAACTACTTCTGACAAGGAAGGTTCAGGTCCAACTTGGGGAGTTAATGCACAACAATGAAGAGGACATCATCAATTTCACGAAGCAAACAGTACTGGGTACTAAAACTAAGTCCAAATATTGTCAAAGTAAGAAATGCAGACATCCTCTGCAAACCCACCCCAGCCCCCCACCACCACCAAAAAAAAGGAAGCAAGAAACTTCACACTTAAAAAGGTATTATCTGTAGGATATTCCAATCAACTGCTGTGAAACACATGATTTTGGTTAGCCATAAAAATTTCTATAAAATAGGTTAACATTTTAGAACGCAATGAAAGTCTTAACAAAAATATTAAATGCACATTTTGTCTAATCAAGTAATAATGAAAGAAATTGAGAAATGCATAGCAAAGATACTACAAACAGTATACAAACTAATAAAGATTGGATAAGATGCTCTTCTGTGATCTGTGGGTCATATTAAAGAAGTTAGGGAAAATTTCTTTAAAATTGTAAAATCAAACAAAAAGAGAAACATATCCAAGAGTTTAAAATACAGAGGTCACTAAAAATTAATGATGCAGCTTCAACACTCAAGAAAACAGGAATACAATCAATCTAAAGCATTAAATACAAATTATAGAGATCAGAGATCAGGGCAACAATTAATGAAATGTAATCTTAAAAGATAATATAAACAATACAATAAAAAGTAAACAGTTTGGAAACCCCCCTAGACAAACTAATCAAAAGAGGAGACTCAACATAATAAAATTAAAGACAATATGAGGCTATTACAATAAATACTAACATATTTCAGGATGCTGAAATGTATCTTCCAATAAAATAGAAAACTCAGGTAAGAGTTTCAATATATTATGTACTAAAATTAAACAAATTACACAGAAACAACTTACTTAGAATTACAAGGAATAAAATTGAAATTCTAATAAAATCTCCCCAAAAAGAAAAGCCCCAGTCCAAATCAATTTACTTCCAAATTCTATCACATTTTCCAGAGACAACAGTAATATTCTCAAAAAGTTCCACAAAATAGAAAAGGAATGCTATCAAAATCCATCTGGTAAATCAGCATTACCTGCATCGAAAATCCAAAATAAAATAGAAAATCACGGAAAGTAATATGCCACCCCTAATGAATAAAGATGCAAAACTATTCAATAAAGTATTTGAAAACAAAATGCAATAACATACTGAAGAAATCCTACATTATGATGAAGCAGGTTTTATTTCAGGTATTCAAAGATAGTTCAACAAATGCGAATCAATAAATAAAATGTGATATATAAGTTAATAGTTCAAGATATGCAAAGAATATAAATGATGCATAAACTGAAGAAAAAGTGGAAATCACACAATCATTACAACAGATGCAGAAAAGGCTTTGGCAAAGTTCAGTATACCATTATGATGAGAATCCTAGATAAATTAGGAATAAAGTATAATACAATCACATAAAAAGGCAATTTAAAACAAATGTATATGCAACTGTACATTAAATGTGCAAAACTTAAAATATTTCCTTTAAAATAAAGAACAAGAGTGTCTAATCACTATTCTCATATTTATTGTAGTCTTTGAATTCTTAACCAGAGCATCAAGGCAGTCCAAATAAATAAGAGAGATAAGTAGAAAAGATTTCAATTTATCTGTTTCTAGACTATACTTAAAAGACTATAAAACCCAATCAAAATACTCTTAAGTCTGATAAATACTTTGAGCAGGATCCAAAGAAACAAACAAAAATCAGTAGCTTTCTAATATACAAGTAACAAAAATGCTGACCAGGAAAATAATGTCATTCACAAAAGCCTACACAAGAACATTTACCTAGCAATAAATCTAGCCAGGAAGTAAACACTTGTACAGTGAAAACTTTAAAACACTGAATAAATTAAAGACGACATTAGAAGAGAAAAACCTCTTCCATATTTGCGAATAAACGGAATTATTATTTTAAATGGCTATATCACCCAAAGTATTCTATGTACAAATGCATTTCCTATCCAAATTCTAAAGATGTTGTTCACAGACTTAGAAAAAGAATTCTAATATCTACATGGAAGCATACATGACGCTGAACAGCCAAAGCAATCCTAAGCAAATGGAGCAATACTACAAGTAAAATAATATAAGGTTTCAGATTATATCACAGAGACATAATATCAAAGCTAGCAAGGCCCTCACATCATCATCAACAACATCAACAACAAAATAGATATACAGATACAGAGACCAATAGAATTAAATAGAAAATGCAGAAAGGAATCCATGAATCACCTAAAAGCAATTAAAACATACAAAATGGGTAGGAAGACTTACTTGTTAATAAATGTTACTAAAGGGGCAAGAGAGATAGCTTAGTGGTTAAGAATACTTAACCTTGCAGAGGACTGTTCCCAGTATACATATAGTAGATCTGAACCATCTGTAACTACAGTTTCAAGGAATTTGATGCCCTCTTGTAGCTTTCTATTGGTACCAAGCATGCAAGCAGTACATACATACATGCAAACAAAACACTCTGGCACATGAAATAAAATATTTTACAAAGTGGAACTAGAAAACTCGAGTCTACAAATACAGAAGAAAGAAACTATGTGCATCTTTCACTTATAAAAAACTCAATTCATTTTTAATTCAAAGTCCTGAGACTCTAAAACGACTAACAGAAATCTGCAAGGTATAATGCACAGCAATAACTGTTTGAATACAATTTGAATAGCTCCAAATGTAATAGCAGGAATTGAAAAACTGAGTTACCTGAAATTAAATTGCTCATGCACAGCAAAGGAAACAATTATCAAAGTGAATAGAGAGCCTTAGAATTGGAAGAAAAGCATTGTTAACTATTCATGTAACAGAGGGTTAACATTCTGATTATATGAAGAAGTCAAACTACCAAGTAGCAAAAGTTAAAATAATCCAATTATTTGGAAAGGGACAAATGAACTGAAAAAGATAGTTCTTATAAAAGAGTTCAGTATCTAATAAATGAAAACGTGTACTTTTTTTTAGCAAAATAGGAAATGTATATCCAAACTGCATAGATTCCACTTGACTCCAGTAAGAATAGCTGTTATCAAGACAGCAGACAGGATGCAAGGTAAGGGAGAGGATCACTGATGGCAGCACATAGGTCAGTCCAGCCACCGTGGGAACCGTTCTTCAAAACCTGAAAGCAGACCTACTATGTAACCCTGCTAACCTGCTCTGGGGTATGCAGAAGAAGGAGTCCAAGCCAAACCACCACTGAGATGATTTATACATCCATATTTATTTCTGAATGGTTAATTATATCTAAAATATGAAATAAGCCTGTATACTCATCAATGAATGAGTAAGAATGTCACATACATACACAATGTAATATTCAGCCAACAAGGAAGAACTGGAAATCCTGATATTTAAAACACAAAGCTAGAAGGAAGATATCAGGAGAAGGAAGGATCAGTGTGAGGAAGCTACAGGGGATGAGAGGTGAGGGTGAAGTTAATAACAAGGATCATGTTTATACATGATCATGCTGTAATAGCAGCTGGTGAGATGACTCAGGAGGTAAGGCCAACAGATGTCAAACGTTGTGACCTGAGTTTGCTCCTTGAGATCCACATGACGGAACATCATCCCAAAAGTTGTACTCTACCTCCGCATATGTGTTTTGTATACACAAGAAAATGTCGTAAAGATACTCATTATTTTTAAAGGTACACATGACTTAAAAAACATGTTTTATACAGATTTGAACAATGAGATTTATACAGATTTATTCTGTAATGTTTATAATAGTTCTTCACATAATAATTCCAAGCTGAAAAGAACTCTGATGTATATCTTATAGCTACAAAATACTGAGAGATATGACTGCAATGGTGTAACTCAATCATCATAAAGGATTTTAAACATATTTTAGTATGTAAAAGATACAAACAGTACAAAAGATTATGTACTGTTTTTGGAATCATAATTTTAAATATTTACCTATTATTCTTGTCATTTTCCTTTTTTTTCTTTCAGAGAGAGAGAGAGAAAGAGAGAGAGAGAGAGAGAGAGAGAGAGAGAGAGAGAGAGAGAGAGAGAGAGAGAGAGAGAGAGAGAGAGAGTGTGTGTGTGCACGCGCACGCGCGCGCAAGCACACATTCTTGCATGTTCCTATTTGCAGTTTTTATAAGGATCACTCTGGGGTAAGCGACTGTTAACAAGTCTAGCTTCCATGAAATTGCCATTCTGCACTGTAGCCCCAAGCACAGAAATCATGAGAGCTGAGAGCTGCCTGGTGACTGTACGTAGTTCTAAGCAGCTCACCATGTTAGACAAGGAGACTTGTCTTCTGTTAACTTTAACTGCAGTCCCATAATAGTTTAGGAAACTCGCCTTGAAATACTATAAAATTATATCATAAAATGGAGTATAAAATAAAGCTCATTTTGCCTTGAACTTTAGATGTTAATATGATTATTATAATGTAGTTTTCTTGGCTTGAGAATTTTAAAAGATTTGAGTGAAAGCAACAGTATTCTGACATAACCTACATAAATCTTAATAACTCAGATTCCTGGTAATAAAGATATTTATAGAACCACAAATTTAGTAAAAAATCAAGTTTTAAAAGCACCACCATGAATCTGAAATACTTTTAAACTTAAAAATCACCCAAATCACACCTCCACAAATTAGTAAGTAGAATTCAAATGCTGACTGCCTGCACTTCTGTCTTATGTGAATTTAAAATGAGATGATTTTAGTTCACAGAAGAGAAAATGCCAGCCAAATAATGAGAAATCTGAATAAGTAAGAGAGGATTTCAAGAATGACATGTAACTGAAAGTCATATGCAAAAACTAAAATGAATTTTATCAAAGACATCAATACAACTGTGTGCAGTACTAACAAGCCTGAGTAGCCAATCCTAGAAATGGTAGGTTACTTAGTACCTACAGAAAGAACTCAGCAGAACAGTAAGAATGTGGCAGATCCACAGGATTCTACTATATCATGAATATCTTTCATGAAATTTGAGCCTGTGAGAGATCACAGAAGGTCAATTTGTAAGTCTTTTTTTTTTTTTTTTTTTATCCATAACTCTGCATTTCTTTTTTTTTTTTTAATTTAATTTAATTTTATTTTTTTAATTTACATTCCAAATCACTTCCCCTTTCCCGTTTCCTCCCTCCCCGAAAGTCCCATAAGCCCCCTTCCCTCCCTCTTTTCTCCGTTCAACCCCCTCTCATTACTCTGTCCTGGCGTTCCCCTACATCCAGTCTTTCCAGGACCAGGGGTCTCTCCTTCCATCTTTTTAGAAATCTATTGATATGCTGATTGTGTCTAGGGTATTCTGAGATTCTGGGTCAATATCCCCTTATCAGTGACTTCATACCATGTGTGATCTTTTGTGATTGGGTTACCTCACTAAGGATGATATTTTCAAGTTCTGACCATTTGCCTAGGAATTTCGTGAATTCATTGTTTTTAATTGCAGAGTAGTATTCCATTGTGTAAATATACCACATCTTCTGAATCCATTCCTCCGTTGAGGGACATCTGGGTTCTTTCCAGCTTCTGGCTATTCATTTTTTTTTTATTTTCTAAGTTTTTTTTTTATTTACATTCCAAATCATTTCCCTTTTCCCGTTAACTCACTCCCCGAAAGTCCCATAAGCCCCCTTCCCTCCCTCTTTTCTCCATTCAACCCCCTCTCGCTTCTCTGTCCTGGTGTTCCCCTACATCCAGTCTTTCCAGGACCAGGGGTCTCTCCTTCCATCTTCTTAGAAATCTATTGATATGCGAATTGTGTCTAGGGTATTCCTAGAATCTGGGTTAATATCCCCTTATCAGTGGCTGCATACCATGTGTGTTCTTTTGTGATTGGGTTACCTCACTAAGGATGATATTTTCAAGTTCTGACCATTTGCCTAGGAATTTCGTGAATTCATTGTTTTTAATTGCAGAGTAGTATTCCATTGTGTAGATATACCACATCTTCTGAATCCATTCCTCCGTTGAGGTACATCTGGGTTCTTTCCAGCTTCTGGCTATTATAAATAAGGCTGCTATGAACATAGTGGAGCATGTGTCCTTATTGCATGCAGGTAGAGCCTCTGGGTATATGCCCAGGAGACTACTTCTCATTAAACTTAACATCAGCAAATTACTAATCATGGCTTTAGCATATTAGTAACAACGTGATTTCTTTACAGTGTGATTAGACTTTACAAGTTAAATAGATAGATCTTGACTTGTGGCCTGCACTGTACTCAGTGCTCCTCTAAGGTTTGCCTATAGATTTCTATTTCCTCTATAATTCATTTCCCTAGTCATCCTTCTATTTGCTTATTTTTTAAATATTAAGTATACAATATCTGTATGTAATACACAAGCTAAAGAAGAATTCATAGTGAAAAACCTTCCTTCTACCCTGTACTGAGTCACAAAGCCAGTTCAAAATTCCAGTAGACAATGAGATATTCACACACAGAGAAGCATGTATGCACGCTCATGATCTATTATCACTCACATAACAGTAAATGCTTTCTACTCTCTCATCTTACAACATTCTGTATATTTTAGCATCCACTTACTGAATGTTCATTCAAGATACCATACTTGCATAATAAATGTGTTTATCCATATACTATTTGGTCATGCATCTTTATTTCTTGGGATTATAATTGCTGGAAATAAAATTGCTGGGTGCTTTCTTATTGCTGGGATAAAAATGCCCTGACAAAAGCAACTAAAGGGATGTAAGGTTTATTTTGGCTCACAGTTCAAGGTTAGACTAAAGCATGGTGGGGAAGTTAGAGGAGCTTGAAGCAGCTGGTCACACAACAACCACAGTTCCTGTCAAAGCTGATGAACAATGAATGCTTGTCTGCACTCACTTTTTCCTTTTGATGCAGTTCAGAATCCCAGGCAGGGAACAGTATTACTTACAGAGGGTATGTCTTGACACCTCAGTTATCTTAGATAACTTCCACAGAAATGTCCAGAGACTCAACTCTCAAGAGATTCTACATCTTATCAAGTTGAGAATATATTCCAAGGATATGTGTATTTTAAATTCTGACAGGTACCAACATAGAAGTTCCATTAATTTCATTTCCATCTGATTAAAATTATAACCTTTAGGTGAATATCTCCCAAATCTGTTTGCCTTTATTATTCTAATTCAAAACATAGTTCTTCAAAATGATAGTAAAAACTTCATAAAAATCAATCTTATAGTCTTGCTCTGAATTTTTTTCATAACTTGAGTATATCCAACAATTTCACATGATCATCAATAAATCAGGTATGAATCCTTACAATAGTGTTTTTTACCCATATCAACAAACTAGCTCTTAACTTGCCAGTCCCACAGCGCCAAGTCATCTATCATCTTCATATTTCCATGGACATCTGACTGAAACTCCACATTTTCTATGTCTAGGTTATTATTATTCTAATGCTCAAGTTTTCTTTCTTTTGTGCTTATCCACTGGTGGCATATTATCATCTCTATTTGAATTGCCACTTCTAATTACTCAGTCCACTAATAAAAGTGGACTCAAAGTCTATCTTTAATGATGAATTATCTTTTATTACTTTATTTGTATTTCAGAATTAGACATTCTAACTGTAATATGTTCACAACAGAATCAACATACTCCTTTGTAGCAAAGGCAATGTTTTAATACACTCAGAAAAATCTGCATTATCTCTACATTCAAGATACAATTACCATGTGAGTGAAGGAAATTTCAGGCAATATAATTTCTAAATATCAGATAACCTTTTTGAAAAATATTCTATATCAGTTATTTATTTAGATTGGAAAATAAGAATATTTAAAAGTCTATGAAATATAAGCTTCTACTTAGAATATTTCAGAAAGTTAGATATTTAAAATATTTCCAGTTACTATTTCTATATATTACAGTTCTCACATTGATTTTGTTCAAAATAGGAAGAAGATAAAGGAAAAGTACTAGTGAAATTACTTAATTCCTATACAAAACTATAAGATCTCTTAAATTTCTTCATTATCATCTCTTTCACTACTAATATATTCAAGGGCAAACAAAAAGATCAGTTACAATGTATCTATAGAATAGAGTTGGCTGAGTTCAAACTAGGTTTTAAAAACATTTTACAAGGTTCACAGAAGGCTTGTTTGAAAAGCTATCTAAAACATAATTAGCTATGCATCTATAGTTACACAATCTAACAACATGATTTCAGAAATCATACTGTGGGAGCTGGAGAAACGTTTCAATGTTTAAGAGAACTTGTTTTTACAGAGAACTCAGGTTCATTTCTCAGCACCCACATACTGGCTCAAAACCATCTATAACTCTAGTTCCAGAAGATTCGATGCCCTTTTCTGACCTTACTGGATACCAAGCACACAAGTGCTGCAAAGGCCCACATGTAGGCAAACAAGGTACACATAAAATAAATCTAAAAAAAAATAAAAATCACTAAGTAAAGGGAATTATATCCCCTCTAAAAATCAAAATTGTGGTAAAAACATGTTTATCTTTCAAAAGTAAAGTAAAATAAAGAATATGATTATGCTAATATATGATCAAAACACTTCATTAGAAATACCCATCTTTTGTCTACTCCATGGGATGAACTATGCAAATCCCTGTGGAGCTAAGAAGCACCACAACTTATACTATGTGTAATGCTTTTATTGATGTATTCCATGCTAATACTAGACTGACTTCTTGACTCACCTCTCCACCATTAACATATTCCATCACAAAACATAAACGGTCTTTTGTCTGGAAGGAGTATTTCAAGGACTTAAAATGAAAAAGAAAGCAATGTTAGTTATAATCCTATATTCTTAAAAGATTATACAATGGTACCAAAAATAACACATTTAAAAAGTTAACATAATTGATGAAATGATATTGTTCCAAACCATTACATTTACTTCATAGTAGTGCTTTCTGAGAATACAGTAAACAAAAGTGTATTTGGTAATTGTGATGAGCACTTTCAATGCAGTATATTACCTGAGACTGACTCAGGACTCTGTGCTAGTTTTGATTTTTGCAATCTCTCCAGGGAACTCTAGTAAAAATTCCTCAGGAACATAGCTGATCTATTAACTATGTCCAAAATAGTTTCAGTGTTACTTTGTATATACTAAGGATGAAACATAGTGAAACTCAACAAGGTAGGCCCTGGGTATTTGCAAGTCTCAAGAAGATACTAAAATGTTCTTATTACCCTGGAAAATAGATACAAAACACTTTAACAAAAAGACCATGTATCTACTGATAATTGTGAAAATGTCTAGATAATCTTAGACTATTAATAAAGGATTCCAATTTTAAACTGTAGTTCTTCTTTTTAATCTTAATATGCTTGGTACAAACAAGAAACATGAATAAACTTTTTAATTACTATCTAGTACCCAGATACTCAGATGGGATGGAAAATAGTCTGCCTGAAAACATTCTGCATACACTGAACCACTGTTTATCCTTTATCTAAGGAAGAAAAGATACAAGAACTTATTCTGCATTTAACAATTTTACATTCCTGTATTTAATCATGAAAGGTTTTGTTTTTATGAAGTCTGTTCATTTAAAAATTTGATCTTTGAAAACTGAAGCTGTGTGGTCATTTTAATGTTTATCTGAAGCCACCAAACAAAAGAAATATAAAACTTCACTTTTTTTTTCCTTTCAGATATTTCTGATACTGTAATTCCAGTAATTCTAGGATTTACTAGAGAGCCCAGATTGGCATCAAACACAGATTCCTCAATACTGGAATACAGTCATGACACATTATGCCTGTATTAATTACATTATTAGTTGAACAATAAAAATAAACTTTAAATCTATTTTATTAATGAACTCCTTAAAATCACAGAAGTGACCTCCTTGCACCTGTGGACATATTTGAAGTCAGGGACACTCATGGGAGGAAAGAGAAAGGTTTCTAAAAAGTTGTACATAGATAACAGGGGGATTACAAATGCATATCATAAAGAATATACATCTCCCAACAGTTAAAAGAAACTGAACTTATAGTCTGTCATAAAAATGTAGTACATATAAGTTAATGTGACTTAAAACAGTCATTGTTTCATTCTATACTAAAAACCCCACTGAATTTAAAATGTCATGATAGCAGTCCTCTAAGTACTTACTGTTAAAAATGGATGTCTGGTGTTCTTTAGTACTCTGCTTTCAGTAAGAGTGTGTGCCACTTCATCCTAAAAAGAAAAGACAAACTATAACTACATGTTCTAAGTACTAATAATATAAAAATTTCACCATTTTTCAGAAATCAGAAAACAGTGCTTATAGATAGAAAAAGACACTGAAATACACTGGTATGCCTCCTATGTTGCTTAGCTTCCCCTCCATCACTACACCCAAAAACCAAGTTAAAAGTTTAATTCTGATCAGTAGAAGATATAAATTTTAAGTAACTCACTTGTATTTGATCAAAGTTTATCAATAATGACATAAAATTAACAATGAAAAGTATTTAAGGTGCTGGAGAGAAGGCTGAGCAGTTAAAAGCAGTGACTGTTCTTCCAGAGGTCCTGAGTTCAATTCCCAACAGTTTCACCATCTGTAATGTCTTCTGGTGTGTCTGAAGACAGTGTAGTCACATACATAAAACAAAGCACTAAACTTAATAAAAGTATTTAAGATGGAAAATAATTAAGGCCTTTCCCTTTAAGCAAACGACTTATCATCTAACACTATACCACAATTTAGTTGATATTTTCACAGTTATAATACATTTTATTCAGGGGAATATAAAGTTACAATTTACTGATGGTAAAATAAACTCTCAACAGTCAATTATTTAAAAAGGAACCACCAAGTACACACTTTCATTCTAAATTAAACCTTTCAAAACAGAAAGTAAGAGTGTGTGCAAAAGCACATCTTTTGGTTTGTTTTTTTAATATACAACTTTTTACAAATCAAGAAAATAAGTGAAGATCCCAATGCAATTTGCCACCATCAAAACCCAGTTCTCTCACCACAGCATGCCTTGGATACCCTAACACACCTGAAAAACAATATTCTGATCTAAAATTCCATCTCATGAAGATGAAAGAGGCCTTTAAGAGAATATAAGTAACTCCCTTAAAGAAATACACGAAAACATGGGCAATCAGTTACAAGTCCTTAAAGAGGAAACAAATAAATCCCTTAAACAAATAAAAAATACAATAGAGCAGGTGAAGGAATTGAACAAAATGGTCTGAGACCTAAAACTAAAAGTATAAACAATAAAGAAAACACAAACAGAGGCCACGCTGGAGATGGAAAACCTAGAAAAGAGATCAGGAGTTACAGATGCAAGTATCACCAACAGAGTAAAAGAGATAGGAGAGAATCTCAGCCACAGAAGATACCATAGAAAACATCAACACATTAGTCAAAGAAAATACAAAGTGTAAAAAACTCCCAATGTAAAATACCAGGAAATTCAAGAAACAATGAAAAGATCAAATCTAATAATAGCAATAGAAGAGGGTGAAGAGTCACTTCTAATAGATGGGGAAGGACACTTCATATTCATCAAAGGAAAAGTCCACCAAGAGGAAGTTTTAATTCTGAATATGCAAAAGAACCCATATTTGTAAAAAAAAAAAATCTCTACTACATCTCAAAACACACATTGAACCTCACACATTAATAGTGGGAGACTTCAACACCCTACTCTCATGAATGGACAGGTCATTGAAAGATTAGACAGAAACATGAAACCAAATGGATTTAACAGATATCTACAGAACATTTCACTACAAAACAAGTGAATACACCTTCTTCTCAGCACCTCATGGAACTCTGTCCAAAATTTAGCATAAAATTGTACACAAAAGAAGACTCAAATAGATACAAGAAGATTGAAATAATCCCATGCATTCTATCAGATCACTACAGACTAAGGCTAGACTTCAACAACAACGACAAAAACAACAGAAAGCCCACATACATATGGAAACTGAAAAAAATCTGCTCAATGATAGCTTAGTCAAGGAAGAAATGAAGAAAGAAATCAAAAACTTTATAGAATTGAAAATGAAGATATGACATACCCAAACTTATGGAACACAATGAAAGTTGTGTTAAGAGGAAAATTTGTAGCACTTAGTGCCTTCATAAATATATTGGAGAGATTCCCACACAAGCAACTTAACAGCACATCTGAAAGCTCTGTAACAGAAAGACACACACACACACCCAAGGAGTAGATGGCAAAAAAATAGTCAAACTCAGGGCTGAAAAAAACCAGTTAGAAACAAAGAGATTGATACAAAGAATCAACAAAACCAAGAGCTGATTCTTTGAGAAAATAAACAAGAGAGATTAGACCCTTGGCAACCTAACAAAGCACAGAGACACTATGCAAATTAATAAAATCAGAAATGAAAAGGGAGATATAACAACAGAAACCAAGGAAATTCAACAAATCATCAGAACCTACTACAAAAGCCTATACTCAACACAATTAGAAAATTTAGATGAAATGGATGATTCTTTAAACAGATACCATATACCAAAATTAAATCAAGATCAGGTAAACTATCTAAACACTCCAATAAGCCCTAAGGAAATAGTCATTAAAAACCTCTTAACAAAAACAAAACAAAACAAAACAACAACAAAAAAAAAAAAACCCCAAGAGTCAGATGGTTTTAATGCAGAATTTTAGCAAACCTTCAAGGAAGAGCTAATACTAATACTCCTCAAACTATTCTATGAAATAGAAACAGAAGAAATACTACCTAATTCATTCTATGAAGCCACAGTTTTTCTGATACCTAAACCACACAGACACCCAAAAAAAGAAAGAGACCTTCAGGTCAATTTCACTTATGAATATTGATGCAAAAACACTCAAAAATTCTTGCAAACTGAATCCAAGAACACATCAAAACCATCATTCACCATAATCAAGTAGGTTTCATTCCAGGGATGCAAGGTTGGTTCAATATACGAAAATCCATTAACATAATCCAGTATATAAACAAACTCAAAGGAAAAGAAAATCACATGATCATCTCATTAGATGCTGAAAACAGTCTTTGACAAATTACAACACCCCTTCATGTTAAAAGCCTTAGAGAGATCAAGAATTCATGGCACATACACATACCTGAAATATTCTAAAAATTGCATGCCTCAACCAAAAAGGACTTTATATGCAGCAGGAAAGCTGTTTACAGAAGGGTTAGCATTTACCTGCTATGGGCTAGTGTGCTAAGTCTGTAGCTAGAGATATATTAAAACAGTAGCAAACAGCAAACCAATTTAATATTGGAAAATTATAATCTGGTACTTTAGAAAAATGGGGGATATTTCATTCTGTTTTGGTAAAACAGCCACAATCCACATATTTTTCTACATAAGTTTGTAAATTTTGTGAAATTTTGAGACTTTTCCCCCTCTAAATTCTTCAATAAACTTAATCTCATGTACACAGCCAAGCAAAGATATTTAGAGATGAGGTAAGAAAATTCTTCGTTATGATCACGTAATTAAGACATAATAAGATTATTCAATCTTTAATACATTAAAATGTATTTTCTATCACAATTTATATTTAAGGTCAAAATTTTTCCACTAATGCAAATTTAATGGTATTGTATTTCACATACTAATTAGTTTTTCTATGAAGATATGGTACATATAAGCTAAGAAATAAACACAGATGCCAATAATTTTTAATTACATTTAAAAGCAACTTGTCAAAACAAGAAATTAAAAATAACAGTGGGAAAATTTTTGTGGCTAAAACAATTCAATGCTTATTTAAAAGTTCATTTGCTAATGATGGTTACAAATAGAGAATTTTAGAAGTACTAAGATTTTGAAGAATAATGTTCTTTTAAGATTGCCTTGGAAATACAGATTTCCATATATTCAGCCATTTTGAAATACCAAATAAGGAGTCTTTAAGTCAAATTTCTTACAGAGAAAGAAGTTTCAGAGGGAGGCTATTTCCTGAGGTCATAGGGGGCAATCATTCTCTCTAATTTCATCACTCACCCTCCAAGATAAATGGTCTAAAATTCTTCCTTAATTTGATCACTGTTTTATGACAGTTGTGCTTTTTGAGTGAGTGAGAAATAGAAGCAAAGAAATTAGCACTTTAAGAAAAAACAAAACAGGAAAACATTTTTATAGTATTAAAAAGACCCAAAGGTGACACTTAGGTTTATGACTATGACTTACCTTAGTAAATTGAAGTTCACAGAATATAATTTCTCAAGCACAGATGAAAGAGAGTATTATTAATCCATATCTAGCTCCGATAATAATGGTCATTTCTATTTCACAAAACTGCCTCCTGTCTCCAAATAGCTCAATACCTACATAACCAGATCCTTGTTCTATTCATGATTTTCTGCATATTGACAATAGGTCTCTAGTGAATAACTCTGTCACAATCTAGCTGACATCAGAATATACTGTGTCTGAAAGCATTTACTTTTACCAAAGAATATGCATTCTACTCAGCAGCACACAGAAGCTTCTCTAAAATAAGACTACACACTGATGTGCAAAACAAATATTTACAAAATCAGAAAAACTGAAATAATTCCATGTATCTTGTGTGACATTATATAATAGAATTCGAAACTGACATGAAACAAATCTTTAGTACACAAACTCAGAGATTAAACAACCAATTACTGAATGATAAAATGATCCAATAAGAAAAAAATCAAGGAAGAAATAAATATTTTATGAACCTAAAAGAAAGTGAAAATACAACACAACACCTCAAGTACTCACTGTAAACAGCCTTATCAGAGAAATAGATAGCCCAAAGGGCCAACATTAAAAAGTCAGAGCTCAGAAAACAATGACTTAAGGATACAACTCAATAATTTAGAAAAACCAAACCAAATCAAAACCCAGTAGACAATAAGAAATAAGGGGGAAAAAAAGCAGAAACTTAAAAATAGAAATTAACATAATACAAAGAATCAATGAATCTAAGAATTGGTTCTTTGAGAAGATAGAAAAAAATGGACAGCCCTCTGACCAACTAACCAGAAGAAGGAAGGAAGGAAGGAAGGAAGGAAGGAAGGAAGGAAGGAAGGAAGGAAGGAAGGAAGGAAATCCAAATTATAGAATCAAAAATGAACAGGAAAATATTATAAGAGATACCAAAGAATTTAATGAGATTAGGGAATATTTCATTATATTGGAAAACCTAAAAGAAATTGATGGCTTTCTAGATTCAGCCAAACCACCAAAATTAAAGCAAGCAATAAACAACCTAAACAGATCCACAACACATGAGGAGACTAAAATAGTAATAAAAAGGCTTTGAACTAAAAATGTCTAGGCCCAGATTCACTTAGAGCAGAAATCTACTATACAGATCTACTTTCAAAGATCTATAGTCAATTCTTCTTAAACTATTAAAACACATACAAACAGAAGTAACACTCACATAGAAGCTTCTTCTATGTGACCGGTATGACTTTAGTAACAAAACCAGACAAAGACACAATAAAAACAAGCAAACATAAAAACCACCCCCTGAACATCAGAGACCAACATCCCTAATGAATAGATTTTTAAAAAGCTCAATAAAATAGTTACAAACCAAATACAGTCCTAAACGTCAAGAAGATTATCAACTATTACCAAGATGCCTTGAGATGTAGGGATGGTCACACACACAAGTCAATAAATGTAGTCAACAGACATGGGTACTCCTTTAATCACAGGACTCGTGAGGTAGAAATCTGAGTTCAAGGTCTACAAAGTGAGTTCCAGGACAGACAAGGCTAACACAGAGAAATTTTGTCTAAAAACACCAAATAAAAAACAATTTAAAAACCTCATAAATGGACTTAAGGACAAAAACACATTTTGATTATCTCAAAAGATGCATAAAAGGCCTCTGATAAAATCCAACATGCCTTCATAATTACAGTCCTAGAAAAACTAGGACTACAGGTAACATACTCCAACATAATGATAAAAGTTATTGTCCTTGCTAAGTTTTGTGTCAACCTGACAGAAGTTAGTCCCTGGAGAGGACTGAGAAAATGCATCCCTAAGATCAGGCAGTAAGCAAGCCTATAGAGCATTTTCCTAATTAGTGATTGATGTGGGAGGGCTCAGCCCACTGTGGGTGGGGCAACCCTCTGGCTATATATATAGTACTGGAGTCTAAAAGAAAGCAGGCTGGGCAGCCACATGGAAAAAGCCAATAAGCAGCAATCCTCCATGGCCTCTACATCAGCTCTTGACTCCAGGTTCCAGTTTGGCTTCAGTTCCTGTCCTGATTTCATTCATGGATGGACTATGATGCCCTCCCCCCCATTCTGTTCTTCCTCCCAATCTGCACTTTGGCCATGGTGTTTCATCATAGCAATAGTAACCTTGACTAAGAGAGTTATAAATAAGAAACCCATAGTCAATAATGTCCGAAACTTAAGGCCATGCCACTAAAGACAGGAATGACACTGAGATATGAACTTGCTCCACTCTTTTTCAACACTGTGTTTGAAGTATTAGCTGGAGCAATTAAGCAACAGAAGAAAATTAAAGATCCAAAATAGAAAAGTCAAATCCATTCTTATTTGCACATGGCATAATACTGTATAAGAAATTCCAAAAATTCTACCAGAAACCTTCTAGAAATAATAAACAAGTTCAGCAATGAAGAAAGAAGGATAAAGAATCAACTTGTACAAATCAATTGCTTTTCTCTATACCAACAGCAAATATACAGAGAAAGAAGTCATGGATACACTCTCATTCACAGCAGCCTCGAGGAAAATAAAGTATCTAAGGGCAATATGCTACTGGCACAAAAACAAACATATAGATATAGGAACAGGATTAAAAACCCAAACAAATAAATACATGTTTTTTCAGTCATTTAGTATTTGACAAAGATGACAAATACGTGCTCGAGGAAATAATAAATCTTCATCAAATATTGCTGGGGAAACTGGATGCCCACATGCAGAAGATTGTAAGTAGTACAAAAACTATCTCCAAATGGTTCACAAACTTAAATGTGAAACCTGAAACAATGAAACTGGTAGAAGAAAACAGGCAAATGCTGATACAGGTACAGGAAAGGACTTCCTGAATAGGACTCCCTGTGTCCAAGAATTAAAGCCAGCAATTGATAACAGGGAGTTCATAAAACTGAAAAGATGCTGCACAGCTAAAGAAACCATCAGCCAGGTTAAGAGAGGGCCACAAAATTGGAATCTTTGCTAGCTGCACATCTGACAGAGGATTAATAACTAGAATACATAAAGAAATAAAAATCAAGCTATCCAAAAACAAATGATCCATTCAAAAGAAAAATGGACCTCAAATCTAAATAAAGAGTTCTCAAAATAAGACAAAAAAAATGTGTCCTAAGATGGTTCAAAAATGTTAAGAAATTTTCTCAGTCCCTAGCAATTAGGAAAATACAAATCAAAACAATTTTGAGATTTCATGTAACCCCACTCAAAATGGCAAAGATCAAAAAACCAACAGATAAGAACTGCTGGAGGGACATTCATTGCTGGTGGGACTGTAATCAGACAGAGCAACTTTGGAAATTATGGGAGAGTCCTTAAAAAACTAAAAATTAACTCATCTACCATATGATCTCTATATACCAGTTCTTGGCACGTGTACAAAGAACTCAACAGCACATTCCACAGACACTGATGATCCATGTTCATTTTCTGCTCTATGCATAACAGTCCAGAAATGGATACAGCCTAAATGTCCTTCAACTAATGAACAGATAATGAAAATATGGCACATATACACTATGAAAAAATAGTGAAAGCAACACTTATGTAATTAGTGACGTGGATTACAAACTTATAGTTTAAAAATTTCTCTAAATTTACAATGAAAATATTTCCTCAAGAGAATAACACAGTTTCACCATAATTTGCATAATACTATGCTAAAAACCTTAAAATTGACAGTTTATAATCAATATTTTGATTGCTTCATGGAATCTCTCTACTACCACTTAGAAGAATGAATGCAGGTTCATAATACAGAAAAATTAAGTCACTGGCTTTTACAATCAGTTACCTTTGCAATAATAACTTCTTTCTTCAGAATCTTCATAGCATAGTATTTTCCACTTGCCTTCTCTCGAACCAAAATGACCTTCCCAAAAGTGCCTTTACCTAGTAGTTTCAAATAGTCAAAATCATTCATTGTCTGAAAAATATAAATTAGAAAACCATGATGAAATAAACAATTGATACAATTTATTACTTGCTTGAATATACTTGCACTGTACACTTGATACTGTTCCTACCAGTTTCTAGATCAATTTCCAATGAGGAAAAAAAAAAAAAACATACTTCCATTGACTGTCTCTTCAGCAATCTGTGATACCAAAAATAAATTAGGTAATTTTCAGAGTTTGTAGAAATTATTTTGAACCTAGAATTTCTCCATCAGTTATACTATTAGTTAAGTGACAGGAAACTTTTAAAAAGTAAAATATTTTCAAGTTCTCAGGTTTTCTTGTTTTAATTAGTGCTACCTCAGAAAAAGTGATATTTAAAACCACAGTTTTAAATATAACTAAAAAAACATTTTTGAAAAAATAGAGGAAAGGAGTAGAAATAAACCAACCAAACCAAACCAAAGAAAACAAAAACCACAAAGCAGAACAAAACAAAACAAAACTATAAACATCTAGGTAAATTGGTCAGGAAGATAAGCACAAAGATAAAACTTATCAAGGTGAACTGAGAAAGGTGACATCAGTACAGAACCTATAGGCACTAAAGAGACCATAAGAGAACAAACAGCTCTATGGCAGTAAGGGACATTGCGATGAAATGAGCAAATCCCCTACATCTCAAACTACAAAAGCTCACTGAGGAAGTAACAAGAAAGCTGAACAGCCCCATGTAAGAACTGAATTTATATTGCATTTTTACAATAAGGAAAAGTCCATAGCATTTCAAGAAAAAAGTTACCAATTCTACACAAGCTCTTCCTTAAAACTGAAATGGGAGAAATATTGTTCAACTCATACTATGAGGTCAGAATCATTCTGATATTACAATAAAACTACAGATAATTGCCCTTTGTGTACATACTTACAAAATTTTAAATATCTCATAAATGAGTGTCTAAATTTTAATATCCCTTGCCAATAATTTTGATAATTTATCCAAATGTCAAATTATAGCATCTTAACATATGTAGTTCAAAGGAAAAAGTAAATGTCAAAAACAGAGAGGTAATGTATACTTAGTAATTCAACTAAAATTCAAGCATATAGTTGCCCATATGTAGAAAACAGTTACAAATACAGTCATTTAGAAAAATAACAGATAACTCGACATACTTAATTTCACTAACAGCTTTAAAACTCAGATGCTAAAGACCAACCTATCAGTCTCCAAAGATGGCTGTCTTAATCCCAGTAAGTAGTAGTCTCTTTCTCATACCCACCCCTTTCTCTCCCTTTCTCCTTCCCCAACTCTCAATTTCTATCTGGCTGGGATTTTTAATAGACTTAAAAAAAGATTATAAATACACAATTCCCCCCATTCCCTTTCTTCTTTCCAGCACCTCATCTCAACTTTCCCATTCTCTTTCAGATTCACAATTCTCAAAATGTCTTTGATTAAATCGTCTATAGAGTCAGCCTTTAGGCCTGACAATTAATGCTTTCTCTCTCTTAGAAACTCTTAGAGACAGCTTTCTTTCTGTGTGGAAGCTGAGGCTACCTTGTTGGAGGAAAGACTATGTACTGAGACCCTGGCAAATAAATCAGAAACTGTGCAGAACCACAAAGGTAGGTACCAAACGCAAAAGTAAACACCAAACCCTGAGGCATAACACAAAGTTTTCTTTGGATTTTTCATGGCCAGACATGGGCAGCTGAAAAGAATGTATTTGAAGATCTATGTAAGAACAGCAGAATAGCCCAGCCAGCAACAAAACCATAAGAAATAGCAATCTTCTATTGTGTCTGGTACTTCTATAACAATAAATAGGTAAAAGGCTCCTAATCAGGTCACAAACTGATTCTATTGTTCACTATGACATGTGTTAGTACCCTCTTTATTTTTCACCTAAAAGCACTAAAATTGGCACTTCACATACCCAAAATGTTCTAAATGCTGTTGTCACATTTAAAGACTATACTATTGGACCACTTTAAACTAAATCATTGGAATCATTACAGAGTAGCCATTGGTATAAACATACCCTCTATATACTCCTGTAATTTAAAACTATTTTCAATTACCCATATATGTATATAAAATGGAAATTATATATGGTTAAGACCTCAAGTCACAAATATATTAAAAATATTTCTATCAGATCAGCCTGTAGTGGAGATGTGTACTCTCAAGTACTTGTGAAGCTAAGTCAGGAGTTTTCAGAGTTATAGCTAATATGAGTTACAGCATGGATTCAAGGGCACTTGAGGCAACTTAGTGAGAACATATATAAAGTTTTGATGGGGAATGAGTACACAGAAATACTGCTCAGTAGTAGATTTACATAACAAGTATGAGGTCCTAAGTTTAATCTCGAATACTGAAAGAAACATTCTACCAAGTTTTTATTTGTAAAATCAAGTTTTAGTAAATAATTCTAAGACAATCCTTAGAAAGATGCTTAGTTAGCTTTATAGGACAAAGCAGTATACTAACATAACCATCAATATTGATTCTATATTTAGTATACATAAGTACAAAATAAGCTCCTCAGTTTAGGACTCACAACTCTATAAATTAGATACTATAATAATCCCCATTTTGGTAATGAGGAAGCTAAAGGATGAGTCAGAAATTCTACCCAGGCATTAATTCAGGAATCTTCACATTCTACTACTATTTTTCAGTGTTAATCTTCTACTGATATATGAACCAAAGAAATGCTACACAGTGTACACAGTGTACACAGTAAAGTTATACATAATGTACAATTAAAAGAATTAGATATTTGAGTAAGATATTTAACTTTATCAGATGACTCAACTATAAAATGGCACATTAGTAGACATACTGTAGTTGAATTTTAAATGGATAGAGAAAAAGCACTGCTTAAGGGGTACTTTCCTGTCTGGGCTGGTTTACCTTGGGAGCGAACTCTACAGCCAGTCCCGTAACACCCAGAGGAAGCTCCATTTCCAGGCCATCTAACATGCCCAGGATCATAGGATCAGAGCTGAGTAGGATATAATATTTGTCCCAACACTACCAGGCATAACTGGGACCAGCGGGATCCAGAAACACAGGAACCCCGACCGATCAGTGTACCTTCTGGTATGGGCACGAACTCGGCAGGAACTCCTGTAACACCTAAAGGAAGCTCCACTCCTAGGCACTCTAACATGCCCAGGATCCCAGGATCCCAGGAGCTTGATCACACCAGGATCCCAGGAGCATGGTCACACCAGGATCCCAGGATCCCAAGGGCATGGTCACACCAGGATCTCAGAGGCAGCCTGAGCTCTGACACACCCAGAATGTCAAGATCTCAGAATCACAGGATCACAAAAACAGCAGGACTCTAAGGAGTTCTGAGACAACCAGGATTACAGGAAGGACAGGCTCCGGTCAGATATAATGAGGGCAGGTAGCACTAGAGATAACCAGATGGCAGAAGGAAAGCTTAAGAACATAAGCAACAGAAACCAAAGTTACTTGGCATCATCAGAACCCAATTCTTCCGCCATAGCAAGTCCTGAATACTACATCACACTGGAAAAGCAAGATTCAGATCTAAAATCATTTCTCATGATGATGATAGAGGACTTTAAGAAGGAAATAAATAACTCCCTTAAAGAGAACACAGGTAAACAGCTAGAAGCCCTTAAAGAGGAAACACAAATATCCCTTAAAGAATTACTGGAAAACTCAATCAAACAGGCAAGGGAAATGAACAAAACCACCCAGGATCTAAAAATGGAAATAGAAACAATAAAGAAATCACAAAGTGGGACAACCCTGGAATTAGAAAACCGAGGAAAGAGATCAGGAGTCATAGATGCAAGCATCAACAACAGAATACAAGAGATAAAAGAGAGAATCTCAGGTGCAGGAGATACCATAGAAAACACTGACACAACAGTCAAAGAAAATGCAAAAGCAAAAAATTCATAATCCAAAACATCCAGGAAATCCAGAACACAATGAGAAGACCAAACCTTAGGATAATAGGTATAGAAGAGAGTAAAAATACCCAACTTAAAGGGCCAGTAAACATCTTCAACAAAATTATAAAAGAAAACGTCCGTAACCTAAAGAAAGAGATGCCCATGAACATACATGAAGCCAACAAAAACTCCAAATAGACTGGACCAGACCAGAAATTCCTCCCGTCACATAATAATCAAAACACCAAATGCACTAAACAAAAAAAGAATATTAAAAGCAGTAAGAGAAAAAGGTCAAGTAACATATAAAGGCAGACCTCTCAGAAATACATCAGGCTTCTCACCAGAGACTATGAAAGCTAGAAGATCCTGGGCATACTTCATATAGACCCTAAGAGAACACAAATGCCAGCCCAGACTACTATATCCAGCAAAACTCCCAATTACCACAGACGGAAAAAACAAGATACTCCATGACAAAACCAAATTTACCCAATATTTTCCCCACAAATCTAGCCCTACAAAGGATATTAGATGGAAAACACCAACACAAGGAGGGAAACTACACCCCAGAAAAACCAAGAAGGTAATCTTTCAACAAGATAGCCATACAAACATAAGTCCACTTCTAACAACAAAAATAAAAGGAAGTAACAATCACTTTTCCTGAATATCTCTCTTAACATCAATGGACTCAATTTCCCAATAGAAAGACATAGACTAACACATTGGATATATAAACAGGACCCACCATTTAGCTCCATACAGGAAATGCACCTCACTGACAAAGACAGACACTACCTAAGAGTAAAAGGCTGGAAAACAATTTTCCAAGCAAATGGTCCTAAGAAACAAGCTGGAATAGTCATTCTAATATCAAATAAAATTGACTTTCAACCAAAATTTATCAAAAAAGGTAAGGAAGGACAGTTCATACTGGTCAAAGGAAAAAAATCCACCAAGATGAACTCTCAATTCTGAACATCTATGCTTCAAATGCAAGGGCACCCACATTCATAAAAGAAACTTTACTAAAGCTCAAAGTACACATCGCACCCCAAACAATAATAGTGAGAGACTTCAACACCCCATTCTCAGCAACGGACAGATTAGAACTGAATAATCCCACGCACCCTATCAGATCACCAGCGACTAATGCTGGTCTTAAATGCCAACAAAAACAATGGAAAACACACATATACATGGAAGCTGAACAACGCTCTACTCAATGACAACTTGATCAAGGAAGAAATAAAGAAATTAAAGATGTTTTAGAATTTAATGAAAATGAAGGCACGTCATACCAAAACTTGTGGGACACAATGAAAGCAGTGGAAAGAGGAAAATTCATAGCTCTAAGTGCCTCCAAAAGGAAACTGGAGAGAGATTACACTAGTTGCTTGACAGCACACCTGAAAGCTCTAGAACAAAAAGAAGCAAATACACCCAAGAGGAGTAGACGGCAGGAAATCATCAAACTCAGGGCTGAAATCAACCAAGTAGAAACAAAAAGAACTATACAAAGAATCAACAAAACCAGGAGCTGGTTCTTTGAGAAAATCAACAAGATAGATAAACCCTTAGCCAGACTAACCAGAGGGCTCAGAGACAGTAACCAAATTAATAAAATCAGAAATGAAAAGGGAGACATAACAATGGAAACTGTTGAAATTCAAAATATCATCTGATCCTACTACAAAAGCTTATACTCAACAAAATTGAAAAATCTGGATGAAATAGATAATTTTCTAGACACATACCAGGTGCCTAAGTTAAAAGAGGATCAGATAAACCATCTAAACAGTCCCATAACTTCTAAAGAAATAGAATGCCCAAGGTACAATTCACAGACCACACGAAGCTCCAGAAGAAGGAAGAGAAAAGTGTGGGTGCTTTGGTTCTTCTGAGAAGGAGAACAAACTACTCACAGGAGCAAATATGGAGATAGAATGTAGAGCAGAAGCTAAAGGAAAGGCCATCCAGAGACAGTCACCAAACCCCAACACTACTGTGAATGCCAAGAAATGCTTGCTGAAAGGAACCTGATATGGCTGTCTCCTGAGAGGCCCTGCCAGAGCCTTACAAATACAGAGGTGGATGCTCGACTGAGCGTGGGGTCCCCAATGGAGGAGTTAGAGAAAGGACTGAAGGAGCTGAAGGGGTTTGCAACCTCATAGGAAGAACAACAATATCAACCAACCAGACCCCCCAGAGCTCCCAGGGACTAAGGCATCAACCAAGGGGTACACATGGCTCCAGCTGCATATGTAGCAGAGGACTGTCTTGTCAGGCAACAATGGGAGGAGAGGTCCTTGGTCCTATGACCAAGTTAGATACACCTATGCAAAAGGAAATTTCTCGTGTGAATAAATGGGTAAGATAGGCTGTGTTCATCTTCCTGACTGAGAAAGCAATTAATAATGACTTAGGTACTCCAACCAACAACCATAAAAGAAAGGAAGCATCTATTCAAAGGGCAGGGAATGGGGCATGTAGAGATGGCACAGCAGTTAAGCACACTGGCCATCTTCCAGAGAATTTGGTTTGATTCCCACATAGTGCTCGCAACCATCTACAGCTCCAGTTCTAGGGAATCTGATGAGCCTCTTTTCACCTCCCTGGGCACTGCACACACTTGGTCCACTGATATACTTTTAAGCAAAATATCTGTATTTTGCATATAAAATAAAGTGCAGAAAAATTAAAAATAAAAAGACAGAAAATGTTCATAGGCAACAAGTATAAAATGATATTTTAATTAAAGAAAAAACTTCATATAGTGAATTAATTCTCAAAGTAGTGACTATATCATTTCACTAAAACTACTGACAGCATATGGAAGAACACACATCTCAAAATTTTTAACCCTGAAATGTTCCTGTCCAAAGGAAAGACAGGGACAAAAAAAATGGAACAGAGACTGAAGGAAAGGTCATCCAGAGACCAGCCCACCTAGGGATCCATCCCATCTGCAGACACCAAGCCTTCCTGCCCCTCCCCCCCCCTGCAGTATTGCTGATGCCAAGAAGCTCTTGCTGACAGGAGCCTGGAATAGCTGTTCCCTGAGAGGTTCTACTAGCACCTGACCAATTCAGTTACAGATACTCACAGCCAACCCTCAGACTGAGCCGGGGACCCTAATGGAAAAGATAGGGGAAGGACTGAAGGAGTTGAATGGAATTGCAATCCCATATACAATAACAACTAACTGGACTACCCCAGCTCCCAGGGACTAAACCACCAACCAGAGTACACATGGAGGGAGTCAGGACTCCAGCGACATATGTAGCAGAGGATGACCTTATCTGACATCAATTCGGGGGAGGTCCTTGGTCCTGTAGAGGCTTTGTCCCAGTGTAGGGGAATGCTAGAGCAGTAAGGAACAGTGAGGATGGAGTCAGGGAGTGGTGGAGGAGCACCCTCATAGAGGCAAATAGGAAAGGGAAAGGGCTTTGAGAAGAGGTAACCAGAAAGGAGGATATCATTTGAAATGTAAATAAATACAATGGTTAATTAAGAAAGAAAGAATTTGAAGCCAGCACTCTCCCTTGAAAGGCATCTGGTTACTATACTAGCACCAAGTAGTGGGGTTTGGTGGCATAGGAGCACTTACACACTCCTTAATTCAATATTCCAGCACTGCAAAATTAATTAAATAAAACACACAAAACATCATCGACAACACTTTGACCATTTGTTTTTACCCTCGACCTGAATATAATCTACAAAGTAAACAGCAAATATATATTCAACAAACACAAGTAAATGACGTTTTAATCTACTATCAATTATCAAGTTACAGATTGGATAGCTTCTGGCCATTCTTTCTCATATGTGAGAATTTTCAAATACTCAATCACTTAGACTAGTTTTAAATACCATATAGTACATAAGGAAGTTATTTTAAAACTTTATAGTAATGAAAATATTATTTACAATTCCTATAAAATTATATATTAATCTAGAGCACTGAGGGAGAACAAGGTTATGTTTTCCTTCTTCATTGGCTAATGAGCAGCATTTAAAAGAAAAGGTATTATTTACAAGACTTCTCACCTTCCAGATAGCATTCGTTAAGGTTGAAAGCACAGGGCAGAAACCACAGAGCCATTTTTCATTTTTTTTTTATAAGTCCTCTTATTTCCAAGTTTGATATTACACCAACCAAATGATCTTTGTCGTCATATACATATACATAAATTACTTTTCACAAAGGAGAAACAAATAAAAAGGTTCTGATTTTTTTTTACACTGTCTCCCTTCAGGAAGCTTTGTAGTTTGGATGAAGTTTTTCTTGCTTGCTTGCTTTTTTTCTTTTACTTTATTGGATATTTTCTTTACTTAAATTTCAAATGTTATTCCCTTTCCAGGTTTCCCCTCTGGAAACCCCCTGTTCCATTCCTCCTTCACCCTGCTTCTATGAGGGTGCTCCCCCAACCCACCCACCCAACTCCTGCCTCCCCACCCTGGCATTCCCCTACACTGGGGCATCAAGTCACCACAGGACCAGGGGCCTCCCCTTCTACTGATGCCAACAAGGCCATCCATCCTCTGCTGCACATGCGGCCGGAGCCATGGCTTCCTCCATGTGTACTCTTTGGTTGGTGGTTTAGTCCCTGGGAGCTCTGGGGGATCTGGTTGGTTCATATTGTTGTTCCTCCTATGGGGTTGCAAAGATTTCCAAGTTTCTAACATGCTGTTACCAACAAGATTGTCTTAGGGTAGAAAGGGTTTATTGAGCTTACACTTCCTCATTGCTGTAGATCACCAAAGGAAGTCAGGACTGGAACTCAAGCAGGTCAGGAAGCAGGAGCTGATGCAGAGGCCATGGAGGGATGTTTCTTACTGGCTTGCTTCCTCTGGCTTACTCAGCCTGCTCTCTTAAAGAACCCAATACTACCAAACCAGGGATGGCACCACCCACAAGGGGCCCTCCCACCTTGATCACTAATTGAGAAAATGCCCCACAGCTGGATCTCATGGAGGCATTTCCCCAACTGAAGCTCCTTTCTCTGTGATAACTCCAGCCTGTGTCAAGTTGACACACAAAACCAGCTAGTACAAAGATATAATGTTATTTATAAAGTACATCAATTACCATTCCGTTCTAAGTTGCACAAACATTACAGGCTAAAGTGCTGGTTAATTACTCCATTGTAAGCAACAGGTACTTTATGTTCACAAAGTTATACATGCAATATGAAAATTGGCTGGTGTCTCTCAAACGTGGCTTTCAGCATAAAAAGTGTACTTGGGAGAATAAGTCATCATTACTATCTACCTTTCTTTTATGATGGGTTGTAGATGCATCCATCTCTTCCTCTCCTATATTATCAATCTGTGAGGTTGGACTACAATTCATCCTCTCCTCTTCTTGCCTCTGCAGTCGGTCGGCTACAGCTTGGATAGCTTCTGTCCATTCTTCTCTAGAAAAATAAGTTCAATCTCATTAACAGAAGACAATAAGTTATTTAAAACCTGTTATAAATTTTAAGATGAATGCACATAGTCTCCTGCCCTCTCTGCCAACATTCCTAGTGATAATGATGTAAAAGCCTAGGATCAGGAGAAACACTTATATGGGAATTGTATTATTTTATGCTCACTTAATATTGCATATAATGTGTTTGTCGATACTCACACATAAACACACACATATAATTTAATTGAAGTTGCTTTGGGGTAACAATACTCCCCCCCAAAACCATAGACTATCAAGAAAAACCTTAAGTGCCAGACATGGAAAAGCTCCTTTTGAGCTATTGGTAGGAGAGTCCAAGAGACACCCAAACAATATAGGTTATTGCTGTGGCCCTTTGTTGCCTTCCAGGAGAGGAAGGTAAAACCATATTGAAGACACCACACATTTAAGACACAGTATTTGGGGGAAATCAATCACAAATCTGGCATAAAGGCCCATTCCAAGAACTAGCTCTCACAGAACTAAAAGGAGCTATGTGAGCTGCAAACAAGAAAGTAAGCAATAGTCCTGTCTATCTAGCTGTAATGCCTATGAACCACAAAAACAACCAGAACAACGTATTCTGAGAGGCGAAATAGTAGCACTAATACCATAGGGGTAACCAACAGACAAGCAACTTGACATAAGGTTCATTCAATAGGGGTAAGTTTGTGCCTGATATTGCAAACTCAATAAAATACTTGTGGCTGGTGAGGTCATGAACCTTACATGAGAATCTCCTACTGTTACTTTCCTAAACCAGTATAACCTCTAATTGCATTCTAAACAGTCATCCTCAAAATAACAGGTAAGTGTAGCTCTCACTTCTCCCTCATCAAAAAAACTTCCATTTGCAGTAGATAGAGACTATTAATGAAAGTTACAATTAGTCAAAATTCAGAAAATGAACCAGTGTGTGCCTAACCCCAATTAATACACTTACAACACAACCCTTCTACATATGCTCAGGGAAAATCATAAGAAAAGGAGGTGAATGACTATAGGAGATAGAGGACCAGGACATTTACTGCTATATACTATCTTCTAAAGGAAAGTGGTGCACAAAATAGAGGTTGAGTATGGAGGGGCGAAGATCTGAGAGGAGTTATGTAGATGAATGCAATGTGTGTAAAAGATTAAAATACATTTATCAAATTCTCATAAATATAATAAAACTATTATCTTAAAAATATTAATGATATCAGAAACCTACAGATTGGGAAAAAAACTTCACTAACCCCACATACAATAGAGAGCTAATATCCAAAATATATAAAGAACTCAAGAAGGTAACCATCAAAAAACCAAACAACCCAATCAAAATATGGGGTATAGAACTAAACTGAGAATTCACAACAGGAATCTCAAATGGCTGAGAAGCACCTAAAGAAATGTTCAAAGTCCTTAGTGATCAGAGAGAAATGCAAATCAAAATGACCTTGAGATTCCACCTTACACCAATCAGAATGGCTAAGATCAAAACCTCAGGTGACAACAGGTTGATGAGGATGTGAAGAAGAGGTACATTCCTGTCTGAAAGAACTGCAGGGATGGAAATGGAGAAGAGCCTGAGGAAAAGAAGGTTCAGCAACAGGCCCAAAGTGGGATCCAGCTCAAGGGGAGGTCCAAAGGCCTGACACGATTACTGAGGCTATGGAGCGCTCACAAAAAGGGACCTATCATGACTGCACTCAGGAAGACCCAACAAGTAGCCTAAAGAGTCAGATACAGGTATTTGCACCCAACCAATGGACAGAAGCTGCTGGTCCTGTGGTTGAATTAGGGAAAAGCTGGCAGAAGCTGAGGGGGAGGGAGACCCTGTAGGAAGACCAGCAGTCTCTCTCAATTAACCTGGACCCCTGAGATCTCTCAGACACTGAACCACCAACCAGGCAGCATACACCAGCTGATATGAGGCCCCCAACACATATCCAGCAGAGGACTGCAGGGTCTGGGTTCAATCAGAGAAGATGCTCCTAACCCTTAAGAGTCTGGAGGCCCCAGGGAGTAGAAAGGTATGGTGGGGTGGGGTGGGAGGGGCGCAGGGACATCAACGTGGAGACAGGGCAAGGAGGAGATATAAGATGCGGAACAGTTGGAAGGTAGACCAGGAGGGAAATAAAATCTGGACTTTAAAATAAACAAACAAACAAATAAATAAAAGATTAAATTATATATATATTAATAATATTTTTTAAAAAGAAAAAATGGGAAAATAAAAATTCCATTAAAAGCTATTGAAACCACAATTAAATTTTATTTCCACACATCCTACCTATGGATAAAATTATTTCCCTAAAATTTGATGCTTCCTTTTTAAAGGAGGCATTTTTAATGAGTTTACCTACTGAGCCATCTCAATGATGCCTCAAACTAAAAATAATTTTAACTTTTCTTTTATTCTTGGGACATATTCTTTTTTTGTGGTACTTACTTGGTTTCAGCATTTTGAGTATGATTCCATTACCTCTAATTATTATTTTATTCAATATGTTTTCCCATATCAATTTTTTTCTATTATAATGTTACCTTTTGCTCTATCTGTTGCTCCTGTGAGGATAAACTTTTTTTTTTCTCATTCACTTTTGATATTTAACAACCTTACTGGCATAGAAATTGTTTTTTGTACTTTACCCACTTGCAAGTTATAGAACTTCTGATATTGGGTTTTATATCTTTAGACAATTTAGAAAAACTTCAGGAACCATTCACTTAAATTTTCCCTCATTCTCTCAAATCCTTTGAGAATTCAATGGCATATCTGTAAGACCTCCTCACTGTTTAATCTTTGCTCTTACATTCTATCGGATCAGTTTTTATTATCTGTGCTGTTTCTGAATACTTCATGCTGGACAATCCCATCTCATTGGTCTCGTAGGCCACTAATTTTCACTAATGAGAATCTCATTAGTGAAACTTATAATTAAAACCATTACTAGCAATTGTAATTACAAAAGTTTCACCTGTTTTTTATTCTATGTTTCCTTTTTATAATTCCTTTCTATACAGAATTCCCTGGCCTTAAACACATTGAGCATACATGCTTAGCTGTAAAATAATTCTATTATCTGGAACCCCTATGTATCTAATTCCATAGCATTTATTTGTCTTTGTAGTCTTAACCACATTGTCTTAAATCTCTGTACATATGTTTTATATGATTCTTAGACAATATATGTGTATGTGTGTGTGTATATATATATATATATATATATATATATATATATATATATACTCTAGAAAATTTCAGACCTAGATATGATATAGATGCTTAAGAGTGTTTAATATAATTCCTTCATAACTTTCTGACAGGACAAAGATCAAGCTGGCAGTGACCTAGAAGCTTGCTCCCTGCAGGATAGTTTTCACAGTACTAAAAGGTACAGAGCAGGCTACGGGGGAAGAACAGTCATCAATAGTCTTACACAGTGTGAACTCTGTAGCTACAATAATCAGCCTAAGAAGATATTCCCATGGGTGCAATAGTGGCATAACTGTCATGAGAGTAACCAACTACTGTCTGCTTTGGGACCACTGCACAGGTGAAAACTCATGTCTGGTACTGTAAACATGGCCAAAGACCTAATGGCCAAGTAGTTTATGAGCTCTAAGAGAGCAAGTACGATTATTTTGCTAAATAGATATATTAAACACATCTTTATACTTTATAACGCAGTCTTAATAAGGGAAGCTTCTTTTATATAGTGAATTGAAGTTAACACAGAGATGCATCTTCGGCCAAAATGTAGAGAGAAAGTGACTGTGCATGCCGTGTTTACCCATGAATGGGACATCTAAATCACACCCTTCCCCACAACACTCACAGAACAATGAGGATGAGGGACCAGAAAGATCGTTAAAGAGTCGCAGGAGGGAAGGATGGGGGGAAAGAACAGTGTCAGCTGGACATGACAGGGCTGCTGCACTCAAGAACGCGCAGCAACTATGGCTGCTTCTATAAGATAAAGCCAGTCAACACTGCAGCATGGACTGGAAGGAGATCACGAGGCCCCGGTCCCAGCTCAGAAGCCTGGGCAATTGAAGGCTGCTGGGGAAAAAGAATGTGTTTTCTTCAGGAGAATGAACAGCGATGGGCTGCTCTTGCTACCGGAGACATTCTTATATACCCATGCACATTTTGATGGTACTAATTGGATTCAATGAATTACATTATTTTTAAATGAAGAAAACATGAAGCTGAGAAGGGTGGAAGGTGATTTGAAGTGGTATGGATGGGGTGGGGTGGTTATAGTCAAAATACATCATATACATTTATGAAATGATCAAAGAACACACAAATATATACACATTCTAAAGTTACGATAACTGAAACTATATGGAATCTGAGTAAAGTCAGAATGAGAGAAATAGATATAGAAGAAGTAATATAAAACCTTGCATACATGGCCATCTCTCACAGGATATAACTACATAAAGCCAAAGGAGATGTTCTTCAACACATGGTTTTAGAAAAAATGAGTGTCAATATGAAAAAAACTGGCATGTGAGTCTTATTTTAAACCACACGTACATACTTCAAAATAAGGATCTAAAGCTACAAAGCTAGAAGAAAACAAAGGCGAAATCTTCATGATACCTGTCTTAGCAGTGATCTTTGACTGTAACACCAAAAACACAGGCCACAAAATGAACACCAATTAAAAAAAAACTACTTTGAAGGAATGAAAACAGGAGAATGAAAATGAAACTTAAGAAATAGGCCATGCTGGCCTCGGACTCATGATCCTTCTGCCTCTGTCTCCTTCAGCAAATCCTACCAGCACCACCACAACCAGCAGAGGACGGCCTTGTCAGACATCAATGGGAGGAGAGGCCCTTGGACCCATGAAGGCTCAATGGCCCAGTACAGAGGAATGCCAGGACAGGGAAGTGGGAGTGGGTGGGTAGGTGAGCAGGGGGAAGGGGGATGGCATAGGAGTTTTCAGGGGGAAACAAGGAAAGGGGATAACATTTCAAATGTAAATAAAATATTTTAAAAAAAAAAAGAAAATGAAAAAAAAATGTGAAAGATATCCCCAAGAAAGTGTATACTATGACCACTAAAAATAAAGTGCTTTTGTTTAAAACCAAAAACAAAAACCCCAAAAACAAAACACATGGTATAGAGGTAATATTTGATGTTCCAAAAAATCTCAAATTTTCCCAAAAAGTCAAGATTTGATAACTCTTTCAAATAAGTTTGAATCTTATTTTTGTTTCTTTGCCATCTCTGTGGGCTTCTAGACATTCTCAGGTTCATTAAAAGATAAAAATTAAAAATTTTTAAAAGAAAAAAGAAACAGGTCAAAGGGTTTGAAAAAATATATATATTTCACATATATGAAACATATGTGAGAGAGAGTGTGTGTGTGTGTGTGTGTGTGTGTGTGTGTGTGTATGTGTGTGTGTATAATTTTGGCTTTTTATAAGAAATATTCTCCAAGTTTGAAGCTAGACTGATCTACACAGACAATTCTAGGCTAGCTAGAACTACACCCTGACAAAATGAAACTTTGTATATCTATGCACCCTTCCCCCACAAAGGAAATAAAGGAAGTTAGTTCCTAGTTTTTGATAAGGAACCACTTAACTCAATAACCAAAAACAAACAAACAAACAACAAGCAATCTAATTAAAAATGAACAAAAAGTTGTTCTCATTATTTCCATACTCAGGCAAATGCAAGTCATGGACCACAGCAAAGCAACATCTCACTCTTTGCTACTAAAGATATTAGAAAATAGATGACAGCAGGTGTTAGTGGTGCTACTAGTTGCAGGTGCTGTAAAAAGGAGTATGGCAGATCTTTCAAAAATTTTAAAACTGTGATCCAGCCATCCCATTTCTGGGCATTTACCCAAAAGAATTAAATTATCCATTTGAAAAGGCAACTGCTTGACCGTGTCCACTGTAGTACTATTCACAGTCTGGAGGTGGAAATAACGCAAGTATTTATCAACTGATGAATGAATAAAGAACGTATAACATGTACACATAGCAGAATATTCTTCACTCTTAAAAAAGAAAAGAACTCTGTCATTTAAGACAACATGGAAGGAACTAGAGAACACTATGCTAAGAAAGCTAGGCACAAAAAGGACCATATTATATCATGCATATGAGGAATCTAAAAGTGTTGATCTTTTAAGTTTGAGAGAGGAGTGATGACCAAAGGCTACAGAGACTGTCAGAGGGGGAGAAATAGATAGTTAAAGACTAATTAGTGAATATGAGTACAGTATGATGGGACCAAAAAAATGTTGTGCTACTGTAGACCATAGAGAGCAACATACTATGCATTTCTAATAATTACCTTAAATGTTTGAGGAAATAGATATAATTTATACATATATTAAAATATGACAAGGAATCCACTAATATGTGTATTTTATGTTCTCAACAATAAATTTAACATACACTTAATTTTAAAAACAAATGCAATAAAATATCTAAAAACATTTTTATTAAAAAAGATAATATGGGAAACTGCTTCAAGTTAAAAATTTAATAAAGTTTTTCTAGTTAAAACTAGTATTACTATTAATGACAACAGAAAATATAAAGGCAAAAAAGAAAATGAAAATCTAAAAGCCCCCCCCCACTCAGGTGCACATACAGGCATGTACACACACATGCATGCACATGCACACACAAGTAAATGCCCACATATTCATAAGTTAATGATTGTAAAGAAAAAATGAATTAGTAAGATCTGAAACATAGACTCGCCACTTTTTAAAAAATGTCCCAATCTTAAATTATTCATAATTGCTGGGGACAGCAAACAATGACAGGGACTGCCTGCAGTAGGCCGGGATGGAGACATCTCTGAAGCCCACAGCAGCTCCTTGTAGAAAAGGATGGTGTCTGGGACCCTGAGAAGCAGGAGACACATCCCTTCAGGGGACCCACCATCTGAAATAAGGGACTGCCTGCAGTGGGCCTGGATGGAGACATCTCGGTAGCCCGAGGCAGCTCTTTGTAACAACAGTTGTTCCCATTTCTCCTAACCTTAGCCCTGGACAATGGCTGTATAGATCTCATTTGTGCGTGACTGTTTTTCAGTTGGCCTTGGTGTGCATAATTATTCTCTTATATCTGACTTTCTTACTTCTTTCCCCTTGTGCTCTGGCAAATTCTGTGAAACTAGATGTTCCCTGATGTAACGATTCTTACACAATTGGGAATTGAGGCCCGGGGCCCAGCACAGCACAGCACAGTCCTCATGGCCCAGTGCATGCTGGTGTTCTCATCTTAGAAACAATGTAATAACTGTACAATGGTAGTTCCAGATTAATGCCTGACTTGCAAAGAAAGTTCGATGAAATTATTAGAAAATGAATTAGAGCGAACACTGGGACCCCAAAGAAAGAAAAAACTATTAAAGTTATGAAATAAGTTTTACACAACATTTGAGAGTGGTTCCTGGATAAGCAAGTATAGAATATGTAAAATCTTCTATTAGTAAAACTAAGTCAAAACACTGGGACTCTTATGAGAGTCATTGTGCAGAAGCGGAAAGCTAGGGGAACTACCGAGTTAAGGGTTAACTTGATTCTTTCTGGCCACTGCCTGGCAGCTTTGCCCATGTCATTTATCATTAGAGCTTTACAAGAAAATGCAAGTAGCTGGTCTTGGAGCTCTGAGCTCTGAAGTATAATAGTTAAAGTTAAAGTTTAAATAATAAGTTTGCAATTATTATTATTTTGGCTATAGGCCTGGGGATAGGAAAGCTTTAAACTTTGGGGAACGATTGCAATTCTTGATTCTTTATGGGATGTGGTTATTCTTTTGAATTTGATTTGGCAACAATTATACAATGTCTTGTTTATCTGTTTTTGGAGTATCAATAAAAGACTGGGGCAAGAAGAAGGCGAGAGAGAATGTGGAGAGAATGTGGAGAGAAGGTGGAGAGAAGGTGGAGAGAATGTAGAGAGCATGTAGGAAGCATGTAGAGAGCATATAAAGAGCATGTAGGGAGCATGTAGGGAGCATGTAGAGAGCATGTAGGGAGCATGTAGAGAGCATATAAAGAGCATGTAGGGAGCATGTAGAGAGCATGTAGGGAGCATGTAGGAAGCATGTAGGGAGCATGTAGAGAGCATATAGACAGCATGTAGGGAGCATGTAGAGAGCATGTAGAGAGCATATAGACAGCATGTAGGGAGCATGTAGAGAGCGAGTAGTAAGCATGTAGGGAGCATGTAGAGAGCGAGTAGTGAGCATGTAGGGAGCATGTAGAGAGCGAGTAGTGAGCATGTAGGGAGCATGTAGAGAGCGAGTAGTGAGCATGTAGGGAGCATGTAGAGAGCGAGTAGTGAGCATGTGAAGAGCAAGTGAGAGTGAATGCAGAGAACATGAAAAGAGCTTGTGAAGAGTGAGTGAAGAGAGAATGTGTGATGTGTGTGAAGAGTGTGTGTGTGAATGAGAGTGCAGGTGGTATGAGTGTGAGATGTGTGGGAAGAGTATGTGTGTTGAGTGAAAGGGGAACACACAGAAGTGTGTATGAGTGTGAGAGTGCAAGAAAAGAAAAGCGCACAGGAGAAAAGCAGCATGCGCAGGAGAATGCAGAGTGCGTGCAGCCTCAAGCTGCGAGTGAATGAGCGAGAGAGAGAGAGAGAGAGAGAGAGAGAGAGAGAGAGAGAGAGCGAGCAGAGAGTGAGAGAGAAGAGAAACGTTAAGCCTTGAAAAATTGCCTGTCAGCTTGTACCCCAAAAGTAGTCTGTGTATATTTATTGTTTGCCTTCCAGATATCCCTGCTTCCGGTTGAGAACTCTGATCCTGTGTCAAGGCTGGACCCCAACACATATAATAATTTAATACTTAAAGTAGCACACACAGGAAGAATCCATCTAGTTTACAACACAAAAAAACTTTCAGAGTGGGGCTGGAACGTAACAGAGGATTTGAGCTCTGAGACACCTCTAAGTCCTTGCTGACACTAGACGGGAGCTCTATGAAGTCTGCAGACAGCAGGTGCCTCATGACTGTCAAAACACATACTCCCATAGTAAACTCAATTTCCATTTTCTTAAAAATAAATGAGAGAAAATTGATTCTTCAGATGAGCAGACAGACAGTGAAGGAAAGCCAAAGGACTTTAGAGGCTCAGGAGCTGACATAGCTGGTTGTCTACCTCACATCGCATACTCCTCTTAGCCCTCAGGAAGTCAAGGCAGACGGACTGACCCAAGAGCGACATAGTAAGGTCCAGGGCAACCTGGACCGCAGAACAAGAAATTGTCTAAGCCCTTACACCCAAATTAAAAAGATATGGCTTATAGCCAACTTTGGGAGCAAAAGTGGGCAAACTCAACCAAGCTTCAGTAAATGTTAAAAATCCATTCATAACATTTTTCAAAAAACCCAACAGGGAGCACTGCATTAATCTATCACCTAGTAAACACCTTGTCATCACATCCTGTACTGTGAGCTCAAGATTTTAAAAGAAAAAAAAAATGAAACAAAACAAGATATGATCCTTGCTGTCAAGAAGTTTACAAAAAGCAAACAAAAATAATAGAAATGATACACTTGTTTTAAAAACTGGGGAGGGTTTAGAGGGATTGCTCAGTGGTTAAGAGCATTGGCTGCTCTTCCAGAGAACCTAGGTTTGATTCCTATTTCTCATAGGGAAACTAACAACCTTCTGTCTGTAACTCCAGTTCCAGAAGATCTGAAATCCTCTTCAGGTGGTACATGGATATACATGCTGGCAAAATATACATACACATAAAATGAGAAGAAAAAGGAATAAAGCTATGTAAATATGTAGCCGGAGGATCTACCTAGCCTACCAAAATCAGGGTAAATACTGGGGGAAAACTGCTGCTTGACACCAAGACCCCAAAGACACAAGAGCTATTATGACCACAGCTATAGGTTGAGGTCTATGTTGTGAGTGAAGAACTCAGTGTGCCAAAAGTCTAGGGTAGATGAATGGGAGTTAGGCATGAGAATGGTGTAAACACAAGCCTACTACACTTCAAAACAAAGAATACTGCAAGTATAGAAAACAAAATATCATTACTGCCACGCTGGTATTTTTCTTTTATACTCCTAAAATACATCACAATTTATTGACTGAAAGTATAATAAAACTAATATTTTCAGATGAAAAAAGTGAGGGCTAGGGCTAGGTCCACAGCTCAGTGATAGAACACTCACCTAGCATATTTCAAAAAAAAAAAAAAACTTTTGTCTTTGATCATTTTATTAGGATTTTAAAAGAATATTTTGTTTTCATTAAAGTCTTAGAGAAGCATGATAGAATAAGTTATTCATTTAGAAAAGGCTATTAATATTCTACTTTGAAAAGTTGTTGATTATGATAAAATATACTAACATATGTAGGAAAGCAACCTTCTGATTGAGTTTGCTAGACCTAACTCATTACCAGGCCATCAGATAAAAGGATATTAAGATAGACACCAACAGTGGCAGCATAGATATGGAAACAGGCGATCAGTGGAAGGGAAATAAAGCTGTGGACGCCGCAGAGCTCATCAGTCTCTTAATGTTGTTGCTCATCAGTCACAGGACAGTGATTAGTTATACTAATCAATCCTATTATTTACTAATATTCCAACGTTTAGACAAAAATCTCAGAATCCTTCCCATTTGGCCATCTGAAACTAACATGCATACAGGCAGTTATACTTGAAACCTTTTACTACCACATTTCATCCTGAATTTCAAACATAAATACAATATAGTTTTTATATAAAATGTGTTCAATTTAAAAAAATATTTGTGTACCGTTTTCTCAGAAGAACTTTATTTTAAAGTAGTCCAAGGGTGGGTTATCATTTTCCAGCCCTAGTTAAACATGCAAGACAACAGAAACAGAACAATAAAGTGTAACACATTGCAAATATTTATATCTAATTACAAATAATGAATCCAGTTACAAATACATCTTTACAGTATTTTTTTAACATAAGAATGAACAAGTCTCTTACCTTTCCTCTGGTGTATCTACATGAAATGTTCTCTCTATTACAGTGGTCCACTGAAGACATCTGATAATAAATGTATTTGGCTTTGGTCGTTCTGTTTTCATTAACTGACATTCTATAAATAAAATTAAGTGTCTCTTTAAATACACATGTACTTAAACCATTAATAAATAGTTGACAAGTACACAGTGTTATTCTAAACAAAATACACAGCTACTTATAGATTTCCACAAATATCTGTTCAAGGTTATTCACAACATGCCCTTAGTATTTCTTTGGAGCCCATCTTCAGTTTGACTTCTTCAACCTGCTAAACCAGACTCTTCATTTTTTTTTCCCAAACAAGTCTTGCTCTTTCCTGTATCTTTAATTTTTGCTTCTCCAGCTCTACTATCTGAAACACCTATTTTTAACCCTTTCCATTTTAAAGCACCAATTGTCATAGCAATATCAATCCTTTAAAGTCTGGATCAAATCATAATCATTCCATAAATGTTTTGTTTACTTTTGGGTACAGACTTGTCGTTTCCATGTCTATAGTTTCATTTATTTGTTAGTATGCCCCTTGTTTTTCACTTGACATTGTATTATGCTATCAAACATCTTAAAAGGGTAGCTTTTATCAATGTGAAGTCTTCTCAAGTGATAAACTGCCTCTAATTCTTAGTGTAAACAGTTACTAGACTCAGTCAGCCAGGAACTAATCAGATTCTGTTAGGGAATAGCTAGGAAGATGTCAAAGCATAGTCTAATTCTGATATATGAATTAGAGTCCCAAGCGTCTCTCACAAGGGAAAGGAAGCAGAAGTCACTTGCAAATGGTAATAAGCCAAGTAAGACATGCGGTGTCCTGCCCTTAATAAGAGGCTGTAACCCTCACAAGCTAAAATTCAGTTATGGGCTTGATAAGACAGTGATCCCTTCAGGTGATGGGTCAGAGGTAGAGAGAAGAGTCACTGTGTTGCTCTGTATGACTAGAAGGGCAGTACAAAGAACCATCATGAAAGGGATTATATTGTTAAAAGAAAGAACAAAATAAAACAAACAAACAAAAAAGCTGAGTTACCCTGGGGAGACAACAGACAGGAAGCAAACATAGACCAGGGAGTCTTGATTCAGCCTGCCTTAACCCCGGAGTAAGGCAGTTGTACAGAGCAGCGAATGTCAACCTTGACAAGTAGAAGGCATGTGCGGCAAGGGTTTCAATCAAATGAGGAAATGCTGACCAGATCTCCTTAAGTGAGAATCACCCTAGAGAGTTTCAAGTTGCAGGCCAGTAGGCAGGGAGAATTCTGGAGCCACCTATCTAGAAAGTATAAAAGCATGCATTCTGCCTGTACACAGCTCAGTATTAGAGCAGATTTAATAGTTACAACTCATTTATAAATCATTCCCTAGCTAGATAATGAGCCACATTTGGAGCATATGGACCAGGATGCAGGTAGTATCTCAGTAAGAGGATTGCCTGCCTAGCCCACAGACTGCATACGATGTGCAGAGGTCCCAGCACATGAACAAGGAGGGATGCTAGTTAAGTGAAGACAGTTCTGGCAGCCATCAGATACTTGTCCAGTATCAGCAACAGCACGAACAAGAGAAAAAGACAAAAGTCTTTAAGTTCAACAATCCCTCCCAACATATGCACCTGGCTCACTACACAGAGAGAAGCTCCATCTAATGTTTTACCTTTTCTTTTAATCTTTGTATTCTACTTTTCCTCTTTACTAAACTTTTAATAATGTTTTTAGTGTATTTTATATCATGCTATTTGTTATTCCTTTTTAGATGTTAATTTAATTTTTATGTATTCATAGGTGGTCACTCTTTCTTTCTTCCTTATCTTTTCTTTTGCTTCCTCATGATACTTCCACTTCCCATTTAATACTATTTTAATTTTAATGCATTAGATTAACAAACAAATTTTTAAGTTTTCTTTATTTTGTAGCCTTCATTTGACTAATCTTGGTTATGAAAATGTCATCACTCATTACTTTCCTTCTTTTTCCACTTTAATTTCTCCTCATTTCTAACCCTTCATGACCTTTTCAACCCCCTGTGAATTTATTTAACCTTGTTTTTCCTGTTTCTGTCCATGCTGTTCCTGACTGGTAGCTTCAATGAACATAATTCCCATCTGTTCCCTTCTTAGAGTGTTTGGTCCTCGGTTGGGAAGACTTAGAAGGTATGGCCTTGTTGGAAGAGGTGTGCCACTAGAGCTGGGCTTTTGGTTTCAAAAGCTTGCATCAAGGCAAAAGACACTGTCAAAAAGACAAAGCGGCAACCAACTAACTGGGAAATGATCTTTACCAACCCTACATCCAACAGAGGGCTAATATCCAATATATACAAAGAACTCAAGAAGTTAAACTCCAGAGAGGCAAGTAACCCTATTAAAAAATGGGGTACAGAGCTAAACAAAGAGTTCTCACCTGAAGAATATCTAATGGCTGAGAAGCACCTAGAGAGATGTTCATCATCCTTAGTCATTAGGGAAATGCAAATCAAAACAACCCTGAGATTCCATCTCACACCAGTCAGAATGGCTAAGATCAAAAACACAGGAGACAGCAGTTGTTGGCGAGGATGTGGAGAAAGAGGAACACTCCTCCACTGCTGGTGGGATTGCAAGCTGGTACAACCACTCTGGAAAGCAGTCTGGCGGTTCCTCAGAAAACTGGGCATGACACTCCCGGAAGATCCGGCTATACCACTCCTGGGCATATACCCAGAGGCTTTACCTGCATGCAATAAGGACACATGCTCCACTATGTTCATAGCAGCCTTATTTATAATAGCCAGAAGCTGGAAAGAACCCAGATGTCCCTCAATGGAGGAATGGATTCAGAAGATGTGGTATATCTACACAATGGAATACTACTCTGCAATTAAAAACAATGAATTCACGAAATTCTTAAAACAAATGGTCAGAACTTGAAAATATCATCCTTAGTGAGGTAACTCAATCACAAAAGAACACACATGGTATGCAGTCACTGATAAGGGGATATTAACCCAGAATCTTGGAATACCCTAGACACAATTCGCATATCAATAGATTTCTAAGAAGATGGAAGGAGAGACCCCTGGTCCTGGAAAGACTGGATGTAGGGGAACGCCAGGACAGAGAAATGAGAGGGGGTTGAATGGAGAAAAGAGGGAGGAAAGGGGGCTTATGGGACTTTCGGGGAGGGAGGAAACGGGCAAGGGGAAATGATTTGGAATGTAAATAAAAAAAAAAAACAGAAAATAAAAAAAAAAAAAGCTTGCATCATTTTCAGTATCTACCTCTTTTAGAGGAGGGAGCCTCCTTGCCACAGGAATATGGAACACAGAAAGTTAGACCGTCTGAATCATAAGAGCATGGAAAAGAGCAAATTTCACAACAGAAAAGAATTCATCATCATGTTCAGTACAGTAAACCAACACATCCCAATACTAACAGGGGAGAGAAAACGTCAAAGAACAACAGTCCAACTAGCCAGAAAAAGGACTGACAAAATTATCACAATGAATAAACATCTCTTAATATTAATTTAAGCTATTACCCTAAGACTGAGTCAAAGAGTAAAAAACAATCTACCAAGCAAATAGAAACCAAAACCAAGCTGGCATAGCTATTCTGATAGCTGGATGAAGTATACTTCATGATAAAAATAGTCAAAAGAGATAAAGAGAAAGCCACTACATAATAAATAAAAATAACTCATCAAGAAAATAAAATAATTATAAATATAAGTGTATCAAATGTTAGGCCTCCTAATTTCATGAAAAACTGACCAACATGAAAGGTCACACACTGTCCTGAAATACTAATAATCCACGATCTCCATGTCCTATTCTAATCTGTAGACAAGTCATCCTAACTAAAACCAATTTAACCTAACTGAAAGAAGCAATCCCAGAACTCTTAAAATAACAATCTTATACCACAAAATACTAACTTTTCAGATTATTTTTGTGGCATTGTGTATACATGGTATATGACATATGCATTAGACTATGCCTCTGTGATCTGAGCAGCACAGAGATGGTCACTGGGCGTCCTTCTTACACTGCCCATCTTACTCCCTGAGACAGGGAGCATCCACTTCCAAATCTGTTAAACTGACTCTTACATTAAACATTTACACTAGTTAAGCTCTCCAGAATAATCAACTACAAGGTGAATTTCAAACACTCTGCTTACTGTACACCATTCTGAATCACAGATGACAAAGTTTGTTCAAAATTCTAATTTTTCCACAAACTTGAAAGTCAATTAACATGTATATGTATATATTTCCAAAAAGAACTATAAGAAATCATCTGTTCAGGTTTTATTAAAAAGTTTAAAATTTTATTTCAACCTTCTTAATCTTTAAATACTACTTTTATCCTTTTAAAAATATTCTTCTAAGGTTTAGCATGGTGGCAGATATCTTTATTACTCAAGAACCAGTGGCAGTTGGGTCTCTATGAGTTTGAGGCTAGCCTGATCTACATAAGGAGTTGCAGGATACCCAGGGCTATATATTGAGACCATCTCCCTCCACTAAATAAATGAAGAAATGATGTCTAATTACAACTCCATCTTAAAGGTATTCATGTAATATACCAAAGATAGGCAAAGTCTATGGCCATTGGATAGCAATTCCAGCACAAGCATTAAATGCATTATGTGCCAAATGCTGCATTCTGGTTTCTAAATGTTTCCACCTTAAAGAAAAAACATAAACAGTGTAATTATCCTCCATTTTGTAAATGAGCAAATCTATAAGGCTCAAAGTACCTAAATAGTTTGTTCAAAATGTACAGCTTGTGTAAAACTATTTGAAGACGTACCTCGAGTATCTGAATCCAAATCCCAAGCTCTTCTGAAAAAAAAAGTGCTAGAAAAATTGTCCATGAAATCTGAGTAATGTCTGTGAAACAAGGAAACTAGACCTAGTCCACTTTGTTGCCCCTCCTATTCCTTCTCTGAGCTTGGTTTCTCTGATACCTTTTCATTACAAAGAAAAGGACTTTCACCTGCTAACCTTACTGCGGGAAAGAAGAGGTTATCTTTGTTCCTGGCTCTAACACTGCACAAGAAAGAATAGAGAAGAAACATTCCTTGCAGAATCCTGGTCAAAGGTACTGACTGTTTCTCAGGTTAGGTCCAGCCAAGGAGAAAGACATCAACCTCTCTGGGTTCTTCTCATGGCGGGGATTCATGCTGTACATTAACAATTAAGTTACATAATAAACATGTTTACTTACTATTGATGAATAACTGACTCCCAAAATGGCCTATACCCAGTACCACATTTCTAGTTATTGTTCCTGAGTCAAAAACATATTACACAAAAGCAACATATATTTTTCCATGCAAAGAAATTGAAAATAAAACAAATTCTCATTCTTTATTGCTTAACAAAGTCAATAATTAGGAGCCTATGATCGGGTTACTAATACATTTCTATTCTGGTGTTCTTTACTTTTAAGATCTGTATTTCAAAATTTGGCATTTTAGAATACTACTTTGGTGCCTTCATAGGATACTATTTGTACCTTTAAATCATGAACCTCTCCAAATAGTTTTTCTTTAATGTGTATGGTTACCATGGAGATCACTATTTACTCAAAGCATATTTTGAGAGTCAGTATTTTCACCGCTAATATTCTTCATATTGTCTATCCACCATATCCTGCCTTTCATGAAAAAAAATACATGTATTAAGTGTTCTACAGTAATCTTTCTTTGCACACATGAAATTGCTAATAGAAATAAACTGCATTTACTTTGAAATAATAATTCAAACACAAAAGTAAAGTGCAACCCTTTACTGAAAGAATTTTAGTACAGTAACAAGCATTTAGTAGGCACAAAATAAGGAATTGGGAACAATATTTTTATATTTATTTATTCCAATGTATTAGCCAAGGACTTTAAAATGTGATAATATATATAATAAGTAATCTACAATGATTTTAAGTGTACAGTTTGATAATATTTATAACAAAATGCAACTTAGTACCTTAAATACTTTTCCTGTTTGATATCTTTTTTCTCCTTAGGATAAGGTCTCAAGTACCCCAGGCTGGCCCTCAAACATAGTTTTAGTTGAAAATGACCTTGAGATTCTGATCATCTTACCTCTCTACCCCTTGAGTGTTGAGAATACAGTCCTATACCATCACAGTCAGTTTTATAAGGGGTTGGGGCTGAAACTTAGGCTTTGTGAATGCTAGTAGTCTATCAAATAACCTATCTGTAAAATTTATAACAGAATTTATTCAGCTCTGTCAGTCTATGACAATTTTGTTTATTTCTTTGTCAAAACAAAATTACCTATAACAGTAAATATTATTGATGGGGAAATGACATAATTTCTAAAGTCACAAAACATAGAATGATTTATAAGGTAAACAATAAATCTGTAAATAATATAGACTCTAATGAAGTTCAAAATGACTGAAATGTTGTTTTAAATGTATTATATGCATATTTTAAGTTATAAGAATAGCCTATAGAAAGAGAAACTATCAGTATGCATTTTGAAAGCAGTAACTGTTGCTAGTTAGATGATTCAATTACCATGAACTATTTTGGCATGTTTCAAAAGCACTGCCATTTTAAAACATACAAAATATCTAAAAATGCAACCATGGTAATAGATTCTGAGTGCATGGGTTGGGGTGAGAGAAAAAGACAATGACAAATTGGTCCAAAAGGACACTGAGACTTCATAGTTGGAAGACTATTGTGCTGACAATTAGTAGCAGAGGAAGCAGAGCACAAAACAAATGAATGAAAAGGGCTGAACTTGCAGTGAAAGGCCTTATTATAGTGCAGAAACATTGTTATAATAAAGGGGCAATGTACTCTCCACTACGGAACTTCCAAACAGCACCCCAATCTCTTTTCTCTTCCCCTGCATTGCATTTTTCCATTAGCATCTGCTTGATTATGTATTGTTTCCAACCCAAAACAATTCCTCTATATTATTTCTAAATCCTGAGGTTGAAAGGCCCCTCCTTCCACTCTGGCCTTAGGCCTCATTTAACATTACTAGAAATATAACAAATGCTTTTAAATCAAGGTAGATATGGGACCGGGGGACACTAAGGCAATGATTTAGCATTAATAGTTCAGGAGTAGCAACAAACATGTGAAACTCAAATACAATTTGCCAAAATGTTGATAACTATATAATTTATCAAGAATCTCCAGACGATATTTCCTCGAAAACTTAGTATTTGTGCTGTGGCTGCTGTTATAATTTGAAGATCAATGCTGAAAGACTTATATACTAGTAACTTCTCTGTACCATTACTCTTTCCTCAGATGGAAGTGATCCCTACTCTGTATCTTTATATACTAGATGAGAATTATAAGAGTTGATCAATGATACTGGCAAGCTAGTTAAGAGGACTGTAAACATTTCTCTCCTGAACTCGCCACTGGAAAGACTGTTCCCCTGAAGCCCTGAGCAGTAGACAGGCTGAAGTCAGGAGGAAGACTACAACAAGCACTGGACTTCCAGCTTCTGCTCGACTCTACATGTGTCAAAGTTCTGACGCAGGTCAGTTACATGATCTGCTCAAATTAAGCATTTTTTTTTAACAAAATAATCAACAGATCTGATCGCTATGTTGACATTTAACCTTATGTATCCTAAACAGGTTCATCATACTCAAAGTATACTTTGAGAATATGTATGTGTGAATGTACCATCTATCAGATCTGCAAGATCATGTTTCTGTGGGTACTGACTAATCTTTACCTGAAGAATCGTAATTCAATAATATAGTCAAGATGAACTCAAGCTAAGCATTAGACCGCACTGACTTGCTTTGAGACTCTAAGAAAATTTTAATCTCTGTAGGTCTGCTTTACTCTCTAGTTTTTGAAAAGGGGGAGAATAATATTTATGTTTTTTATGATAAATATAATTATAAAAAGTAAAACAACTGATACATAGGTTTTTCAATATCAATTCTTTCCTTACTCTCATAAATCTCCCAGTTCCCTATTATTAAATTTTAAAATGGGATTAAAGCACCCATTATAATGGGCATCTAATCATGATTCTAACTATTATTTCTAAAACCACACATAATCCTCTACTATCTAGAAACTAAAATTTTAAGTTGCAAAGTAATTTACAGAAGAGAAATAGTCAAAGACTAAATCATATAAAAGTATGTATGTTCAACCAAACATTTTCCATAGATTTTATCAGATTATAACTGATAGAGTTGGAAAGCAACAAGCAGAATTTTTTTGCCATTCAAATATGAAAGGGCATCACAGAAGACAATGCAAGGATTGGTAATAATATAAGACAACAATACAAGGATCCTTAGCTATGCATCAAAGTTGACCTGGTATCTGGTGGTTTATACATCAGTTTAGATGATGACCAACGTCCATCCTCTCTCTACCCACGTTACAGCACCGCACTACAGAAAAGGGTTTGTTTTGTTTTATTAATGAAACATTTCAAAAGATACCTATCTGTTCCACGCTAAAAATTATACTTAAAAATAGTTTTTATTTTAAAAGCACTACCTATGGTGGGATTTGAAATGCAACATTTATTTGTGTCAATAAAATTATTTTATAAGTTACTAAAAAAGACAATAAGAAGCAATGACACTATAGAAACAAATAAATAAAAAAACAAACAAAATCCACCAGATAAATTAATGGAATTACTAGGGCCTAATTCTGACTTTGGGAAAACAAATATCTGGGATGGTTGAGGCAATCCTTTAACTATTTTCAAGTGGCACATTTCTTTCTTTCAGGTATTCCTCTGTGAGGGCTAATTTTATGTCTACTTGACACAGTCTAGAGTCACCTGAAAAGAGGGAACCCCAATTGAGAAAATGTCCCCATAAGGCTGATCTGTAGGCAAGCCTATAAGGTATTTTCTTAATTAGTGGATAATTAGAGGGTGAGGCCTTTTGTTGGTGGTGCCACCCCTGGGCTAATAGTCCTGGGTTCTAGAAGAAAGCAGGCTGAGCAAGCCATAAGGAGAAAGCCAGTAGGCAGCATTCCTCCATGGCATCTGCATCAGCTTCTGTGTGGATTCCAGCCCTAACTGTTCCTTCCTCACTGCTTTTGACAAACTGTTCCATGTAACTGTGGGTGAAATAATTCCTCTCCTCCCCAGGCTACTTTGGTCATGGTGCTTCATCACAGCAACAGTAACCCTAGCTAAGACACCCTTTCCTCCAATAGAGTTCATTCTATACACAGACAGGAAACGACATACCACTGAGCTCATTCATTCTTGTTAATTCCATACCTATTTATTCAAAAGGGAAGATATTCAGCCCACGTTTCTGAGAATTTTTAAAATTAGAATAGTATTTTTACCTAGAATCCAGTCTGTCTTTTAAAATGTTACTATTTCTTTAAAGAATCTCAATCTCCAGAGAGGTTTTTCTCAACAGTCAAGTTTCTAATGAATTTCCCCTTTCCTAAAATTCGTATTTTAATTGTAAAACTTACTCCAGAATTTAATCGTGAAACATATCAAGTACCAATTCCAAGTGTCACAGAGTATTTTTGCTACTACATTACAAATTCTTCAGATCCACTGATTATTATCTGTGGAGTAATGAAATGAACACAGAATTTGGAGTTTGCATTCTGTTACTCATATATTTAATTTCTGGCTCTAAAAACTACCAAGAAGCATATCACACAATTTTTCATGCCTTTTCAAAACAGGAAACACAATATTTACCTCACAGTATTCCTGCAACAAGTAAAGGAGATAACATTATCTGAAAGGGTATAGCACATGAACAACTTTTTAAAGAGTGGTTTCTTTCATTTTTAATTCTTTGAGTACTAAGTACTCAAAGTACTAAGTACAATGTTGAGAACATAACACTCCAATAAAAACTTCCTAAATATTTACTAGAGTTTAAGGTTTATGGCTAATATTGGGTTTCAACTTGACTATATTTGGAATCAACTAGAAACCAAGCAGCTGGGCACACATATGAGGGATTTTTCTTGAAGATCCACCCTAAATCTGGGCCACAACTTTTAGTGACAGCTCACAGAAAAGGCCAAGGAAAAAGGAAGTTTTTGCTTTTTGCCTGCTTGCCTTCACTCTCACTAGCAAGTTCATCTTTCCTGTTGCTGAGACATTCCTTCTCTGGTTATTAGAAACTACTTCTTCAACATTTCAACATAGACTAAAGGCCAGCAATTCTCTAGGACTTCTCTGGGACTCCTGCAACAGATTGGGAATGCTGAGACATCCAGTCTCATCTACTGAACAACTACCAGATTCTTGACTCTCTACTGTAAGACAGCCATCTCTGGAATGACTACCTGGATTAAAGCCTGAATGCCACTCGAATACACCTCGTATGTATGTATTTTCAATCTCTCAGTTCTCTTCCTATAAAGACTAACTACATATGATAAACTTGACTTCATATATAAGTAGTCAATTATGCTATCACACATGATAGGCAGTTTCAAAAACAGTATTTATGCCAGGTTGATATCTAGGAACACAAGAAGAGAAAATAAGGAAAAAATTAAGTTAAACTGGTGTAGTCACCAGAAAGTCCCAGATGCTAGGGAAGCAAGAGGCCCCCAGGACCCAACTGGGATGACATTAGCTGAAACACCCAACAAAGGGAAGAGAGAACCTATAGAGACCATATCCAGTGGATAGGTACAGTCCCTGGATGAGGGATGGTACCATCCACCCATCTCAAAAATAATATCCTAGAATTGCTCATGTCTAAAGGAAATACAGGGACAAAGTGTGGAGCAGAGACTGAAAGGTCATCCAGAGACTGCCCTAACTGGGAATCCATCCCATGTGCAGACACAAAACCCAGACACTATTGCTGATGCCAAGAAATGCTTGCTAACAAGAGCCTACCTAATATAGCTGTCTCCTGAGAGGCTCTGCCAGAGCCTTACCAACACAGATGTGGATGCTTGCAGCCAATCATCGGACTGAGCACAGGAACCCCAATGGAGAAATTAGGGGAAGGACTGAAGGAGCTGAAGGGGTTTGCAGCCCCATAGGAAGAACAACCAACCAGATCTCCTGCCCCACCCCGGCTCCCCAGAGCTCTCAGGGACCAAATCATCAACCAAATAATACACATAGAGGGACCCATGGCTCCAGCTGCATATGTAGCAGAAGATGGCCTTATCTGGCATCACTAGGAGGGGAGGTCCTTGGTCCTGTGAAGGCTCGATGCCCCAGCATAGGGGAATGCTAAGTCAGTGAAGCAGGAGGGGGTGAGGGAGCATCCTCATAGAAGCCCGGGCGGGGGGCGGGGGGCGGGGGGAGTGGAATAGGAGATTTGTGGAGGGGGATAATATTTGAAATGTAAATACATAAAATAACCAATAAGATTTTTGTAATTAAAAATTTTTTTGTAAATAATTAAAAGCAATACAGTAACAATTATAAACAGACTATCTATTATAGACAGGTATATGTATATATATAGGTGGTCGACCTTCTGGTATCTCAGATTGTAAGCTCCTGGAGCTTATCAATCCTGGCATGCTTTCTCTTAAAACCCTTACCTACCACATCATCTCCCCTTTTAAAGAAGCAATGATTTAAAAAACAATTTAATTTTAGTATCTCCCCAATGGACAGTAAGCAAGAGTTTCTTCAGAAAGACACCAGAAGATTATGAAAAGAAAAAGGGAACTTCTGACTATACAGAGGCAACAGGTGACACATGTACAATCCATAGCCACCAGAAACTTGGTTCTTCAAAAGCCATTTGACTAAATTTACACTGTCATTTTCTGTTTTATTTTCAAATAAGACATCTACTTCTTACAGTGAGATAAACCTATTATTAGACTTAATTTCTCATCTATCTAAAAGTTTGCTCAGAATTAGAAGCAAAAACACATCCAATCTTCGACAAATTAAGCATATAAAATAGTCTAATAAGTCACTCAAAGCAAAACACTTACAAATGTGCATAGTACTGAACTTAACAGAATGTAGCAATTTACATAAAAACATCGTGGAGGGTTAAGGTGTAGCTCATTATCAAGGTTTCCGAATATGTTAGGCCCTGGGTTCCATCTCCACCACTACCACATCAAAAATATAGAATATTAAGTTATATAGAGAAATATTGAAAAGATATGAGGTATATATATGAACATGCATATAATTTTTATTTTGTACAAATTTTTATGGATAAGTAAAAATAATAATAATTTAGCTTCCCCGAGTTAAAAAAAATAGAGCAACTCTAAGATTTCTTTGTCTGAGAGAAGGAATAGTATTTGGACAATGTTGGTTTTGACATATATATGCATTTATTCCAAGTATTTCAGAGAAAAGAATTTCTGAACATAAGAAACCAATTAGGAGACTGTTAACATAATCCAGGGAGAATTAATGAAGACTTGAGCTGGATCATAACAGGAAGAGCTGACTGACAGCTTGTTTGTTTGAAGATAATACACCTTCCACCACAGAATATAACCAGATGCTCAAGCAAGGTATTAATTTCTAGCTTAAATGCTTATATAATCAATAATTCCTTTCCTACTTTCAAACCCTATCATCCAGAACTCATGCTAACAACTCAAAAATAAACTATTTAGTAACCCTTGTTAACTATTACATATTGCTTCTTTCACAAGTTCCATGGCATTTACTTTCTATAAAAGTTCATCCAGTGAAAAAAAAGGCAGCATTTTCAACAAATGGTGCTGGTTCAACCAGAGGTCAGCATGTAGAAGAATGCAAATTGTTCAACTCTTATCTCCTTATAAGCTCAAGTCCAAGTGGATCAAGGACCTCCACATAAAACCAGATACACTTAAACTAATAGAAGAGAAAGTGGGGAATAGTCTCGAACACATGGGCACAGGGGAAATTTTCCTCAACAGAACTCTAATGGCTTATGCTCTAAGATCAACAATAGACAAATGGGACCTGATAAAATTGCAAAGCTTGTGTAAGGCAAAGGACACTGTCATTAGGACAAAATGGCAACCAACAGATTGGAAAAAGATCTTTACCCATCTATCCTACAACCAATAGAGGGCTAATATCCAATATATTCAAAGAACTCAAGAAGTTAGACTCCAGAGAATCAAATAACCCTATTAAAAATGGGATACAGAGCTAAATGAAGAATTCTAGCAGCTGAAAGAGTCAGATGCAGATATTTGCACCCAACCAATGGACAGAAGCAGCTGACCCCTGCTGCTGAATTAGGGAAGGCTGAAAGAAGCTGAGGGCAACTCTGTAGGAGGACCAGCAGTCTCAATTAATCTGGACCACCAAATAGGCAGCATACACCAGCTCATATGAAGCCCCTAGCACACATACAATAGATGACTGCTGGATCTGTGTTTGTTCAGAGATGATGCACCTAACCCTCAAGAGACTAGAGGTCCCAGGGAGTTTAGAGGTCAGGTGGGGTGGGGGAGGGTAGGAACATCCACATGGAGACAGTGGGAGGGGAGGAGGTATCGAATGTGGAACAGTCAGAGGGTGGACAGGAGTTGGTGGGGTAGGAAATAAAATATGGAGTGTATAAAATAATTAATAAAAATATATTTATAATGTTAAAAAAAGAGAATTCTCAAGAGAGGAATATTGAATGGCCAAGAAGCACCTAAATAAATATTCAACATCCTTAGTCATATGGGAAATGCAAATCAAAACAACCCTGAGATTCCACCTCACACTAGTCAGAATGGCTAAAACCAAAAACTTGGGTGACAGCAGATGCTGGCGACGATGTGGAGAAAGAGGAACACTTCTCCATTGTTAGCGGGATATCAAGCTGGTACAACCACTCTGAAAATCAGTCTGGCAGTTCCTCAGAAAATTGGATATAGCACTACCTGAGGACTCAGCTATACCACTCCTGGGTGTATACCCAAAAGATGCTCTTGTGAGTGGTTGGGGAAACACCCTCATAGAAGCAGGGGGAGGGGAGATGGGATAGAAGGTTTTCAGAGGGGAATCCCAAAAAGGGGATAACATTTGAAATGTAAATAAAGAAAACATCTAATAAAAAATTTCCCTTTGGCAACTAAACCCATTTTTCTCTTCACCTACTATGTGTACAATGATAATACTATACAGTGTCTATGTCAAAATCCTATATATTAGACTTATGATATAATCCTCTAGGCACCAAGTAAGATAATAAATGATTAACAAACTTTTAAAATTTAATTTTCATAATTTATATCTAACTAGCAGCTAATGGCCCTTGTAGATATACAGGATTATTGCTAAATCTAAATTTCTCTCTCCATATGTTTTGATTTGAACCATGAATTGATTTGTCTCCAAATCTGAAATCTGAATCTAACATTTTTCAGTCATGAAGATGATTTTGGCGGTTTTAAGACCCACAATTTTCTATTTTCAATGTGAGTAAAAAATAGGTTAGATAGGAAACATACATTTAAAAAGGGGGCAGCTAGGAATGTAGGTATCCTATTTTTTTTATAAAAGAGAATAAAGAAAAGTTTTGGGAAAGAGAAATTTTCAGGCTAGAGCAACATTTGCAGCACATAAGGCAGACTTCTAGGAGGAGCTTCTTGGGACAGATGCTGGCACACCCTGCTGCTTACCACACAGAGGAAGAAGGAACCTTGCAAAAATAGGATGAACCTAAAGACATCTGGGCAGTTAGTCACTCTTACATAGAGGATTTTTTCCCTCTCTGAAGTTTAATAATCTAAGAATTCAGTACAAAGTAACAGATGTAAAATATCAGATACTACGGCTAATGGATAGAAAAGCTACTTTGCTCAAAGTATCATGTGACAATATGTGTTTGTAGCAGTATTTTTCAACTCAATGTGCATGTATTCTCAACAATGTTTTCTCAATCTATGATTATTAGAAATGAGTCATGGTAACTTTTATTATGGTTATACCATCCTTAAAAATAATTCCTAAACTTCATCTCTATTTCACTGCATTTAGAAGATACCTTCATTCACAGTCCATATTTGATCTGATAAACTCAAATTAGAATAAAGGTCAAATGTTATTCACATCCTTTAGTACTTTATAAATTTCCATTCTACATTCAATGGCTAATTAACAACTTAACTAACGATTCTTATATTCTAAATCAAAATCTTTCTGAAAAGTAAAGATGAAAACTGTCTGCTATTATAGATTTTAAATAATCTCCAAAGACACATTTCAAATGTTTGGTGTTTAGCCTGGAGTTCTTGGGAGATGGAGTCTTTTGGTTATTGGTATCATATCCCTGAATGTCGTTAAAAGAACCTAGTCCTTTCTCTTTTTGTTCCCTGGACATGAGATAAACCATTTTACTCTGGTACTTGCTTTCATAAACCAGTGACTCACTATGAGCTCAAAGCAAAATGATTAACCTCTAAGGCATGGTAACCCCCAAAGCTATGAGCGAAAATAAATCCTTCTACCTTCAGTGGCTTCTTTTACACGTTTTCACAACAGGATAAGTATGTAATGCACTGACTAACATAAGATACTAGTACAATGGGAGGGAAAAGAATAACATTTAAATGATAGCAGGGTACTGCAAGATTTAAAAAAAAATTCCTTTTAATTATATGTTTTGGGGTAGGGGTATGTTCCATTGAGTGCAGGTACTCGTGGAGGCCAGAGGGGCCAATCTCCCTGGAGTTGGAGTTATAAGCAGTAATGAGTCACCTGACATAGGTGCTGGGAGTTGAACTCAGGTCAGTATATATGCAGTCTTAAATACTAAGCCATCTCTTCAGCCTTGGGTTAAATAGTTTTAATCCTGGTATTTAAATACTCTTACCTAGTAAGATAACCTTAAACAAATCATTGATTCCAAAGGCTTCATTTTCTTATCTAAAAAGGAGAAATTTACATAGTATGTGCTCAGATATTCATGAATAATATTCAAGTCATAATATGTAGACACTAGGAGATAAGATTAAACTATTTCACCTTGAACAACTCAGACCAATAAGTAAGACATTCATGAACCAGATAACCGAGAAACAAGGCGATAAGTACACACGCGCACACAAACCCCAGTTTGAGGAAGGCAGGGGAATAGTTTTATATGAATGAATGGGGAAAAGAAATTTTAAAATGAATTAGACAAAAGAAAATTACACAGGCAAATAGAAGTTCCAACCAGAAGCCAAGACAAAGAGTAGAAGAGCAGCAACGTTTTCAGGGAGTTCTAACAGCTCGGCACGGCTGAGGCAGAGCTGCAGAGCAGAGAGACCTGGGGTAGGAGTTTAAAGCAGCGGCCAGATTGAAGAGACCCTAGTGTGATACATTGAGGAAGCTGGATGGCATCCAGCAGGCAATGAAGATCCAAGGCAGAGTTCTCCTGGGGAGAATGGCATAGTTAGGATGTAATTTTAGAAAGATCCTTATGACAGACAAGTGAAAGAAGAACATGAGTGGCACAGACGAGATGCAGAGATCTGGTTAAGAGTCTGGATCAGATGAAGAGAGTGAGCCATTCCAGGAAAGTAGTTCTAGGCATACATAATAGGTTCAAACATAAGAATAAAATCAGCAGATCCAGGAATGGATTGAGAGTGTGGTAAAGATGGGAAGGAAAGGAAAAGATAGGGAATAGACCCAGGTTTCTACCCAAGCAGTGGCAGAGCTGAAATAATGAACAAGGGGAAATAGTCAACTATCTTGAGGTCAGCCTAGGAAAGTAAAGGCTAAAAAACACAGAGTGGCAATAATTTACAGTGAAATTAATATGACATGATTCTCAGGAGAGCAGCCTGGTCTGAATACATGAAAAAGTGGGAATAAGGTACACAGTTTGTAACTAAAATTTTATAAACAATGAAATCCTGTAGATCCAGGTGTAATGTAGAAAGTGTGAATGAAGTTCTTAGCTAGATGCTTATTAAATACCAAATTATACTTCCTGCAAATAAAAACACAGAGAAACCTGACAGCACAGAGGGCAACACCATCCCAAAAGTTTGGTCAACAGAATGAAATACAGCTCAATGCCAATCCACAAAACAAATTAAAGCTGAAAATTAACTCTAAGCTTAACAAAGGATTTTAGCCAAATGTGTTACCTTGGCATTTGAGGAAAAGGTAAAAGCGAGAAGGCCATTTTCAATGTTTTCTTGCTTACTAAATCTAGTAAATCTACTAAAGACTTTTTGACTTTCCTTTAAAGCAGGTCTTAGTTCCTCCTTTAACAAATGTCTTTCCTTCCTGGAACAAATGCCTTTATCTCTGAAGGTAGTAATCAAGAGAAAGTTCTCAACAAACAGGCCTTGCTCAGTCCTCCCCAGCCTATTACCATTACATTGCCCATATTCCCAGTCCTATTTGCCCATGATTATCTACCTTTACATTAATACACATGCCTTAAATGTCATCACAGGGGATGCTGGAATAAGAAGAAGGTCTTTGTTAGGTTGGAGCTAGCCTATATAACAAGTTCCAAGCCACTCAGGGCTACAAAGTAAAAATTTAGTGGGGGTATCCACAGCACAAAAACATACAAGTCTTTGAGTCTTAGTTTCCAAAGTCTAGATAAAATTGATGCTAGACAAATGTGCATGTACATTTTTGTTTCTAAGGTTCTTAGCCATGAACCCAACATAGGAAGAAAAAATGTTGACTTCCCCCACCATTAAAAAGGTGGCCACTGGAGAAATCATCAAAAGTAGTTTCAATGAAGAAGTATAATCAGTGAGAACAAAAGGCTTTGGGATTTTTTTTTCCTGGTACTGCAGTCTGAACCCAGGGCCTTATGTATGCTAAGTATATATATTCTACTCCTAGCCTGGACAATGTTATTAGGAAGGGAAGAAAATCTATATAATGAGTACTGGGGAAAAAAACCAATTTTAAAATCCCTCTGGTTCATATTATAATTTTTTCAAATGAGTAAAAAGGCTATCTCCGGAAAATTTTGTTAAAGTCCATATACAAGTATAATGTTCATGTATGACCACACACGTATACATATTAGTACTTGTATGTGCACATGTGTGTGAAGGCAGGTATCACCTTCCTCAATCACTCTCTACCCTACCCTTTGAGGAAGTCTCTCAATGAACCTAGGGTTTACAGATTATGCTGGGCTGGCCAAACCATGAGCTCCATGAAGCAGCCTTTCTCTGCTATTAGAGACTAGGAATAAAGTTATGCTCCCCTGCACTTATTTTATATGGTTGCTGGACAGCCAAACTCAAGGACTTATATTACCACAGGAAGCAGATAATCAAATGGCGCCATCTTAGAAGCCAGGCCATGAAGGAACATTTTTTAATTAGCAGAAAAATAGAGGATGCAAATTGTAGTTATCAATGGGATATATAATATTTAACATATCTTAGAAAAACCTTGTAATAATTTTAAAGGCTATTCAAATTCTTTTAATTTTTAAATTTTTTTATTTATGTGTATGTGTGTTCGTCTGCTTGTCCATATATGTAACATGTGAATGAAGATACCCAGAGAGGCCAGAAGAGGGTGTCAGATCCACTGGAACCAGTATTCTAGATGCTGTGAACCACCATTAGCAGCTAATTGCTGAGCCACCTCTCCAGCCTCTTGAAGAACAATACTCCATAGAGGGGCAAGGCAAGTAGGGAACTAACTGCCAGCCAAAGAAAACAGGCTGTGCAGGTTTCTTCCACTGAGGCCTCATAAAGGCACTGTCATCTTCTGCCTATAATACTGCCTCCTTTGTTTGAATTAGCTTCCTATTTACTTAATCTTCAAGGGTCTGCTCAAACTCTACCTTATAAAGCAGGTAGCAGATGCTCAGTTTGTTAATGAAAAAAAAAAGAAAAGGTTAGGATCAGAGTTTTTAAACCCCTAGTCACACTCAGAACTTGAGCCAAAGTGGAAATTTAAACCATTTCATTCACAAGTGTCCTTTCTTTCCTTTTTTTTAATTGGATTTTTTATTTATTTACATTTCAAATCCTATCCCCTTTCCAGGTTTCCCCATTGCAAACACCCTATCCCATACCCCCTTACCCTGCAAATGAGGGTGCTCCCCCACCCACCCACCTACTCTCACTTCACTGACCTAGCATTCCTCTACCCTGGGGCATCAAGCCTTCACAGGACCAAGGGCCTCCCCTCCCACTGATGTCAGATAAGGTCCCTTCTGCTTCCCCTAACACCTCCATTGGTGTCCCTGAGCTCAGTCCCATAGTTGGCTGTGAGCATCCGCATCTGTTGCAATGAAGGTATTATTTCCTTAATTATTTATGTTATTTAATGTTATAATAAAGCTTTACAATAACAAAATTTTAAATGGACTCATGGTAGGTTCTAAGGTGATACTCCTGAAAATTAGGTATTCAACTACTACTTTACCTGCAAGAGTCAAGTACCAATAAATACTTGGTTATGCAAGTAAAAATTACAGATGTCAACTGCTATTTATCTTGTAGAGAAGCTGTCAGTCACTAAATAGGATCTCTCTCCACAAGTACACATTTATTTCAGCCTCTGCCAGTGGAAGTGTTAGAGCAGATGTTGGCAGACTGTGACATACAGTATGTCTTTAAAACTTGTTGGGGTGTGAAATTTCATAAGGTCAAAAAATGCTGCATTTTGATCAGCAGATAGAGATTTTTCTGTTCCTTTATAAATTATTTCAGATAAACCAATAGAATTGCTGGTAAAATGGACATTTCTTTAGCAGGGCACGACAACTGTTTAAAAGGTAATTTCTACCATGTTAATAAGCAAAATGTTCAACCACAATTCCTTTAGGCTGAAATATGTCTTAAAGCAATTTAAAAACCCACAGCATAGTATTCCTGTTGTCAAAGTGATTAAATAATTTCTTATTTTCAAGAGCCACTTTTGTTTTGAACTTTTTTTGATAGAGAAAAGGCTGTTTTTCTTAATACACACATATACACACACATACATGCATTTATAACATAATGATAGGAAGCTTTCATTTCAAAAATAAAAGTTCTCTATACAAGAAAATACTGATATGAATGCAGAGGGTTTTAAAATTAGTTCTAAGGAAGTTCTCAGAGAAATATCCAGGAGGGTAAAGATCAAAATATGTTGCACATAAAAATTTTTTGATAATTTTGATAAACTTTTAGAAGACATTATCCTTCAATTATTTTTAAATCCATACGCTTTAGCTTTATTTTAAAACTGAAAATCAAGTTTGAATTACTTTTGTGGTAAAATGAATTTGTAATACTTAAGAAACGTTTTCTTTCCTGGATCTTTTGGTTATTTAACTATGTTCACAATCATCAATTCTCCCTTTCATCTTTTTTCAACATATCTAACATATATCTCCAACATATAGACTAAAGGTCATCTAATTAAAATTTTAACACTGCAGAATAACCTGTACCTAGTTCTTTTATATGTCAAGTTAAACTTGGAACTGCTTTAGTTCTGGATAAATACAGGAGGGTTCTGTAATTGGATAAGTAGGGATAAACCATTTAAAAGCTTGGCCAAATATGAAAATAAAAATAGTCATTGTTATTATCACAGGATATCTTTTAAACAAATTCAACAAAGGCAACATTTCTAAGTAAACTATGAGCATTTTGTTAGATATTCCTAAGAAATATGAATATAACTAAAAATATAAAATAATCCCAGGAAATGATTTCTAATAGAAAAACATTTATATAATAAGCCAAACAACCAAACACTGTGACAGAGAATTCTGTGAGGTAATGCAGAAAGTAGGATAACATCTTACAACCCAGATCATAGGTCCTTATTTACATTTTATAGAAAAAAACTTAAGTCGTGTAGGCAGGAAACTATGTATTACATTCAACTCTAACTATGGAAAATAGTAAACTATATTGCACTGCATAAGATTATATAAATCTCTATCATAAGGAGTTGAAATTTCTTACAGAGTTGATCATTTATTTCCGTTAAATGTAAAGAAACTTTTACACCCATTTCTCAGATCCATAAACACACCTGGAACATAACGTTATGCAGATAAATGAACCCATGGTGAATTTACAATTGTTATTCACTTACTTGCCACTGAGAAGTTGTTGAGGGGATAAGGTAAGTCCACATCTTGAGGTTTCTCCTTATAGCCTATGAATGAGCCATCTGTCTTCAAAAGGAAGTATCTTGGCCTCCAGTTTTTTATATATTCTCCTACATGGAAAGAGCACACATGTTAATGCCAAAAATGAAGTAATGCTTAGGTTAAAAAATAAATTATTATAGTTTAACATTTTTCATAACACTGACCTCCAAAATTTTAATGAGGTAATTTTCTTTTAACTTGACTTACAAAAGAAAATAAGTCTACAATTAAGATTTAATAATCCCCAAACACTTTGTTTTCAATGATTCCATACTTTGATTATTCATCTGGACCGTTATTCCTTCAGAGAATCATTCTTAAGAATACACTTTTGTTAAGTTTTTCAAATCAATAATACTCCTTTGTGGCTTTTCCTTTTCAAACAAGGGGAAAGAAGTTACTTCCTTTTCCTTTTTTAAGACAGGGTCTCACAGGCTTGCCTCAAACTCAATCTTCTGGCCTCAGACTCCAGGATTATTATAGGATGTATTTCCTTGTTACTCTTGACCTTAAATTCCTCTTTCTAGGAAAATAACCTTTCACACAATGCTGTAACCAAGTCACAAAACTGAAAGAATATGAGTTAATAATGCTCTAAACCACACCAAAGTTACATATAGAAACAAATGCAACACAATATAGTTATAGGGCATGACTAATTGTATAGAAATGTACATTTTTTATTAGATTTACATATGAGCTCCACCTATCTACCAAAATAGACCCAATTTGAAACAGCAGAGCCTTAATAGCTCAATGGAAAACCAGGCATAGCAGTTCACACCTGTTTTCTCAGCACTAGAGGAAGCTGAAGCAGGAGCATCACCATGAATGCCAGGCCATGCTGAGCTTCAAACCAAGACTTAGGGGGTGGAGAATTTATGGAGTTAAGTGCAAAAGCAAGGGAGGAAGGAAAGAGAAGGGTGGAAGAAAAAGAAGAAAAAGCTGAAGGGGAGGAAGGAACCCTGTTCTTCTGCTATTAGTATCTGGTCTTCTGCTATTAGTAAGCGCTGAATCTCAGAACTACAAAAATCCAAAAAGTTTACATTTGAACAAAGCAGCTTGTTCTTTCAACCAAGTTTAAACCTAGCACTTGACTTCCATCATGCCTTATACTACCAGTAGTAAGTCAGAACAAACTTCCTTAGTATCTCCCTGACAGTCTTACCTAACTGACCCATTACTCCTTTACATCCAGTCTCTGATAATGTTCTCAATTGCTTTCCCAATAACTCACCACAGCTTCTACTGACAAATCACCTCCAGATTAATCTTATCTCTGTGTATACTCCACTGCTTCTCCCATCTTTCTGCTCTAACATATTTTACACCAACAACTTGATGGGCATGTGGAGTATTCCTTAAATCCCAACACTTGGGAGACAGAGACGGGTGGATCTCTCTGAGTTCAATGCCAATCTGGTCTACAGAGTGAACTCTAGGCTGGCCAAGGCTACAAAGTAAAATCCTGTCTCAGAAAACAAACCAACCAAACAAACAAAACCAAAAGAGCAAATTCATTGCATTTAATGTAACAAATATATAGATTAACATATATGTATCATGTTTATATATATGATATCTATGACATGTCTATATCTATTTCTAGTTTTTCCTGAGCAGCATGGTGGCATGTAACCCTAGCACTAGGAAGGCAAAGGCAAGGGACTCCAAGTTAAGGCTACACCTGACCTTTTAGTAAAAGAGCAGCAGCACTGCACAGCAGTTCTTCCTACCTATGCCTAAACACAAATGGCTGGACTTTCTTCTCTGCTAATATATTCAATCTATTAGAGTATATTGCTCTGATTGAAATATAAGAAGAGAATAAAACTCAAGTGGGTAACTGAAGAAGGGAAGCCTATTCAAATAGCTTTTAGTTTATTCAGATTGTATCTTGAATAACTCTTGTATACTGTACAGTTTTAAAAATCATTTATTAGTCATACAGATACTGGTTTACTGATTAAACAGTTCAACTTTCACAGTTGAAACACTTTACATAGTTATATTTGTTACCAAAAATCAATTTCATTTTTTTTTAAAAAACTCTTTAAAGTACTGAGAAGCTTTTAAAGCTCATGATAGCAAACATGTTTTCCAAAAATTCTACTCCCTTGGAGCTCATTTTTTATTATCTCAGCAATTACTGCCATTCTTTGTTGGCTTGCAGTGATATACTCTAGCACCCTCTACTTACTGCCTATCACTTGATTGACAGACATAGTAAATAAATGAAAGATATAAGCATATGTAAATATTTCACACATGTATATAGGTAGATAAGAGAAATTTCAACAAACATATACCTGATGCCTTCTCTACTTTTACTAAAAAAAAAAAAATCATTCTTAGCAATCACATAATAGTTACTTAAGTTCACAGTTCCTATTCAACACCAAAAAGTTGTTCCTATGTTGACTGCCATTACTATTTCTTTCCTATTTAATTATGGATTCCTATATAATTTTATATTATTAGGTGCCAATATTTAATCAATGATGTAGTATTTAGGTTCCAAAGGCTGTTTTCAACAAGAACAGATTTATACTGATACATGTTTGTCACAATGAACAGCAAGTGATAATTTCATAATCATTCCAAAGATAAAATGAAACAAACTCATTGAAAAGTATAAAGACCAAATCATAAATTAGAATAATTTCTTCTTGTATAAAATAGAACTGAACACATTCATTCAGAAAATGTAAGATTAAAAGCAAAAGCAAAATTTTATTTCTAAACCTAATTTTCCTTTAGCATCTTAAGTACATGTTCAGATGATAGTGAATAAAAAATTATGACCTTAGAGCTGTCAAAAGTTCTATGAAAATGAGTCTACTATATATTCCTTAAGAAAAAATGCAAAACAACCAGACAGGGATAAACTTATTTCCACCAAAGGAAAAAAAAAACTGAGAAACAGAAAACCTCTCTTACACTAAGTGAAAAATTAGCAATATTCTTGAATATGTTTTTAATAATTTTGAATTGATTCATTTACTCAACAATTAAGCTGGCCACCACACTAAAATTGACTGTCAAATTTTCAATCAAGATTTCTAATTTGCTTTCTGTTTTCTTGTCATTTTTCATCTACAACATAAATGAACATGCAATTCATTCAGTCAGTCAGTCAGTCAGTCGGTCAGTCATTCACTTAGTTGAAGGTACTGGGAACACAAATTGTAACCCCTTCACTACCACCCAAATTAAAAGAGCAACTCTCTAACTTCATGGAGCTTTCCTCAGTACTCCTCAGAGTTCAGACATGCCTGGTTACCATCTGGAGAAAGGTACTGCAGGCGAAGGGGAAAGCAGAGGACAAAAACCTTTTTATAGGTTTCTACAAAACTTAAGAAAAAAATCATATTTCAGCATGGTGTGCTGGTCTTATTAAATATACCTGTTCTATTTCCACAAATGGAATGAATGCATTTGCCTCTGAAGAATGATCCTTACATAAAGGCTGCAAATGGGTGAACAACAAAAAGATACCATCTCTTGTTGCTTACCTAGGCCTAATACAGAGGTAAACTTTCCTAGCCTGAAACTATGTAAAAAATTAGTTTTTCATGACTCCCTGGCATGGCAATGAGGACAGCACAGACTAAGTACTTCTTGGGGACTTGTCTCTATAGCCTAAGGAGTCCCAACTGGGCTTTTTCAAAGTGGTCATGAAAAATTACCTAAATAGTTCTGCCACTATGCAGTAATTCCAGCAATGAGAGCTCAAGAAAAGAACACACCATGATGCTGTTCTATGAAGTAGAAACAGAAAATCCTAGATTTTATGGGCCTACATGACCAGAATAACAAGAAAAGTTCACGTAATCAATCAAGACAAACTACTACCAACCAGCCATAATGCTCCATAATTGTGGAGCTGCAATGTGTTCGTGTTCATGTGCATGCACACATGCAGAGAGTAGCTTTAGGATCTTTCTGTCTCTGCATCCCAATCACTGGGATTACAGGTCTGAACCACTATACCCAGCTCTTGACATGGGTGCTGAGAATCTGATCTCAAGTCCTTATACTTGGACACCAAGTACTGTAGAGACTCAGCTATTTCCCAGCCCCATAATCCTATTTTTAAAGATAGTACTTGCATCTGAGCTAACTATTAAACTTCAACTGTGGGACCGTGTAAGGCAGTCTGTGGCCTGGTTGAGCAAGGCTCACTCCGGAGATCCAGTAGAACATTCTACAAGGGATGGAACCCGTGAGCCATGCTCCCAGACTACTGACTCCTCAACTCCATAATCCTGTGGCCATCAGTCACGTATGGTCACGCCCCAGACCCCTAGTGTTCTGGCTGGACTCCACCCCTATAGTCACCTGGCAATAGCCAAGTAACCCAGTCCACTATAAAAGAAGGCTTCTTGCCCCTCCTCGCTCTCTCTTGCCTCTCTGCCCCCCCTCCCTCTCCCTCTCTCTCTCTCTCATCCTTGCCCTTGTCTCCCTGTTTCCCCTCTCTCCATGTGGTCATGGCCAGCTCTCATCCCTCTACTCTTTCTCTTTACTTTTCTATCTCCTTTTCTCTTCCTACTTTTCTATAATAAAGCATTGAAACTGTCTCTTATCTATGAACTGTCTCTTATCTAAACTATGAACTGTCTCTCATCAAAACCCACCGTGTAAGAAAATTGAGCTGGCCTCAGCGTTTCCAGCCACCAGTCAAGCTTCTTCTACAGGTACCCGGGGTCATGCAAATGCCCCCACCTTCTGGGCAAAGACCTCCCCAATAGCCGGACAGTCTCTTGCTCTACAGGTACTGGGCGCCCACCGCCCCTACCCCAGGGCGGTGCCCAGGCCTAGCCAGTTCTCCCCTATGCGGGTTCTGCCTGCCAGTTTTTCCCTATGTGGGCACTGGCCGCCAGTTTTTCCCTATGTGGGCACTGGCCGCCAGTTTTCTGGGCTTCTCGGATCTCCCGCGCCCCCCACCCCTCGTCATTTTTCCCCCACATTCAACAATCATTATAGGAACAATTAGATAAAGTCACCAGCACATCTTTTTCCACAACGGATCATCTAGTATTAACTTGTGCTTCTTCTTCCCTACCCTCTTTGAAGAGATGGTATACACTGTGAAATCCAGTGTTTCCAAAATAGTCAGGTTTGGCCTATTGTCAGAGTTGTTCTCAGTTGTATGTCCTTAGGCAATGCTGTCACTATGCAAACATTACTGAATAAATCTAGATCATATAGCCACCACATACCTAATCCCCTTGCCTGTGTGTGTAGTGTATATGTATAACCTATTGCTCCTAGGGTTCCAATGAACAAACTAAGATTAAGTCAAGACCAAGAAGAAATGATGCAATAAAAAGCCAGGATGAATAAACACAAGTTACTAGTGTCCAAACAAAGTGCACTATCTTACTGTGTACATTTTTTAATTAAGTAGAAATGACTCTAAACAAAAACTGAAAGCATAGTATAGAAAATATGTAAGCCAATACCCATCAAATCATTATCAAGTATTATTCATTATATAATTATGGCATACTTTTGCACAACCAGCTCTAAAGATTTGTTTATATAAAAACCACCACAACCACATAAGTAATGAATTCTACTATGACCCCATAATTTCTCAGCTTTCTAATCAATATTATGGGACCACTATTCTAAGTATGGTCTTTTACTTTCCCAAAAAAGATTCTGGCATTTTGGAGTAATGTAATTACTGAGTGATAGACTTTCAAAAGAAGTACAAATCTCAATCTCGGGAATTGCCTTATTCTATAGAAGAGAGTATCATCTCATTTTGCAAAAGAGGCAAGGAGATTACAGATTTTTAGAACAGCTTTTCCTAGGTTATCCAGGTAGCCCCAAATAAATAATAAATTTAAAACACACTTAGAATAATAGATTTGATAGAAGAGTAAACATGACATATGAAGAAAAAGAGGAAAACAGATGACCATGGAAACAATGGCAGAAAATTCAGTACAAACTAAAAAATGCCTTGATCCACCAGAAATAAGAATAAAGAACAGATTTTCTCTGAAAGCTTTTGAAGGAAGAGTAACCTTACTCATGACTTGTTTTCACTGTTGTGGTTGCCATGATTGTGAAATATTTTATATGTACTACTAAGTAAAGACTTACTTTAGTAGTCTTCAGAAACACCAGAAGAGGGCATTGGATCCCATTACAGATGGTTGTGAGCCACCACATGTTTGCTGGGATTTGAACTCAGGACCTCTGAAGAGCAGTCAGTGCTCTTAACTACTGAGTCATCTCTCCAGCTCCCAAAGACTTGTTTATACAACCAAAAAATTAAATCTAATGATCCATTATCATTTTAGCATGAGAGAAAAGGATACAAGTGTACTCAATTTCTTATAATGCAAAGGAAAAACGTCAACCATTTTTGTAAGCAGTAGAGAATATATTTGTGAACTGTAGGTTTGTAAGAAAATGTTTTCTTTCTAACAGTTCTGAACTCTACTAGGTTATGATAATTCTAGAGTTAGGGTCTTGGCCAACTTTTTTTTAAAATTAATAATTCATTTCCTATGTTAAAACAAACAATCCCAATGGTTTTGAGGAGATTCCCACTATTATAAAAAAAATGGGGGGCACAAATGACAATTTTGTTTGGGCTTAAGCCTAAAATTTTTCACAGCCTATTCAAATGGATCATGTTGTGGGTGGAGTGAAAGACATTCAACTCTGGGTCTCCTGAATTTGTTCATGTAGTGTCAAATTACATTGTTTAATGTCTTCATTTTAAATCAGTTTACATATATCAACTTTATTCCATTATTCATTAACACTTCATTAAGAATCATCATTTAGCTTTTTAAATTTTCTGATGAAGACATCAGAAAGTACCATAGTAAGAATTAGGGGCCTATATGTCTAGACTGAAAACAGATTAAATATTCCAAGTCTCTGATTTGTGTTTGATTAGATATGTCCACACTTGTTCAGATATCTAACTAGAAAATATGCTTAAACATAATCTAGGCTTCTGCTCCTAAAGGTGAACTGGGGAGCTAAATATTCAATTCTGTCTTAAAGTTAGGTTTTATGGAAGAAGTTTTATCTTAAAAAAAAGATAAAGTTAGAAGCAAGATGAAAGATGAACCAGTGAGGAACACTGCATTCATACTCATAAACTAGAAGCGTTTTATGCTAACATGGGCTAGGCTATAAATATATAGTAGTAACAAATAGGTAAAATAAATTTGGCCTTATTAAAACAGACACAACCCAGTTCAACCGATTTGATATAATTATAGCACCAATTTTCACAAATCTCATAAATCAACCATTTAGAATTCAATTATAAAAAATTATATTAAAATATGTTCCTATAACATAGGATAGGACATGAGATTAGATTCCTATTTCCCTATAGAAAAGTAAAGACCCTAACTAGTAACAGTAAATAAACTTAAATTATTAAGACATAAGTATGATATTGCTGTTTAAGTTACCCGTGGTGACTCCTACTTGATGTGTTACAGATTAAAAAGCTAACCAAATTTTGCAAACTGGGTTTGAGTTTTTGGTTGGTTTATTTTTTTTTTTGACTTTTTAATTCTCTACTTCATAATCTTCATAATTCTCCCAGTGGCGGGCATGGTGGCACACACCTGCAGTTCACACTCTGGAGGCTGAGCAGGATTGCTGTTTGATGCCATTCTGAGTTACATTACACTGTAATGTGACGGCTGGGAGCCAGACTCTGGGGTACACAGCTTATATGTGAACCATGACTACGCCACTGCTTAAAGGAGCTTACCCTCCTCCACATCCCAACTAGAAAGTGAGAATTATTATAGTGCCTACACAAATTATGTATGGACATAATATAGAAGCTCTTAAAATTATGCTTGGCATATATTTGGTGCTAGATTTTGTTATTAAATGGAACCACTGCTAAATAATACAATTTATAATCAGCATTGTACTTATCCAGGAATATTCATATAACTACAAAACAACAAATATATATCATAAATCAAAAACAGTCTTTTAAGCTGGAGCGAGGTCTACAAAACTTTTCTTTTTAATATTTATTTATATTGTTTTAATACATATGTGGTGATGGCATGTGCATGTTTATTGCAGGTACCCCAGAGTCTAGAAGGGAGTTTAGGTTCCCTGGAGCTAGAAACAGCATTGCACAGGTGCTGGAGACCAAATCTGAGTCCTCTGAAGAGCAGTACTTACTTTTCACCACAAAATAGCTCTCTCCAGCCTGGAAATACGTGTTTTGACTGAAGAAATGGAAAATCTATGCAATATCTAAATACAGCATTAGTTCAAAACATATTCCTTCTTTAAGACAAAGATAAAGGATCAGAAAAATCAACAGAAGTCTCAGAGATTTTACAACTTATTTTCCTTTACTGATGGGATTTCCTTGTACTGTCCAGGTTCATCCTGAACTGAGCTCAAGCAATCCTCTAGGCTTTAGCCTCCTAAGCACTAGTCACATCCCACCTGGTTTTTTGAACAACTTTTATGAATTTAAGAGTGTCTAGGAGCTGAGGAGATGGCTCTGCAGGCAAAAGCACTTGTTCTACAAGCCTGACCATCAGTTAGATCCCCAGAACCCTCAAAAATGCCAGGCTGTGATCTCAATATGGGCAAGGCAAAGACAGGAGATCCCTGGAATGATACGGCTAACCTAGTAGAACGTGCAGGCTCTGGGTTCAAGTGAGAAATCCTGTGTCAGTATATAAGGTCGACAGAGATAAATGAAGGCACCTGACTTCAACCTTTGCCTCCATACCCATATGCACACAAATGTATGTTCACCTGCATACATGTATGCCCATTCTCATACTTGTGCATGCATGCATGCATGTGCACACATACACACAATTCTAATAAATGCCTTTAGACATTAAAAAAAATTTACCACATTTCATAAAACTTAAAATATTTCAATAAACTATCTCCAGAGGTACTCTTAAAATAAAAGTCTTCATGAACTTCATTTTTTAACCTCAGACCCCCCCCAAAAAAAATTTAATGTTACCATCTGCATAAAAATCTATTTAACTTCATGATTCATATTAGAGTAAACATTTAATTGTTTATTTATTGATAAATGCAAACTAAATTTAAACACATGAACTTCCTAAAAGAATAAAGCAAGCATTTTTCCATCAGTGGATTTCATAAGCAAATATCCCCACAAACAAAAAACCACTGTGTAAATGCAACAATATGTGCTATAGTCTATCTTAAAACCAATTATATAGGAAAGTATATGATGGTAAATATAGCATAACAGCTGCACTGTTTAAACCTCCCTGTTGTATTTTTATATAAAGGCATCAAATAAGCTATACATGGAAGCCTGTTTTTGTCTCTCAGGAAGAAGAAACATGCTTCTCATTGAAATTATCATTATTGTTTTGTAGATATTTTAAAAATAATCTTTTATTTCATGTTCTTCACAGCAAAGTTTTATACTACTTTTTAAATATACAAGGACTATATAAAATAACTTAAAAGTGAAAATGATTTTTGCATATTGTTCTTATTAAAATATATTATTTAAATCTAAATAAAATAGTTTATAACTCAGAGAATAGTAAATTATCCCATTAAGAATGATGCTCAGTAAGGTATTCTCATATTTATTCAATATATTTAATAAAAAATGATGATCCAAAAGAAATTAAAGGGATTTTGGTTGTTATTTCAATATATACCTTAATATTTTAATAAACTTATGTCTAAATAGGGATATATATGTCTGCATTGTGACATCCCTGTATGTGCCCGCACACTCATATACATGTCTAATTTAGTTTTTACAGTTTTTACAAATTTTAATGTTTAGATTGTCACTTCCTTTTCACTGAGTCACTCAAATACTGTATTTCTTTACCCTTCAGTAAATAAAATGTGCTAAATTCTTCTGTGATCTCTACCAATGTCCCTGAACAGCTGTCATCAACTGGCTTTAAATATGTGTTAGTCTGAATAAACTAATAAAACAAAAACTATATTTGTCTACAGAACATACCAAAGACAATATAGGCTCCAAGTGACTCATTGTAAATAACCAATGAATGCCACACATCACAGAGCATGCCTTGTAAACAGGTTTTTAGAATTTAGGGTAAAGATGTATAATAGATTGAATCAGTAAAAAAAAAAAAATGTAGTTTTGTGAGGCTGGAGAGATTGCTCAGTGGTTAAGAGTACTGACTGCTCTTCTAGAGAGCCCAGGTTCAGATCCCAACACCCATGTGGTACAACCGTACAACTATCCTTAACTCCACTTTCATAGGATTTAATGCCTTCTTTTGACCTCTGTACTTGAACATGCAGACAAAGCACCAAAACACAGAGAATAAAAACTTGTAAACGTTTTTAAACTTTTTAAATAATTTAGTGTTGAAATACATACAAATATTTTAGAATGTAAATGGATTATGCAGGTATAATCCAACTCTCATAAAATATTAAGTCTAGAAATAAAATGGAAGTTTCTGGATATGTCAAGTAATACAGACTCAAATGGTGTTTTGCTAATACAGACTCCCATGGTGAGGTCGACTCACGTGGTGTATTGCTGAGGCAAGACCCATGGGAGGACATGTGATGTTTGGAGAAAGTATAGATAAGGACACAACAGACGCAATTTGGCAGAGAACTGGCAGTTTCTGTTAGATGGTGCCATGCTGCTGATTCGTGTTTGTTATCCTGACATTTCTGAACTGAACTGCTGGTGTTCTGACTAACAGAGATTGGACTTGCCCCAAGGAACTAACAGGTCCACATCCCCTTATCCTATTTACCATCTTTTCCCCCCTACCTTTGGAGAGTGGGCTAGAAGGGGTGGGGTTGAAACATTGAGAACTCTTATTAAAAGTAAGTTTTAAGAAATCTAAGCCTACAGAGTAAGGAGTGTTAAAAATGAAATATAGAATCTGAAGAGGTGAGAAAAATTTAAGGATATATAAAGCTGAACTCTGGCACACATCTGCAGTCCCAGATATTCAGGAGGCTGAAGAAAGAGGATTGCTTAAATCCAGAACCTTGAAATCAGCTTGGACATAATAGTTTAGGATACAGACATACCCATAATCAAGTTTTCTAAATAAAAATGTATTTACTCATTTCTGATAAAGAATGGTTGTATCATTTTCCTTTACTGAGTCCTTCAAATAAGTTCTTTCCTTTGCCTTTAACTAATCACTGTTGAACTATGATATCTATACAATGTCTAACCATATTAAGTAATACAACATCTGTGACTCTCTGACATTTCCAAATATCTATACATGTGCCTAGAGAGAAGGATAGTTGATACAATTTGTTGTCTGTGGCAAACTCAATACACAATCTTTCAACATTTCAACATTCTGATGCTTCTATGCAGATTCTAAAACGAGGAGGGACTGCCTGCTTTCCTCTTTCAGAGGTCGGTCTACTCCTGGACTGGACAATATTACCACTGCAACTGGCGACACAGAACTTGTTTACAATTTTGGTAAACATTCATTGTACTTTCAAGATGCCTTAAAAACTTTCCAGATGTACCCACATTTCTCTGCTTTTCCATATGTTCCTTCGTGATTATTTTGAGAAATATAGTCAAGAAATTCTCTTTCCACTGCATAATGCATGAAATTGTCGTTTTTATATTAAGTATAGTTTTCATGCTTACTTCCTAAGGAAGGTTAGAATCCATGAAGTAATTTTTAAAAAATCTACACACGAAATACTGTAAGGCAGTGTTTCTCAACCTGTGAGTTGAGACCCTTTGGGGAGAGGATGAACAACCCTTTCACATGGGTCTCCTAAGACCATCGGAAAACACAAGATATTTATATTATGATTCATAACAGTAACAAAATTAATTATGAAGCAGCAATAAAAATAATTTTATGGTTGGGGTCACCACAATATGTAGTAAAGGCTGCATTATTTAGAATTTTGAGAGCCACTGCTGTAAGATGTTAGAAGGCCAACTTTAACTTCTCTAAGTGTTTTATCTGCATTGTATTTAAAATGTTCCATAATCTTAACAATTACCACCTTACCTTTAAGCATTCTGGTATTTGTTTAATGATACTCAACAACCTGGTTAATTACACCCTGAAACCTATGGTTTTCAGACAACTTGACACCAAGAAATAATACATTTAATCATTCTTTTACCAAAACAGCATCGTAGCAGTATTATAGTATCAAATTTTACTGAGAAAACCAAGGGGGGTGGAGAACACTCAATGCTGCACATAATCTCGCCAACAGAAAATAGCATCCTGGCAATTTAATGAAGAATAAACCATGAGATTAGTTTACATAGAAGAAGATATGTTGTAGAGAATTACTCAATCTGTACTAAGCTTCCTGCTGGGTTAAATGTGAGCTAAATTATTATTTTGCTTTCATTTACGCCCTTGTACACTGTGAAAGCAGAGCTGTCTTTTTCTACATTACTACAAAAACTCTTCATTTCTACACCATACCTCATTTAAATATGAAGTTATTCCTACACTATAATAATGTGGAAATGTTAAAAAGTACTGCAAATGCAGAGGAAAGTGGATCTCTGTGAGTTTGAGGACAGCTTGGACTACATAATGAGTTCAAGGACAGCCAGGGTTAAGAAGAGAGACCTTGCTTCTAAACAAAGTAAGAAAAAAAATTCTTCAAAGAAATTGACTTATTTAAACATATAGTTTCATTAGAAAAAAATTAACACCCATACTGTAAACATTTTATATTTTTAGCACATCATACTCCCTACATATTTAAATCTAAGTAATATTTTACATATAATTTTAGTAAATAGCCTTAATAAAATCAAATATGAAAGTGATGTAACCATAATACAAACCTACTCACCATGTCTGTTCAACACCTAGAACAGATCAGGTTAAGAAATAACTATTAATTGAGTAAGTACACAACTTTTCACTCTTCTGCCACACTCATGGCAGAAAAACTTAGGATATCTCAGCATAAAAAACCCTGGGTTCACTCCCTACCGCCCTTTTGGTCTCTACTGTGCAAGTACAACCAAAGAGCTCGCTAATCAGGAGGCTTGTGCTGGGGCGGGAACAGGGTGGACGGTCAAGTAGTTCTACCTGCTCATTTCACCTCTGCTTTATAAAATTAGTGGGAAGAATAGCACTTTATCTTACACCTTCGCCTAAACATCTCTCCAATGATCAACTTCTAATGGTGTGGGACCCTGAAAAGGACATAACATCAAACCCATGACATCTATCATTTTAAGGGTAAATTCATGACCTTCAAAATTCTTGTTTTCCTTAAACAATAATCTAAGAAAGATGCCCATTGCCATCAGGTTACAAGAAAACCTGACTTTGCTTAAAAATCCTCCACTAAGTCCTGTGTTTCATTCCAAAGGATCCCTTCATACAAATGAGGGGCAAGCATTCCAATATCCTCAACAGAGATGGCCACCAGGAGCTGAGCCATAGAGGAAAGCCTGTAGAAGACACAGATGACTCTGGAGTAGACAGCTACATAAACAGCACACTTTTATCATCCTGCGCACACTGGTTGTGAACACAACTGTCCAGATTCAAGTGGCAGTTATGCCACTCATTACACTAAGTATGGGAGTGACAAACTGGGCATATCACTCTCTTCATGCCTTGGCTCCCTCTTCTGTAAAATGGAGACAGCCGTAATAAAATAGATTAATATTTATAATATACACAGAACATCTTCTCATAGTAAGAATTATATAATTGTTTGCTAATAAACTAAAATGTCTTATAGTATAAAAAAGAAAACCAATGCAAAAGACTTAGCTGAGAGAATGATATGAAGATACATAATAGTCATGTCTTAAATTCTTTTTAAAGGCAAATAAAAGAAATTTAGAATTTTAGGGCGATAGTTGATAAAAGTTATTGCCACAGAAGCATGAAGACTCAGGTTCAATCCCCAAACCTGCATAAAAAGCTGGGCATGATGTGCATGCTGGTATTCCAGTATGTGGGAAGCAGAGACAAGTCATCCCTGGGGCTCAGAGACCATCCAGTCTAGCTGATCATGTGAGCTCCAAATGAGTTACCTGTACTTTAAAAATTAACACGATGCAGAGTGATGGACAAAGACACCTGACATTGACCTCTGGACTCCACACATTCACGCAACACCATATATGAAAAAACTTCCATTCCATTATTTACTGTACTTGGTCCTGTTTTTATCCACCATTCTAACCAACAATGATCTTGATTTAAAAAAAAAATAGCTGCCAACACTTTCATAGAAATTCTTTTTTAATTCAGTATAACATGATCCTGAAAAGGTAATAAATTGGATATACTATCAAATATTTCATTTCTTTCTAATGTCATTAAAAATAAAACACAAAAAAAGTACAAAGAAAAGGCTGCACCTCATTTCTTTAACATCATTCCTTTCCTGTGCTTCCTCTTTCATCGTACAATTTAATCTCACTCTGACTTTTCAAACAGCTTAAACTACATATTATACTTGGCTTTTACAATTACTTGGGAAAAAGTACATTTTTAACTGCTGATATTTTATATGTATTATTTTTATCTTAATATATTTGATAAAAGTTTTAAATATGTTATATTTTTAATTGAAAGGGAAATATGCTTTCATTTCAATGAATGATGTTACATATACGGATCCAAATGTAGGGATACAAATACAAATAATTTAAATCTTTAATACCTACAGCTAAATACATGAAAAAGTAAAACACAGACGCACAAGTAAACTCTGACTTTTTCAGGTGAGTGATTTTCTTATCCTCCTTGTATATGGAATTAATGTAGCAATTTGTATTCAGTCAACTGTTAAATATTTTTTCAAGAGAGAACTGTGCTTAAATGTTGTCATCAAACTGAAATGCCCAGATATCTTTAACATGTTAAAAAAAGACAGAATAAATCAAAGAAATGCGATGAGAAATCAAAAACTACTTAACTATTCAAATAGACTTATTCTCCTCCAAAATTCAAGCTTATAACATCAAATAAATACCAGGAAAGCCACTTCTCAATGTTAAAAATGAATTTACTTATCTTGGCCCTCTGAGGGCAGTATTACATAAAACAAATCCAGAAATTTCAGGGGAAAAAAAAACCCAATTACATAGCATTCTAATAAAAATCTAATTTAAAAACTAGAAATGAGCTAATTTTGCTCATTATATATTAGTATTTTTATACTTATCATCATCAGTACTTGGACATCAATGATTGTTTTGAAATGCTTGTTGTAACTTTTTAAAAAACCAAGATACTGGTAAGAAAAATGTTTATAAGTTTCATATAAAAGTCACCAAAAATATTTTAAAAATAATATGACTCAGTACTATGTCAATATGTATATCCTATCATGCTATATCAGTGGTTTTATAATATTTTTTAAATTAAGAGGCAACATATGACTTTTGGGGAGGGAGGAAACAGGAAAGGGGAAATGATTTGGAATGTAAATAAAAAAACTTAGAAAATAAAAAACAAAAAAAGAGGCAACATACATTCATATGGATAAACTATTTCACAGATTAACAACCAAAATAAACCCTAAAATTTCTTCTTGAAAAGAGCAAACAGCCAACAGCTTATTTGTTAAAAAAATCATTTAATAACAATAAAATATAATATAAAGGTATGCTAATAGTGTAGAATCAAAGCTCAGAATTTTCATAACTAATTCTAAAAGTATAAAGTACCTTTACTACACCAGCTCACTGCACTATAGATGTTTTCTTTCTATTCCTTAAAAAGTACATTATGTGTGAAAATATCTCTATAATTTATTTACTGACCACTTTGATAAAAGACAACCCTGAATTTCCAATGGTGTGATAGAGCTTTTATTTATCATAATAAAAGTGCTAATCTTACCATCACTGCTTGATGTATAAGGTAACTGATATTATCCACGCCTAAACTTACACACACACACACACACACACACACCATAAAAAGGAAAAATCCTAGCTTTTAAAAAATGGCATACTGAAGGGAGATAAAAATTAGTGCAAGCAGTGACAGAAATTTTATACAGCCATCAGTTGTCATATGCTCAAATAGAAAAGAAATGGGTCTTTAGATTTTACATGTACTTTTAAGAAAAGTCCCCTTTTTCCTGTAACTAAAGTTATAATGCTCAATTAGGAACTGTCTTTTTCTAACTTAGGAAAAAAAACTAGGTTTTAAGTTTTATTAGTAAAATTAAACAATTAAATCCCTTTGAAAATACACATCCCATGACTGTTTTAGGGTAAAAGAAAAAATAAAATTAAATTCCAATACCTTTTAATTAAAATGAAAAGTAGACTGAGCCAACTACCTTGTGTGTTGAATGAATTGCAAATAGAAAGAAATAATGATCATTTTATAATATTTTCTCTCTCTCTCTCACATACACACACACACATGCATGCACACACATACACACATGTATGCAAATGCACATACACTCACATGCATGTGCACACAAACATTCTCATCGGCCCACACGCATGTGCACACACACATGTGCATGCACACACACATATGCATGCACAGGCATTCACATACACGCACACCAACACACATACACACACATACATACACTCATGAGCCTGCACACATGTGCACCCACATACATACAAGCACCTACACACACATGCTAACATCTTTTCACAAAGATGCCAGGAAGCAACAGCTGCTATTCCATGTGTTATGTTCCAGTCTCAAACAAATAAGTGACTTGCTTAGTCAACAAATGGAAGGAAGGAAGGAAGGAAGGAAGGAAGGAAGGAAGGAAGGAAGGAAGGAAGGAAGGAAGGAAGGAAGGAAGGAAGAAAGGAAGAAAGGAAGAAAGGCAGGCAGGCTATCAAACTGCTTATAGGTTTATGCCTTTCCTATTTTCTAATATGTGTTATCAAGTTTACCAACATCTTTAATCAGATATTCTTGAGACTAAAAACTCATTAAAAATTTTAAGCCAAAACATTTTGCAAGCTACCTTAAAGAGTTATGTCAGACAGTGAAATATTCTGTTTTCAACATACTGGCCAATATTTTTAAAAATTACTATTCATGTAGCATTTTCTTGTGGCATAATTCAAATACATTCATATACCATATATGCTAGAAGATCCTAAATCTTATTTAATTGTTCTGAAAATACATGAAGTACAATTATATTCATTTATAAAAATGCCTTTATACATATATTTTAAGTGGATTCTTCTTAATCTGTTATACAACAGTTCACATATGTAGACATTCAGATTTCTTTTTATGTAAATTACTTCTGCTAAATAGCATTTTAAACAAGTTATCATGTCAGTAAAGCATCATCATATTCTTCATCATCATCACCATCATCAATGGGTTTTAGATACAGGGTCTCTCTTTGTAGCTTTGGCTGTCCTGGAACTTGCTATGTAGACCAGGCTGGCCTCAAAGTCATATTATCAACCTGCTTCTGCCTCCCCTTCCTGATTATGAGGATTAAAAGCATACACCACTTTTCCTAGTACAACCAATTTCTTGTTTGAAATTTTCCTTTGTCATTTTCTCTACTCCTATGAAGCAATCTTCGGTGCTGATTAAGGCAGTCTCCAAAGCACAACACACCTAACTTCAGTCATCACTCAAAATCACTGACTCATACTTTATATTAATAGACTATAAGAAAAACAACATTTTGAAAAGAAAAACCTTAAAACCATCACCTACATCTGTGTGGGGGTTGCACATACTCTAGGGAATTCATTGACTCCATTAGCTCAATAAAAGCACTTCTTATTAATTCCTCCAAGGAAACACTTCTGTTCAAGGGGGAGGGGGCTGACAGTTTTTTTCATTTACGAAATAAAGAGTTCGGACCATCAAATAATGTTTTAAACTTCCTCAGGAGATAAAACAGTACTGTTAGTGTTATTTGTTCACTACTAGTATTGCAATAGCAGACAAAAACATACTCCAAAAATAATTTAAGATTTTTATTAAAGATGTAATTTAATGTATTCTTAACAAATGCATACTTATTTTTCAATAAAATAAAAAAGTGACTTTAATATATTAATTATGAAACTATCAGTGAACAGCCACTTATACATCTCCAAAATATTTACATTTAACAGTTTTCTCCACATTCTCTTTAAACAAACTATTTCCCTTCAGATTTATGGAACAACAATAAGTCACTAAACACTGGATTCCAAGATAAAAATCTTCTATCAGTGACCATTCCCTTAATATAGCCTCTAGAAATTTGTATACTTACTCCCCAGTAGAACACCTGACAATACTTTGACTGCAGTAATGACAATCTCTAGACTTTTATTAACACCTAATGAAAATAAAATCCTACTAACAGCTCCTCCTGACACAATGCTAACTGTACTATCTTACTTAGTCTCTTCAAGTTCCTGCAATGGCAGTTCTTGCGTCCTTTTTAGACTAAACTCAGACTCAATCAGTTTAAGTGACTTACAAGCTCACTTGCCTAAGATAAGCGATACTTCAAAATTAATCTGCCTTTAATATTTCAATCACTTCTCTGTGTGTACTTGCCTGTATTAAGGTTTGTTACATGGCTCTGAAGAAATGAGCAAATAAATGACTAGTATAGCATGGATAGATAAGTTTGTTTTCTTCAAGCTTGCTTTAGTCAGCTGTTCATTAACATACTGACCTCTGGCAAATCTCACTCTCAATTTAACAAAACCTCTATGTGAAAAATGTCAGTTGCTTGTCCCAAACTTAGGAAGGGTCTCAGAACTGGCTGTGAAAATACAAATAATATGTGCATAATTCTACATTTCCTCATGAAATACAAAAGACGAAGGAGAGGCCCAGTGAGCCTGGCAACTGTGCTTCCTCAGCAAGCACAGACTAGAGTTGCTGGAGAAGAAACTGAGAATGAAACACATTTTTCCCCTAGAAAGACCAGCCTTAACTTCTTTATAAGGAGTAGAAAATAATCCTGTCAGAAAAACATTTTCATGGACCTAAAGCTAAGAGGATGTTGGCCTTTCAATCACACTTCAGGAAATTTTACTTAACAAACATGCAATAACCAACATGTTTAGAAAGGCAAGAGTCTACCAAAACTCAAAGTAAGCAATCTTTCTTAGTAATTCTTCCAGCAGTTTCTTTTTTAATTAAAAATCCCTACAGTGTTTTAAAGGGGAAATTTAAAAATTGGTGCTCTCTTTTCTAGTCATTTCACTCACACTGTTACTGAACTTTTACCAAAAAACTGAAATATTCTTTAAAAAAGAAAACAACTTTGAAAACCTCTATATAACACCACTGTAATGGCACAGAAGGTCAAGGGAAAAGAATCAACCCACTAATGCTTGATGAGAATTTTGGTCATTAATAGAAACAAAAACAAAGAGAAAGAATAGTATTTAATAAAAAAAAAAGGCCAAGCTACCGTGTAACACACCCCCTCCCACCCTCTCTCTCTCCTTCTGTCTGTCTCTGTCTGTCTGTCTGTCTCTCTCTGTCTCTCTCTCTCTCTCTCTCAGTATAGGGAACATGTAAGTTTAAAGTTTTACAGAATTATTCAAGAAAATAGATGTGATATTAAGTTACTCTAGTAGTAAACTATAGAATAAATCAACCCAGTTTCAAATGATAGTTTTAAGTACTGACTAGTTAAACTGTCAGTGGAATCATTAAGAAGATAACTGAACTAAAAGATTACTTAATCAAAAGTTCCTGTTACCCGTTAGAAACTCACATCTAACATTAACGAACTTGATTATCTATGTCTTTGTAGGAAAGTAAGGAAGTTTATATTGCCATGTAAGAAAGTTTTTTTAAAAGCTTAGACATGAACAAGACAGGGAAAAGGAAGTACTACACTCCTAAACTAATTAACAAAATCAGAGGAGGGGGACATGCAGGAAAACAATGATAATTAGTATGTACCCTTGGTTAACCAAATCCACACATACATTCATTCTGTATATGCACAAACATCAGCAGCATCATAAACCGTCTCCAGCTCTAGCTATTATTCAGTTCGACATCTGCACATGTTTATGCGTCTCTGCAAACAACCTCTTGAACACCCTGCTGGAGCTGTCATTTTTTTCTTCTCCCTATCTGGCAGATGGCAAGTCAACAATCGGCATCAACAGCAGCCGAATATCTCCCCCTTTATCGCCCCCCCCCCAAAACAGACACAATAATAACTTCTTTGTGCTTCCCTACAATGCAGCTGCTTAAACCATTTCGCTACAAGGCTGCTTTGCCTTAATAAAAAAAAAATCCCTTCTGTCAAGTCTAAAAAGCAGCATAATGTTAAGCAAGCTAAAGCCGCAGCACAGCTGCAAACAGGCAGACACATTGACAGCTCCTCCCTTAACAAAGCCCTGTGAATTGAAGGGGTTCATCTGAGGCTCACACAGTAATTAGTATAAAAAAAGTCCGACAGCCTCTATTATGCTAAGGAAAAAAAAAACTGGACAGAACTGGGCTGCTGTTTTGCGTCAAGAGTTCTGCTGCAGAGTAGATAAATCATGTTGGGTTTTTTCCTCTCTTTTTAAAGACAGTAATAAGGAGGATGAGAGAAGCTAATTTGAAAACTTGGACACAGTAATTGTACCATATGGTGAGCATTTATCCTTTCTGAAATGCACGCTAACAGTCACTTACATGCATATTGCTTTGTTTTACAGTTGTTATTCTCTCTACCATATTCATAAAATGGATTTGAATATCTGATACCAAGAGAAGTTTTGTGTAATTAGCAACAGAACTGCCTAGGTTTAATTTATTGGCCTAGCACCGCAATCTAGTAAAATGAAAAACAAAATTAAACAATGAGTCCACTTTGTAAAATGTCTTTAACTCAAAAAAAAAAAAAAAAAAAAAACCTTAACAAATACAAGTTCATTGAAGGGTTTTTAAGTTGTTAGTACTTCTGAAAATTCCAACAGAATAAAGTATGAGAGTAGAGATAAGATTTCTACAGCAACCTCAAAGATAAGGCCTCCATGAGAATGACCGTTTACTAACCTCATCTGCTTAATTTCATTAATGAACATAGAATTCTCACTCATATATACTAGTAAACCTAGAAGAAACACTTCCTTGTATGTGTCCTGGAGCGGTTTGGTTTTGTTAGAAATTCTGCTATTACATAGTAATGTACCAAGCACTGTTCTAGACTGAGAGAATACAGTATAGAATAGCTTTCTCTCTCTCTCTCTCTCTCACACACACACACACACACACACACAATTTATGCTTGGTATTTATAAATTATAGAAATCATATAAATAAGCATATTTATGCTTAGATATATACATGTACACATCATATATGTATATATGTGTATGTAGATCCAAGAATAAATCAAAAATATTTTTGTCTTCTTCAAAATTCTTTAACATCTTACTGCTCAAAAAAAAAAAAGTCTTTAACAGCATTAATGAACTGTTACCAAGCTCCAACATCTATCAATCAACTTTTTTGACCAAAAAAAAAAACCTAGAAAATTATGTTCCATTAGTTTATTGGTTTAAACACAGTTAAATTTACTTTAATGGGATATCAATGTTCTTCAGATAAAAGTGTCATGTGTTTACTTAACTACTATCAACTATGTTCTAAACATATGCCATTCAACTAGAGCTCATAGGAATCCTCAAAGTTTCTAAAGGAGTAAAAGCATCAGTATAAACTACAATCCTTTTAGTATTCTTCTAATCAATGTGGGGGACATTTAAAGTAAAATATTTTATAGAAACATTATTCCAACAAAGAACCCAAAAATTTCTACTTAGGCTATACTTTGAAATATATTTATCAGTGATAACATTATCCCAATACTCTAGAAGATTTAGCTTACTCTAGAAATTAGACATAATTACAATCAGAAGAAACAAGGAACTCCATCCAGCAAATACCAAAAAACAATTTCTATAATGCATTTGTACCTTGGCTTAAAAGAGATAAACTTTATCCCTCACTACGATATGGTAGCTTCCCTTAATGACACCATCACTAGCTCATACGACCACCTCTGTACTGCTTGACAGTTTACTAAACACTTTCAAATATGAGTAAATCTTAAAAGTGCATTATGTTGGGTTACCACTGGTTTGTTGTTTTGTCTGGGAAATACCAGCAACATTTGTGATCCTGTATACTTTCAATATTGGTAAACATAATTACATTAACAAAAATCAAGACAGTATTTGGTGTTAAACAAAAAAGGTATAAATCCACTAAAGGGATAAAATCACTTCCTTTCTAAAAATATGCAGAGAAACATTATATAATAACTATTCCAGTATAATTGAATGTCTGAAAAATGAATTACTTTCCTTTACAAAACATGTTAAATGTCCTACAGTGGGGAGAGGGAACTTGTAGAGTCCACCTCCAGCAGGAAGACAGGGCACCAAGTGAGGGATGGGGTTGCTATCTCACAGTCAAAACTCTGACCCATAATTGTTCCTGTCTGAAAGAACCACCAGGATGAAAATGGAGAACAGCCTGAGGAAAAGAAGGTCCAGCAACAGGCCCAAAGTGGGATCCAGCTCAAGGGGAGGCCCTAAGACCTGACACTATTAGTGAGGCTATAGAACGCTCACAAAAAGGGACCTAGCATGACTGCACTCCAAAAGACCCAACAAGCAGCTGGAAAGAATCAGATGCAGATATTTGCACCCAACCAATCAACAGAAGCTGCTGACCCCTGTGGCTGAATTAGGGAAAGGCTGGCAGAAGCTGAGGAAAAGGGTAGGGCCACCCTGTAGGAGGACCAGCAGTTTCAATTAATCTGGACCCCTGAGATCTCTCAGACACTGGATCATCAGCCAGGCAGCATACACTGACTGATATGAGGCCCCCAACACATATCCAGCAGAAGACTGCAGGGTCTGGATTCAGTCAGAGAAAATGCACCTAACCCTAGAGAAACTGGAGGTTCCAGGGAGTTTAGAGGTCTGGTTGGGTAGGTGGTAGGGGTTGGGGACATCCTCGTGGAGACAGGAGGTTGGGGAGGAGGTATGGGATGTGGAACAGTCAGAGGGTGGACCGGAAGGGGAATAAAATCTGGAGTGCAAAAAGAGGAAAAAAAGGTAAATAAGTAATAATAAAAAAAAAACTTCTATTATGTAAGTTGAAAGCATGTTGTTTTGAGGCTACATTTTTTTTGTAAAGGCTTTTTTGTTTGTTTAATTTATATTTATTTATACTTTGGGATAACATGTGGTAGACAGAAGACAGCATGTAGAAATAAGTTCTGTTTTCACAGGTTATCAGGTTTGGTGGTAAGCTCTTCAACTCACTAGGCCATCTCACTAGCCCAAGTTTATCTTTGTATATATGAAAGAGACATATATGACATAATTTGGGCCATTTTCCATAATAAAAATACCTTTATAATAAAAATATGTGACTGATCTCATCACCCACATAATGACAAAAAGCAAGAATTTGGGTTATTTTTTAAAAATTCAAGTTAGGAGTATCTTTAAAGTCTGAAAGCTCCACTTAAGTATAAAACCTAAACTGAAAGCAAGCTCTGAAATTTTAATGGACAATTACGGGTGCGGCTCCTGAAACACTGCTGCTTTAGAGCGTGCTCAAAGGCTTGCGGGTAAATTTATCCATCTCTACACTACCTAAAAGTGTTTTTACATTTTGACAATGACAGAAACCTTCCAAATTCCATTGTCCACTTCAAAAGCTTTTTCTAAATGTTTATCAAGAGACTAGATAACATTTTAAGAAGAGTGTGCCCTTCATGTAAGAAATTTGTGACATCCTTTACCTCAGGGGTGAAGGAGAACGAACGATATACAGGACAAAGTTGCAAGAAACTTTCATAGCACATAATCACAGAAAACATTTTAATTTTGATTTAATGTATATTTAAGAGCTCATATATGCCAGAGTGATTTTAATTAAATATAAATAACTAAAGTCTTCAAGTGGTGTGCAAGTCCAAACACAATTTATAATATGCGGGGTATTCTTAAATATTTGTTCAGCACTGTGACAAAGTACTTAGGTAAAAATACAGTGGTCTATTGGTTTGTTAACAATATTGATAAATGCCTATGTAAGGCTTTGTAATGCAAGAAAGGTAAGTCACACTGACTTCCCGAGTAGAATTTTGAACAAAGTACCAGTGTACTATAAATGTTTATCTTTAATTAAAAGAGGCAAATTAAGCAATAAACATATCACAAGCTCTCAAACTAAAAGAGCCAGAAGTCAAAAAGAAGCTTATTTTAATAAGACATAAACCTAATGAGAAGAAATGTCCAATGTAGAACAGTGCCCAAAGCAGGCCTCTTGTTTCTTTCAGCACTCTTGATTACTAGGAACAAAGTTCACCTATGAGGATGATGGTGTTGACTAACAATAATGGATACTAATGATGACCACAGATAGCAACGATGAGATATTCATTGTAAGGAAACACACTACTCAAGGAATGGGCTGCACTATGTGGCAGTATAGAGACAACCTCCTTCAAGTGAGATCTGCAAAGTGATAGAAAAGGTCCCATTGTCTTGTTCAGGGGCTCTGTGAGGTCTGGTGTCCAACACTTTCCTTGTCTGTCTCTCATTCCTCCCCCAGGCCAGTTGCATCTCTCCATGAACTGTCTAGTCACAAGCTCTCCACCATCCAAGGAGGACAAATTTGAGTATTATCATTCACTATTCTAAAATATAACATATCTTTTGTACTGGTGAGTTTTTCACATAAAATGTTCAGGAAAAACATTAATATTGTAGAATTATACAAGTGATCGCAATATAATTACAATTGATTTTATAATCTTTTTGTTAACATTACTATATATTTATAAGAAGAATCTGGTCTATTGGTTTAACTTTATACTAATTCTTTGTGAGTTTCACATCATATCCCCAATCCCACTCATCCACCTGGCCCTTCATATCCACCTTTGGCCCTTGCAACCCCCCCCTCAAAAGAAAACAAAAAATTAAAATTAAAATTAAAAAATAATTTTTTTCCATGGAAGTTGCAGTATGTTGCAGTGTGTCACACCTTTTTGCCCAAACAGCGTTACTTGCAAATATTTATTGCAATGAGTCATTGGTCTGATTTGAGGCCTCTGGCTTCTGTCACACTTTCAATACTGGATTATCACTGGAACTCATTATGGATGTCCTGTTGTTGCCCTGTGTCACTTAGATTCTGCAGTTTTGAATCTGTGGGACTATCCCCTTTATGTGCTCTAGCAGTTCAGAAATGGTGTGGATGTTGAGGTGGGCCTACTCAGAGCCCTGGATCTGGGCCTAGGTGGGAGCTGACTTGGTAAGCTGGTAATTTTCCTGTGCCTGTGCCACCAAGGCCAGCTCTCTAGCTGTTCTCCTGTACTCACACACTAGTAAGGACAGGAGGGAGGCAGCTATCCAGTGTGCTGTGGGATTGGCTCACCTTGCCCAACAAATACCAGAGTCAGCTCTACTGTGCTGCCCAGGTGAGATGTGGGACCCACTCTCGAGTCCTTAAAAGTATGTATGAATTTTAATTTCCAAAGAATAAAGCCTATTAGAATACTGGAAGCAGGAAGAACAACTCCATCTGATAAAAAACAGCAATCCCAAATGTTCACGTATACTTGATTTATGATAATTTTGCCAAGTATTTAAATTTTGGTTAGCATAATTATTCCATCATTATTGCATTAAAACTTCAGAGCTTAGTCATTAGGGAAATGCAAATCAAAACAACCCTGAGATTCCACCTCACACCAGTCAGAATGGCTAAAATCAAAAACACAGGAGACAGCAGTTGTTGGAGAGGATGTGGAGAAAGAGGAACACTCCTCCACTTCTGGTGGGATTGCAAGCTGGTACAACCACTCTGAAAAGCAGTCTGGCGGTTCCTCAGAAAACTGGGCATGACAGTCCCAGAGGATCCTGTTATACCACTCCTGGGCATATACCCAGAGGCTTCCCCTGCATGCAATAAGGACACATGCTCCACTATGTTCATAGCAGCCTTATTTATAATAGCCAGAAGCTGGAAAGAACCCAGATGTCCCTCAACGTAGGAATGGATTCAGAAGATGTGGTATATTTACACAATGGAATACTACACTGCAATTAAAAACAATTAATTCATGAAATTCTTAAAACAAATGGTCAGAACTGGAAAATATCATCCTTAGTGAGGTAACCCAATCACAAAAGAACACACACGGTATGCAGTCACTGCTAAGGGGATATTCCAGAAGCTTGGAATACCCAAGACACAATTCACATATCAATAGATTTCCAAGAAGATGGAAGGAGAGACCCCTGGTCCTGGAAAGACTGGATGTAGGGGAATACCACGACAGAGAAGCGAGAGGGGGTTGAATGGGGAACAGGGGGAGGGAAGAGGGCTTATGGGACTTTTGGAGAGGGAGGAACTGGGAAAGGGGAAATCATTGGGAATGTAAATAAAAAAAAAACTTAGAAAATAAAAAAGAAAAAAAAAAGAAAACTTCAGACTTACATCCAACTCAAATTTATAGCTATTATCTTTCTTAAAAGCAACCTAAGATACATTTTATTTTTCCACTTTTAATGTTTGATAAAATCCAATTCTGAGGCACAAAAGGTTAAATTCTATAAACTTCAATAAGAATACTAGCAAAAAATCAAAACAACACTGAGACTCCACCTCACACCAGTCAGAATGGCTAAGATCAAAAACTCACGGGACAGCAGATGCTGGAGAAGATGTGGGGAAAGAGGAACACTTCTCCATTGCTGGTGGAATTGCAAGCTGGTAAAACCACTCTGGAAATCAGTTTGTCGATTCCTCAGAAAATTAGACATAGTACTACCTGAGGACCCAGCTATACCACTCCTGGGCATATACCCAGAAGATGCTCCTACATATAATAAGGACACATCCTCCACTATGTTCATAGCTGCCTTATTCATAATAGCCAGAAGCTGGAAAGAACCCAGATGTCCTTCAACTGAGGAATGGATACAGAAACTGTGGTATATATACACATGGAGTATTATTCAGCTATTAAAAACAATGAATTCATGAAATTCTTAGGCAAATGGATGGAACTAGAAAATGTCATCCTGAGCGAGGTAACCCAATCACAAAAGAACGCACATGGTATGCACTCACTGATAAGTGGATGTTAGCCCAAAAGCTCAAAATAAACAAGTTGCAATTCACAGACCACAGGAAGCTCAAGAAGAAAGAGGAATGAAGTGGAGATGCTTGGGTTCCTCTGAAAAAGGGAACAATATACTTACAGGAGCGATAATGGAGGCAAAGTGTGGAGCAGGGGCTGAAGTAAAGGCCACCCAGAGACTGCCCTACCTGGGGATTCACCCTATAAAGTCACCAAACCTCAACACTACTATGGATGACAAGAAGTGCATACCAAAGGAGCATGTCATAGTTGTCTCCGGAGGGTTCCTGCCAGAGCCTTACTCATACAGAGGCAGATGCCAGCAATCAACATTGGTCTGGGAGTGGGGTCCCCAAGGGAGGAGTTGGAGGGTGGTACGGAGGAGCTGAAGGGGTTTACAGCCCCATAGCTGGTTTACAGCCAACAGCGATGTTGGCCACCCAGACGCCCCAGAACTCCCAGGGACTAAACCATCATCCAAGGGGTATACATGGTTCCAGCCAAAAATGTGGCAGAGGAATGCCTTGTCGAGTATCAGTGGGAGGAGTGGTCCTTGGTCAGGTGAAGGCTCAATAGATGCCCCAACAAGGGGAAATCAAGGGTGGGGGAGGTGGGAGTGGGTTAGGTGGAGAGGCATATACTTGGAGGCAGGGAATGGGAGGAGGGGTTGGGGGATATTGGGAAGGGGTGAAACCGGGAAAGGTTTTACCACCTGAAATGTAAATGAAGATTATATTTAATAAAAAAAGAATACTAGCAAAATGAGCTGATTTTAAATACTTTTCAATATTTTATTTATTCAAAATACAAGATGAACATTGCCTATGTTTAGGCATAAGAATGCAAGTCATTCTAATATATATATATATAAACAATGATATTAGAACTCATTCATGTACCTCAGAGAATAGCTGAATAGAGAAAGAACTCAAGTACTGAGTTCAAATTCCAGCCGACACTCTGGGATTACAGCTCTGCTCCTTTAGCCATCAGCCATCCCATATTTTCTCTATATATCACAAATGTGCTCACAGTTATCATAATAAGCTACACTTGCAAACTTCATGTCGAATAAGACAAATTTCCAATTTAAAAACCAATAGTGTTTAAAATCTATAAACTTCATAGACACTAGATTTTCTTACTCATACTATCCTACTTTATCAACTCTAAAAAATTGCTCTCCTATATGAGCGTACGGTACTCATTACCTCTAAGGCTTTTTAAAATCAATTCTGCAGCACAACATATGACTTTTCCTCACTATTCTTCATTTTTTGTCACTGACATCCACACTGACTCCCATTAATGGAGCCACACCCAATTTGTTTCCTAATTCAAATTTGTTTTCTTGATTCTTCATTTCATTCTAAATAAATAAGAACTACTTTTGAGTAATGTACTTTTTGTAAGTACTGTTGAATCAATTAGTGAAGGGAACGCTAGCTGCTAAGGGAGTTAAATTGCTAGTATTATGATTGAATATTAAATGTGTTTAAAGAAGATCAAGTACAGTGAACTTGGCTGCCAGGCTTTAGGAAGTGAGTGGCTCAGACTATCAATGGTTTAATTCTTTTAACAATATATATATTATGATGGCATTCATTACTGGCAGAATGTGAGCCTTAAGAGGTAGGGCTACTTAAGTCTTGCAGTATACACTGAGAAAGTCTATCTCGTGACTGTCTGTCCTCTTTGCTTCCTGGCTATGAGTCATGAGGAAGCAGCCGCTGCTACTTCATGCTCCTGTCATAGTTTTCTGCTTCACATGAGGCCAAGAGCAATGCATTCATTTAGCCATGGACTAATGAAGCCTCTGAAAAAGTGAGATAAATTAAGTGTTTTACCCTTTAAGTTGTTCTTTCAGGTATGTGTTACAGTGTCAAAGTCTGACTAACAAAAGATCTTAGTGGCTTAGCACAAATTTTTGGTTCAGGTGAGGTGAAAACAGAACACCCTGCTCAGTGAGCCATCATGTACCCCACACAATGACTCAGAGCACATAGACTTGATCTTCCTAGAGGCTCCAACATCTCCTTAGTTTCGTGATTGCATTCAGAAGGGAAAATACAGAGAGGATTAAACATGCAAGCTGTCTATGAGCCAAGATTACAGGTAATATCTATTATCTTTGCTCAATTTTCAGTAGCTTCAATTCAGTGTAACAACTATACATAACTTCCAAATGCCTGGAAGACAGTATAAACTGTGAAAAAGTAAGGTTTTTGAGTAAAAGTAGTAGATACAAAATGGACTTAGTGAATGACTAGGCAATCCTGGCTATACTAATATTAACTGTAAGTCTCTAGATTCATCCTTAATTTCCTTGGCCTTATGACAAACAAGCAGTTCAGTGGTTGGCTGTGAGCATCCACCTCTGTATTTGTAAGGCTCTGGCAGGACCTCTCAGGAGACAGCCATATCAGGCTCCTTTCAGCTAGCATTTCTTGGCATCCACAATAGTGTCAGGTTTTACTGACTGTATGTGGGATGAATCCCCAGGTGGGACAGTCTCTGGATAGCCTTTCCTTCAGTCTCTGCTTTACACTTTGCCTCCATATTTCCTCCCATATTTTGTTCTTCTTTCTAAGAAGGACCAAAGTGCCAAAGGACTGAAGGAGCTGAGGGGGTTTGCAACCCCATAGGAAGAACAACAATATCAACCAACCAGACCCCCCCAGAACTCCCAGGGATTAAGCCACCAACCAATGAGTACACATGGCTCCAACTGCATATATAGCAGAGGATGGCCTTGTCAGTCATCAATGGGATAGATGTCCCAGTGTAGGGGAATTGGGAGGGGAGGGAAGGCAGGAGTGGGTTGGTGGGTATAGGTACACCCTCATAGAAGCAGGGGGAGGGGAGGAAGGATAGGGGGCTTCCAGGAGGTGGGGGAAACCAGGAAAGGGGATAACATTTGAAATGCAAATAAAGAAAATATCCAATAAAAACAAGTAATCCCTAATAGGGATTAAACTGAGAACTACTGTACTGCTGAAGAGGTGCCATGCCTGCACTGACTCTCTTTAGGAGAGAAGCTGTGTCTGATCGAACTGTAAAGTAAATAGTGAATATTGTAATCAGCAAAAAACAAAAACAAACAAAAACAAAAATAGAAACAAACAAAAGAAATGAAAGCAGCTATATGTCTAAAATGTATTAAAATGATAAATTTTGTGTTATGTATATTTAGGATGGAAGCAGGGATGTATAGAGAACAGTCTCTTCTAAATATTCCTACTAAGACAAAATTTATGCATAAAGTAACTATTAAAAAGAAATTTCAATATAAGTATTAAATCATTAATGTCAAAATAGATATAAAATTAAATACATCATGTTTTTACATTACAAAAAATTTTTAAATGTTTTTATCCTAGAGTCTCAATCTGACTTGACCTAAAACTACACAATTGCCAATAATCATAAAATTGCCTTAATTAAAAAATAAAACCAAATAAAGAGGTACTGTTTCTAAATATGAAAAGTTACAGCACAGATGAACATGATGGTGTAAGGTAATTTGGAGCCAATCAAACTGCTAACAGCCCCTGCCATTCCTTCTTTACTTTTTATATCTTCCAAGTTGTTTCAGCCATTTCTAAAACGTTGGTCTGTATCTTGGAAAGTGAGCATATAAAATTATATTTTTAATAATATATTAAAATGCAAAATACAATTACCAACAATATTCTCGTAAGCAATACTCTTATAATTTATTATTCCAATATTATTCTATCCATTTGATAGCCTTCTATAACTACTTCTATATTCAAAGAATCAGAGAACATTAGAGTTATATGATACAGTCATGGATATTAGTGTAACATTACATAAACTTTCAGCTGCTGTTGAACAAGGTAGATGAGAAATAAGATTCCAAATGACCCACCATGCCACAGGGGCACATGTTCCACTATGTTCATAGCAGTCTTGTTTGTGATAGCCAGGAGCTGGAAAAAATCTAGATGTCCCACAACAGATGATCGGATACAGAAAATGTGGTTCATTTATACAATGGAATACTACTCAGCTATGAAGAACGAGGACATCCTGAGTTTTGCAGGCTGGATTGAACTAGAAAATATATACTGAGTGAGGTAACCCAATCACAAAAGAACATAAATGGTGTGCACTCACTGATAAGTAGACAGTAGTCCGAAAGCTCAGAATACCCAATATACAATTCACAGACCACACGAAGCTCAAGAAGGAAGATCAAAGTGTGTATACTTCGGTCTGTCTTAGAAAGGGGAACAAAACACACACAGGAGGAGATACAGAGACAAAGTGCAGAGCAGAGACTGAAGGAACGACCATCCAGAGACTTCTCCACCTGGGGATCCATCCCATACACAGTTACCAAGTCCAAACACTATTGTGGATGCCAAAATGTGCTTGGAGTCTGATACAGCTGTTTCAAGAGAAGCTCTGTCAGAGCCTGACAAATACAGAGATGGATGCTTGCAGCCAAGCATTGGACTTATCATGGGTTACCCAATGGAGGAGTTAGAGAAATGACTGAAGGAGCTGAAGGAGTTTGCAACCCCATAGGAGGAACAACAATATCACCCAACCAGACCCCCCAGAGCTCCCAGGGACTAAGCCACCAACCAAGGAGTACTCATGGCTCTGGCTGCATATGTAGCAGAGGACGGCCTTGTCAGGCATCAATGGGAGGAGAGGTCCTTGGTCCTGTGATGGCTTGATGCCCCAGTGTAGGGGAATGCCAGGACAGGGAAGCTGGAGAGGGTGGGTGGGAGGGTGGGGGAACACCCTCATAGAAGCAGAGGGAAGGGGGATGGGATAGGGGGTTTTAGGAGGGGAAATCAGAAAAAGGGATAACATTTGAAATATAAATAAAGAAAATATCTAATTAAAAAAAATAATTCTGCACTCAAAGGAAATAGAAAATATCATGCTGAGTGAGGTAACTCAAATCTAAAAGGACATGCATCATATGTACTCATTATAGATATTAGCCAAAAAAAAAAAAGGTACAGAATACCCAATATACAGTCCACAGAACTCAAAAAGATCAACAAGCTGAAGCACCCAAGTGAGGATGCCTCAGTCCCACTTGGGAGGGAAAAGAAAGCAATCATAAGGGGGGAGGGAGGGAGGGAGGGACCTGCAAGAGAAAGTGGATAGGAGATGGGGGGCAGAGATGAATCTGGTATTGGGTGAGGGAAAAGGACCGAAGCACTGAGGGCCAGCAAAAGAATGGAAACAGGCATCCTCAGGAGGTAGGAGGTTGGGGGACCCTCCAGAATGCACCAGAGACCTGGGAGGTGAGAGACTCTCAGGACTCAAAGAGAGGGACCTTAGATGAAATGCCCGACAGTTGGGAGAGGGAACTTATAGAGCCCACCTCCAACAGGAAGACAGGGCGTCAAATGAGGAAGAGGGGGACCATCCCACAGTCACAACTCTGACCCATAATTGTTCCTGTCTGAAAGAATTACAGGGATAAAAATAGGAGTCTAAGGAAAAGAAAGTTCATCAACAGACCCAAAGTGGGTCAAGGGGAAGTCCAAAGGCCTGACACTATTACTGAGGTTATGGAGCACTCACAAAAAGGGACCTATCATGACTGCCCTCTGAAAGACCCAACAAGCAGCTGAAAGAGTCAGGTGCAGATATTTGCACCCAACCAATGGACAGAAGCTGCTGACCTCTGTGGTTGAATTAGAGGAAAGCTGGCAGAAGCTGAGGAGAAGGGAGACCCTGTAGGAGGACCAGCAGTCTCAGCTAACCTGGACCCCCGAGACACCCTCACATCAGGAGATGGGATGTGGAACAGTGGGAGTGTAGATAAGGGTGGGAATAAAATTTGGAGTGTAAAAAAATAAAAAGATATATTAATAAATAGATAAAAAGATTAAAAAAGGATTCCAGACGAAGGTAACCTTGGCAGTTTATAAATTTCGATTTTCAACTCAAAATCACTAAGAAACAAAACATAAAACATTTTAAGTAATTTCTAAACACATTTTTATAATTAATAATTTTAATTTTCCAGTCACTAAAATTTTCATAGTTTAAAAGGTCAGGTGTTACAATATTCTCATGAGCCAAATGTTTAACATTAAGAACTTTATTATATTTTAGCACATCTTCTGTCTATATTCATGTTACAACATAATCATCAAAATTCACTTTACAAAAAATATTCTCTCAAAACCCATACTGTTAAACACTTTCAGGAACTATCAAAGTTCCCAGACCAAAACCTACAGTCCATCATGGCCCAAGAGGTAAGAGCGTCACCAGGTCTGACAACTTGATTTCCAGAAACCACATAGAGGAAGGAGAGAACTAAACGCTGCAAGGTGTCTTCTGACCTCCACACATACCATGTGGCCAGCATGTGCCTTTGCATACATGGGACACAACATGTGCACATAAATAAATAAATGCAATAAAGGCAAAGAAGGCCTTCGTATACAAACAGAAATAACAAATCACTTCAGTAAAACCACACACACGCACACAGACTACAAAATGGACAACCCTAGAAGACCTTCCCAATCTCACTAAAAACTATCTTCCTAAATATAGAAATATTATATAAAGACTTTTTCCTTCAATAAACCTTTGACTAAGAAAGACACAGATGACAAGTCACCTCAAATATATTATATTAGATGTGAGCAATAATGAAGGAATTGTTTATAACCTAAGTTAAAGAGGAAATAGCCTATGTAGTAGAAAAAATAAATTTGGACAACTATTTTCATTGTCCTCTCATATGGAAAAAAAGAAAATAAGAGTTTCCTGTACTACAACCTAGCTTTGAATATGCTATGTAGCTGAAGATGACCTTGAACTTGGGATCTTTCTGCTGCTTCTACCTCCCAAGTGCAGGGATCACAGATGTATACCATCACTAATATGGTACAAGGAATTGAACTCAGGGTCTCTTACATGCTAGCCAAGTACACTATCAAGTGACCTACATCCCAAGCCTTGAGTAACTATTTTCAAAATTATCAAAACTACTTTTATTCAACATGTTATTTTCATTTAAAGTCTGTATTTTAATATGTGAAAGATATATATTCCCTCTCTTTTCTTAAAAAATAAACCATCAGTCTCTAAGTATTAAGATCTAAAGAAACTTTTCAAAGGTGACTACATGTTGCTATATTTTTAAAACGCCATAAAAAATTTATCTAGTTATAACTAGGTGCTTTATCAATAACTATTATTACAACGTAGCTTAAAAAATTCTAACATAAGAAAAAAGACGTTGGCTGGCATAGGAGTGTGTTTTCAATACCTCAGTCTCACACTCAAATCAGGGGCATCTGTCCACCAGCTGTCAAGATAATGTCTAGCTTAGGAGTTTTCTTGAATTCATCAGTATTCATAGATGGCTGTCACATCTTGACAAAGAAAGGAAGGAGGGGTTGTAGGTCGATTCAAGCCTATTTTTTCTGTTTTAATAGAAGGCAGTCAGTGTCCCTCCATCTCCAGATCTAAGAATCCAGGTTAAATTATCTATAGAAATTTTTACTCATTCACTACATTGCATTAAATATTCTCACCTTGTAATTCTATTAACTCAAGGTTTTTATCCCTACACTTCAAAGTAGAGACTAGCTATCAACACTTATAGAAATAGCACAATAATCCCTTATTTTCCAAGTAATCCAAAAATGTTTTAAAACATATAAATAATTCTAAAAATTGTTGTAAGTAGGAACATTTTTCTGCATCATTATGATACTGCTCAGTCACACAGGAGAGGGAAATTGGGCCCCAATCCCCACCAAAGATTTACACATAGTAATCAAAGCAAGTAAAGATGCAGGACAGTGGAAGAGTATTTGCCTAATATGTGCAAGGCTTTGAGTTTATACCCAGCATCTCAGTAAGACTGGGGAGAAAGAGAGAAACAAAACTTGCAACAATACAAGGGACAAACAAATTCAAGAAAAATTGAGGAAGAGGAGGAAATTCAAACAACAATAAATGCACTCTTTTATTGAATATGCAGATTACTACTTCTTTATACTTTAAAAAGCTACAAGTCCTGCTGATTGTATTTCTTAGTTTTGTAAGTCAAATGTATAGAAAACTCTTATTTAAACCAATCAGTAATCAACCAAAAAAAAAAAAAAAAGAAAGAAAGAAAAAAGAAAATCATTATGGTAATTTTCAGAGACTATCAGTCTTGGTATAGAACATGGATATTTTTCTATATTTTATGAAATATTCTTATATTTTTAACAATTATAAAGTCCTCTCAACTAAAATACATTGTTAACTCATTTTTACACTAATTTAAGATAGAGACTTAAATTTTTGAACAGATAAATGACTACGGCTACTTATGCCCACTTTCCATTATTCCAATCTGAAAATTCTAATTCTGGAAAACTAAAATTTTAATACATATTCTAGGGGATTTGAGATAAAACTCATTTAACTATGCTCTGGTCAACTCTTGGACACTGCTTGGAGAGGGATAAAAAACAAGTACTCCTCTGAGACATTTTATGACAGGAAAGGGAGTTGTGTACACAAGTAGCAAAACTTGAGTGCTAGAAAACGTCTAATAAAATCCTGGCAGTGTTCCATAGGGAATTTTTCTTTTCTGAGGGGGTAAATCAAGACTAGTGGACTACCTTCTGAAGATGGGAAAGAACATTTTACCAGTTTACTCAATGGTGCATAGTGCTACTTTTGAAGGAATAGGGGAAAGGAGAGTCATGCCATTCTTTGAGAAAAGGTGATGCACCTATTGGATTAACAGTTCAGTGAACCTCAGTTTTATCTATACATCAGAGAGAAGAATAACACCCTACAGCAAGGACATTACTAACAGCACATGGAATTTCTAAGGGTTAAGAGTGAAGACATGACCAAAGAAGTTGGGTCTTCCATGACAACTAAGGGGGACATTGAAGAGATTATGTACCTGTACCTTTTGAAGACCATTGTGCATTTCTGAATATGTAGCTCAAATGTATTTAATTCTTCCAAAGTTACCCTTTTAAGAGTAATATAAATCAGTAACTGACCTATATGATTTAGCAGTATTAATAAAAAGGGTCCATATAATACAGCTTAAAAAAAAAAAAAACCTTCACAACTGGTTTAAAAAATGTGAAGAAGCAGTAGCTATTTATTATGAAAAGCTTTTCTTATTTAAATATCTTTACAAATACTAAATATTTATAAGTAAATGCTTTACCTAAAAATTTGGCTTATTTTATTCAAATACTTTTACAAATAAATACTAAATATGTAAAAGTACATAATTTTAAAAGTCAAATTAAAGAAAGATGGTTATGTGTATCAGGCACTTAGGACATTTAAAAGATTAGTGATTAAACAGAACAATACCAGGCAGTACTGATTATGTTCATATTTGATGATGCTTAAGTTAAATATAATAATTTTAAAAAGCTGTATATAATTTTAAAAATCATTTCAAACAACTACTAAACCTAAAAATGCTTTACAAATATAAACTCAACACATATAACAACCTAAAAATATGTCACTTATTCAATATGGTGACTTAGTTCTAAGTTCAATTTTTATAATTTACAAGTATAATTCCTCAAAATAATAAGCCTCAATTTTATTAAGAAACATACTATGGTTTTCTAGTCTTACCAACCAATATTCTCTTTCTCAACCTAAGAGAAAGTCCTTTATCAACAGTCCTATAGCAAAAAAGAGTTACCAAAATAAATGAGAAGGAAAAAAACCTAGGGGGCAAAGTCTAAAATGGATCAGAAAGCCCAGACTAAGAAGGTCTTATTAGTCCTCCCTCATTATTCACCCAGATCTTAAAGGTAGTAAATCCTTATGAAAACCGAGATAAATATGTTAGAGATAAAAAAGAACTTGCTTTACACAAAATTTAGCATTCTTCAACACATTCTACCAATATCAAATCAAGACAAGTAAGATGATTCTATTGATCCATTCAGCTCAAGCACTGACACTGACAGCCTAGACATGGATGGTCTCTGGGCAATGCAGAGATGTCGGTGTTGTGTAAAAATCAGCCTGCTCAGTCTTCACCAGGTTCTTTGCACACACTAGGTTATATCAAAATAACAACAACAACAACAGGACCCAACCTACTGAAGATATGTTACTGCTCAAAAGCAGATTAACGCAACTTAACCTGGTATCTGTTGTTAAAAGAAAGTGGAAAAAAGCAGACAGGGGACACTGACTTATAGAGTCAATCATCATAAATCAAATTGTAACATTAGGTTTATTAGTGTAAGTATTCTTGATTTATTTGTAACTTATATGTCGAAAGATTAAGGTTGAAAACTATTCTTCAAAGAACAGAGTAGAAATATCCAGAACTTATGAAGCTCTCAACTTCTTTTTCATCTACAGAAAAATTATTTCTACCCTTGTATTTCACGGTATTTTTAGAAAATAAAAAAAAAATCCTAAGAAATGTACAAATATCAAACTCAACATCTATCCACATCTGATGTAAGGAAAGAGAATGAACTTGACAGGACTAGAGTGGTGGAGCGAAAAGTTACAAGCAGGAGGACCTGAGTTTGGATGCCACTCACATATGTTAAAAGGGGGGAGGGGCAGCTTGTCCATATTTGGCTATAACCCCAAGTCTGTGGGCAGCAGTCTGGAGCCAGAATGACTACTAGTTTTCTGGGCACCACATGCACTCTAGGTTTAGTGAGAGACTGTCTCAGAGGAGTAGGTAAAAAATAATAAGAGTAAATATCTAACATCCTCTTCTGGCTTCATCACTTCATGTATATAGGCATATGCACACATTCCCTACTCACACAAACATAGACCACACACAAAATTTAAGAAATTCCAATACAGATTTGTTAGCCACAAAAGTTAATCTAGGACATGGAACTCAACTCCATTTCTTTGATATAAGTGGAGTACTTCCATCTTATCAGGTGATATCAATGGTTTAAAGTGAATCACGGACAGTTTGAACACTGTAGACTGAAACTATTATATCCCTGAAAAATGTACTGTATATATCAATATAGCTTTACTGTTTCAGGACGTAGAACCCCAGCAAATGATTTGACTGTTCATTGTAGAAACTTCTAGGAACATCCATCAAACATTTCGTGTACATTTTCAAGAGTTTATAAAATTCTTTGACTCCTGAACTGCAGCATGATCTTCAAGAGAATACAAATGTACACATGTACATGCACACACAATGTAATGACAGACCTTAAACCAGACTTTGGTTCTCAGTACAAAATATTTAATTTCAAAAAGACAAAACTATGTACATACACTAAAGTTGAAGAAACAAAAGCATTAATGACTTATCCTGAGGTAGAAAATAATTTTCTTCATAGATATTTTCAGTTTTTCCAGTGAGAATGGGAGCATTACAGATTTGTCTTAGAAATAAAAACATCTTGGTATAATTTCTTTTGATAGCATAAATTTTTATATTTAAGTTTCCAGAATGTTAAAAACTGCCCACTGCAAGTGGAACTGGAAGCACAAGAGTGCATCTGTGCTGTCCTACAGCTCGGGCTTGTTTTCAGGCGCTTATGCCTTTACCTTCAACCGCTGGGGACCAGCCAAAGAACAAGCTCCAGAGAGCAAAGGGCTCAAACTGACAGAGGCCTAAGTCCAACTTCCAGCTTTCCTAGAGTTTGCTCATGCTTTCAACTCACAACTCATGAGAGAAGTTAAGGGTTTCTACCTGTTCCATGCCCACAGCCTCCAATCACAGAGTGCATATGAGGTATTCCCTTGCCACACAGTCAAGCTTTCTCATCCGTGGACTTCTGAAACTCACATATAGGAAATGCTGTTTCCTGATACCTGCCTTATGCAAGCTCTGAACAGACTGTCCTTGTTTAGGTAGTCTGTGTGGATTTCTATATCAGGATAAATTCGTCAGGCCACTCATATTCTTCTATGGCATAAAAGTAACTAGTAAAACTAAGGTCCAACAAGGAGCTGAAAAAGCCAGATGCAGATATTTACAACCAACCAACGGACAGAAGCTGGCGACACCCCCCCACCACACACACACACACACACACACACACACACACACTGTGGTTGAATTGGGGAAAAGTTGGAAGAAGCTGAGGAAGAGGGTGACCCTATAGGAAGACCAGCAATCTTAACTAACCTGGAACCTGAGATCCCTCAGACACGGAGCTAACAACCAGGCAGCATACATCAGCTGATATGAGGCCCCCAACACATACACAGCAGAGGACTGCCTAGTCTGGACTCAGAGAAGATGCACCTAATCCTCAAGAGACTTGGGGCCCCAGGGAGTGGGGAGGTCTGGTGGGGATGGGGACACACTCTTGGAGGGGGTGAGGGGTGGGATGTGGAACAGTTGGAGTGTGGACCAGGAGGGGTGATAGATAAAGTATGGACTGTGAAAAAAGATTAAAGAATAAAACAAAAAACACAAAAAGGAAAAGTTGTAATTAAAAAGCAGTCCTCATTTAAATATAATTCAGTTTTCCAAATAAAGTAAAATAGAAAAAAAATGTACACTGTTATTTAACTTTACAGTCACAACCTTCTGATACATATCACATTGCACCTGGGTTTTATAAACAAGAATGTAGCCAGCCACATGCAGAATTCTCAGGGAAACTAGTCAGCAATAGGAAGTTAAAGGAAACAGACTTTTTTTTTTTTCTATCTATAGAAACTGTCCTTTCTACTAACAGTGCCATTCAGAATTTCAGACAGTGCAATCAGGGTGTTTTTCAGAAAACAGAAAACCACACTTAAACTTGTAGAATGTCAAGTAAGTTAGGAATCATCAGCCTGTAACTTTAACGGGAGCAAGACAGTTGCCTGAATGGATGAGTGTGATCAGAGTGGGAAAGGAAGCAAGTTTTCACGAGGAATTAAGTTGAACTATCCAACAAGCTTGATGTCTCTCAATATTTGGAATTACCAAATATGTCAAATATGTTTTTGAATAACAATCTCAGACCCTAGTAAATAAATATGAAACTTTATTATTAATAGTGACTTTGCAGAGTTGCTAGATATCTGATGCTGGTTCATTAAAAAGAGTAAAAAGGGCCTATAATGAAATATAAGTTCAAAAAATTAAAGATAAAAATACCAATAAAAAGATAATCACTACTCTCAACAACTATATAATGCCATAGCTATTGTTCTGTGCATTTGCCAATCAGTATTGTTATGGAGTCCTACAAAGACTCCAGTACACCAGACTGTAGCTAATTATGTATATTCAAGTGATTAGCAAGCACTTGTTGCCTCTTTCACACCACCCTCCAAACAGCAGCCTTTGAGAGGAGAATAGACTGCAAATTTATTGAGAGAACACTGTTAATCCTTTGGGGAGAATGTAAATGTAAACAGGACTACTCTACATCAAGGTGCTTTGACAACAACAATCATCTGCATAAACACATGCTCAACAACAAACAGGTGTTCTATTTCACAACTAGCACCCATTTGATGCTTTCAAGCAAGCAGCATGCACAAACTGTTAGGAGTACTTTGAAACCAGCTGCAATTACTATAATTAGCTGCTTTCCTACACTTTTGTTTGCTTTTACCTGTTCACTACTGTGCTATGCCAAGTCACACATTCCAAGTAAAATGACCAGTTTAGGACTTACCTCTTATGGTATGACAAAAGGAAACAGACAACTCAACCTTAATTCAACAAGAACCTTCTGCAAACACTCAGATTAAAAATACTGAAAGAAAAACTGGGACTTTTGATTTTAAACCACGAATAATGAATCAAAAGATAAAGCTTTTCTAAAATTGGTTTTATATAGTTTATATAGTTAAATGGTTTTATATATATATATATATATAGTCTTGGGAAAGACTGAAATTATTGTAGTTGGTTGAAATGAAAGAAAAATATTTTTAAGTTCTACAGAAGATTGAGTAAACGAGGTACTGGTTATCAAATGAAATACTATATAGCAATTAAAAGGCAAGGCAAATCAATAACAATCCCTATAATTACATAGCATGGATAGGGCAGAACGCATACTGCTCAATGAAATAAAGGTTATTTTAGAATACCTAATTATAACAGCTAACAATAATAAACAAATGAATTTTCTATAAGATCACAGACATAAATTCTACCACAAAGATTTTCTAATGCATTGATACACAACCTAGAGAGTATAAATGTCTGTAAAATGTGGCAGAGTTGAAACTCATGAATCCAATCCAGTGACAGACATACTCTCAAGACCACAAGGCCTGTGTCAGCCCTGTGTGCCACTGTATCACCTGTACCTAGTCAGCACTTCAGAGTATTTCATCAACAAAAAATCCGTGAATACATAAATGACTAAAGGCATACACAAATCAAAGATCATAAGTAAACCAAACCCCTATACTATTATTTACCCAAAAAATGAACTTAGCAAGTTCTTTAAAATCATGTTATTCAATCTTTTAAAAACATTTTTAAATATCAAACTTTTTATATATTGGCAATTTTTAAATTAAAATATAATTACATCTTTGTTACTTCCCTTTCTTCTAACTCCTAATGACCCTTATTGCTCCATACTGCACACACACACACACAAACCCTTAGTCCATTCAGTGTCACTTGCATGTATCTAATCATATTGTTCCACGGCTGACCACTTAGTATTAGATAACAATTTTGGGAGGCTCACCCATGGAGAAAACTTATTTTCCTTCTCTGAGCAGTCTGTAGCTAATGCCTGCAGCTCTTCATCTGGGAAGGGGCCCAAGAGTCTTCCCTCTTCCATGTTAGCATATCTGTTAATGGTGTCCTTATTCAGTTCTGGTTTAGGCAGCTATATTGTTGAAGTTTCATGGGTACAGCGTCCCTGTCATTTACACAAGAAATAGTCTCACAGAAGATTTCCTGGTCCTCTGGGCTCTTGCGATCTTTCCACCCTTTCTCCTTAGTAGGTTCTCCTGTGAGATCTATAATCTCCCTAGCCATGAGTAGTTGTCTAAATTCCCAGTACTAGACATGATTCCCTCCTGTTGAGCTGGCCTTGAGTCCCATTAATTACCATCAAGTTACCACCAAGATATGAGTGTCATTATTCTACCTTTAGGGATAGCTTGTCTTGCTGGGTCATTGTTGTGGTTCAAAGGTACCACAACTAGGTAGTGATTGTTTTCCATCCTTGGCAGCTTGCATAGCACCTTCAGGTAAGATCCACAGCTTATTTCCTCTGAGTCCTGTGTCCAAAGTGTGTGTTGTCTTCAGCAATAGGAAAGCACCTCCAACTTTTAGGAGGCAATCATGGGCAACAGCAATAGTCTACATTGCTCCCAGTGGCTCTTGAACTCCTCTGACCAACAACTCGAAAGGAGGTTTCCCATTCCTGGTCCTTAGTTTTTGTTAGATAACCTATGACCCTTGGGTGTAATATCATCACCTCAAGTATTATAACTTCATTTAAACTATATGCATAAATAAACATACATGTACATATATATGTAATTCTCGATAAACATAAAATATGATTCCTTATAGCTTTTTCAAGTATCTTCAGTATTATTTATCCCTCTTTTCTTCCTCTCCTGTTTTGACCTCCTCCCTCTCACAAACTCAAGCTCCTCCCCATTTTTCCCATTCTCTTTTCATATCTATCACCTGAATCAGATTTCAATAAAACTCATGTCAAAGAAAAAAACAAACAAAATCAAATGGCTTCAAATAGCAGCTAGTATCTGACTGACTGGGAAACAACAGTGATAGCATTTTTGGTCAAAGTTGTTTTGAAAACTAAGCAGAACAAGAATGGGAAAAACAGTAACACAAGACAACTTTTAATAAGGTAGGAGCCTTGAGAAGCATAAAAGCTAAGACAGAGAAATAGAAGCATAACTTCTAAAAGAACATCAAAGGTATGACCATCTGAAACAAGAGAGGTGTCAAATACTAAAAATTCATCTACTTTTAAATCAACCTCCAAGTCCCCTTAGATGAGCAAGTCAATGAACTTCTGTACAACTGAACAGCATGTGTAAACTATCTGAACACAGAGCAGTGACCTTCATAGTCCACTCCTATACTAGCTCAGCCAGTTCACACCTGTTTTCTTTGAGGCAGGTGTGGGATCCCTTTTTTTTTGTACTCTCCTTTGGTCCTGCTCTCATTCACATTTCTCCAGGATCTCTTCCTTTCAGTCAGATTAATATTCCAGGATCCTCAAAGCTTTTCTTGGTTTTCTTGTAAACAAAATTGTAAACTTAAACAAACCATTTTGCTTCTCTTTGACTCAGTATACTCATTTGCAAAATGGGGGCTATATCTTATACCTCATAAGGCAGTGCTTAAGAATTAAATGAGAAAATTTACACAGTTACACAAAACTACTCAATAAAGCATAGCCACTACTGCTATTCTCTGACTCTGGCTTAAAAAAAAAAAAAAAAACCCTTTCCCACTTTTCTCATTCCAAATTTTCTAACACAGCATTTACCAGAGCATAGATGGGATTATATTTTGCTGAAGATAAAGAGGTAGGAAAAAAAAGGAAAGCAAAGCTGGCAATCAATACAGAAAGAAATAAAACTGAGATGTGAGAAAGAGCATATTTCCTTCAGATATTATTAAAATAAAATTGTCTTACTGTCCTGAGAATTTAATAGCATTATTCTTAACGTCTATCATGATGCTACACTATGTATAAGACAACTAAGAGGCCACCACCAGATATTACAAGGTGGAAATGATACAAATAACTTCTTATATATATAAGAAGATCAACAGCAAAAAGGACTGATTCCTTTTCCTAGCCTAGAATAAACAACACATATAAAACTGGCCCAGGACATATTTGTATATTATGAAAAGAATACAAACAGTGAAGTCCTTTGGTCTCTTCCTACAAATTAGCTGTTGATTCTAAATGTAGATTAGCATTATGGACAGAGACTAAGATAAACTAATACACTCCAACTACATCTAAGGCCCAGAGAAGTTAAACAGAAGAAAGCAACAATGAATACTCTTCACCAAAAAAGAAATGTTTGTTTTTGCAGGTTAGCACCACCATTTTTTTCACATTTGCATCCTAATAGTTCTACTTGGTCTCCCCATTATGCAACAGTCCTTACAATCCAGCCAGCTACCCTGACAACTGGGTTCCTTTGCCAGGGTGGCTTTGTCTAAATCCCAAAGCTGTGCTTGGCTGTGAACTGAGCCCAATGGTTGCCTGTGATCTGAATGCCAATGAAGAGTACAGGCCTCGTTGTCTAACAAGCCAAAGACTAAAAGGTCTCCTTGGGGTCAACAAACTGTCTTGACAACTTTTATATGCTTAAAAGACTAGAAACTGCAAAGAGTGAAGCATCTTATTTCTTAGGTTGACAATAGAAAGTATCAAACATTTAACCAGCATCAGATACCTCAGAAATTCAACTTTAAATAAGGTTCTAATAAAACACATAAAACAAAGTAACTTCTCTTTTAAACAGAAATAAACAACTTCAAATAAAAATATAGGTAGATATTAATCTCATATTATTAAATGTGAAATAACAGAAAATTTACATGCTCAAAAGTACATAAGGACCTCTGACCCTATTCTTTACTTAAAGGAGGTGAATAGATAGTGACAAAGAAACAGAGATCATAAATTAAATTGTAAATCTGCTGTTCAGCTACAATCTAAGAAATGGAAAATTATGTAACTAAAGAACCAACTAATAGAAAGTACTTCCACATAGCAATCCTGAACAAAACTAAAGTCCAACTACTGAACTTTTGAGCACAAATTGTCAATGAAGTTTGATTTTATAACTTTTGTTTACACAATTGAATTTTGCATTCAGTTACTATTTATTTCCTCATATTTTAGAACTGAGGCTGCTGTTTTCTTCCATACCATTAATTGAGCACATTCTTTTACTTAAATGCCACATCTTATCAATTTTAGCTTCTTGATGGTTCTCTCAGAAATCTTCCTTACCCAGTTGCCACAGTCCCAGCACAGAACATAATGCTACCTCATCAGCCTCTTGGGAGAGCCGCTAGGATGACTGCTGGCTACCAATATAGTCTGTCAAAGATAAACATAATTTCAAAGCTTCTAAAAACCAGAGATATTTGAGCTAGCAAAAGGAAACAGATGAGATTAAATTGAATATTTTAATCAAATATATACAAATTATGACTTCGACAAGCATAGGAAATATTTCACTTTTTTCACACAATGAACTCAAAATCCATTGTGCCTTTTATACTTACAGCACTGTCCAACTCAGATAGCATATTTCCAGCCTCTTACGAGACATGTCAATACTCAAAAAAATACTCAAATGGAAATATATTTTAACTTGCTCCAATTTTTAAATTAGAAAATTTTAAAATAAAATCTAAAATTGCTTCTTAGCCACAGCAACATTTCAAGAGATCATAGCTAGCTCATAATTACCTTGCTGGACAATATATCTCTTTAATACACCTCTTCCAAACCAGTCTCAATATACTTAGAGATGAAAATTACTTACATTACCTTACAACTTAAAAGATTGTTCACTACTTTCCATTAATCTCCTGGCAAAACTCAAACACTTAAGATCTCCTAACAAAGGAAATTCTTCCTTTTCCAACTTCAATAGTTCCACATTCCCTTTTTATACAATGCTTCTTCCAGAGCTGGGTCCTGATGAGCTCTGTTCACCCTGTCCTTTTTTACCGCTGGTTCCATATAACCCTCCTCTTGCCTGTCTCTATCAACAGGCCACAGCCAGCTCACTCTTTAGCTTTCAGTATAGAAACCACTTTCTCTTCTTAGATAAACAATACACTAACTCTCTCTTTGCAAGGTCAGGAACTATGTTATTCTTGCTCAATACCACATTTATGCTTTTATGAAAGCATTTTGTAGGTACCCAGAAATTCGAGTCAATCTTACGAATGATCTCAGCTTCCTTCATTGTGGTGAACATGTGTCCACAAAGGCCAGGAAGAGAAGCATTGTCAATGAAAATTTATTTGCCTCTTTTCGGTATGCCCAACTTATCTGTTCAGCTACTATGTGTTTATTTACTATGATTTAACCCTGCTTTAGGGTTTGGAGGTTCAAGCGTTAGTTCTTACAATTTCTTCCTAGAAGTTCATGCATGTTTTACTATCACTTAACTAAAGATAAACTACACACAAGGGAAACTGCTAAAATGTCACAGCACTGAAACTCAAAGATGGAATGTTCAGTACAAAATAGCACTGTGCTCCTATCCCTGCAGCCCACAGGAAGAGCATCATCAGTGTCCCTGGTGAGGACCAAAAAAACTTCCTCAGGAGCTACTATGGAAAGCTCTCCCCCAACTTTCCATAAAAGGAATCATTTCACTCCAGATTTCTATGCCTTTACTCATTCTAATTCTGGTGAATAATTTGAGGGAAAATTTCTTGATATGAAGACTCCAGTACATAGCCTTTTCTTCCTTTTGAAAAGAATGAATTGTAGAAAATGTAAATTTGCCATTCTTCCTGTATGATGGGCAAAGTAAACTGCAAGAACCTGGAAACTTCTTTCTAGGTGAGGATTTATTGGAACACAGATACACCTTTACTTTACATATTGTCCATAGCTATTTTCTTACACAGCAGTCAGAGAGATGAGTAGCTGCAATTACATTTAAAAAACCATATTGTTTGCAAAGATAATTACCAATCTTTGTATTCTATTCTATTATGCTGCTTGAACAGCCTGAAATGTGCTGGAGAGACTCTAATTCTGCAATTCAACAGGTGACTTGGCTCTCACACTAAAACCTCCAATTTAACTGTTATCACAGTACAGCTGATGCTCTTACACATGGTTTCACGTTCCATGCAGTTTCAGTTGCCCATGGTCAGTAACAGTCTGGCATATCAAACAGAAATAAAGAGTTGATAAATTTTGTTCTGTTCTGATTAGCACGATGAAATCTTCCACCATCTGCTTCATCCACCCAGGAAGTGAACCATCTTTTCCTCCATTGTATTCACACTATATATCCATCACATACTTGGTAGCTGTCTCAGTTAGTAGTTACACTGCTGCAGTATCATTGTACCTGTATTTGAGTAATCCTTCAATAGCCTAAAGCTTTGCAATTTCTCTAATAGTCACTTTACGTTAAATTTATCTCATCACAGACACATCCCATTATCACAAGAACCACTGAGAGACAATATAACTGGGTATTTTGAAAGAAAAACACCATGTTTACATACCACTGTATTTTATTACAATTGGTCTAGTTTTAGTTACTGTCATTAATCCTTTACTATTCTTAATTTCATAGTTAAAGTTGATGGTAGATAAATATGGAAACAAATATAAACTATACAGGGTTATAGACTATATCCTTTTTCAGGCATACAGGGCAAAGAGAAAATGCATGCTGAACTCCATCTTTACTCTTCATATTGTATTTAATAGTCTTTAGAAGGCCAACAATCTTTCAGAAACCCCAATATTTCTACAAACATCCTCTGTGCATATTTAATGGTAAGTTCTAAGTTACAAAATAAAAGAGAAACAGTCTCAGTCAAATGCCTGTTCAAGTTACGAAAATGTGTTGCTAACGCGAATGTTATCTCTTCATCAGGGAAATTTACATCACTAATGTTAACTTTATCACATATCTAAAACTACAAGTTCTGAATAGAAAGTAAAGAGAACTAGCACTATAAACTCCAGCCTAGTTCTTCAGAGACTTAGTATTTCATGTCAGTCTACTGCTTCATGAAAACATAAACTTGTATATTCTGTAGAAATGTTGCTAGTCTTTGAAACCGATTATGTTTCTTTTATGTTTCTGTCTTTACCTCAAAACAAATAAACTGATATTATGCAAGATGCAGTAGATCAACTATTTACAAAAGTATTAACTTAACACCAAATATTTATTAAGGTATGTTCATTTTTTATCTCACATGATAATTCTTTAATTTTTTACTAGTGATAATTCTATGACATACACTTACAAATATTTTTCTCTAAAATAAGACTCAAACTGGGCTTGGTGGCACATACCTGTAATCTGAGCATTACGAGGAAACAAGATGATCTTGAGTTTCAGGCCAGCCTGGGCTACCTAGTCAGACCTTATCTCAAAACAGAAACAAACAAAAAAGAACAACAAGAAAAACTTACAAGTAAATAACCACTTGTTAATAATGACAAGGAAGTTAAAAACCCAACCAACCAACTCTTAAAACAGACAGTTAGAAAATGAAGGTGCTGCATATTTCTTTCAACAATAATTTTTGAGGCTTGCATATTACAAATGCTGAGTACACACTCTACTACCAGCAGCCAGTGCGGCCAGTACTCATCAAATATTCTTGTTTATTTGAACTTCTTAACCAATTTTGCCCTATTTAAGGTCATTGTTTTAAATGTTAACAATCTCAAATTTCTATGTTTTCTACTAAAGTTGCTTAAATGACTTAGTATAAGGAAAGTAGCAGCTATAATGCAACATAAGCTACTTCTTTTTTTTTTTTTCGAGACAAGGTTTCTCTGTGTAGCCCTGGCTGTCCTGGAACTCGCTCTGTAGACCAGGCTGGCCTCGAACTCAGAAAACCGCCTGCCTCTGCCTCCCAAGTGCTAGGATTAAAGAAAGGCGTGCGCCACCACCGCCCGGCGCTACTTCTTACTTTATTACTAACTCAGTTTATTTTGGGTTCTGCCGTTTCTTTCTAGAAATATCTTTCTCAATATCTTTCATGCCAACTGGGCTGTACTCTGAGTCTTACAACTTTCTCAAATATCTTTCATGCCAACTGGGCTGTACTCTGAGTCTCAATATTCAAAATATATTTACCAACACAATTTGGTAAATATTTTTTTTTTAATAATCCTCTGTAGTCACTGTCACATGCCTTGCTGCAACTGATAATCTTCTAAACTAAAGAATAGTTAAAAAGCAAACTCACAGTTAAAATATGTTAGTTATGAAAACTATGAGATTTCATAAAGACTAAATATAATCTTTAATAATCAGATGCCATATTTGATATTTCTCTTTAGATAATACAGCAAGCACACTGCTGCTGCCTTTTGCCTTATTTTCACAAATCTACTTCTCCTCCTAAGGATATTATCCAAACCCTACTCCTCAAAGGAAAGGCAGAAAAGACTCTATTCACAAGAAATCATGGGCATAAATTAATTTTAAGGGCTCCAGAGTATCCTTCAAAAATATATCATAGATCCTTTAAAGAGATGAAACTATGCTAGGTCATTTAGCCATGATTGCTGGGATACTAACATTTTCACTGTGGGAAGATGTCAGGGAGGAAGAACACCTGCTTTAAATGCTGCTAAGTGCCACATGGTATTTGCATTCACAGAAACCTTGATCAGAAGCTAGTCATACCATTCATGCCCCATTACATAAAAAACTAGAAGAAAAGAAAGAGCAAATGGGAAAGTTAGCTTTTACCCCAGAAACATAGGTCAACAATGCTGCCCAAGGAAATCTGAAACTGTTAAAACATAAGTTTGAAATTGACCAGTACCACTAAATTAGGCACGTCATCTTTAAAAACATGCTCTATAATGTCTATGTTTTCTAGTAGGAAACGAGTTAACATTTGTTTAAAATACATTGTTAGTTTTTCTTCAAATTACATATCAATAACTAATCATAGTAGCACTTAATATCTTTGACATTAATTTTGTTTGAAATATAAAGAATAGCTGCATTCAGAATGGCTAAGATCAAAACCTCATGTGACAGCATGTGTGGGCAAGGAAGTGGAGAAGGAGGAACACTCCTCCATTGCTGGTGGGATTGCAAGCTGGTAAAACCACTCTGGAAATCAATCTGGAAGTTCCTCAGAAAATTGGAAATAGATCTACCTGAAGACCCAGAAATACCACTCTTGGGAATATACCCAAAAGATGCCCCACCATGCCACAGGGGTACGTGTCCCATTATGTTCATAGTGGCCTTGTTTGTGATAGCCAGAAACTGGAAACAAACCAGATGTCCCATGACAGAAGAATGGATACAGAAAATGTGGTTCATTTATACAATGGAATACTACTCAGCTATTAAGAATGAGGTCATCCTGAGTTTTGCAGGCAAATAGATGGAACTAGAAAATATCATACTCAGTGAGGTTACTCAGATCGAAAAGGACATGCATGGTGTGTACTCACCAATAAGTGGATGTTAGCCACAGAACTCAAAAAGATCAACAAACTGTACAGCCCAAGTGAGGATGCCCCAGTCCTACTTGGGAGGGAAAAGAAAGCAATCACAAGGGGGAAGGGAGGGACCTAGGAAGGAAAGTGGAAGGGGTGGGGCAATGGGGGACTTGATCTGGTATTGAGTGATAGAAAAGGGCTGAAGCCCTGAGGGCCAGCAGAAAGAAGGGAAAAAGGAAACCTCAGGAGATAGGAGGTAGGGGGGACCCTCTAAAATGCACCAGAGACCTGGGAGGTGAGAGACTCTCAGAACTAAAAGAACTAAAACCTTAGATGAAATGCCTGACAGTAGGGAGAGGGAACTTATAGAGCCCACCTACAGTAGGAAGACAGGGCTTCAAATGAGGGAGAGGGGGACTATCCCACAGTCACAACTCTGACCCATAATTGTTACTCTCTGAAAGAATTACAGGGAAGGAAATGGAGAGGAGTCCAAGGAAAAGAAGGTTCATTGACAGACCCAAAGTGGGATCCAGCTCAAGGGGCTGACACTATTACTGAGGCTATGGAGCACTCACAAAAAGGGACCTAACATGACTGCCCTCTGAAAGACCCAACAAGCAGCTGAAAGAGTCAGATGCAGATATTTGCACTCATCCAATGGACAGAAGCAACTGACCCCTGTTGTTGAACTAGGGAAAAGTTGAAAGAAGCTGAGGAGAAGGACGAACCTGTAGGAGGACCAGCAGTCTCAATTAATCTGGACCCATGAGATCCCTCAAACACTGTATCACCAAACAGGCAGCATACACCAGCTGATATGAGGGCCCCAACACGTAGAGGACCGCTGAATCTGTGTTCATTCAGAGATGATGTACCTAACCCTCAAGAGACTGGAGGCCCCAGGGAGTTTATAGGTCAGGTGGGGTGGTGGGAGGGGACATCCACGTGGAGACAGTGGGGTTGGGAGGAAGTACTGGATGTAGAACAGTCAGAGGGTGGACAGGGGGTGGGGATAAAATATGAAGTGTAAAAAAGTAAACTTAAAAAAAAAGGAACATAGCAACAAAATAACTTCTGATATTCTTCTATACTTAGAGATCAATGTCTCACACCACCCTCATCAGAGCTTCCTCCTGCAGTAAATGAGAATAAATCAGAGACCCATAGTTGCAATGTGCAGAGAGCGAGAAGCCTTGGGAAACTCGGTCCTAAATAGGATCTCTCCATCACACCCCTTCCCTCAGGGAACTCTGCTGAATATGAGAGAGAAAATTTTTAAAAACCAAAGGGAATGGAAAACACTAAAGAAACAAAGCCTTATAAACACAACAGGATCAACACACATAGCTCAAAGAGACTGTGGCAACATGCTCAAGACCTAACAGGTCTGGGGTCCTGATGGATCCCAGAACTGGGAGTGGAAGTGGACACAAGTCCCCTAACCAGAAGCTATCTCCAATTAATAACCACTTACAAATGAAAAATTAGGTATTCTCTAATGGAGTCTCACTGGGTATACAAACCATTCTTAAGCAGTAGATAGCCAATGCAAAAAGAATTCAATGGTATTTCTGGAAGATTTTTGGTCATATAATGATCTGGGCATTTTTTTTTTTCCTTTTCTTACCCTAAAGATCTTTTGCTTTTATTGTTTCCAATTTTGTGTTTTAGGGGATATCTGTGCATGCCAATAAATGTGTCTCTACATCTATGTGTGTTTCTTGTGCTTTTTATTGGCCTTTGTTTTTCTGTTCATTTGTTTTATTTTACTGAAGTTTGTTTTTATCTTATTTTATTATTTTTCTCTCTCTAGCCTTTTTAGATGCTAGAGATTTGGGAGGATTGAAAGGCGAGGAGGATCTGGGAAGAGTCAAGAGAAGGGGAATCATAATCAGAATGTATTGTTTGAAAAAAAACTATTTTCAATGAAAAAAATCAGAAGATATGACTTTTAAAATATTAATTTAAAACAATACTGCTTACCAGAACTTGAAGACATTTTAGTGACCTTCTCATTTTAAAAAGCAAACAACAGATAAGTATTCTTCCAGGGTCACAAAACTAGCTGGTAATGGGTAATATTAGTAACTTAACTCTCTAGAATGAGAATTAATTCTTTTTTTTTTTTAAGATATTCTTCTGTCCACTTAAGCTTTGGCTCTAAAAATTCACACACACACACACACACACACACACACACACACACACACACACACACAAAGGTACCATACTGTGTTTTCAATGTTAAATTCAACTAAATCAAGATGTAACTATTATATTACGCAAGCACACAGCACCAATTATTGTATCATATTCTATTTAGCTAATAAATGAAAATGGATTCCATATTTAGACTTCAATAAGCATATTTACCTTGAGAAATAGTTTTCATCTAAGTAAGACTAAAGCAAGCCTATATTTTATTTTAGAAAAGAACTAGTTACAGTTAAAGAAATTCAAAGAAAACTTGTCAAGCAGTTTGTTGATAAGTTACTAGGTCACTAATTGATATTATCTGTATTAGACATATTCTCACTTTTATTCACAAAGAACATAGTATAAGAGATGGAAAATGCCCAAATTTGAAGAAGGTCACAGACAGAAGTGTGGGATGAACTTCTCACTTGGGTTTATTTTATACTAGCATACTTTCTATGAAGTTGAGGTACGATACCATTTCGGCATATTTGATTGTCAACAGTTTGATTTGGTTTTGTAAGAAATGAGAAGTCTATCAGAACATTGGAAAGGGTGATCTTTCCCTTGACTGTGTCAGTAAACTTTGTGAATATGTTTAATGTTAAAGTGAAAATGAACCAGAAGAACGGTGACAAAGAAGCATCTGAAATCTTGCCCTGTGTCCTACCTCTGGAGAATTAATTCTTTGTTGTGAAGAATATAAACCTGAGGTGGAGTGAGCCAGTATAGGAAAGGAACGACTGCAAGATGCCATGCTGAGTCTAACACCAATCATTGAAAGGGCTTTGGGAGTTCACCAGCTGCAAAGGTTTTGTGTTAGACTGTGAGTGCATTGGGAGGATAGAAGCCCTAAATGATAATGTCAAAAGGATTTTTACATTCCCAGGAAGCCATTTCAAGCAAGCAAGCAAGAAAGCAAGCAAACAAGCAAGCAAGCAAACAACAACAAAAAGAAATCTAGATTTGTTCCTAATAGAGGTTAAGGTCTTTAGAGATGAGAGATAGAGGACATAGACAGCTAGTACTATTATAACTTACTGTTCCTGGCACAACAAGGACAAATATTGTAAAAAGGAAGAGATTATAGTTTAACTGTAAAATTCTAAAGAAATAAAACAAATACTTCTTCCTTGTAAAACAAAACAATAACAAAAAAGTCATTTTGAAAGTTACATGACAAGGTAAGTTTGAGGCTAAAAAGATAAATTAGAATAGTTTCAAGAGTAATTCCTTAATTTTGAAACACCTCATCATATTTACCAATACTGAGTATTGTTATAGAAAATGTTTTTTTGGAAATCAGAATCATAGAATTCATAGTGACTGCTTCAACACAATTTTACAGAAGTGGAATTAGGTAGGAAAGTGTAACTGGCTTTTGTCCTGCTGCTTTTACACTATCACATTTACACTATCACAGCAAGTTCACAATCAGTCCAAAGGCAAATTCATCTCCTCTAAGCCAGGGAAAGTGAAGAGATTATAGGAGGGTATCTCCATAGAGCACAGTACTAAACTATTACCTATAATTTTGTCCTAAAATACAATTTACAAGTAGGTTCCTAATCAGTGAGTATAATAAGCAATTTTATGTCAAATATCATTTCTTCAGCCTATTTTCAGTTTACTCTAAAGAAGGTATGTTCTTCTTTCCCTGTGTCTTACCAGTCTCTGCCATTTTTCTGTATTTGTGCAAAGGGCTTTCCTGATAAACTAAACCTACTATAATTTAAAAGAGATAGTATAAGATGCCTTACTTATAACAAAGAATGTTTTTTTGCCAACACACCTAAAACTTATTTCTTACATAACTTGTGATATCTTACTAATAATAAGAGGACTGTAAGGAAACAATAGAATATATATCATTAGGAAAATCACAGGCAAAACCTGTAACAGTATATTTTCTACCATATACTCTACAATTCAACAATTCTAATAATGTAATATAACAACTAATTTCTATCAAAGGAAATCACAACTAATTTCTATCAAAGGAAAAATTTTAATAAATAGAACAGAGGAATATAAATGTATTTTATAATCTACATAGCGTATATGGATACTGTTATATATGATTCTGGGGATATATAAATACTTGTTTTTGCATATTTTTATATTTGAAAAATAATCATATTGCAAAGCTGCCCAAATAGTTCAGACTTTGAAAGAAGCAGTTGAAAAAAGTTGTGTGTAGGTGACAAATCTGACATACTTCCTAAACATCACTCCTTTAGTTATTATTGTTTGTTCTACTAGAAAATTGCAAGAAGTCAAATTTTACATTTGCAGGCTTGGTGTCAACATGCTTAATTTTGACCACTTAAAAATAAACACTTTTGTTAGTTATCAATAAACAGGTATTAGTCCATGTAAAATCATAACCAATTCAGCAAACAAATAATTAAAATATTGAGAGTAAATATCTTGATAGATTTTTATGCATAATTTTAAACTTTTTGAAGTGCACAGTTCAAAAAAATTAATATGATCAACACAGTAAAAGAAAAGTCAGCAACATAAAGACAGCATTTAATCATTCAATATATCCAAATTTAACAGTTTGCTTTGTTATAAAGAAGCTAATCTCTCCAAATCAGCTGTTTAACTAAAACACCTGCATAAGAAACTGAGTAGAACTGGTCCTTCCAGACCACCAGGGTATATCTGCATATCTGTGTCTGATTTTCAACACCCTGAATCTTAAGGCAAGGCTACACTTAACCATATGAGTCACAGTGACATCTAGTGGTAAATTGGCATTTGGTACTGCATTACTTGCAGATAGGTCTATGTTGTTCAATATGTATTCTACTTTGTTATTTTAAGCTAACATTCCTATTTCTTCATGAATTCTCTAGCATTCTGTTTTCTCTTTATTTTTCAAGCTTTATGTTCTTTCCCACTTATCTAGTTCTGTACAGAATCTAGGGTCAACCCACATTTTGTTTATTTAACGTTTCTTTCACTATACACATTTTATCATTCCCTGCCCTATTTCATAAGCTATTTTCTGTTTGTTTCTTCTGAAGGTAACTATATTAAGTCATGAAAACTAAGCCAAATGAGATCACTGTAATTCATGTAACTCTGGGAAATGGTTTATCATTTCTAGTTGACACAATATGATTATTTCCGTCTCCCCCATACTCCATCCTCCTTACCTATTAGGAAACAAGGACAATGTTTATAACTGAATGTATGTAACTTCAAGGTTCAAGGTCTCAGCTCACTGTTTGAGAGCCTATTCGGAACACATCTCCTTCCCCTCTATCAAAGGCCATTTCGAGAACTAGCTAGCTCCCTTTCATGTGTCCAGTCTTTTTTCTTTCTCCAAATTTACTTGTGCCTTTTACTTGTTCTTGAATATTCAAAATTTCCCTCTGTATTTGGATGCCTTCTCCATCCACATGTTCAACACGTTCAACATGTTTCCACCTCAAAAAAACAATCTTTCTCTGAACTTCTGCAATCTACTTTCTTTCCTTTTGCCAAAATCAGTTCAAAGATGAGTCTATGCTTTTACCATTTAATGCTTCTTTCTTGAAACACTGATAATTTGCTTTTTATCACTACAATTTTATTGATTGTATAATAATTACTTAGAGATGACCAATAAACTTATCGTAGGTGTTCTCTTTACATTCTTCTCAAATTGAGATGTTTTCTTTCTCCCTTGGCTTTGAAAGTGCACAGTAATCTTTCCTGTTCTTTCTAGCTCCTTTAAGACTCCTCTGCCTTCTCCTTAAATAGCCTGAATCAAATATAGTATCCATATATACTTTAGTGAACTACAGGTGGATGTCTTTTTTTTTTAATAGCTCATTTAGTACGTGACACTTAATTTCCCTATACATTTAGCCCAAATTTGCAGTCTGCAAACTTACTAGTCCTCTTATTACCTTCCCCAAACTCTCCTATACACACAGTATTTTAGAAGCAGAGCAAGCTTAGTGTCCTTATCTTCCAAATCTTGCTCTTTCTTCAAAATTTTGACTTTGAATACACAATTCTTTATACAGTAGAAAGACAAGTACAAGGCAAGAGCTCAAGCAGTAAGAAAGCTGTTTTATGGGATTTCCAGAGGTTATGTGGCCTCCAGAAACTTCAGCTCTAGTATTATATAGTAAGTTGACTTTGATTAGCCAATCTACAATTCACTCAACCAATCTTTTACTAGCTCCGGGGAAAAGACAGATATCTGCTTAGCCTATCAGAATCGAGATGACTTGGTACTGTGTATAGGTCTGAAAAAAAAAAACTTTTTGGATTTTTTTAATTGATTTAACATGACTGAAGATATCTTTTACCTTAGGTACAATAACAATAATCACTGGCTGAGTTGTTATTAACAGGTTTGGAAAATATAAAAACCTAAATGCCTGAATACATCTAAAACTGAGCATTTATGCATCTGAAAGGTATACATATTAAAGTATTATGACACAGACACTTTAAAGGTTCTGAAACAGCAATTCAACTTTAGTAACCATAAACTGTGCTTTCCAAACAGCTTTGACACTCAAATGAACATTCTTTATATTTGATGACACTAATTTAGCCTTTCTTGTGATCAATACTATAAATGTTATAGAAATTTTAGACTATCCACATTCATTACCTAAATTATCACAAAGTGATAGATCTGTTAAATTAATTCCTAAACAATTACTTCTTAAGGATTAGTCACTTGCTAGATTTTCTAAATATTATCTCAATTAACACAAGTCTTAGGTTCAGCATTTTGAGCTTTTTACTTCTCCAAACTCAATAAAACTGTAACCTTTTACATAACAGAAGCATGTAATTTGCATATGTTTCTTTAGTTCCCTGATAGCTCCTGGGTAATCTGAAAGCTTTGTTCCACAGAATTACTAAATTGTGATAATTGAAGACAATATCACAAACTTTCACTAAACTCAGTTAACTTTTCTAACCATGGTTGGCTAACTTAGCCCAACATCTAGACCTAACAATCAAGGGAAGTACTAACCAAGATGGACCTGTGGCATTCTTCTTATTCCCCAACAGTTCCTTCACTATCTCTCCTCTTTAGAATTATCAGTCTCAGGCTCCTCCCATCTCTCCCACTGTACCCCACTGCTCTGGTCAGCCTCATTTGCCCCAGTGCCCCGTACATGTGAGAGCTCACTGCTCCTTCCACCACACTGATCTCAGCAAGCAACAAGAATGCAAACTGCTTTAAAGAAATGGGTGAAAAGGCAAAACTGAAATACCTTGCTTTACTTGAATAAATTCAAGAAAATTTATTGAAATGAAAGTCAAGAATACAAAGCAAAGCATTTAACTGGAAGGAACTCCTACAGAAGCAGACCCAGAAGCAGTAACTTTTCACTTCTGTGCAATTCCTTTCCTTCCCTTTTCCTGGGAATACTGGCTCTCAAAATGTTCTGGTCTCATCAGAAACCACAGACACAGAAAAGCCACTTATACAATAATCCTAGGAAATCTATTTTTTTAAGAAGCAGAAGCACATGGTTCAGCTTGAGAAAGACGCGCCCTTGTGTGTTCGATAGTGGTTCTTACCCGTGTACACCCTGTGCTTGCTGCTTCAGTTTCTGTGGGTTCTGACCTTTGCTCAGTTGATTTAGAGGGATTTGTTCTCCTGGTGTCCTCTATCCCCACTGGCTCTAAACACTTTCTGTTGAGTTCCTTGAGCTCTGAAGGGAAAGATTTGATGGAGACATCCCATTTAAAGTTGTGTGTTTGACAGTTGTTCTTTTGTAAACCAATCTTGTAAGTTAACAAGATTAAACAGAAGTGAATGGTTTCTTCCGGAGCATGTGAATGTTTGGCAATGAAGTATGACTTCTCAAGAATCCCAGCGATTCTCTGCTGTCTACTCCAGAAGCTCTAGCTCTTCAATAACCAGAGGCTTAAGCAGCTGAATGTGCTATCAGAACAGGAATGTTGGGACATTACAGAGATTCCCCTAAAACTAAGATGAAGATGCCTGCCACTGAGTCCTTTATCAACATCAATGTAACAATGAGTCTTCTTATGTCAAAAGCGTAGCAGGAAATTTACAATTTGTCTTGATTTATTGTCTATGTACTTATATGTTGTTCTTGATCCTTCAGTAAAAACAGTGGAAGTACAGAAATACACTATGTAAGTCCTTTTGTAAGAATTGCCTTACTTTTGACTGTTGTCCAATGGTATTTATTAAAATTGAAGTATTACACTATTAAGAAGGTGCTAGCCTGTATAGTGTATTATCATTTGCATGACCTTAAAGCAAAAGATTTCTTCCATTTCTTTTAACGTCAAATATTTAAAGTATATTTAATAAAAATATTTTATCTATTTGAATACCAAATACATTATAGTCATCATTTGGTTTCAGTTTTATCAAATTTTTAATCATTATAATTAGCAAGGATTACATTAGTTATTGAATTTATGTATCCATATTTCATTTTCCTGTCAAGAGCAATACATGACCAAAAGTGATGATTTTGCTTTTCACACTCAATGGACAGCTAGCAGTCCATTTGGATATATTGTTACTGCAGCTGGACGAAGGAGGAAGCAGAGATAAATCGAAGTCTACAAAACAGCCTCCTTATATGGTGCAAGTGCTAAGATTAAGAGATTCTGTCATCAGGCTGGATATATGGTTCAGTGGTTAAGGTCACTTGCTGCTCTTACAGAGGACTGGAGCTTGGCTCCCAGGAAACACATGGCAGCTCATAATCACCTGCTCACTCTAGTTTAAGGAGACTAGATGCCCTCTTCTGGGAAATGTACACATATGGGCACATACAGACATACAAACAGGCAAAACACTCAATACATATAAAATAAAAATAAACCATTAGAAGGAGGCAGAAGAGGAACTCCCTCATGAGGGCAAGCTCACTGACTGTTTTAATTCACAATCTTCCCAGAACAGTTTGATAAAACTAATAGAAAAGAAAGTGGGGAAGAGCCTCGAGCACATGAACACAGGGAAAAATTTCCTGAACAGAACACTAATAGCTTATGCTCTAAGATCAAAAATTGACAAATGGGACCTAATAAAATTGCAAAGCTTCTGTAACGCAAAGACACTGTCAATAGGACAAAATGGCAACCAACAGATTGGGAAAAGATCTTCACCAATTCTACATCTGATTGAGGACCAATATCCAATACAAAGAACTCAAGAAGTTAGACTCTAGAGAACCAAATAATCCTATTTAAAAAATGGAGTACAGAGCTAAACAAAGAATTTTCAACTGAGGAATACCGAATGGCTGAGAAGCACCTAAAGAAATGTTCAAACATCCTTAGTCATCAGGGAAATGCAAATCAAAACAACCCCCTACCTCACACCAATCAGAATGGCTAAGATCAAAACTCAGGTGACAGCAGATACTGGTGAGGATATGGAGAAAGAAGAACACTCCTCCATTGCTGTGGTGGGATTGCAAGCTGGTACAACCACTCGGGAAATCAGTTTGGCAGTTCCTCAGAAAATTGGACATAGTTCTACCTGAGGACCCAGTTATACCATTCCTGGGCATATACCCAGAAGATTCTCCAATATGTAATAAGGACACATGCTCCACTATGTTCATAGCAGCCTGAAGTTCTTAGGCAAATGGATGGAACTAGAAAATATCATCCTGAGTGAGGTAACCCAATCACAAAAGAACCCACTGATAAGTGGATATTAGCCCAGAAGCTTGGAATGCCCAAGATACAATTCAAAAACCACATGAAGCTCAAGAAGAAGGAAGACCAAAGTGTGGATACTTAAGTCCTTCTTAGAAGGGGGATCAAAATATCCATGAAAGGAAATAAAAAGACTAAGTGTGGAACAGAGCCTGAATGAAAGGTCACCCAGAGACTGCCCCTACTGGTGATCCATCCCATATAAAGTCACCAAACCCAGACACTATTAGGGATGCCAACAAGTGCTTGCTGACAGGAGCCTGATATAGAAGACAGAGTCTGGCTCCTGAGAGGCTCTGCCAGTGCCTGACAAATACAGAGGGGGATGCTCTCAGCCAATCACTGAACTGAGCACAGGGTTCCTAATGGAGGAGGCTAGAGAAAGGAACCAAGGAGCTAAAGGGGTTTGCAGTCCCATAGGAGGAACAACAATATGAACCAACCTGTACCCTCAGAGCTCCCAGGGACTAAAGCAACCAAAGAGTACACATGGAGGGACCCATGTCTCCAGCTGTATATGTAGCAGAGGATGGCCTTGTTGGACAGCAATGAGAAGAGAGGCTCTTGGTCCTGAGAAGGCTCGATGCCCCAGTGTAGGGAAATACCAGGACAGGGAAGCAGGAGTGGGTGGGTGAGTGAGCAGGGGGAGGGGTGATGGGATAGGAGGTTTTTGGAGAGGAAACCACAAAAGGGGTAACATTTGAAATGTAAATAAAAAATATCTAATTTTAAAAAATAAAAAAAGGTGGAGAACCAGAGTATATACACATACATACATTTCCTAATTTTATTTAGGTAAAGAGCCAAAAAATATTGACACTCAATATACAATCTAGTTCTAATACATAATCTAGTTGGGGTTCTAAGTATCATGCTCTACCAAAACAGAGTAATACAAAACAAAATCAAAGCGAAGGACCCAATATATTCTCTAGAAAACAACTGACTCTAATTACAGAGTCTAGGCAGAGATTTTACAAGGTGAGTCTGGAACATGTTACTATTACCAGACAGTAAAGGGTGTTCAAAGGATTGTAGAGACATATTACACCACATGAATCTAAGGAGCTCCAATTAGACAGATGTGCAAAAATCTGCACATCAATAATATATGTATAATCAAGAATTATAGATATATCTATAATCGTGCAAAAATCTGCACATCAATAATATATGTATAATCAAGAATTATAGATATATCTATAATCAAGAATTTCTGCTGAACATAGTAGGAAATACTTAAAATTCTAGCAATGGAGATGTTTGCTTAGGGCCTACATAGTAAAACTTGTTTCAAATAGATATATACATAAGTAAAAAAAAAGAGAGAGAGAGAGAAAACATAAAGCATCAAATCTGTTATAACATGATCCAAATATACAATCTACATCTCACCACAAAGAAACATTAGACAAACCCTAAAATGTGGTCAATCTACAAAACTAGTATGGAGTCTTGAAAAAGGATCAAAGTTATAAAAGAAACTTCTGGAGCCATTTTAGGTTAAAAATAACCAACAAGTCTTATCAATCAATGTATGTATTTGAGTTAAAATCCTGCAATAAAATATATTAATTAAAGAACTGGCAAAAACTGAGTGGGGTACAAGTCAATTATAGTGAGTGACTGATGGATCAGAGTTCATTTTTGACTTGGTAGTTGATACTCTTATAAGAATTTTCTTCCTTGCTACAAAAAAGAGCCAAAGTAAGAGTAACAGAGCATCTACTCTATCACAAAGGGAAAGGGGCATCACTCTTATTACTTTTCTGCAATTTGAAATTATTCAAAAAAAAAAGAAAGAAAAGTATGTTTTCATTTGTACTTTGGAGATTAATCTAACATTTAAGACTTTTAATTAAATAAGTTTTGTTGATAAATATCCTTTACCCACTTGTTATTCATATAATACAACAGGCAATGGATGCATTAAAAAGGGAGGTAAACAAGAATCACTGCTTTCAGAAGCCTGCACCTTGACAGAAGAGAAACACGTAGCATGTCAGGAAAAAGAGCACACAACAGAATAGGTGCGAATGGAATGCTGGTTGCAGGTAATTACAGAAGCCTCTTTAAGGAGACAACTTTAAGAAATACTAAGATAACTAATTTTGTTCCCTAATAATTATGGTTAATAGGGTAAAGAACTTTCCTAACAGAGAAGTAGTTAAAGCATGAAGAATAGGAAAAATATGACCGAGAGGCAAGAATCTCTGTTCTAGGCTTTAACTTACACCACACAAAACAAACAATGGAAGCTAAACTAAAAAAGCATATGTATGACTACCAGGAGAGATAATACAAGCATTAAGAGTCATTCTGCTCTTGCAGAAGACCTAAGTTCAGTTCCCAGTACCTACATCAGGAAGCTCACTACTCCAGCTGTAGTGGATTCAAAGACTATGGTCTCTGTAGGCACTTACTCATGTGTACACGTGCATATATAAAATAATCTAAATAACTGTGTTTTAAAAAGCAAGCATATATTGCATCATACTTCCCCAAAGTAACATGATGGTTATGGCTGGGAGAACGGGAATGAGGGAAACAGGCAGAAAGGGTCAAAGGGTTGGGAAAGAAGGGAGGGAAGAAACACATCTGATGTCTGCTTTCAACTTTCAGGTCCGATTTTTGTATTTTAAAAAACTCAAGTTTAATATATAAGTATAAATATATACTTATATATTTATATTTATAAAATAGATATCAGAGGTAGATGAAGGGACTGGGTGGGAGAGGAGCTGAGGAGGAGAGTTGGCCGTGGGAAAAGTTAGATGTAGGGAGTATAGGGGAGAGAATGGAAAACAGTGGGGCTAATCTCTAGGATCTGTCACAGACGTGGGATGTGGGGAGGGCACCTGGGTCTCTATGGGGATGAATAAATAAATTTCTTTTAAAAATCAGCAAGTTTATTTCTCCTATTACTAACAGAGTCAAAAGGTCACATCTTAGTTTAAATCTAAATAACAAGTTTATCAATCATATAACAACTACATTGTATTTCAGTAGACTGCTCAGAGGCACAGTCCACTAAAAGCAACTTAAAATGCAAGGTAAGATAATTCTGATAAATCAACTCCCATATAAGAATTACAAATATATTTTATTGGTGCTAAAAGTAAACAAGATTTTGTAGCATAAATTTCACACCATTTAATTTAGCCAAGACATCAGCCCTTGAGCTTGGATTTTAGTACTTCTAGGGTGGGTGGGTGGGGTGTATATGCGCGCGCGCGCGCGCGCGCGTGTGTGTGTGTGTGTGTGTGTGTGTGTGTGTGTGTGTGCACGCACGCGCACGTCTCCCTGTGTCAATGTGCAAATGTGATATGAGGGTCAGAGAACACCCCTGAAAATCATTCTAGGAACACTATCCACCTCTCCAATAAGAGAAAGGGACTCTCATTAGCCTGAAGCTCATAAATTAAGCAAGATCCAGAGACCTTCCTATGTCTGCTAACCCAGCACTTGGATTACAAGGGAACACCATTATACAGCATTTTATGTGAGTTTTGAGAATAAAACTGAAGTCCTCAGCCTGCCCAATCTGCCCAACCCCCTCAGCTTCTGTTTCCAGAATTTTAATGCCTTCAAGTTATAATAAAGATATAAAAATCAAGCTTCTTTCCAAGTGTGAAGGGAGAGGTAACCTACTCAAATCATATAAATCTACATATGGTTTTCTACTACCATGCCTAGCACACAGAACCAGTCTTCCTTCCAGAATTCTGCATTTGTAAAGTCATCTACTCATTAAAACTTTTTATAATAAAAAATTCAGTAACATTCTAGCTGTTCTAAGAGTCATATTTTATGTGTAGAAGAGCAAATAATCTAAATGCATAATAACCTGCATTCCCAAATGTGGGTGAATGAGGTATGACTCTGTGTCTTGTTGTTTTCACTCACTATAAACAATGCCGTTATGAAGGATAGTTAGTTCCACGCTCCTCACAGTTTTGTTTGCTCTCAATGACTTCATTGTTTAAAAGAGTCCCCACAATATAAGCTTAAGTACTAACAGTGTTTCTCTGTGCAAGAAAGCTGTTAGGAAATACCTGTTGTTTAAAAAAGCTTCATTCAGTCATGACTTTAAAGTACTGGTGGCTATAAATTCAATGTCATGGAAATAATACTTACTAAATAAGGAGTCTTTAAGAAGAAACAAGCAGGTAACAATGCTACATACGATCAACTGACAAAAATCTAAGCAGAATCTGTCCCTGAAATTCCTTCCAGAAGCAATGGTTCAGCATGCGTGTGCGTGTGGCGTTGTTACAACACTGATATAATGAATAACAAGAAATCAGCAGCACTTAAAACTGGTACCTTAGGAGCCAAGATGCCAGAAGCAAGATGAGAAACAAAAATAACAAACCATTAAAAAAAATGGACCTTGAAGGATTTCATAGGGTCAAAGTTATCAGAGTGTAAGTTGAAAATGAGTGTGCTTATCTTATGCTAATGAAGATAAAGGTCTAACCTAGAGTTTTCATCAGTAAAACAGAAAACAGTAAATAACGTGAGAATCAACAATACAGCTCAGCAGGTACAGGCACTTTGGAGCAGGGCTGAAAACCCGAGTCTGATCCTTAGGACCCACAAGGTGGCAGGAGAGAACAGATCCTCTTACTAACCAAAATTTGTCCTCTGAATTTCTCATGTACACTGTGTCCCTTAAAACACACAAATCAAGTAAATAAGTAATATGAAAGAAAAGAACAATTGAGAACTCAAAAACACATGTAAAGAATTGACAGAGAAATCTGAGGGCCAGCAGAAAGAATGGAAACAGGCAACCTCAGGAGGTAGGAGGTAGGGGGGACCCTCTAGAATGCACCAGAGACCTGGGAGGTGAGAGACTCTCAGAACTAAAAGGACTAAAACCTTAGATGAAATGCCTGACAGTAGGGAGAGGGAACTTATAGAGCCCACCTACAGTAGGAAGACAGGGCTTCAAATGAGGGAGAGGGGGACTATCTCACAGTCACAACTCTGACCCATAATTGTTACTCTCTGAAAGAATTACAGGGAAGGAAATGGAGAGGAGTCCAAGGAAAAGAAGGTTCATTGACAGACCCAAAGTGGGATCCAGCTCAAGGGGCTGACACTATTACTGAGGCTATGGAGCACTCACAAAAAGGGACCTAACATGACTGCCCTCTGAAAGACCCAACAAGCAGCTGAAAGAGTCAGATGCAGATATTTGCACTCATCCAATGGACAGAAGCAACTGACCCCTGTTGTTGAACTAGGGAAAAGTTGAAAGAAGCTGAGGAGAAGGACGAACCTGTAGGAGGACCAGCAGTCTCAATTAATCTGGACCCATGAGATCCCTCAAACACTGTATCACCAAACAGGCAGCATACACCAGCTGATATGAGGGTCCCAACACGTACAGTAGAGGACTGCTGAGTCTGTGTTCATTCAGAGATGATGTACCTAACCCTCAAGAGACTGGAGGCCCCAGGGAGTTTATAGGTCAGGTGGGGGTGGGGGGGTGGGGACATCCACGTGGAGACAGTGGGGAGGGAAGGAGGTACAGGATGTAGAACAGTGGAAGGTGGACAGAGGTGGTGGTGTAGGGAATAAAATATAGAGTGTATAAAAATAATTCATTAATAAAAAACAGGAAAAGAAAGAAAAACTATAGAAGCATAAAAATACCTTTTAAAAATAAGAACAATATTAGGTCATAAAATGTAAAATATATACACAAAAGATTTTTCCCAAGTTTTTAGTTGCCCCATTATACAAGATCAGAAAGAATACATCAGACGAGTTAGTGGCTAAGAATTTCCTGGATCGTTGAAAGGCGTCTATAAATATCACTAACAAACACAAAACCTAGATGAAATGAAAAGGGAAAAGGGAAAAAGCAAAAGAAACACAAATATACTTCAATTTTTTTTATTATTTATTTTATTTTATTTTTTTAATTTACATTCCAAATCACTTCCCCTTTCCCGTTTCCTCCCTCCCCGAAAGTCCCATAAGCCCCCTTCCCTCCCTCTTTTCTCCATTCAACCCCCTATACTTCAATTTTTAAAAAAGCAAAGACCATCTTAAAGAAGCTAAGAAACAGGATATTACCTCCCAAATACAGGACACGCTAGCGTGCGTCTTAGTCATGCAGTGTAAACTCAAGGCAAAGGAGTGAACATCTTGGGTGCGATTAACAAAATAAAGCCTGGCATAGAACTCTCCACTTGAAAAAAGAAACTTCAAATATACAAGCTCAACAAACAACTTCTCATACAAATCTGAGACATTAATAAATGAATGAATAATAACAACAATAACAAACAGTACATGCACATACCACCAGTCTACCCTAAAAGGGAACTTCTGACATAAACACCACAGTTTGGCTGAACCTTAAAACACAGTACAACCTGAGGAAAAATACTCTATGACTCCACTTAACCACTTAAATACAATTTTTCATGCTAAGCATACAGCACTGTCTAATACACAATTAAAAACTAAATGCTAGCTAGGAAGAGATATCAGTTAGCTTAAATACAATTCATTTTCTTAGGAAAACAGTATTAATATACTTACAGGAATACATTATGAAAGCATTTTAAGAAAGCAATAAATATTCTTTCGTTAAAGCAAAAGTTAAGAGAATTTTAATTTCTTTATCCTGGAGTCTCTCTTATTGATTCATCTACTGACTTTAATACAAATCTCAAAACCCTTCCTTAAGAAATTAGGACTACAGCTGGATGTGGTAGTACATGTCTTTCATCTCACCACTTAGGAGGCAGAGATGTATTTATCTCTATGAATCCAAGACCAACTTGTTCTACAAAGCACCTTCCAAGTCAGCTAGGGCTGCACAGTGATACTCTGTCTCAAATAAATAAATAAATAAATAAATAAATAAATAAATAAATAAATAAGAAATTATGACTCTAGGACATTTTTGTAAAGTCAAACATTTTTTCTCAGAATACCTGGCAACTAGAAATGAATAAAATCAATTAGTCATTCCTATATTTCTAAAGAACACATTTAGTATCTTCATAACAAATCTGAATTTTGAGACACTTTGGCATGCATTTAAATCATGTAAAATAGATAGACCCACAATATCTCAAACTAGACTGTGGATCATCTGTTCTTAAAACTTTTCATGTCAAGCACAAATATTAAAATGAAGTCACAGACAGTGAGCTTACTAAGTTTTAACTGCCTCCTTTCACTCATTTGTAATGATCTGATCAAGCTAACATATATGCTATTTTATAAAGGCAAGGTATTTAGGGAATGAAGAATGTCATCAGGACTATCTTTTATGTCTGACTGATATACAATCAATGATCTTCTGTCTAAAACTGGCAAAACGAACTATTCCTATGTGACAGGAAGTACAGTGCTCCACAGGAAATGGACTTCTCCATGCTATTAGTAAGATAATCAAGTGCACTTGATCTCAAACCTTTTTATTTCTCAAATCCTTATTTTTCAGGCATAAGTTCCTTCAAGACTTATAAATTTCAAAACTAGCTCAAAATTAACTATCTTAACGAATAAAAGTCATCTCCATTCTTCATTTAATGCCACCTGTTAGGCACACAGAATTGTTTATACTTTAAGGAAAAAAACGATCCAACTTATAATTTGATAAGGAAAGCTAGTGTAGCTCTACAGTTCTAACCACTTTGCTCTATTTAAATGCTTGCTAACTTTTGCAAAGTAAATTAAGTCTGTTCAAGATTTTTGCTTCAGAAGATTCTTATCATTATCAGTCTTATCATTTTAAAATCATTTAAAGTCTACAGTTCCAGAATAAGTTAATTTTTGAACTGGCAATCTATTACTTCGGGGAATTCTGCTATATTTAAAACTGAGGGTTCACAGATAGGAAGTGATGATCCGAACTCTTTACAAAGTGTATCAAGTGACTAATGCTGATGCTCTACTGTGACTCACTTGAAAGTTCGCCATGTCGTTTATCTAAAGACTTGAGTTTACACCATGCTAGGTTAAACCATTTCACCAGGCTCTCATTGGCTAAAAGCACATCAACTGACAGGGGAAAATCTTGTAACATATTTAGAATAAGAAGGAGTTATACAATAGATTTCATACCAAAATTCTTGACAGGATGTTCAATTTAAATAAAAACAAATGTGTGATACAAAAATAACAGACCAATTTGGGGCACTTCTAGACTTGACTAGAATTTCCTAACTATATGCAAATATTTTAAATATATTTTAAAATACAATAATATTTGATCAACATGTTTGAACAAAACTAGAATTGTTTTATATGTACTAAATAATTCTAGAATTTACCCATCACTTTCTTTTAAAGTTTAAGATTATATTTTATTTCCATTTATTTTTATTTTAAATACAAATGCTACTTTTGCTTTGATTCAATTTCAGAAGACTTAGAAATTGATAACCTTTGCTTCCTTTTTTCATTTTATCAACGTTAGCAGCAGAATGTTGAGAAGTTAATAGGAGAATCCTCCAATAGCCAACTCTGCAGCACAAACTTCTTGCACTCTCAACTCTTACTTCACTGTTGGCATCACTGAATTATAGAAAATTCATACTTATATGCCACTTTACAAATGTAATATTTTGGTAAAAATACAACCTTTAAAAAAATAAAATTATAAGCTATATGTCACTGTTAGGTAGACTTTAATTGCATAAGTCTTGTTTCAAAATACTATCAACAAAACATAAACAGAATAGAATGGCATTTCAATAAGCAAATGCCCAAAATAACTTCAATCCCTAAATCTGGTTTATCAAGCAATATTCAAGAACCTTATGTAGTAATGCTTAAAGAGAATAAAAATGAAATTATTATACACAAAAGGGAAAAAGTTAACACCTAAGATCAATATATCTATGCTGTGCATCTATGGTATCACTTTTAGTCCTCATTCAAGGGTGATCAGGATGAAGCGGTCAATACAATTCTCCATTCATTTGATTTATTTAATACCCCTAACCAAAATATATACATACACTGGTATAAATGACTATATTTTTTAAAAAAATATGTAACTAGAATGCATGTCCACTTGGAAGAGAAATTGATATTCATACTAACATTTTAAATACAAACTGTTAAATCCTAAAAACTGACCTCTGAAAAACAAAAGCCGTTCAAAAATACATGGAAACAAAGAATGGAAATGAAAGAAAAGCAAGTACAAAGTGTATATTTAACTGGCTGTTCAGTCATTAGAAAGGTGCCCCATAACCACCATATGTTACTCAAATATGTTATCACACCTACAATTTCATCATATGTCTCCCAAGAAATTAATTAGCTCTAACTTTTTCAACTTTGACAAAAACGTCTGCATCAGTCAGATTACTAGCTGTTGCAAACATTTCAAAATTCAAAGCTATCTTCAGCTTGTATTTAACCTTTTAATTACTATTAATCATTTAGCAACATTTAGAACAGCATTCATTAGGCAGATGTCTAATTCTAGAATTTTGAATAATGTAAATTCATTTACACTTATATCTATTCTTGGTGCATATTTGCTTGGTGGTTTTACAAAGTAAAACTAAGGTTTAAAAACCATCATTTTACAGCTGTAGTAAAGAAGAAATAACCAGAAATGTTCATGCTCTCTTAAACAAAACAAAACAAATTCCCCCAACATCAGTTTAGATGACTGACAGTAATAATGATCTCAATGATTGTAAAACGAAGATTGAAAAATCCTCTAATATCTATGAGGTATGTGACAGACTTTATAATAAACTACCAGTGATAGGAAAAACTGAAAGCAACTAAGAAAAATATTTTCATAAGATACCCATTAACTATCAAACTAAAAAAAAAAAAAAAAACCCACTCCATCCTGATTGATCTTAAACCAAAGTTAGGTTACCCTCAAGCATGTAAAGTAGCTTTCATTTCCATCAATGTATATAAAATAACTCGTTAAGCCTATCAATTGTTCCTTGTGTGTTCATTCTGAAAATATTAGATTGTGGAATTCTAATCACATTCTCACTGTTTGCTGGTAATTAAGGGAAACAATTTTCTCTACAAGCATGTATGAGCAATGAATACGTTTCACAAATCTTTGCCCTTATAGTAAATGATAAATTATACAGACTATTAGTAGTGCCAACTGCTAACACCATTGACTCCTCTAAATTGGAGAGCAGAGATTACGAAGCTGGCCTTATCTTCTCTAAGGCCTCACAGAAAAATAACTGAATGTTTCTTTCAATTATTTCAGGTAGCAAAGTAATATACAATCTAAAAATAATTTCTACTTTAAAAAGTATTAAAATTAAATTTCACTACTCTGACTAAAGTGAATGTTCAAATTAATCAGAATGAGGACAGCCTCATAAACTGCCAGTAATTCCCTGCTCATAACTTCTCTTCCTTTTTGCGGCTATCCAGGTAAAGGTACCACTGGCATGCACTATTTTTTAATGGAGAAGACTCTTAGAGGGACAGCAAGAAGGCTCAGTGGAGATCACCTGAGCCAAGCTTGAAAACATAAGTTCCATTTCCCAGGGATCCACATGGTAGAAGGAGAACCTATTTCCATTAGTTGACCTGTGGTCTTCACATGCACACTACAATATGCATACACATACATATACACATACAGTCAGTAATTTTTTTTCAAATTAAAACTTAAATAGAACTTTAGAAACAGCAGATATCCTCTATGAAGTTTTCAATGGCCTCTCCAAAAAAGCCAAAGATGATGTCTGCCTCTTTATATTTCCTAATTCCATCTTTTAAGTACAGAACTGGGGAAATGGGGGTATAGAGAAAAGGATGAGAAGTTAAGAGCACATGCTAGTTACTCTTTCAGACCTAAGACCTATTCCTAGCACCCGCATTCCAGTGGCTCTTATCTAGCCACTGTGGACACTGCATGCACACACACTCACGCACATACACAAAACACTTATATACCTAATATAAAAACAAAATTTTTTAACTAGAAAATGATGCCTTATTTCTCTTTGAAATCCCTAAACCTATCAAGTCTGGCAAAAAAAAAGAATCTGATTATATTTTCAATAGCAAAGTGATACTTCAGAAATATCAGTATAGTAGCTATCAATATAGCAGAATCAAAATTTATAGTTCAGAAATGTTGTAAGATGATCTGTATAGTATGTATGCATACTGTTCTCAATTGAGGAAGGAAACAAGTGCCCATTCTAGTTTATTAAGCATTTATTAAGATCCTGCTGTGTTACAGTAAATATTTGGTTTATATTAAGAAGGGAACAGTAACTACCTTGTCTTGACTGCAGAAAATACATGGGTTTACAGAATCACAGAGAGAAATGTATAGCCAACATGATATTATAAGTTTCCTTCAGGAGAAAAATTCCTAGAACTGGTAAAAAAACCAAATAAACAAACAATACAAACAATACACACGCACACACATATAATTAATTAACAGCACAAAAAAATATCACATGCATAGAAATCAGAAGATCTTGGCGTTTCTAGCACAGTGATCTAAAGAAGCCTAGTGATTTATCACAGGAAAGATAGAAGAGAATACATTAACCAAAAAAGACAATCTGTTTTGAGGATATAAATTTATAATGACAATGAGACAACCATAAAAAGGCTTTAAATATTAAACTAGAACACTTAAAGAAGTCAGTTTCTGCATTGGGAACTACAGTTTGATTACTGAATGCCACTAAAGATCACGTTTTACAAGGCTTGTCCCCAGGTGGCACTACTGGTAAGTGCTAGCAAGCTCTAGGAGCCTAATGAGAAGTTCTTAGGTCAGTGGGATATGTGTTCTCACAGGAAACTGTGGCATTCTAGTTACATTCTCGTTGTTCTCTACTTTTCTAGGTAAACAATTTTCTCTGCAGTCTTTTTCATCACGTAGGACACCCTGATCAGATGTGAAAACGAGTGTGGCTGCTCAGTCTCAGACTACAACCTTCCTCCTATATGAAATTTAAGATAAGTCCTTTCTCTTTGTAAGTGCTTCAGGTATTTTGTTACAGTGATGTAAAGTAACACACTACACTTTAAGAAATAGTTGGCACTCACTGATTAATAGACAAAATGTATAGTCAAACAGCAGAAAAGAATTTACACAGCCAAAGCAGCTCAGAATTGAGTAAAAAAGGGCTCTCTTCATAGCTTATGGATAGCTAAGTCAATAAAATAGCACTCCAATGAAGAGATACATCTGGAATGTAAAATATGAGGATTCAAGTAAGGTATATATTTCAGTAGGGAACAAGTAAACAAAAACATAAAAATTATGAAGTCCTAGGAAATTATTATCAATTACAAAAATGAGTATTTGGAATAATAAGAATACATAAACTATTTTCTTCTAGCATTTTGCTTATAATTGATGTTACATAACAATTTATTCTATAAGCATACCTATTATTTAGAGAAATGTATATGTAAAAAAATTAGGAGTTCACTAAAGAATAACTTCACTGTTACCTATAGCTTTTAAAAAATATTTTCATTTTAAAAGTTCAATGTTTAAAGAATGATCAATGTAGCATATTTTTTAAATTTTTGTCATTTGAAGAGAAATAAAATATCTATATGAATATGCGTCAGTGATTAGATGGAAAATAGGCAAAAGAAGAAAGAAGTAATAATCTATGCAGATAAAGTAAGAATAGCCATGAACTAAACCATGTTAAACCTAGCAATGACGGCATGGGCACTGGGTCTACTCTCCTCTTTTTTTTAAAGTATTTGTTTGAACGTTTTCTTAATAAATGGGTTTTCAACCTAATAGCAAACAGATACAACAGATAATATCTACAAGTTTCTATGATTATTAACCTCAGGTTGCTAAAAGAAATTAAACACAAGAATCTCTACATAGTAAAAAGTTGAAAACTTGACTTATGAAATATATAAGCAGGGAAAAAAGCCTCATATGAACAAGTACTAGAATTTAATTCTGGTTTCATGAAATATTTAAAGTATAAAATGTTATACTCTAAACTATAAAAAATCTCGGAATACCCTAGACACAATCCGCATATCAATAGATTTCTAAGAAGATGGAAGGAGAGACCCCTGGTCCTGGAAAGACTGGATGTAGGGGAACGCCAGGACAGAGTAACGAGAGGGGGTTGAATGGAGAAAAGAGGGAGGGAAGGGGGCTTATGGGACTTTCGGGGAGGGAGGAAACGGGAAAGGGGAAATGATTTGGAATGTAAATTAAAAAATAAATAAATAAATAATTAAAAAAAAGAGTTATGAAAACTCGTGAATGTGAAAGAGACTTATGATAAAACACAATTAAATTAAAAGGATTTTAAAATATGTATGGGATAAGTATAAGTGCATAAAATAAAAAAATGAACAGATGTTAAATATATGTATGAAGGCACATTTAATAATTTACATAATTTTTCTAAATCTTGGAAGTTTTTACTTTTTTAAATATACACATGTGCAATATATGCAAAAAAATATTTATAATCTAACCATTAAATACAAAAAAAATCACTTTTCCCCACAAAACTTAGGATTTTTTTTATAGTAACCGTTATTATATCACCTTGACTGCCTATAGCAGTGGTTCTCAACTTTCCTAAAGCTGTGACCATTTAATAAGTCCTCTGTGTTGTGGTGACCTCACCATAAAATTATTTTCATTGCAACTTCATAACTTTAATTTTGCTACAGTTATGAATCACAATATAAATATCTGTGTTTTCCAATGGTCTTAGATGACCCATGTGAAAGGCTGTTCAACACACCACAAGGGGCCACAACCCACAGGTTGAGAACCGATTGGCCTACAGACTAGATTATCTAAGCAAAGTCTTTACATCTAATATAGTGACAAAAGGAAGTACCTGGCAGAGCTGACTGCATTTTAGCTGGTAACTGTAATTGTATTCTTTCCAGTTATTTCACCTGAGTTACTCCAAATCATTCTTACAGTTTTTGCCTAAATATTATGTATATCAAGAAATCTATTTCCAAACCCAATTGTAGAGCAAAATGTCAACCTGTGTCTTCTTACAGAGCTTTCTAACACAATTACTATTACAAAGAGTTTTTTGAGTTAAGTTCCAAATCATTGTCTAAGAACCAATTTACATTCCTTAAAGTATCACTATTTTAAAGAATACAATCATTCATGATTTTAATACATCCCCAAAATTGTGCAATTACCACCATTGATTTCAGAGCTTTTCATCCTCACAAAAAGAAACCCTGAATCATTTATTAGCTGTGTCCATTTGCTCCTCCCCTGGTACCCAGAAATTTTTAATGTCCCTAAGAATTAGACTATTTTAGACATTTCATGTACATGAACCCACTGTTTTTCAAATAAAACTAACAGATTTAGCATGTATAATGTATTTGCATGAAAATATGCATAATCAGAGATAGGTATGTGTAGGAAAGTTCAACTATGCTGGACTCTTTATAACTGACCAAAATCCCTTATAATCAAATTGGTACAGAAAACAATAGCACAGTCTATGTATTCTTCCACATAACTCCGAACTTCATTTTTTAGTTCAACAATCTAGCTAGTTTTATTTCCTGTCTTCAGAATATTCTAAACAGAGAAAAAGAAAGCATTTGTGTAACAATTAGAAATGGAAGCACAATAATCCATGGTCTGGTTCTATTAGTGCTCTCTTCTGCATTTCCCACAATTATGAAATATCACCACTAAGAGCTGTAAAGAATGCAGAAATTGGGTCTTCATGGTTCTAAGAAACAGAGACATATTCAAGAGCTGGCATGCAAAAAATACAGAGACTGTTTTTAAAGCAGAGAAACCTAGTATGTATTAGGGAGAGGGGAATAACATATGATTTGGAGAAAAACAAATGAGTGTTCAACACAGTAAATGAAATATACTACATGCCAATGCAGTCTGTACACATAAGCTATAAATTTTCTTTTGGCCAAAATAAAATACTAAGTTCAGAGCAATGTAGCAGAATAGAAAGAAGTGACTTCCTGAGTGAGAGGAGGCAGAGCACCCAGGACAGACTACTCCCTAGATAAAGAGAAGCACAAGTCACAAGAGAAGTGATAGAACGATGAGGAAGAATGAACACGAGGACAAAGCGAGCCTGTGTGCTGGCTCGCGCTCTACCTCAGCACTCCAGAGGCTGAAGCAGGAAGGATGCCCAAATTTCCAGGCCAGCCAGGGTTGCAAAAGGAGGGAAGGAAGAGAAACAAAGTAAAACAGAAAAATAAGAATACAGGGAGGAAAGGAAGGGAGGAAGGGAGGGAGGGAGGGAGGGAGGGGAGGGAGGGAGGGAGGGACTGTAAAAAAAATAAATCCCAAGGACAGAGCTCCAGTTCTACAGAAAGGGAGTTGAAGCCAGACCTCTTATATATAAGGTAAGCCAATGAAGAGCCTAACATCTCTATCCTTAAGAGAGACCCAAAGTGAGCACAAGGCTTAAATCTCATTGGGGGAGATGGTGTAACAATGTCTTCACTGTGACAGATCAGCACTGGAAAAAAATGGGACCTCACAAAATTGAAAAGCCTCTGTAAGGCAAGAGATACTGACAATAGGACAAAACAGCAAACAATAGATTGGGAAAAGATCTTTACCAATCCTACATCTGATAGAGGGCTAATATCTAATATATACAAAGAACTCAAGAAGTTAAGACTCCGGGGGGGAACCCTATTAAAAATGGGGTACAGAGCTAAACAGAGAATTATCAACTGAGGAATCTCGAATGGTTGAGAAGCACTTAAAGAAATGTTCAACATCCTTAGTCATCAGGGAAATGCAAACAAAAATGACCCTGAGATTACACCTCAGACCAATCAGAATGGCTAAGATCAAAAACTCAAGGTGACAACAGATGCTTGGAGAGGATGTGGAGAAAGAGGAACACTCCTCTATTGCTGGGGGGACTGAAAGCTGGTAAAACCACACAGGAAATCAATCTTGCGGTTCCTGAGAAAACTGGAAATAGTGCTACCTGAAGACCCAGCTATATACCACTACTGGACATATACCCAAAAGATGCTCCAACATACAACAAGGACACATGCTCCACTATGTTTAAAGCAGCCTTATTTATAATAGCAGAAACTAGAAACAACCCAGATGTACCTCAACAGAAGAATGGATACAGAAAATGTAGTACATTTACACAATGGAGTACTCTGAAAACAATGACTTCATGAAATTCACAGGCAAATGAATGGAACTAGAAAATATCATCCTGAGTGAGGTAGCCCAGTCATAAAAGAACACACATGGGATGTACTCATTGATAAGTGGATATTAGCCCAGAAGCTCACAATGCCCATGATACAACCCACAGACCATATGGAGCTTAGGAGGAAGGAAGGGTGTGGATGCTTCAGTCCTGCACTGAGCAGGGAACAGGATCATTGCACGAGGTGGAGGGAGAGGGGGACCCGACAAGGAGAAAGGAGGGGGAGGAAATAAGGGGGGACAGTATCAGGTATGGGAGGGGATGGGATAAAGGTACAGAGCAGGAAATCGAATTAAAAATATGTAGCAGTGAGGGATAAGGAACTGGGAGTAGTCACTGGAGGCTCCCAGACCCAACGGGGATGACTTTAGCCAGAAATGCGCAGCGAAGAGGAGATAGAACCTATAGAGACCACCTCCAGTAGATAGGCAAGGCCCCCAGTTGAGGGATGGGGCCACCTATCCATCTCAAAATTTTTAACCCAGAAATGTCCCTGTCCAAAGGAAAGACAGGAACAAAAAATGGAGCAGAGGCTGAATGAAGGACTATCTGGGAACTGTTCCACCCGGGGATCCATCCTGTCTGCAGACACCAACCCTGACACTGTTGCTGTTGCCAAGAGGCACTTGCTGACAGGAACCTGGTGTGGATGTTCCTTGTGAGGTTCTGCCAACAACCGACCAATGCAGATGTGGATGCTTGGAGCCAACCATCAGACTGAGCTTGGGGACTACGGTGGGGAGCTGGTGGAAGGACTGGAGGGGGACTGCAATTCCATAGGAAGAACAACAACAGCTGGCCAGACCACCCAGTGCTCCCAGGGTCTAGACCACCAACCAAGGAGTGTACAGGGAGGGACCCATGGCTCCAGATATATATATAGCAGAGGATGGCCTTGTCTGACATCAGTGGAAGGGTCCTGTAGAGGTTGGATGTCCCAGTGTAGGGGGATGCTGGAGCAGTGGGGTGGGAGTGAGTGGGTAGGTAGAGGAGCATCCTCATAGAGGCAAAGGGGAGGGCAGATGTGGAATGGGGAATCTGTGGAGGGGTAACCGGGAAGGGGGACTTCATTTCAGATGTAACTGAATGGAATGATTAATTTAAAAAAAAAATGGTACCCAAAGTTAGCTTGAAAAAGAAATCTGTTTTATTATTCCCTACTTCTGAGAGGGCTACAGCCAGGTATCATCTTGCATGGGAACCTACTGTTTGAGACTGGACTATCCTGGGGAACTGAAACACCAGACAATCACAAGTCAAGGAACCTGGCATATCTTGCTGTGAGTATATGGATGGGAGTCAGTCCTGAAGAAGAGGAACTAAGGAACCTTACACTGAGTTCAGGCAACAAAGCCTTGAACTCCTACAAGAAGGTAACTGGTGGCTCTTCCCTCTGTGGCAAATGGTCAACTACATCAATTTAAAACAACTGTAGAAACTAACAGGTCAAAGAGCTGCCTCTCGGTCAAGTTAACACCAGCTGCCAGCAGGACAAAGAACTCTGGAGTTCATGCCCAGCAGAGACTTTCATTTCCTCCCTCAGAGTTTAATGATAAATGGTGTCTGAAAGTCCTGCAGCCAGGCATTCATACAGGTGCTAGAGCTCTGTTTCCTTCCCACTCTCCTAAGCACTGGAGGACCCCTCTATTTGAGCACTAACCAACTCAAAGTGTACAAACTAGGGAACTGCAGTGACAGACAATCTGTGTAGGCCACAGGCTCCCTGGGGAGACAAGGCAAGCAGGAGCTCCTGGCACAGTGAAAAGAAAAGCTCCTACAATGAATACAATGGAATGTTGACTTTGTTAACATTTGTCTCTGTTTTTGTTTACTTTATTGGGCAGTTAGGGGTTTTTAGCCAATCCTCTTTTTTCACCATCTTTCTATGATACTTCTCATTCCTTTTTCCCCTTTGTGTGATCTTTCTTCTTTCTTTTTCCCTACCTCTGTCCTTTTTTTAAAAAAATAATTAATCATCAACTACATACCTTACTTTATTTTTGCTGTTTTTCCCCCTGTAATCAACTGACTCCAAATATATTTCTGTATGTGTTTTGGTTTGATGTTACTGCTTTTAAAAATTGTTCTCATCTGTGTGTGAGTGGTACAAAGGACTAAGCCCCCAAGAGAAGCCTGCTCAATAAGAATACTCTCAAAATAAACTGAAGACAGCCATCCAACAGATGTGAAAATTCCAACTCAACATCACTAGGAACATGAAAAGTCAGGCAAGATGAGTACTAAAAAGACAAAGTCACAGGCCCTCAACATAAACCAATCCAAAGACAATGAAATACAGCAAATGTCTGACAGAGAAAACTTTACACAGGAATCTATGGAATTGCAAAATGAATCAAAATAAAAACTAAAGCTATTTTTAAAAATCTCTTCAGTGAAATTGTAATAGAAAGTTCATCAAGTCTAGGAAAAGAACTACCAACCGAGCACAAGAAGCATTTACAACCCTTAAGAGACAGGACTATAGCTAAAGAACCTCTCCACAATGCTAAGAATGCTGAAACAAAGACACAATATGAGAAGCTGCAACAGGAAAATGTGAACTCCCTTATGAAGGAAACTCATCAGAATAACATCAAATTTTCAGCAGATATCCTAAAAGCCAGCAAAAAAAAAAAATAGTTTTATTTCAAGTCTTGATAGTAAACTATTGACCAAAACTACCATATCTAAGCAAAATTCTCCTTTAAAATTGAAATAAAGATCATCTGAGAAAAGACTTGAACTAAAGCAATTCCAAGTCATTAAGTCAGAAGCTCAGACAACACATACAAGAATCCAACACACAGAGAAGGAGGCCATTCCCAAAAGGAGATGTCAGGAAAAAATAGTGTAGTGAAAGAAATAGAATAGTGAATGAGCACTAGAAATGAATTATGTCCAACTCCCTGAACCACGAAACTTCTTATATGAGTAAGAGAGAAAGAATAGAACAAAACAAGAACTCAACCTAATCAGGAAAAACACCGAGGAAATTGACAAACATCTCCACAATAACCCTAATGGATAAATGCTGCCTATTTTCTGGATTAACTCGCTGAATTAAAAACAAAACCCAGGCCAACAAAATGGTTCAGGTGGTAAAGGTTCTTGCCACTTAGCCTGATGACCTGAGTCAAGGCTCATATAGTAGAGGGAGAGAATAAACTCCCAAATCCCATTCCCTGACTTCCACTGGTATGTGGTGGCACATACAACCATGAGCAAGCATGCATGTGTGTGCATGCATGCACATGTACCTACCCATGCACAAACATGCAAAAAATATAATAATCAATTAATTAAAAATAGTAAAGTATTTTAAAACTATTTCTATTTATTGTTTACAATAATCATACTTTATTGGCGAAGAAATACCCAGAATGAAGGTAGAAGAACAAATCCCACTATATCAAACAAATGGAAGTTGACAAACATGGATGACTATCTTCATACCTGGCAAAAGTTACCTCAAAATTAGTCAAAGGAAATAAAGAATAGGCTAGAGAGATGGTTCAGTGGCTAAGAGTATTTCCTGTATAAGCACAATGTTCTGACTTCTCTAGCATCCATGTAAGCATACATGGAACTTCAGTACTGGGGGAAGAGTTGGCTGTGAGGAGAAATAGGACCTTGCTAGTCACCACTCTAGTCAAATTTTGTGAGCTAATGGGAGATCCTGCATCAAGGGACTAAGGCAGATCCATGGAGAGGAACCCACCCTCCTCCTCTACTCTCCACAGGCATGTACCTGCACATGTGTACATGTGCACATGGATACAACATTTTTAACACATGCTCCACTATGTTCATAGCAGCCTTATTTATAATAGCCAGAAGCTGGAAAGAACCCAGATGTCCCTCAATGGAGGAATGGATTCAGAAGATGTGGTATATTTACACAATGGAATACTACTCAGCTATTAAAAACAATGAATTCACGAAATTCCTAGGCAAATGGTTAGAATTGGAAAATATCATCCTTAGTGAGGTAACCCAATCACAAAAGAACACACATGGTATGCAGTCACTGATAAGGGGATATTAACCCAGAATCTCGGAATACCCAAGACACAATTCGCATATCAATAGACTTCCAAGAAGATGGAAGGAGAGACCCCTGGTCCTGGAAAGATTGGATGTAGGGGAATGCCAGGACAGAGAAGTGAGAGGGGGTTGAATGGGGAACAGAGGCAGGGAAGGGGGCTTATGGGACTTTCGGGGAGGGAGGAAACGGGAAAGGGGAAATCATTTGGGATGTAAATTAAAAAACTTAGAAAATAAAAAAAATAAAATAAAATAATGAAAAAATAAGGAAATAAAGGTCGTTACACATTAATACAGAAATCAATCCATAATAATAAACTGATTACAAGTATGTATACAACAGTCATTGGTATAACCTACCGCATAAAACAAACACTACTAGACATAACTAACAAGGTAAACAGGTCCAGAAATAGTAATGACAGGTAATTTTAATATCCCACTATCATCAATAGATAGTTCACCTGTACAAAACAAATTAACAAAGCAACTTCAGAGTTCAACTATACTATAGATCAAATGGTCTTAAATGACATCTATAGAATATTCCATCCAATTACAGTATATATTTTTTCTCAGAAGCCCACTGACCTTTACTAGAACAGACCATATCATAGGCTATAAAACAAACTTAAACAAATAAGAAAACAAACCAAAATATTTCCTGTGTCTTATCAGATCACAATGGAATAAAATTAGAAATCAGAAAGAAACTACAGAAACACTACAAAGATATGGACATTGAATAATCTAATTCTAACTTATATCAATAAATCATTTTTAAAGTTAGGAAGAAAATAGTAAAAATTCCTAAAATAAAATGAAAATATAACTTACTAAAACCTTTGAGATCCACAAACCTCTAGCCAAAACAATGAATAAGAACTACATTAATAAAATTAATGGTGAAAATAGTCATATTACAAGATGAAATTAAATCTTAAGGCTCTTTAGGAAATAGTTCAAATTGTACATATTTCCAAAACTGGAATATCTAAAAGAAAAAAAAATGGAGAAACTTCTAGATATACACAACTTACAAAAATTAAACCAGGAACATGAAAACAAACAGATCTATCTGTAATGAGCAACTAGATGAATAAAGTCTCCCCAAAAGAAAAGTCCAGTACTAGATGGATTGTCGATTTTGCAAGATCCTTAAAGAACTAACACCAAGTCTTCTTCAGGCTATTCCATAAAACAAGTGGAAGAATGGTACCAAACTCAGGATAAGAAACAAATATATCAAGATATCCAAACCAGAGAAGGATGGAACAAAAAGAAAATTACACACTAAGTTTTCTAAGTGAATATAGGCACCAGCATTTCCAATAAAATACTTATAAAAGAAACTCAACAATTCAATTTCAAAATTCTCTACTAATATCAAGAAGGTTTCTTTCCAAGGAGAAGGATGGTTTAAAATACACAAATCAATAAAATAGGTCTTATCCAATATATAGACTCAGACAGAAATCATATGACCATGTCAATTAATACAAAAAAGACCCCTTTTCACATGGTATGCAGTCACTGATAAGGGGATATTAACCCAGAATCTCGGAATACCCTAGACACAATTCACATATCAATAGATTTCCAAGAAGATGGAAGGAGAGACCCCTGGTCCTGGAAAGACTGGACGTAGGGGAATGTCAGGACAGAGAAGCGAGAGGGGGTTGAATGGGGAAAAGAGGGAGGGAAGGGGGCTTATGGGACTTTCGGGAGAGAGGAAACGGGAAAGGGGAAATGATTTTGAATGTAAATTAAAAAAAACTTAGAAAATAAAATAAAATTTTAAAAAATCATTAAAATCTCAAAAAAATCATTAAAATCTCAAAAAAAAGAAAAAAAGACCCCTTTTATAATAAAAATTTAAAAATTAGAAAGAAAATACCCCTTAATATAATAAAGAGTATATACAGCCAACATTAGACTAAACAGGAAAAAAAATGTATTTCCTCTAAAATCAGGAACAAGACAAGGGTGTCTGCTCTCCCCACTCTTAGTGCAATGCTTTAACATCTCTAGCAGAGAAGTTAAAAAAAAAAATAAGAGACGCGCAAAGAAAAAAGGGAAAACTCAAGCTATTTGCAGATAATATAATCCTATACTTTAAACACTCTAAAGATGTGACCAAAAATGTCTTTGATCTCATAAATGATTTTAGCAAAGTAGAAGTATATAAAACCACACAAAACCCACTACTTTTTCTACATATTAATAATAAACATGCTGACAAAAAAATTAGGAAAAAAATGCTTTGCAAACAGTAAAATACCTTTCCTAGAAATAAATATAATGAAGAAGGTAAAAGTCCTCTAGAACACCACCAAGAACTGACAAACAAGATTACATCAAGTTAAAATGCAAGCCCCTAGTATGAAACCAGGTGTTTTGTATGCTAATTTTAATATTAGTAAGAGAAAGAAAATAAAATTTAAGATACAACTTCTTTATATCTCTGTTATTCCAGCACAGTGAACAGCTGTTGGCCTCTTCCTTCCGTCCAACTTTATTTAGTGTATGCAATAGTAACTTACCTTACAGGCTTGTCTCCTTTCTAAACTGTCCTCTCAATGAAATCACAGACATGCACTTCTTTGTATTCATCAGTGGGGAAAGGAACCACTGGACAGCGCTGCATAGCACTAACAAATAGTAACTACTTTATAACTCCATTAAATGAATATAAAATGAATATATTCAAAAGTATCAATCATAAAAATGTATTAATTCTTACTATGCTAATTCTCAAACACTGTAGTTCACATAAATCTTTTCTTGTTCAAAGCACAATACTTGAAGCTAGTTAGAATTGCTTTAAAAAGCAAACAACCAATCACTTAGCCAAATGCATTCAAAAATAAAAGTTGGGGGGAAAAAAAATCAGCAATCTAGTAGGCTGATTTCCAAAGAATGTAAAGGAATTTTTATGGGCTCACTAAACACGTGTAGAGCAAAGGAGTAAATTATAAAATTATTTCATCATAAGTCAAAAGCCTTTAAAGTCAGTAAGTGACGAGTTCTTCAGTAGCCTCTTTAGGAGGCTATTTGTCTCTCCATGCTTCTTTTGGTTCATCTTTAGTATACTGTCATTAAGAATGCTGTAACCCAAAATTCATCCCATCTACAAGAAATCCAGGCACAGGATGGCACAGAGACTGAGGGAATGGCCAACCAATAACCAGCCCAATTTGAGACCCATCCCATGGTCAAGCGCCAATCCCTGACACTCTTAATGATACTCTGTTAGGCTTACAGACAGGACCATGGCTGTCTTCTGAGAGGCTCCACCACCTAGCAGCTGCTCAGAAACCCACAGCCAAACAGTGAGTGGAACTTGGGGACTCTTATGAAAGAATAGGAGGAAGGATTGTAGGTCCCAAAGGGGATGGAACTCCACAGGAAGACCAACAGAGTCAACTAATCTGACCCTTGGGGCTCTCAAAGTCTGAAGCACCAACCAAAGAACATACACCAGCTGGACATAGGCCTCCCTGATCATATGTAGCAGATGTGCAGCTTGGTCTTCATGTGGGTCTCAAACAACTGAAACGGGCTATCCTAAAAGCTGTTGCCTGCAGGTGGGATATATTCTTCTAGCTGGACAGCCTTGTCTGGCCTCAGTGGGAGAGGAAGTGCCTAGCCTCCAAGAAACTTGAAGTGCCAGGGTAGGGGGATGCTGTGGGGTGAGGAGGGCTAACTAGCTCAAAGGAGAAGGGGGAGGAGAAGGGATAAGGATTGTGGGAGGGGATGACAGGGGTGGGGGGGAGAGGCAATGAGTAGGATGTAAAGTGAACAAGTAAAAAAATAATATTAAATTTTAAAAAGATGCTGATACAAGCTCACACTGATTAAAAGGTTTTAGAGATACAGTCACTAACATGCTTAAGAGGACTATAGCAATGTTAATTTCTTTCCTACATGGCAACAGGTTTGCCTCAAGGGTCAGACTCAAAAAACTGGCTTCTCTAAAATAATGCACCCTGTAACCAAGAAAAGTCAGTGTTTACATTTTACCGTGTGCAAACTGTTTGAATTTTCAAGAACTCTAATTAAATGTAAAATAAGCATATGTTCTAGTATGCTTACTCATCTTTTCAAAGTTACTAGGGCTCTATTATGTTTATAACAAAACAGAAAAAGAGAAGAATGAAGGAGCAAGGTTTAGTTTGGGAAAATTCCTAGAAACATTTTCTTTTTTAGCCCCATTTTACAAAAGAACCACTCTGTAAAGTCCAAAAAAAAAAAAAGCGGAAACTTAAGAGTGTGCAACTTCAAGTTTTCAAGTTATTTGAACGAGCAGGACTACTGGACTATCTGCCACAGCCGGCCTGCTAGAGCTCTCACTCAGGCTCGTGGGTTGCTCTCCTGCCAGGACTGTCTTTTCCCCTTTGTTTACATCATTGCTGTAAGGTTGAATTACTGTCCAAAATCCCCTTTTCAACTTATACACTGTATAACACAGAAAAGTTGATCATTTTCCTTCTGAATGAAATATCACGATTATTTTATGTTCATATAAATTAGAGACTTTTTCTTTTAATCTAGTTTTTTTTTTTCTTTTTCGGTATTTTCTTTTAGTCTAGTTTGAATTCTGGCTCTTTGAATTAAGCTTATTTGCTTAAAAGAATTGAATTTTTGCTAAAGAACTGAATTTTTATTGAAACAGAAAAGTCCAAACCCCAATAAAATGATATATCCTTGACCACAGTCACCAAGAAAACATCTACTTTGGTAAATACTATCTGCTCACTGATGTTCCAAACTATTGGCTCTATGCCAAATCACTACGAAATGCAAGAAAAATCATAGTATACGTACCAAATTAGGTCTTCCATGTAAATGTGTATTAAAAAGTCTTAATACCATCTACTGTTCTTTTAGTTTTCACTTGGACAATTTAATGTCCAAATGTTTTATTCCTACATTATAAAAAGAACCACTACCAAGGTCTACCCCAAATTCTCAGTCACTCACCCGCCCGCCATCTTATGAATCCTGTGCTTCCTCTCCGCCTGTAGGTTCCACCAAAGAGGACTCTATAAAGTAAATGTGGAGACAATTATTGCCAAATATGAAAGAACAGAGATTCTTCACAGTTCCAGAAAGGCTAATAAAATTGGCCTTTGACTAACTTAGAGAACAGAAAGTATAGATGCAAAGATTAGAAATAGGAACAGATCATATGCACTAATTTAAAAATATCTAAATATATCTAAAGTAGAACTGCTCCAAGCCCATTAAAATAAATTTACGATTATTTGTAGACATGTATCTACATGATACTTCTGCTTTCCCAAGCTCACAGAAACACTCAATTTATCATTGAAATTAAAAAAAAAAAGGCTTGAAAACAAAAATTGTGATTTGAAGGTTATGTATGTCTGAACATTAAAGCTTCTCTATTCTACTTAGTGTCATTAGTACATATTTCTGTAAGCCAACTGATGCAGTGAAGAAAATTTCTCAAGACCACATCTGCAACTTTGTTCTTCTTCCAATATTTCCCTTCTTAACTAATGCTATCACAGACTCACTATCAAAATAATTTTTCTTTTGAAAATTTGAAAACAGAAGCAAAATTTATGCCAAGGAGAAATAATTAAAACAGACTGATTGTATCATTTTTTCTATTAGACATACAGTATGGAATCCTTTCCATAAATTACTATAAAGGCAACATAAACAGTGTTGTACATTGAATGTGTCAGTTCCAAAGTTTGTATGTTGAAGTGCTAATCCTCAGTGTGATATATTTGGAAACGGGTCTTTGGGAGAGGGCTAGAGTTCAATGAAGTCATGAGAATATGGTCCATGTGATGGAAGTAAGGCCCTTGAAAGAATAAACACAACCAAATGTGCTCTTGTGTTTTCCTCAGGGTGTGAAAACAAAGCTAAGAACCACGGTCTCCCCCAAACTCTACCCTGTTGGTATCTCGATCTCAAGCATTCAGCTTCCAGAACTTTGAGAAAAAGTTTCTGTTATACGCCTAGTCTATACTTTGTTATGACAATCTAAGCAGAAAAATACTGAGAGATTTCACAATTTATAAAAGAGGAACATATAGTTTAAAGAAACTAAAACCAGAATTTAAACATAGCTCTCATGCAATATTACCCCACTACTGCCTCGCACAGGACTCAGTGCTTCAAAGGTATCACCAGCTTCCTACACATAAATTAAATGTCTGCCCCAATGGAATGCATTTATCTACTCATATAGTATAGACAAACAGTGAGAATGATAAACAATCAGTTCCTTGAGGCCTGAAACACAAGAACTTCTATTGGAAAAAAGAAAAGAAAAGAAAATGATCAATGTTAAAGTAGTAAGCATTATGTGAGGGTATCACACCATGTAAAGCAATGACTGTCAAGGTTAAAGACAAGGGTGTGAGACGAGTAGAATATGAACAAAGTCATAAAATAAACACAATGCAGCTAGGACAAGACATAGTCATTTACATTTAAAATGAACTTGTCAATAATTCCACTAACATATACATTACCCTCTCAAAAGATTAAAACTCCTATTAAGAGAATAACAGTAAAATCTAGGCTAAGTGAAATATATGGACAAACATGCTTAAAATATGGCTGGCTGTTCTGTATTTGATACCTTAACACTGTACTTTTCAGCACAAAATATCTTTTCATTTGTTTATTTTTAAGACATGGTTTTTCTACAAACCTACATAGTTGTCCTGCAATTCACAATATAGACCATCAGGGCCTCAAACTCACAGAATCCCACCTACCTCCCCAAGGTTGAGATTAAAAGCATGTGCCAACACGCCTAGAGAAAATGAATATTTTAGATAATCATGGATTGATACAAAATATCTTAACAGGTCCCTCATCTCTTATCTCCCTCTTTCCCAATAAACACTATGCAAAGTATAAAAGTAATCATTTTGCACTGAGCTAATCGTTTTAAATCTTTGTTCAAAAGCACTTGATGGACTCCAAGCCCATCACCACTACTCATATCAAAGACTTCCTTTGAAAGTTAGAAGAACCCTTGCCTACTATATTACCTCATTTAGTAAACTCTTTTCCTGCATGTCTGTCTCTATTAAACACTGTAGGCTATTAGAGCATGACACCTCTTCTATATGTAAAAATCTTTTTCAAAAAACTAGATTAAGGCATTTTGGTGGCTATGTGCAAGGACAATAAAGAAATAAATCATTGAATACAGTATGGTAAAAGTAATGATAGAAAACTCACAAGATAGTCAAAATCCCAACTTAATCTTGCAAAATCTGAAGATAGCTTCCTTGAGAAGTCACAAACTGATTCTCTGAGATAAATATGAAGAAGATACAGATGAAATTCAACTATGAAATAGTGTTGTATGCAGAAGAACTACACAACAACTTTCTACAATATAAATTATGAAGCTTGTCTGGGAAATGATGACCTATAAAGAAAGATAATGGCATTATGTGCTATGCTAGGGATATTGTGCTGTAGGCCGGTAGTTAGAAACTTTAAATTTGTATGATGCCAAAACAAGGCTTAAATCATAAAACGATTAAACAGGTCATATATCCACTTGTCACAACTCAAACATTAAAAAGGTCTACAATAAAAAGTACCATCAGAGCTCTGTGTAAGAACTGCTCAGTTCACAACCTGATTCTTTTCCTAAGGTGAAGTATTTGTTTCTGGGGGTTTTTCCCAGTATTTTACAGCAATGTAAATACAATTATATAGCTTATCTATCCTTATTTATGTACAAAAAAATTATTTCTATAGTTTCAAATCTTTAAGAATTTCAGATGCTTGTAACAGAGAAATTTGGGTGACGGCAATGCAGATGGCTCTAAAATGTAACTGTATTTCACAAATCTTCACCCATTACTTCCTCGGTGAAAGGGAGATATTTACATATTCTTTATAAAGCAAGATTGCAACAGAATTTTTCACAGGACCTAGAAAACTAAAACGCAGAAAAGACTGATAGATGTATTTAACTATTCCTCTTTTGATGACTTTTAGAGGTAAGAGCAGCAAGGCAAATATGAAAAAGGAAGATCAGATCACAACTTGCTACAAAGAACTGGCATATGTGGTGGTGCACACCTTTGATCCCAGCACTTGAGAGGCAGAGGCAGGTCAATCTCTGAATTCAAGGCCAGCCTGGTCCATATATTGAGCTCCAGAAACCCTGTCTCTAACTAAATAAACAAATACATAAATTATATATACAAAAAAGGAGCAAAGAAAATGAGCTAAAGGAGTAAGTCTGTCAGGACAGCTATAATAAATTGAACATAAAGCCCTATAACACACCAGGATTACATGGCTTCAACATACAAATTGGAGGATAGGGAAAATATTTAGATCATATCAGAGAAGTATATGAGTAGAAACCTTCAAAACATATCCATGCATAAATGAACAATGATAAAAGATTTTTCAATAAACATTCATACCATTGGAAGGAGAGTATGACAGAACTCCCATCTTAGCATCAAACACTCCAATCCAGGTAGAGTAAAGAAGACCTAAATATGAAAGAACTATAGACTGCTTATAAGAAGACAGGAGTTTCTAGTTACTAGGGTCTAGTAGGAGGCCTCCAGTGATCTTCACACTCTTGCTTGAAGCCTGTTGTTTAATATTAAATATATATATATGATCTTCATCTGTAGCTCATAAGTTCTTGGCAGAAAATCCTTATAAATTCCTTGGTGATAGGAGAACCTTTTCTTATATTTGTATTAGTCTCCATTCCTAACACAAAAGTCTCTAGGATCCCTGAAACTCACCAAGTGAAGAGACTTTTGTATGTTAATCAGATTTATCAGTGGCTGGAGTCCCTACCTAGACAGCTCCATATTGCAGATTTATTGCCAAAAAGGTTGTTACTTTCAACCCCTCCTTAATCTCATCCTTTGGGGAGAAGGGATTATGAATTAATAGCCAGTGATTTTTTTTTTTTTTTTTTTGGTTTTTTGAGACAGGGTTTGTCTGTGTAGTCCTGGCTGTCCTGGAACTCACTTTGTAGACCAGGCTGGCCTCGAACTCAGAAATCCTCCTGCCTCTGCCTCCCAAGTGCTGGGATTAAAGGCGTGTGCCACCACCGCCCGGCACAGCCAGTGATTTAATCAATCATAAAAATGGTAGCAAGAGAGATGGTGAAATAATTCAGCAGTGAAGAATACATACTGCTCTTGCAGAGAAAGGAACTATCTTTACAAGCAAATCCTCCAGCAATACTTTTTCTGATAACCTCAGCCGCGCCTGACAACTTAACTTCAACCGAAGTGAGACCAGGCTCCTTGGTGGGATCTCCCAGCCTTGTTGCTCCCATACTCTTGCTCAAAGAAAGAAAGAAAAGGAAAAAAATAATGTTTTCATGTTCATAAGATAGATTTTGATAATAATCTGCTATATAGCAATAAACAAATTATAAATTCAGCATATGTTATAATAGGAATAACATAATCAAAACCCTAAGACAGGTAAAAATGTCAATATTAAAGTAAAAAATTTGGCATTATGAAAATAAATATGTAACAATATAAAAGAAAAACCACAAACTGAAAGATATTTACCATTCAAGTAATATAATAGCTAATATCTAGAATACCAGGATTCCAATAAATAAGTTCTAAAGTGACAAATTATTCAGTAATAAAACCATGAGAATGGAGTATAAATGACAAAAGAGCAGTTACAAGAATAACTATATGGTAATAAATAGGAAAAAATTAAGAAATCCTACCATTAACTAGAGGAATGCTAATTTACACATTAAGCAGCTAGAGGTTGAAAAACACAATGGTAAATGCATGAAAAAATTGGTAATTTCCATAACTTCCAATGGAAGTAAACTGACAGGAATCACTTTAGAAAGCAATGTACAAAACCCAGTAAAAGTGAAAAATGATCACATCCAATTTCCTAAAAGTTTTCTACATAGAATAGCAGATATTACATTGATGCATATGTAGCGCATACACAAAACATTTACCTAAAATAGGGAAAAAGGCAACACTGCAAATTACTGAATGTATAAAAAGTGTTTTCTATCATGTTTTTTATTGTGTATGGGTGGTTTGCCTGCCTGTATGTTTGTGCACCATGTACATGCTGAGGCCCACAAATGCCAAAGGAGGAGACTGGATCACCTGGAACCTGAGTTGCAAATAGCTGAGAGCCACCATGGAGGTGCTTGGAGTAGAACCCAGGTCATCTAGAAGAGTGGCCAGTACTCTTAACTGCTGAGGCATCTCTCCATCTGGTCTTTCACATTTAATAATGGTGACCATTCTATAATAGAGATTTCCAAGGGCCGAGAAGAAAACAAATCAAAGTAACAATCATAGTCAGTACCCTTGAATTCCATTTTGACATGGTTTTCATGCCCTTTCCCTTCACATTCTAGCCATTTTTTAATAACCCTACCTGGTAGTTCAAAATTACCAACTGGGTTATACATAACCTTATAGGGAGGACAAGGAAGCCAAAAATTTATAAAAGACTGAGCTCCACTGTAATCAGGAATCCATCTTTGGGAAATTATCATGAAGTCTGTACTAGCACACAAAAAAAGGAAAACTATAAAAACTACCTCCTAAAGAGAGTTTCCGTGTCCCATCTCTCTGTACAGGACTGCAAGTTTCTCCTCTATTACCCAACTCTTGATTTGTTTGATCACTACCCTAAGTCCATAACTATCTGTGTCCTCTGAGCCTGTACCTTCATTTGACAACACCAGCTAAGTGGACAACCAGAAGGACCTCCTGAAAGTAGCCTTATACAATGTCAGCTAGCAAAAAACTAAAGTAAACACAAGAGTGACTATAAAACAAAATTTTCTTATTCATTCTTTCCTTAGAATTACAAAAGTCCCTGTGTCCATTCCAATACAAAATGAAATGATGGAGGAAATGATGATGGAGAAAAGGGTGTGTGACACTAGAGTTAACCAACTCTATTCATCTTTCAAACAGTCCTTTCCCACTAAAAAGTCTTATTAGTTTCATGGGAATTCTGCCTCTGACGAGGTAAGTCTGAACCATAATGATTATCAAGATCAGTTTGGATTTTTTTCTTGTATATAAGTTGAGAAACTGATGAGGATTTTAATCAAGAGATCTGAATTATGATTTAATATGAACACATTGATCTAAGGCTGTCTTCTAATTCTCCTCACAAAAGGATATCCAGGAACAAAGTTATGCTTTCATCTCCTGAAAATTCAGATGATCTCTTTTGATACTTTCAATTTTAAATTCCAAAATATACAAATCTTGGGTATCAGCACCTCCAGAGCAGGAACTCCCATATGACAATAAGTAGCTTCCTAAGCTACAAGTTTATCATTAGAGAGCATAATAGCTAATTAATGTAATAAAAAGCAGTAACCTGGGGCTGGAGAGATGGCTCAGTGGTTAAGTGCACTGACTGCTCTTCCGAAGGGCCTGAGTTCAAATCCCAGCAACTACATGGTGGCTCACAACCATCAATAATGAGATCTGACGCCCTCTTCTGGAGTGTCTGAGGACAGCTACAGTGTATTTACATATAATAAATAAATAAATCTTTATGAAAAAAAATAGTAACCTTAAAAAGTTGGATACTCAATTACTGTGCACAGCTATTTTAAAAATGGAAGTACCTTCTGTAGCTATACGGCGGAACCTCAATTGTCTATTGTATCCCTTTGTTAAGAGAATAACCAATATCTTCAATGAGTCTCATTACTATTGAAATTAGCAAAATACAAAAAGGTACCCATTGTTTACAAAACAATTAATAACCTTGAACCTAATGTTTAAGTATACAATAGCAAATAATAGAGAAGCACAAAAGCATCTTGTTATAAAATAACCACTACCACTGAAATGCTAAAGAAAAGAAACTTCAAAGAAGACAAAACTAAGAGAGGAAGAAAGAGACACCATGTAAGAATTGATCTGAAAGCTTTTCATAGCTACTATGCCTCAAGCTCTCCATGCTAAGATCCAGGTCAGGAACTTGTGTCTTGCAGTCTCATGATCTGGATCACCGGATCCTTCTGGTTTCCATTTGCACCTGGAGCTAACCTGTGCCACAGCTCTCCATACCCAAACCCCACCTGGAGAGAGCTGGTCTCCCAGGAGTGCTGGCACACCTGAGAACACAGGTGAAACCACCACTTCTGCTCAAATTCCAGGCCCAAGAGGGACCCGCCTTTTATTTGATCAATTACCATAGATGGAGAAACCAAGATATTCCTTGACAAAACCAAATTTACACAATATCTCTTCACAAATCCAGCCCTACAAAGGATAATAGATGGAAAACTCAAACACAAGGAGGGAAACTACACCCTAGAAAAAGCAAGAAAGTAATCTTCTTTCAACAAACCCAAAGGAAAATAGCCACACAAACAGAATTCCACCTCTAACAACAAAAATAATAGGAAACAACAATCACTTTTCATTAAGATCTCTTAACATCAATGGACTCAATTTCCCCAATAAAAAGACATAGACCAACAGACTGGATACGTAAACAGGACCCAGTATTTTGCTGCATACAGGAAACGCACCTCAGTGACAAAGACAGACACTTCCTCAAAGTAAAAGGCTTGAAAACAACTTTCCAAGCAAATGGTCCCAGAAAACAAGCTGGAATAGCCATACTAATATCAAATAAAATCGACTTTCAACCAAAAGTTATCAAAAAAGATAAGGAAGGACACTTCATACTCATCAAAGAAAAAACCTACCATGATGAACTCTGAATTCTGAACATCTATGCTCCAAATGCAAGGTAGCCTACATTCATAAAAGTAATTTGACAAATGCTCAAAGCACACATTGCACTTCACACGATAATAGTAGGAGACTTCAACACCCCACTCCCACAATGGACAGATCATGGAAACAGAAACTAAAGAGACACAGTGAAACTAAGAGAACTTATGAACCAAACGGATTTACTACTCAGCTATTAAAAACAATGACTTCACAAAATTCACAGGCAAATGGATGAACACAGAAAATACCATCCTGAGTAAGGTAACTCAGTCACAAAAGCACACACATGGTATGTACTCACTGATAAGTGGATTTTAGGCAAAGAGTGTGGAATACCCACAATACAACTCATGGACCACATGAAGCTCAAGAGGAAGGATGACCAAAGACTGGATGCTTCAGTCCTACTTAGAAGTAGAACAATATAACCAAGGGTAGTAGAGGGTGGGAGGAACTTGGAAGGAAGAGAAGAGGGGGAGGGGAAAAAGAGGGACAGAATCAGGTATGGGAAGAGATGGAGGAGATGTACAGAGGGTTAGGAAATTGAACAGAGGGGTGTAGCAACGGGGGATGGGAAACTGGGGGTAGCAACCAGTAAGTCCCAGGTGCCAGGAAAGCAAGAGCCTCCCAGGATACCAAGGGGATGATGAAATACCCACAAAGGGGAGGGAGAACCTGTTGAGACCAGTTGAAGGATGGGGCCACCCACCCATTTCAAAAATTTTAACCCAGAATTGCTCCTGTCTAAAGGAAATACAGGGACAAAGAGTGGAGCAGACACTGAAGGAAAGGCCATCCTGAGACTGCCCCACTTGGAGATCCATCCCACATGCAAACACCAAACCCAGACACTTTTGTTGATATCAAAAAGTGCTTGCTAACAGGAGCCTGATACAGCTGTCCCCTGAGAGACTCTGCCAGATCCTGACAATACAGATGTGGATGCTCGCAGCCAAGTAGACTGAGCGCAGGGACCCCAAAGGAGGAGTTAGGGGAAGGACTGAAGGAGCTGAAGGGGCCTTGTCTGACATCAGTGGGAGGGGAGGCCCTTGGTCCTGTGAACACTTGATGCCCCAGTATAAAGGAATGCTAGGGTGGTGAGGCGGGAGTGGGTGGGTGGATGGGGGAGAGTACTCTCATAGAAGCAGGGTAAGGAGGGATGGGACAGGGGGGTTGCAGAGGGGAAACTTGAAAGGGAATAACATTTGAAATGTAAACAAAATACCCAATTTTTAAAAAAAGAATTGATTTGAAAGCATATACAAATGGAATGTTTAAGTATAGGAGTGGGAGACAGAGAACAAAAGCACTATAGGATTAGATTATTGTTAACTTTGGTCCCAGAGTAGTTGGTATGAAGAATTATCTCATCTCATATTATCTTTTTAGCTAGAAGATGAAAGTGTGAGGAGTAGGATTCGAACCCACGCCTCCAGGGGAGACTGCAACCTAAACACAGCACCATAGACTGTTCAGCCATCCTAGCTGCAAGGAAAAAGGACCAAGTAACATACAAAGGTAGACCTATCAGAATTACACCAGAGTTCTCAACAGAAACCACGAAAGCCAGAAGAGCCTGGTCGGAGGTCATGCAGACTGTAAGAGAACACAAATACCCAGCAAAACACTCAATCAACATTGATGGAGAAACCAAAATATTCCAGGACAAAACCTAATTCAAACAGTATCTTACACCAATCAGAATGGCTAAGATCAAAACCTCAGGTGACAACACATTAGGATGGAGAGATAGAGGAACACTCTTTCATTTCTAATGGGATTGCAAACTGGTACAACCACTCTGGAAACCAATCTGGAGGTTCCTCAGAAAACTGAAAATAGATCTCCCTGAAGACCCAACAATACTACTCTTGGGAATATACCCAAAAGATGTCCCACCATGCCACAGGGGTACGTGTTCCACTATGTTCATAACAGTCTTGTATGTGATAGCCAGATGCTAAACAACCCAGATAACCCACGACAGAAGAATGGATACAGAAAACGTGGTTCCTTTACACAATGGAATACTACTCAGCTATTAAGAATGGGGACATCCTGAGTTTTGCAGGCAAATGGATGGAACTAGAAAATATCATCCTGAGTGAGGTAACTCAGACCCAAAAGGACATGCATGGTATGTACTCACTATTAAGTGGATATTAGCCTCCCACAAAAAAGTACAGAATGAATACCCAATATACAGACCACAGAACTCAAAAAGATCAAACAAGCCAAAGGGCCCAAGTGAGGATGCCTCAATCCCACTTAGGAGGGAGAAGAAAGCAATCACAAGTTGGAGGGAGGGAAGGAGCTGGGAGGGAATGGGGAAGGGGCAGGGAGAAAAGGGAAACATTATCTGGTATTGGGTGGGGGAAAAGAACTGAAGCCCTGACTGCTAGCAGAAAGAAACAGGCAACCTCAGGACATAGGAGATTGGACCAGAGACCTGGGAGGTGAGAGACACTCAAGACTCAAACAGAGGGACCCTAGATGAAATGTCTGACATTAGGGAGAGGGAACTTATAGAGCCCACCTCCAGCAGAAAGACAGGGCATCAAGTGAGGGATGGGGTTGCTATCCCACAGTCAAAACTCTGACCCATCATTCTTCCTGTCTGAAAGAACTGCAGGGATGGAAATGGAGAAGAGCCTGAGGAAAAGAAGGTCCAACAACAGGCCCAAAGTGGGATCCAGCTCAAGGAAAGGCCTCAAGACCTGACACTATTACTGAGGCTATGGAGGGCTCACAAAAAGGGACCTATCATGACTGCCCTCTTATAGATGACGCAACATACACCTGGAAAGAATCAGATGCAGATATTTGCACCCACCAATGAACAGAAGTTGCTGATCCCTGTGGTTGAACTAGGGAAAAGCTGGAAGAAGCTGAGGAGGAGGGCGACCCTGTAGGAGGACCAGACAATTAATCTGGACCCCTATCCGCACCCTGGAGATATCTCAGATACTGGATCACCAACCAGGCAGCATACACCAGCTGATATGATGCCCCCCAACACATATCCAGCAGAGGACTGCCAGGTCTGGATTCAGTTAGAGAAGATGCACCTAACCCTCAAGAGACTAGAGGCCCCAAGGAGTTTAGAGGTCTGGTTGGGTGGGTGGGTGGGGGGGTTGGGGGTGGGAGGGGACATCCTCATGGAGACAGGGGTCTGGGAGGAGGTACGGGATGTGGAACAGTCAGAGGGTGAACTGTGAGGGGAATAAAATCTAGAGTGTAAAAAAAAGAAAAAAAGAAAAAAAAAGAAAAAAGATAATGAAAATATGGATTTACATGTTCCAACTCTAAATGCTTTTTCCTTTTCTTTTAAAACAATCTTGTCTAGTTACTAAAGGTCATAGCATATCTTTTATCTGAACACTCATTCTGGGATCAATATACACACAAGTGTTTCATTGAATTAAATCCTTAAACTAGCCATTGATACACTTTTCTGTCAAGTAAACATTTTAAGAATTCTGAAACCATACTGTTGATAGATTGGTTAGCCAAAATGTCTCTTGGGGAAGTGGATTCAATCTATCAATGTCACGTACTCAAAATCTGTTTCATATTAAAGTATTAGGAGAAAAACTAATTCACAGTAGCAAGACATACTTATTTTTCTTCACTTTTTGATACAGTATCTTACTACTGCAGCCAAAGTTGTCCAGGACTCAATAACTGCCCCATTCTGGCCTTGTGAAGTGGTAGGATTACAGGCATGGACAGAAGCTAAAAGATACTTCTCTTTTTAAAATATACTCTGTATGCCTAAACAAATGAAGCCTTAGAGTGCTGGTCATTATTTTGATTGATTGACTGATTGATTGATTGATTGATTGGACAGGGTTTCTCTGTGTGGTCCTAGCTTTTCTGCCTCCCAAGTGCTGTGATTAAAGGCATGGGCCACAACTGCCCAGCTCACTGTTTTCATCAGAATATACTGGCTACATTTTGTTGTTCCTCAACCAATTAGTGCATCACTACCTTTGGATAGCAATAATTTTCTCCTTTTTCATTTATTTGGCCAGTAACATCAAGTCATTTAACCATACAGATTCTTCCCTGCGTATATCAAAGAAGTATCTAATGGCGCGATACCTAACCATAACCTGGTGTCTTAGGGGTTCTATTCCTGCACAAACATCATGACCAAGAAGCAAGTTGGGGAGGAAAGGGTTTATTCTGTTTACACTTCCACACAGCTGTTCATCACCAAAGGAAGTCAGGACTGGAACTCAAGCAAGTCAGGAAGCAGGAGCTGATGCAGAGGCCATGAAGGGATGTTTCTTCCAGGCTTGCTTCCCCTGGCTTACTCAGCTTGCTTTCTTATAGAACCCAAGACTACCAGCCCAGGGATGGCACCACCCACAAGGGCCCCTCCCTCCTTGATCACTAATTGAGAAAATGTCCCACAGCTGGATCTCATGGAGGCACTTCCCCAACTGAAGCTCCTTTCTCTGTGATAACTCCAGCCTGTGTCAAGTTGACACACAAAACCAGCCAGTACACCTGGTAACACAGTATTGAAGTAAAAAGCTAAAACAATCCACAAAGTTCTACACACCTGCACATGCACAAGCACGTGCGCGCACGCACACACACACACCTACCTCTACCTCTACCTGAAGGGAGAAATGTTACACATGTATACAAGTTTGTTTTAAACCAATTGCATCTGTAAGCTTTGTTAGGAAAACTACTTCTAGTTCCTATCTTTATTATTTCCTTTTCCCCAAAGCTTTAACCACCCTGGTGAGAAAGCTTTTAGCTGTCTTGGAGCTGGGGAGATGGCCCAGTGAGAAATCTCATATGCAAGCACTGCTATAACCCCCAGAGAAAAATGGCAGAGAAAGCATGGCTCCAAGAGTCTGCTGGTCAGCCAGCATAAGAGACAACAGTAAACTCAGGTAATGAGAGACCCTGTTCTCAAGGAAATAAGGTACAGGAAGAGACCCAAAATCTTTCTCCATGTGTATTCACAGGAACACACATCTCTACATACACCACACACACACACACACACACACACACACACACACACACACAAAAGCACATGCATCTTGTTTTATAGCAAATGTTTTAGAGTTTGACACCTTCCATACCTCCTACTCAGAAGATTTCAAGACATTTGTACCTTAAAATTTGGTTAGACCAACATTTAAGTCTTATATCATAAGGATGGCTAAGTATTCAGAGGTGTTCCAAGAAGTAAATAATACTTTCTTTTTATTTATTTAGAGTGTGTGTGTGTGTGTGTTTGTTTTCGAGACAGGGTTTTTCTCTGTGTGGCCCTGGCTGTCCTGGAACTCACTCTGTAGACCAGCCTGGTCTCGAACTCAGAAATCCGCCTGCCTCTGCCTCCGAACTGCTGGGATTAAAGGCGTGCACCACCACTGCCCAGCTCTTTTTTTTTTTTAATTTTTTAATTAGATATTTGCTTTATTTACATGTCAAATGGTATCCCCTTTCCTCATTACCCCTCCAAAAATCCCCTATTCCATCCCCTTTCACCCTGCTTACCGACCCCCGCCCCCACTTTCCTGACCTGGCATTCCCCAACACTGGGGTGTCAAGCCTTCATAAGACCAATGGCCATCCTCTGCTACATATGCAGCTGGAGCCATGGGTCCCTCCATGTGTACTCTTTGGTTGGTGGTTTAGTCCCTGGGAGCTCTGGGGGACTGGTTGGTTCATATTGTTGTTCCTCCTATGGGGCTGCAAGCTCCTTCAGCTCCTTGGGTCCTTTCTCTAGCTGCTCCATTGGAAATTGAAGATCTCAGAAGATGGAAAGATCTCCTATGCTCATGGATTGGCAAGGTTAATATAGTAAAAATGGCCATCTTGCCTAAAGCAATCTACAGATTCAATGCTATCCCCATCAAAATTCTAACTCAATTCTTCATAGGGTTAGAAAGAGCAATTTCCAAATTTATCTGGAATAACAAAGAACTCGGGATAGCAAAAACTATACTCAACAATAAAAGAACCTCTGGCGGAATCACCATCCCTGACTTCAAGTTATACTACAGAGCAATAGTGATAAAAACTGCATGGTATTGGTGCAATGACAGGCTAGTAGATCAATGGAACAGAATTGAAGACCCAGAAATGAACCCACACACCTATGGTCACTTGATTTTTGACAAAGGAGCTAAAACCATCCAGTAGAAAAAAAGAAAGCATTTTCAACAAATGGTGCTAGGTCAAATAGCAGTCAACATGTAGAAGGATACAAAGTGATCCATTCTTATCTCCCTGTACAAAGCTCAAGTCCAAGTGGATCAAGGACCTCCATATAAAACCAGATACACTGAATCTAATAGAAGAGAAAGTGGGGAAAAACCTGGAGCACATGGGCACAGGGGGAAATTTCCTGAACAGAACACTAATAGCTTATGCTCTAAGATCAAGAACTGATAAATGGGACCTCATAAAATTGCAAAGTTTCTGTAAGGCAAAGGACACTGTCAATAGACAAAACAGCAACCAACAGATTGGGAAAAGAGCTTTACCAATCCTACATCTGACAGAGGGCTAATATCTAATATATACAAAGAACTCAAGAAGTTCGACTCCAGAGAACCAGATAACCCTGTTAAGAAATGGGGTACAGAACTAAACAAAGAATTCTCAACTGAGGCATACCGGATGGCTGAGAAACATCTAAAGAAATGTTCAACATCCTTAGTCATCAGGGAAATGCAAATCAAAACAATCCTGAGATTCCACCTCAGACCAGTCAGAATGGCTAAGATCAAAAACTCAGGGGATAGCAGATGCTGGAGAGGATGTGGAAAAAGAGGAACTCCATTGCTGATGGGATTGCAAACTGGTAAAACCACTCTGGAAATCAGTTTGGTGGTTCCTCAGAAAACTGGAAACAGTACTACCTGAAGACTCAAGCTATACCACTCCTGGTCATAAACCCAGAAGATGCTCCAACATGTAATAAGGACACATGCTCCACTATGTTCATAGCAGCCTTATTTATAATAGCCAGAAGCTGGAAAGAACCCAAATGTCCCTCAACAGAGGAATGGATACAGAAAATGTGGCATTTATACAACAGAGTACTGCTCAGCTATTAAAAACAATGAATTCATGAAATTCTTAGGCAAATGGATGAGGCTAGAAAATATGATTCTGAGTGAGGTGACCCAAATCCAAAAGAATACACATGGTATGCATTTGCTGATAGGATATTATCCCAAAAGCTCAGAATAGCCAAGATACAACTCACAGACCACATGAAGCTCAAGAAGGAGGAAGACCTTCTTGGAAGGTAGATCAAAATACCCATGGCTCACAGCCAATCAATAGACTGAGCACAGGGTCCCCAATGGAATACTTTCTTTTTCTAAATAATATTTTCTTTGAAATTAAGAGTTGATTTCTCACCAGGTGATGGTGACACAAGCCTTTAATCCCAGAACTTGACAGGCAGAGAGGCAAACAGATTTTTGAGTTGGAGGCTAGCCTGGTCTACAGAGTGAGTTCCAGGACACCCAAGTCTACGCAGAGACACAGAGAAACCCTGGAGGAGGAGGAGGAGGAGGAGGAGGAGGAGGAGGAGGAGGAGGAGGAGGAGGAGGAGGAGGAAGAAGAAGAAGAGGAAGAAGAAGAAGAAGAAGAAGAAGAAGAAGAAGAAGAAGAAGAAGAAGAAGACGACGACGAAGACGAGGAGGAGGAGGGGGGAGGAGGGAGGAGGGAGGGGGAGGAGGAGGGAGGGGGAGAAGGAGGAGGGAGGGGGAGGAGGAGGGGAAGGAGGAAGAAAAAGAAGAGGAGAAGGAGGAGGAGGAGGAGGAAGACAAGGGGGATGAGGAGGAAGAGGTTTGTATGCTCATTTATATCTATTACATCATACCACCCTATTCACATCATAGTTTTTCATTTTTATCTTCTGCAAGAACCTGTTCCCTACCTTCAATGTTGTTCTTCTGATTGGGAACCTAAAGTCAGAAGCACAGCTATCAATGTATGTTTCTCTTACTTTTCTCCTAGGTCTGAACAGCTTTTGTCTCTCTCAGGTCCTCCTCTTCAGTGTTATAGCCCCGTTTTCTAAGACTACATTTCCCAGCTTCCTGGAGGGTTTGTAGGAGACAAAATTTTCAGCTTTTTTTCTCTAAAAGTATCTTAATTCTATCCAACTTGGTTAATACTTTATTTACATTAGTTTGGACAGTTCTTCAAAATTCTTCAGACACGGCTCCTATACTGTGTAAGTTTATTTTTCAAACCTTATTTTTAATGATGGTTTTCAAACACTTTAACCTCCCTGTTAGCCCACCACCCTCCAGAGGTAGTGGGAAAGAAAGGATATGGAGAAAGTGGACCTGTTTAGAAAGGTTCTTTGGAGCAACTCCGGTTGTGTTGTCTGGAAATTGGCAGTTTGGTTCACAGGTCAGCAGGCAGTGGCAGCTCAGTCCACTCACAAACACCTCACGGATAACAGTCCAGTTCAGTAGAGTCAGGTTAGCAACAGAGCTAACAGACAGTCAGGCCTCAGCCTCAGCTCGAGTCAGCAGAAGGGATAAGCAGGAACACCAGAAGAAGTTGTAGGCTGTCTCTCTCTCATGGAAGCAAAGATCACTAAACATACAAGACCCCCAAGCCTTGCACAGCTTGCTGTACCAGCAAGCGAAGCTCTCTCTGTTGCTTTGTTGAGTCCTACTTATACCCTCCAAACATCATGTGTCCTCCATGTTCCTTGCCTCAGCACACGTCCTCAGCAGGTGCATCCCATCAGTCCGAGGAGTCGGACAAATGGAGTTCAACTATGTAAGGTGGACAAATACATGCATGTTGTTAGCAAAGAATTCTTCACCATGTATCCTTTCACATATTTGCTTTAGCAGAACATCCTCTCTCCTGTGTCTGATTTCAGTGAAACATTCCTTCATGAGTCTACCTTAATCTTTCACCTGTGTCCACTTCAGGAAACCACTCCTGCACGTGTTTGCCCTAGCAAAACACCATCCAACCCAAATGACTCTACAAAGAACCCTTAAGTTTCCACTTCAATACTGTATTCCAAGAAGCCTTAAACAAATTTTAAATTTTGATTCTTTATATGGTGCCTTCACATTGGTCTTAATCAACAGCGATTGTTCGAGGTGTTCAATGGATCCTTTCAACCTGAAAAGCTTATATCCTTCAAGTCTAAAATACTTATTTCAATAATTACCTCATTCTGCTGCTTCTGACTTCTCTCCAAGACTGCAGTTGCGATGTTGGAAACTTCTTTGTTTTCCAATTTTCTTAGCTTCTCTTCCTCTTCTTCTTGCTCTCTTCCTTTCCCTCTCTTCATCTTAAATTAACTCAAGTTATTCTCCAGATCTCAATCTTCCTTCATCAGTCTCCCAAGTGCTGGTATCACAGGTGTACACCATCATGACAGTGACTTTTCAATTATTTATACATCATTTTGGTTTTGTTGATATGGCTTGGTTGGTTGTTTTAAGGCACAGTCTCTCAAGTACTTTAATCGCATTATACAGAAGGGGATGACCTTGGATTATGAATCTCTACCTCCTGAGTCATATCTCCGGTACCCATATCTTTTACATCCTAGGGAGTTCTTCCTCCTTTATCTTTAAACTTCCCCCAAAATAATTTCCATTCTTCTAAAGTATATTTAAGAAATAATAATAATAATTAAATGTAATTTCTGGTATAAATAAATCTTCTGGTATTCCCAACATAATATTAACTAGAGAAAAGTAATTTTGAAGCAAGAAACACAACGCAGCCATTTTAGATTGACTGAACATACACTAGCTATTTCATGGTGACTCACATCTGTAACTTAAGCACAGGGGAGGCTAATGCAGGAGGATCATGAGTTTTAGAGCAGCCTGAGCTACAGGTTGAGTTGTATAGAAGCCCAGGTTACATAATGAAACCCTGCCACAAAAAACAAACAAAACCCCCACATATGTATGTATACATATCAAGATATCTGTTGAACAAAGATATGTTACTGAGGATACTAGTAACAGCCAACAGTAACTGAGAAATTACTATAAGCGAACTCTTTTTGCATTGTTACTTAAAATTTTCTGGTCACATCTCTAATAAGCAATACATCCAGAATTAAGATGCAGATTTGTCTGACAAGGTTTTATGCACTATGGCAATTTCCACATATACACCATAACCTCTTCCTAGGCATACCACTCTGCATTCACTGTAGTCAATATGGCCATTTGAGTTGTAGCTGACAAAATGTGGGAGGCAAGGAGTACCACTTTTAGGCTGGCCCACTAATGTATCTGCTCTGGGTGGTCTTCTATGTCCTTTCCTATTCTGGTTTGGTGCAAATGAGCATGCACTGAGAGGAATCATTTGCAGAAGAGGTGGGACCACAGAGAACCAGTATACCATTCAGGAATACTACACTTGCTTTTTATTTTACTGAGCAAAATATAATATGAACACACACGCAAGTGTGTGTTTATAACTATCTAAATGACTGTAGGTCAAAGCAGTTAACTTCAATAATCTATTGCCTCAAAAAATTAAACTCTCAGAGTAGATTAGTCAGGTATATTAATAACTATTATACATAACTACACTAAAATTTTTTAAAATAATGTTAAGAGAAAAACAATATCACTTTAAGCTGGAAAGATTACAGAATATTAGCACTTGATGTAAATCATGCTGAGGGTAATACAAAAACTACGAAAGTACACGCTCCATGAGAAATGTCCAACTGAAGCATTCAGAGGCCATGTGCTATGAAACAAAATACAGGGAATGGTAGGTGGTGCTGCTCACTAGTGCCAGGTCAGGACATTTGGATCACGTTCCTAAACAAGAGAGCTACCAAAACACAGAGTAGACATTACTATAGGTCATCCAGTGCTATATAAACAAAGTAGTACAAGATCGAAAACAATAGGACAAGCCTAGCTAAATGTGGTAGCTCAAGGCTATAATCACAAAACAGGGAAAGTTGAGGCAGGGGGATTAGGAGTTCACACAGGTAAGTAGAGTCTAGAGCTCTGGTTCTTAACCTTCCTAATGCTTCAACCTTTTAATATAGTTCCTCATAGTGTAGTGACCCCCAACCATAAAATTATTTTGTTGCTACTTCACAGTTGTAATTTTGCTACTGTTCTTAATTGTGATGCAAATAACTGATATGCAGGTTAGCTGATATGTGACCCCTAAAGGGGTTGTGGCCCACAGGTTGAGAACCAGTGGCTTAAAAGCACATATATCACAAATTCTAGATTTAATCATTTGAAAAATATTAATGCTTACTAATCAGCCCTTCATATAACTCTCAGCTAGACATCTAGCTCAGAAAATAGGAGGGAAGCTGATGAAAACTTACTTGGTATTTCATGACCAAAGTTGAACAGGGTTGAATGAGGAAAATAAAGGTCAAGAGTAACTGTTTGGAAGCCCAAGCACCTAGAGAAGGTAAACCAGCAGAATCAAGACACAGCAGCCAACACATAGAACTGTTCTGAAAAAAGCATTAGTCCAGTTTGAGTCAGGCCAAATTAGAGGTAACAGGTTCCTATCTCCTATTTACTAATCTGTTTCAATTTAATAATTCAATCAAAAGATTCAAGAGTCCTCATTCTACCAATAAAAAATTAAGTATAGGGATTTCTATAGCAAACATCAGACAGCAGTCAGAGAAACAGGTTGAATAAGAATATTAATCAGTCAATTATAATCATTACTAGTACAGTGAAAATTATAATTAAATATAACCATTATGTTCTAACTAAATATGCTACTACCTATTGTCTCTCCCACCTCCAATTTTCAACAGATTCCATTCTAGAAATTCCATAGACAAAAACATTGTCAATGAAGTCTGTAAAGCAAAGCATATTTTGAAATTCTATAATGTAATCTTTTTAAATTTCAACACCTCAAAACTTTTTATTTTCTTTGCTCTAAGTATTTCTCAAATAGCAATCTATTCTTAAAGAGACATTAATAATAATATACCCTTTAGGAAATGATACTAAACTGTTCAGTAAGCTTGCACACAGTAAAAATGTCCTCTTTCTCATTTAAAATTCACAGCAAAATATATGCAAAAGTATATAGGGCTATGTTACATTAGCTGTTACATATCCTGATTATATTCTAAAAGCTACTTTGAAATACCAAGGATTACCTTACTCTGGTTTATTAAAACAAGTTTATATAAACTTTATGAAATCCCTACAATAGCCTTATACATGTAAGTATATAAAACTCTGCTGATTCTAGCAGAGTGCATTCTGTTTCCCAACTCAAGTAGGCCCTAAAAATGTAATACATCATAAGACACCCAACTCATATCTTTAAATGACAGGCTATTCCAAACAAAGCATTAAGCAGAATGGCTTTGTAAAAGCATGAGCAAAACAGGGCTGTGAGTAATCGTTCAACACGGGTATTTCACAATAAACATGGGATGTGCGCACTGGATTTATGCTAATGACAAAGATTACACACAAGTGGTGGAAATTCTTTTCCCTGCTCTTCTCAACAGTTCAGGTAAAGCTGTTCAGAGTAACTTATTTCAGTCCCCTTCCCTCAACATAGACAAAAGGAAGAAAAACCCCTGCCACGGAGCAGACCTGAAGAACAAAGTGTGCCCCTCCAGGCTCCATTCAGCAGCTCTGGCCTGAATCAACATGTTCATCTGCTAATCCACAACTGAGCTCATTTTATAGTGTTATGGACTTGAAAGAAAACAGTTTTAAAATGGAACTAGAAAAAATTAAATTTTACTTTGTTAGCAAATTTAGTCAGGTTCTTTGTAAAAAAAAAAAAAACAAATAAAAATGAAATAAACTTTCCACTTAATTGAAATGTTGCTTTTCTTTCTTTCTTTCTTTTTTTAATGAAGAAGATTTAAAGAAATTCAGGCTCTAAAACATTTGATCTCAGGGTCAAGGACAGTACTGCTTCTTAGCTTTGCCAAAAGTTTTTGAAAGTCACTTCCTGTTTTAGGGAATGTTCACTGTTCTTGGACAAACAATAATAAAAGTCATTATACAACCACCTTGATTAGTCTTTCCTTTTAAATTCAATGTTGACCAAAGCAAAGGATATGATTATAATCCTAAAGAAAAGTTTGAGCCTTTATTTGTCATTATATTTCTATTCATTTACTTGTGAGGAATTGTTAACTTATTAAAATGTCCTGATGATAACTATACACTAAATACAAAAGAAAGAAGTCAGCAAAAGAGTTTTTAGTCCAGCTGAGATTATGGAATTTATCAAATACATAATATAGGCCACAAAAAGAAGAAACTATGAAGGCAAGTAACAGAATTTAAGCTGCCAGTCATTATAAAGAATCCCTTTAGCAATGACAACTAGACTGAACTTACCTTTGCAACTACTAATTATAAATTGAGGAGGGTCTTTGCAGGCAAGGTCTCATGTAGTCAAGGTGAGCCTCCAACCTGACATGCTATATGTAGCAAGATAGTCTTCAACTTTTCATCCTCTTCTTTCCACCTCCTTCCTGAGTACTAGAAGGATGGGTGTGTGCAACCATGCTAGGTCTAAGCAATGCTAAAAACTGGACCTAGATCACTGTGCACACTAAACAGCCACTCACTTTACCTCCTGAGCTACATCCTTAGCATATTAATCAGAATTGTAAACACACACATAAACATGCCCCTTCCTTTCTATCATTCCAGGAATAAAAAGGCCAAACTATGAGGGAAGAGAAAAGTTAGTACAGAAAAGGACAAAATTCATATGGCTCTAAAAATAAAGCAACAGCTTCAAGTAGACATCAAGAAATCCATTTTATTTCTGTAGGAAGAAAACTAATGACCACCACCTCTAGTTTATTTTCACTGAGAACTACATTTCACAACTCAGATAATTCTCTAACAATAAAGTCGAACGGTCAAATAACCTCAATCCTCCAATACATTAAGCTACCCTTTTAAAAGTAAATGTATCACAAACAGTCAAATAATTCAGGATTCGAATCAAAAACAAAAACAAACAAACAAAAAACCAACAGAACAAATGTTTTGAAATTATCTTGGAATAAAAGCAAATCAGGAGTGACTACTAAACTACGAGAATAGCAAACACATGAACACTCATCTAGTTCACAGAATGAGAGGTTAGATAATTAAGAAAGTATTTCAAAGCACAAAACTGCCACTCCAAAAATATAAATACAGACATACATACATATCATCAACTCATATACAACATGCCTTAAGATCTAGAAAAACAGTATTCCCTACTAACATATACTACAGAAAAAGAAAAAATGAAAAGAAAAACTTAAAATGTATATGTCCTTTCAGGTCCAGTAGCTAGAGTGATTAAACTATTTTATTTTCACTTAATCATCACAGCTACTCTCTGATTACATATATTCTATAAAGACCCTGTAAATTTAAAGTATTTAACCAAAGTGACAACATAAAAGTTGGCAAAAGAATCCATGAATCTAATTACCACAAATGAAAGATCTCTCCCCCACAGGAAAAAATACAAGGTTATTAGGTCTTTCTAAGAATTCAAAAAGCTTTACTTTCTAAGTTTGGTCTAAGAATCTAGCTAAAATTAATCACAGTATTCAAAAAGGAAGAAACAAGTTTCAAACAAGTATGTGACAAACAGAAATTAGAACACATCCATAGATTTAACATTGAAAGTAACTTTTCAAGTATTCTTTTCCATTTCACTATCAATACCATCCAAAAAAGCATTCACTATATATCCTCTCCTGATAAATGTTGACATATAAGCAGTATGAAGGGTATAAAGTATAAGAGAACCAGAAAAAAATAAGACCTGCATTTCAAGCATTCTGATTTCTCCATTAGTAGACAGTCCACTGATGGTTTCAACTTCTCTAGAACTACACAGAAGGTGGATATGGTGAAGTGTAGAATTACAGCACTTAGAAGGCTGACAGAATTGGCAGGAGTTTGAAGTCTGCCTGAATTTCATGTTAATTACCAGTTCAGCCAAGGCCAAGCAAGACCATGTCCAGACCATGTGTGTGGGAGGGTGGCTTAGGGTGGGGGGAGCGGAAGAGAGAAAGGGAGGGAAGGAGGGAGGGAGGGGGACAACACAGAACAGCACTAATTAAAGCAAAACCAAGGTTTACTTGCTCAACTCCCCACTCTGTGAGCAACGTTCTTAAGTTCTCTTATTTTGTTGATGTTCACATTTATTTATGTTCTCTTAACATCATTTAAGTGTCTTTTCTGACAATCCTGGAAAGTTCTTTTTTTCAGCTTTCTTCTAAATTTACTTCATTACTATTGTTGTGCATATGGTATGTGAATACAGGTATGGAGCAGTACGTGGAGGTCAGAAGACAACTGTAAAGTTGATACTCTCCAAGCACCTTCATATGAGCTCTAGGGATTGAACTCAAATCAGCCTAACACAAATGCTTTATGTGCAGACCTATGCCAACTCACTTTATTGTTTGGGGATTGTGTTTTGACCCTCTTCTGATGTCTATTTGTTTCGCTCTATGCTCTTGTTTGGTTGGTTTAACCTTTCATTTTTATATTTGTGATTTTCCCAATGTACAATGGCCTTGGATTGTTGGGTTTATATTTAATCATAAGACACTGAAAAGAAATGGTTGAAATATCAATATAAAGAAAGGGCTTGACAACTGGAAGCTCCAGTGGTAAGCTACCAGCATATGAAGATGTTGGTATATCTTCAGTTTTACACAGAAGGTGAGCAGGAAAGGTGTAGCTGAAGCTCTGGAAAAAAAGTAGAAAATGACAGCCCAAAGTTCCTCAGTTCAGATGTATACTTCACCTTGGTTTCCCTGTTTTAACCTAATCAACTATCTACTACCCTGGTTTTCAACCCAGGCATGTTCTCTATGACTGCAAAGAATAAACCTTAATCTCCTAAATCTATGGGTTGAGTTCAAACTAACTATCCATCTCAAAAATATGTGAGTAGAACTGGAAGCCCACACTTGTTAGTTTCTCAATTATATTCTGACTCCTACCTTCCTTAGTATCTGAAGTTCTTGGGGACTTCAGAAAAACACAGTATTGTACTTTATATGGCTAGGACTGTGCCTGATAGGCTGTAATGTTCTCATTGGAGTCCATCACTGCCTGTCCACCAGCATTATTTTTTAAAGAACAGAAATTTATTTTTTTCTTCTGTGGCAATCTCTTCTTATCTCATTCTTTTTCTTGCATTTTGGTAGAGATTGGAGAAAGAAAAGGAGATAAATGTTTGCTATTATTATATGTCTAACTGTTATTTATTCAAACCTGCTAGAATGTGCCTTTAAGACCAGGATACAGACTGTAAGGTTCATTACCAGTGAAAATTCCTCAAAGTATTACAACATCACAACTTTTCATCAGATTCTATCTACACATAGACACAGAAAGGACAGTGGTTGCTGTTTACTGGGAGAAGAATAAGAGTCTGATGTTTAATGAATACAAACTTTCAATTTTACAAGACAAAAAAAAACCAACTAAATTATATAAAGTCATAGGGAATGGTTGCACTACAACAGAACTGATAACTGGCAGTGAACTAAACCACTTTAAAAAGGCAAATTATCTATGTGTATGTATATAGACTTGCCCATTCAAATGTTTTCATCAAAGATCACTCCTGCAGTTATCTTCTTTACCCACAACTTTCTAACACATATCATGGTTTACATCCTTCAAAACACTTATCACTCCATGAAATGTTCCTGTTAATTACTTGTTTATTATCTCTATCCTCCCATTAGAGAGTAGACACCTGGGACACATTTCAACAGTAACTACACACACAGTAATAAGAATATGATAGGAAAGAACTCAATAAACATTCACTAATTAATAAATAAATTAAGTGGCCAGTTACTAGAAGGCTCAGGCAAAAGGAATGCATGAGCAACATAATAAGTGTTGGACAGAGAGAGATGGAAAGAGGAAGGCACAGGGGGACAAATTGGTTTCTGGGTTTCAAACCAGACATACTACATGAGAATGTTAGTATTCCTAGTCATTGATTTAAAGAATAAAAAACTTGCCATCTGTTAACCAAATAACACCTCCTCATTTACATAGCTAGTGTAGCTACAGAAAGGGAGGAAGGTAGTCATTAATATTTGGAGAAAGGGAGAAAAGGAAGTATAGAAGAACAAAGATAGTCTTTAATGGTATTTTGAGAAGGTAGAAGAAATGAAGAGAGGAAAGGCTTAACTATTTCTTTAATACAGTAACTTGGCTTAGAGAATTGCACTGTCACACCTGTAACTATGTTTTTTCACAAGTGTTTTAGACATTATCTTTTTCAATAATTTCCGTTTTAATTTTGGGGTAGGTTAAGGTGGGAAAGACGAGGTTTTTAGCAAGCATTCAGTGTATAGTCTACACTGGTCTCCCACACACATGAAAGTTCTTGAGTTTAGTTAAATTAGGTATATGAAGAAGCTGAGAATTTTAGTTTCTTTCTTTGATTTCATATCGCATATGATTTTTTCTACTATCTCAAAATTCTACCAACTTTTGTCCCATTCAGAAATTTCAAGACAGCTCTGCAATTCTATTGCGGCAAAACAAAACCACCTTATTGAGAAAATCTATACTGATTCTCTATCACTGCCTGACAATTACTCCAAGAGTTAACATCTTTGATGCCATGAACTTTTAATCTATAGCTTCATTCAGTGGATATGAGAAGCTCATCTAGGCGTTTCAAAACTTAAATCTCTTAATAAGTTGCTCTGTACTGTAATCTTGGGTTCTACTTGGGCTCCACTTACTTCCAAGATGTCTTACTCAAATGGTTGAAACTTCATGTTGATTTTTGACTTACTGTTTTATCTTTACTCATATGCTGTGATAAAACAACATGAAACAAGGCAACTTATGGGAAAAGGTTTATTTTAACTTACAATGCATTGTGTATAGAAGTCACAATGTAGAAACCTTAAAATCACATAGCACCAATCCTTTCCTGGGAGTCTTTTCCCAGGGAATTCCAGGCTGAGTCCTTTGACAACTGAAAAACTATCACATTTAGAATCATATTCATGACAGAAACTTAAGGGTACTCCACCTTTACATAGCTCAGGATGGTATTTTTCCAAGTTGTATATCAAATTGACTTGGCCTCTGCCCACAAAAAAACAGTAAATTTCTGAGAATGCTGTTGTTTTCTTAGTATCAAGAACCATGTAAACAATCACCAGCCATTTTACATTTGTGTGTCTTGAAAGCACACCTGTTGTCAATGAAGCATTAAAACAACCAGCAGAACATAAAGAGAATAAGCAAAGAGCTGAAACATATAAACAAGCTTGACGATGTGAGGATTCTGTCTTAATACGCAAAGTAGCAATAACTATCCATTTTATTCTACAATCTAAGTGTAATGGGTAAGGCTCTCTGCTTTTCTTACTATTAGCTGACTTTTCTGTATTATCAGCAGATGCCAACCTTTTATATTTGTAAGAAGTAAAAAACTATCCTGTACAATTCCTCTAAAAATCAGTTTTAGATGTTGGGGAGACATCTTAGTCAGTAAAGTGCTTGGAGAACAAGCATAAGGACCTGAGTTCAAATCCTCAGACCCCATGTGAAAAGCTGGGCATGGTAGCACGTTCTATACCCAGCACCAGGAGGAGTGGTGCAACAGACCTTGAAGTCCACTGCCAGCCAGCCCGGCCAAACCAATATACTTCAGGTTGAGTAAAAGAATCTATTTAAAATATAAAGGTGAAAAGCAATCTAGGAAACATGACTGATATATACCTCTGTTTTCCACATGTGTGTATACCTGTATGCACACATGTATATCTTACACTAACAAGAACAGAGAACATATCACATACAAACAGTTATAATATTTGCATAAAAAAATTTAAAAATCCTATCAATGCCCAAAAAGGATCACTTCTGAGGAGGGAAACAGGATGTGAAGAAATTACCATCAAATACTGTGCATTTCTTGAACCTTCTCTAAGAGAAATTTGTATGTTATTTAACTAAACAAAAAACTTTCTTAGTCATAATCATAATACAGATTATGAATTTCTAAATATGATCTCCACTGGGAGGGGAAAATTTGGTATATTAAACTACATATTTATATATGATGGAGCGCAAGTCTGGAGGTAACATAGGAGGATTCAGAATCCAAGAACAACCTCTGCCATAGAAAGATTCTGTCCTAAGGAAAAAGAGTAATGATTCAAAAGTTTTATATGACAAAATATACCACTAAGTTAGATGACATCCTCACCACAGAAAATATCTACCAGAGGGCTGATTACTCCTTGCCGCCTGGTTACATACGTCTTTAAAACCAGTAATGGAACATAGCAACACGTGTATATTGTACTGAGTGGATGACAGTCATGCTTCATTCTTACACTCCAGAAATATAGGTATTTGAAGATATGAACATTACGGGATAGGAGTTATGAGTGCACCTGAAACTCTATCTGCCTCATGATTAGACAAGATCTTTATAATCTCTCACCCTTTAAACACAGATTTTCCACCCTCTGTCTTACCTTAAACCTTATACCATTAAGTTATAACTTACCTTTTCTGGATCTTATTAATACACAAAAGAATGTATTTAGAAAAATGATTTATAAAGTATTCTGAAGGTAAAAAAAAAAGCACTTACAGAAAAATAAGAACTTAAAGGCTATAAGACTAAGGAGGGGTCATGGCATAAAAACTAAGTATTAAAACCCATTCATTCTTTTACATAAGCCTCAGAAGTAAATAAATGTAAAATAAAATAGCAATGTAATAGCAAAAACTAAAAATATTAATATGCAATAGCTAAAACAATGGGTTAAGGGAACAGAAATTATAGCACTCACATGGTTCACCTGTCAAAGCACTAGCAGATATTTCTGATGCCCTGAGGTCAGCCACTATGACCCACATGGTAGGAGAAAAGAATTCCATAAAGCTGTAGTCTCAACTCCACATGTATGCCATGGTGAGCACACATCAAACAAAAGCAATTTAGTAAATGTGATTATTGTTTTTAAAAAAAATAGAAACCTTTACACAACACTTGCTAGAACTTCAAATTGCAAATATCTATAAAGCAAACTGACACAGATAAATGCTACATAATCAAAACATAATAAAAATTCTGTTGAAGGATAATGGAACAGGGAAAAATGTCTCTGGTTTTCAACTTATTGACAACTCCATAGCAGAGTGATGGGTTATGGGATACACAAACTGTCACACACTATCCTTTCCTGTACTGACCAAGTCTGTAAAATCATTCACATCTAAGTATCCTGTTGTAAGAGAAATACTGACAAACTGAGATGTTTCCATACTAGACATTAATATTATAGATAATATTATGTATTCTGTGACTAGACATTAGTCACACAGTAATTAAAGAACTGAAAAAGCATGTTTTAAAGGAATATGGGAGGGAAGGCATCACAGCAATCTTAAAACAGTTCAATGCCTATAAAGTAGAAAAACAGAACTTGTTACATTGCTCAGGAAAACAAAATAAAGTATTGCTAAACTGTAGCAGATATGTTTCTCAAAACATTAATACAAATTGGAAAAAATGAGTATTTGCAAGTAGTCACCATCCTTTGTCATCAGAAAATGTAAATTACAACTTTTGAGATTCTACCTAACTCCAGTCAAAATGGTTATCACCAGGAAAACAAAAAGGCATGGATCAGAGGTAAAAAGCACTTGCTCTTGCAGAGAACCCAGGTTCGGTTCCCAGAACCCACATTGCTGATCACAATCTGTAATTCCATTTCCAAGGGCATCTAAACGCCCTCCTCTGGCCTCCACAGGCACTGCACATTCATGGTGGCAATACACTAATACACACACACACACACACACACACACACACACACACACAAAATAAGTCAATTTTTCAAAACTGAAAAGAAACAAACACAGTTATAACATGGGAAAGAACTGATGAGACTGCCAGCTTGCAGAGCCACTATGGAAGTCTATTGTGGAAGTTCCTAAAAACAAACAAATAAGGTACATAAAATTGTGTGTTTCTGTATTAATAAATATGACATGAATGTGCAAGTTAACACTATAGACAGAAAGATGACAGATTATAATATTCTAATATGACAAATTTACAATGATTAAAACAATGCTTTTTATATAGTGATATTTCACTTACAGTATATGAAATAAATAATTTTAACACTAGAAAGAGTCTTCTTAGTCTTGTAATATTAGAGTTAAAGATGTCAGAATCAGAGCTGGCAAAATGTCTCAATAAATAAAGATCTGACAACCTAAGTTCAATCCCCAGGACCCACATTTTAGGAGAAAAACCTACTCTCAAACTTGAAATGTGATAACTTATTTTTTAAAAACTTAGAAGTACACTATAAGTACTATAAGTAGAGCAAATCATATCCATGATATATATACATATAAATATGACAGATAGATAGATAGATAGATAGATAGATATAGATAGATAGATAGAAAGAAATGTCTCTAGCCTGTCTCTCAAGCCTGTGTGTATCAATCCTCCAGAATTATAAACACTACTATATTCGCACTCTAGTGTCACACTTTCCTAACTAATAATATTGACCAGTTCTAGAACCATTCTGCTCAGCCTCATTGGCCAGAAAAAACTACTCAGTAAATTCTAATTCCTCTCCTGTTAGTTCTATAGTGCTACATACTAAACAGAGAGCATGGGTCAGGAATCTGAGCACTGCCCTGACAAAGACAGATGCTTTGCAGAACAAAGATTGCTTGCACACCTTTGATCTAGTGCTTTTGCCCTTTCCCGGCCCTGAAATCTGTGCCCCCCCTGAACTTCTAGAGATTTTTTTTCTTTATGCATTCATTAAATACTGATGAACAGGATGCATGTTGAAGTAACTAGTAAACAGCCCCTAATCTTGGGAAATTTTCAATAGAAAGATGCATATAATAACCAAATACAAAGCGATAAGTAAAAATCAGGCATTGTTGGAATCTAACAAACAAGAGCAAACATTCTAACTTTGAAAGACTGTGAGCTATGGAAAAATATTGAAATGATCCAAAAATTCAGCTTTGAAGGAGTTTTTCACTGACAAAAAGAAAAATATAGCAGTGCCAACCAGAAACTAGCATAGGTTAAAATACAGAAAAAAAAAAAACAGTTGCAGAAATGTGTAGTTAGCACAAGAGATATAATTCAGAATGCTAACAAGTAAAGATTTTCTGATGCAAAGACAATAGAGGTTGTAAAGACAGTCACTCAAAAAAAAAATTATGAGCTCAACAGGTACAGCTCTGTATTTCTGACTAGGATCTAAGCAGGGACTGACATGAAAACAAGAGGAATCCACAACAAAAAAACTTTCACCTTTTCCACTATTAGGGGGTTTTAAGTCTTCTTGTCCAACAGTTCCAACATCCCCAACATGGTATTAATAATTCCTGTAAGCATTCCATTAGACAGCAAATAACAAAACTTATATTTTATCTCTATATTTTAAAACACATACCTAACAGGTTCTAGTATAGCAGTAGAATAATTTACAACAAACTAATCCACTTACAGACACAATTTTTAATTCTGTATAAAATAATTCTTTAAAAACTACTTAAAGAAAATGAAAAGAAATGGAACATTTTCAAGTGCATGTTGATTAAAGAGGATTTATTCCAGAATGACAATTCACACACCAATATATTAAAAGAAAAAGAAAATGGTCACTTCATTAGAAACAATAAAATATTTCAGAAAAAGTGGAAAAGACTTTCATAAAACTTAGCACACCAGAAAAAAGGAAATGCAGCCTGATGAATATTAGAAATGGAAAGATAACAACTAACAGAAAACTTATGATAAAAATATACATTCTCTTATTAAACACTGTATCAGAGACCCTACCCAGTAAAATATGAGCACAAAAGAGAATTAAAATGCATACAGAAATGTCTGATCTTTAGATACTGCAACATGATTTTGACATCTACAAAGTTCACGTGCAAACTACACAACTTAAATATCAGAAAAAAAATCCTTAATATTTTAATTAAGATTGCAATGTTGGGCAGTGGAGCCACAAGTTGGCTATGCCTGATTTGCAGAAATGAAGAAAAGAATTCTGGTTCTTTAAAATAACTTGACCTTCTAAATAGAAAATCCTTAAACTAACATTAAGAAATAGAGATATATTTTTCTGGTACAGTATTTGTCTTGTACATACAGAAAACAAACTAACATTCAGGTGAGTAAACTGAATGAAGCTGCAAGTCAGTACACACAGCTGCAATCTCAACTGGAAACACCTAAGTCTATGCCTGTGTCACAGCAACTTCACCTTAATTACTTAACTCCACCAAACTTAATTATGAAAACTTATCACTTGATGGTATACTCTATTAGGTTCTCTTACAATTTTAAAAAATAAGTGTATGAAAACTGTGAAAAAATAAAAAACTACATTCCATATTAGAAATACATTAACTAAATCTCTAATTTTCACAGCCATTAGGAAATACATTGAAAACTGGTTGTGGTGCACGTGTGTAATCCCAGGAAGTAGAGACAGTAGGATCAAAGTTCAAAGCCAGCCTCACTATAGAGCAAGTCCAAGGCCAGTCCTGGTTACATGAGACCTGTCTCAAAAAAATAACAACAAAAACTTTAACTAATTCACTGTTTCAATAGTTGTAGTATACTTCTCTACCCTAACATATGGCTTACACAGTCACCACATATAACATAACATAGAGAGTTATTTACTCTCTATGGAGAAAGGTTGATGCTAAGTAGTAAACAGGACATCAAGTTGTCGTTTTCATTCTTATCCACTTTACATTTCTAAAGTGACTTCATAAATCAAACATAAACAAAGAAACATAAATACAAAGTAAAGAAAAATGAAAGACTCTCAATCTTTTGCACCTAAAAAATGTTTTGCTTTCCACAACAAATTATGTAATTTTACTAGATCAACAATAGCACAAATCACAACAAAGCCTGTTTATGATCCTTATGTTGCTGCAGTGTATTTTGCATAACAGGATTTAGCTCCTATGAGACAATTTATAGACAAAACTATTACCAAATCTACTTTAACTCAACCATTTCATATAATGTAAGACAAATATTCTATTGACAAACATGATATTATAAATACAAAATAAATAACAAAAATGGTTATTTGATGACACAACTGGTTACAACACAGAGTAACAATAGGAAGGTTCAATCTGTTAGCTATTAAAACAATAAAAAAAGTATAACAAATTCACAAAGTTATTTTATCAATGAAAATGTTTTCAATAAGTTATCTCTTAAATCTGTAGTAATTTCCTGAGTCATATTATGAATTAATTGACTACTAAGACATTAGATCCTAATATGTGACCAAAGAACTGACTTTCTACGTTCATAAATTACTACTTAGTGCTGCAGTTGGGGTGTGATAAGGACATCCAAGCATCTTCTGTGATGTTAGATTTAGTAGTAGCTTGCAGATGTGGTAAAGGCTTTAGGAGTGACACCTGAAGTCCTTAAAGTCACTGGAGCCATGCTCGTCATGAGCAGTTCTCCTAAGATCATTTTAGTTCACACAAGAGGACACTTATAAAAAGCAACCAGTGCCCCTCTTCTCCTCTCTCAAACGTCTCCTGTCCTCAAACGTGACAGCTTGCACTCCCACAAGGTTATCATCAGCCACCTGACAAGGAACTTATAAGAAAGCTGAGTACATGTAGGTGACAAACCCTTGAGCCTCCAAAATACTAACTAAATAAACCTCTTCTTTTTACAAAGTAGCTTATTTTGTCACAGTATTAAAAAGTAGGCTAAAATATTTAGGTATTTAAAAATAGTATTATTAAACAGTAAAATTTTAGAAGTTACAAAAATTTCTTTATTATTATTGCAGTTTATTTAATTTTATCATGTAAATCTTATAAACTTGTGGAATTTCCCATTTTATTTATGTACTATATTCCTACATTACCAAGAGATATAATAAACTCAGAAAAAAGGAAGCAAAGCTCTACATCCAGCTTAGAAGGTTTGCAGTCACCCAGAACATGCCAACAGACTATTTTTTGAACAATACAATCAGCACTTGCTACATATACAGGTGCTCACTATGCTAACACAAAGCTAATCTGGAAGGTGCTCTTCAGGTCTACCACATAGAAAAATGCAGGTATTAGATTGGCCCATACTTAGTAATCACTGTCAATTCCCCACTAGTAATGCTATGAGTGTGCCATCTAAATCACCATCTTCAACTGCTATAAAAAAGTACACAAGAAGATAACTTCATTATTGATAAATCTCTAACAAACGAGATTGAGAAAGCATTTATCCTACATAAATATCAGTATTTAGCTCCTTTTCCTTATTGTCTGGGAAAGTATTTAATCAAAAACTGACTTATTAAAAGTACAAATAAGGTAGTATCCAGAAAGGAGCTAAATTACCAAGAACTGATTCAAATGTTTAGGCTTGAGAACTAAGACTAATATTCAAACTAGGAACTGTATCATTGCTTTTTTTCAGTGGTTGGAGGATGAGCTCTACCACTGAACAACCACAGAGCAACTCTCGGCAATGATTATAACTTCATCCTAACTTTTTATATTTTATTCACTAGAGTAAGTAATTTTTTTTTTTTTTTTTGGCTTTTTTGAGACAGGGTTTCTCTGTATAGCCCTGGCTGTCCTGGAAGCCGCTCTGTAGACCAGGCTGGCCTCGAACTCAGAAATCCGCCTGCCTCTGCCTCCCAAGTGCTAGGATTAAAGGCGTGCGCCACCACCGCCCGGCCAAGTAAGTAATTTTGATACCTTCTTTCTACACTCAGACCTAATCTAATGCTGCTTAAACCACATTGTGTACGAGACAGATATTTCCAAACAAATACACAAGAAGGTTATAACTATCTGACCAAGATAAAGAAAAAATAATGCTTTGGGTAAGAGAAATTCTTGGACCCAAAGAAATGCCAAGCAACAGTTTACACTGTAAAATATGTTCGACCGAAACATTAAATTGTTAATCAAACAATACTGAAATTTTCTAAAAGAACTAATAGTGGAGGATGCCAAATTTTATTTACTCTAGTGTTTCAACTCATGCTTTCAGGAGTACAATTAATTACCATCACAATTTCTAACTCAGCAAACCTACCTGTCAACAACACAGAGGAAACAGTAAAAACAGAGAGCACTGCCAGTCCCCGCCCTCTCCTAACTGTGCAAACAGTACCTGAGACTCCTAAAGAAACCACCACCAAGAAGAACTGTAATCAGCTAACCAAAGCAATTAAAGAGAAGGAAAACTTCAATATAAAATCTAGTGTTCTAAACTATTATAAGAAGAAGCAACTATAAACTACAAAGAATTCCTAGAAATATAAAGCAGCAGCAGAAGTAATTCAGGAACATTGGAAGGAAAAGTAAATAAAATGTCCAAGAAAAAGTTTCTCTCCTCCTTCCTAGAAAGACATGGAAAATAAAGAAATTTTTACATCTCAGATTAATTTAGACGCTCTAGGAAATAAGAAAATACACAAGAGAAAAAATAATCAAAGACATAAAAAAACCCTATAGAAGACAAACCTAAACTTTCATATTCAAATTATCCACTAAAACTTTAAACACAATGAACAAAATTTGACTGCAACTTATCCTCCTTTAATTTCATAATTCCAAAGATACAGAAGCATCAACAGGTTCCAGAGAACAAAAATAGGTTTCCTACAAAGAAGTAAGTCATGAGCAGCAAAGCTCTCCTCAGTAAAACTGGTTACTAAAAGCAAAACAATGCAACTTTCACAGTTCTGAATGAAAGCAATTTAAATGTGAATTATATACACAGTCAAGAAATGTACCAGACATGAAAGTCAAAAGGACAGTTTTAAATATTACATTGCCAACCACCCATACACATTGCTCCTAAAAACAAGGATCAATTCAGGAAATACTCTAGCAAAGTGTAAAATGAATCCAAAACAAAAGAGTAATGACATGAGATCCAAGAAAGCGTGGAACTTGATAGAGAATTACATTCCATGGTATTTGTAGGTATCATATCCAGAAAACAGTGCACTAGGACTTCAAGCATTGTGAATATAAAGCTAAACAATCAATAAGGCATATGTCCTACAACCAGCAGGGGGAAAGCATGGCCATAAGAATGTTCAGGGGAAAGTCACATTGTGGCCAATATCTACAATTCTAAACTTGGGAGACTGAGGTAGGAGAAACACAAGTTGAAAGTAAGACTAGAATATGTTGTAAGACCTTTTCTGAAAAGTCAAAATAGAAAAGAAAATCAAAAAGAAAGAAAAGAATTCAAGAAAAATAATCATTATGCAAACTACAGAAGACATGCTACTGAGAGCTGACATGTGAAAATCTCTTTTATATTCAGGACACTATCCTATCACTAGCATTAAATAATCATAATGTTAGTCACTGATTTTCAGATTCAACAAGTTTAACTACTATAAGTCTTGACAATATACAATAAATATTATAGATGGCACAATCCATGAAGGGAATGTTGGGAATTCAACATAGTTTACAAAAAGCAAATATAGAAATAAAAGGTCTCAAAAGTGATGGCCTAACATCAGTCTTAGCTAGAAACCCAACTCCTCCCAAAAAAGGAAGAAAGGGTGAACTGGTCTTCAAGCTATTTTTTTCATTTTCATAACAAGATACACTAGATTATGAGAAAACGACTATCCAAAAATAATGTATATTGTATGAACAATGAGGATACTGATCAACAGAAGAATTAAAAACAAAGTCTACAATGACTGTCTCTAAAGCTGAAGAAGTAAAGTCTAGGAGGATTTTTACGTTTCATTTCATACACTTGAGTACTACTCACATTATGTTCAGATGGCTTATTTTTCAATAAGCATGAACATGAATGAAGAAAACAAACAGAGGGGGAAGAGAGAGGGGGGGAGGGGGAGGGGGAGGGGGAGAGAGACCTTCTCTGATCAACACAGGAACAACAAAATTTCTTATGTACCACTTTCTTTGTTTTCTATTATATATTTTATGAGCTAAATACTAACCTATCATCATGGTACTTCAGAAAAAATGCAATTTTACAAACTCCAAGAACCACCCTAAGGCCTTAGACAAACATGAATATACAGAGAGACAGATTCATTGTCTCATTTGAATCTTTCAATGAACTTAGAATCTAATTTTAGGAACGAATAAAAGAAATTTTTAAAGGTTTAAGTGACTTGCCATTTCCTCTCCTTTGCTCCCCTCTAAAAAAAAAAAAGGATGAAAGAAATAATATAAACTAGTTAAGAAAGAAAACAAAAAACACAGCTCTAAAATCTGAAAATTCTTTCTAAATACATGAGAAAAAAGCAAAAGACAAATGTAACAACACGAATGGTCACTTTGGAAAATAAACTGGCAGTTTTATAAATGTAAACAGACACTTACCATATAACCTGCAATCTTAACCTAGGTTATTACTCAATACACATGGAAACATATCATAAGAAGGCATGTACTCAATGTCATAAAAACTTTATTCACAATATCCAGAGACAAACCAAATTTCTACCAAGTATTAAAAAGACAAAGCCAGGAGTGGTAAAACATGCCTATAATCCCAGTACTCAAGAGACATGGACAGGAGGATCGTCAAGTTGAATAACTACCTGAGCTACATATTAAGTCTAACTGCAACTTGGGTATAAAGTGAGATTCTGTTTCAAAAAGAAAATTAGTTAAAAATAAACAAATAAATGAAGAATTGTATTTCCAGAAGTAGTTCTTCTTTTCTCATAAACTACATGGGATAAAGCAGAGAAGTGTGGATAGGAAAGAAACCAGACACAAAAGACTATGGTTTTTATGAGTCAATTGAACTGAAATCTTTGAAAAAGCATAATTATAGTAAGAGACAATACATCAGGTGATTGCCAAAGTTAAAAGACAAGCAGTGAGTGAACTAAAAGCGACATGGAAAGAACTTTTTAGAGTGATAGAAATGTTCTATTTCAGGACTGTGATGTTTGCTACATCACCATAAAAGTAAGGCACAACCCATTAAAATGTTATTTGTAATATTTAGTGTATGTAAATTATAACTTGATAAGGCCTATTTTAAAATTCCATAATGCATAATTACATTCAACAACTGACAACAGCTCTTTAGCATAAGCATTAGCCAAAGATCCTCAATGAAATGCAAATCCATGTTTAAAAGGTAACTTTCAACTATCAAATAGGACCTAAAAGGATCCTTCATTTCACTGAATTTGGCCATGTAGGTAGACAGGAATTGTTGCTGAGCAACTAGCCTAAAATCCAGATCTCTAATGAACATAAAGATTAAGTAAAGACATGATCACTCAAATTATAAACTAAATTTTATAGCAGTTGTTTAACAATAAAAATAATGCCTTTATCTAAAAAATAGTGGACAAAAAATACATAGTAAAAGTAGATCATGTAAACAAAAATTATAAAATTAAAAAAAGAAAATCACTGTCCACACTTGAACTTTTATATAAGAGCTTTAATTTACCTAATTTATGTGTCTGTTTAGTCTAACAGTTTAAATATAAGCCCTTGCCTTACTATATTAAGCCTTTATGTTAGCATACAAATTGACATAATGCTGCATTTGTATCTAAATAATATCTTATTATATAGACACAAGAGTTCTTTTCTATGTTAAATTCTGTGAAGTTTGTTGAATCTGAGGACATTGCAGAAAAATACATTACTAACATGCATGCATTCATGCAAAAATCTAATGTCACAATTAAAACCTACAAAAATCAAAAGAATTAGAAGGAAATCCCTAAATAAGCAGGCTCCTACCATGCATGGTAAACTTGCCCTATCAGACAGCACATCCCACTTGATTTAACAGTGCCAGAGGAAAGACCAACTCTCAGCATCCCACTCACTGCTCAGCACTTCTGCTGAGCACTGAACTTACCCCTCTTCTGAACCCAACCTTCTTTCACAATGGTAACATCGCTCATGATGGCTCCCCTCTGAGCCCCCAACTTGGAGAAACGGTGCTTTGCAGGTCAGTTTTAGGGTTTGGGTTCTTTGCTGCCGCTGCTGCTGCCGCTGATCTTCCCACTCTCTAGTGATGACTCAGCCTGGAAGGAAGTATTGAAGAAAGAATTTCTTTTTTTTTTCCATTCTTGAACTCACAAAGAAATAACAAACAACTAAGTCTTTGTAAATGTCTTCAATTGGCCTGACCGCACATAAAGTCTGGCTTTTCAAACATGGGGGGATTATTAAGTAGTTCTATGAGTACACTGCTCTGGTCTTGTGACAGATAGTGAAACATTTAACCTAAGAGACTGAAATTAAATGTCCTAACAAAATCACTGTCAGATCTACAAAAATACAGAAAGCATGTTTTGTACTGTGTACTTAGGATGAAGGGAGAAAGAATAAAAGTAAAGTGGCCCAAATCCCTTCAATTTCAAAAACAGTTATGTCAAAGTATTTGTAAGTAGTTTTAATTGCTTTATGTAAAATACAATGTTGCAAGAAACTAACATTTATATAATCTGCTTTGTTCTAATAATATTTTAAGTAAATTACATTAAGTATACAACATTAAGTCATTTATTTTCTTAGGTAGCTAAAGAAAGTAGAACAAAGGAAATACAAAAGTAGAAAAGACATGCCAAAACTGTTCATCTGTCATTCTCTGATAATCTTCACAACTCTGTTAGGGCACTATTGACTTCATATCACAGAACTGAGAGACAGGCTCTCAGAGAATAAGTAGTTGCTAGATTTCAAGGTAGTAAGTTGTAGAGCCAAAATATGAATTCAGAGTGCCTTATTGGCACTCTTCATTTCTTTTTTATTTTATTTCATTTTTTTTGGTTTTTCGAGACAGGGTTTCTCTGTATAGCCCTGGCTGTCCTGGAACTCACTCTGTAGACCAGGCTGGCCTCGAACTCAGAAATCCGCCTGCCTCTGCCTCCCAAGTGTTGGGATTAAAGGCATGCGCCACCACTGCCTGTCCGGCACTCTTCATTTCAAAACTCTATTTGTGAAAGGTGAGTTAAAAATTTGGAATGAAATGTTTTAGGAAAACTGCTAATTCAAAAACATAATAGGTTTCAGTATTAATGTCTGTAATACAAAAGAGAAGAGAACTGCTCAGAAGAGACAGTGTTTCCTAAGATATTATTAACTAGAAATTTATCCCCTAGGCCTTTACATAACTTAGTAAAAAGGATTCTTCCAGACATCCTTACATATACAGCAATAAACTATAGGAACTGTACTATTATTTTCCCTACCAATCTAAGAAGGGAAATGTTGCCACAGAACTTTGTGAAAGTGCTTCCACATTTGCAAAAATATGGACCAGATAAGCCAGTGTTAAGTGACATACAACATAAACTTTAAGAAACCAGAAAAAAATAGGTACATAGACTAACTGTACTATTCTATGAAGTTGGACCTTCATAAATAGTGCATTAAATTCAAAGTTAAATTCCCAGATAGTACTGAACTAGATTAAAGTCCTCTTCCAATATAAATTATGTGCAAAACCTACCCATTTATCAATCAATGACCAAAACTAGACATCCTCTATATGACCTGACAAAGGCTACTAGCTCCACAGAAGACCACCCTATCATGGGCTCCGCAAATATGTCACACACAATACATAAAGGTGGGGACAGGACTACTCAAAATCATAACCATGGGGACATGTTGCTGCAGAATAAAGAGAGATACTATAATCTGGGTCTCTTTCCCAACATTTTGATTGTTCGATATAATGTTGAACTAAAAGAAATTAGAGAAAATAAGTCCTTTGTTAAAATAAGTTTGGAAAATTTTTACAATTTTGTCCCCATGGAACATCTCTAACATTAAATATTCTAATATAAGAGATAATTTACCAATAATTCCCACACTGACTACTGACAGAGGAAGCAGTCACATTATTTAAGCTAATACCCACTTCACATGAAAAACAGTACAAATAGGAGAAAAATAAAAGCTCTAAAGAATAGCATTAAAATACAATTTTATTTTGATTTACATCATATCCTGAAGAACCCAACTGATTAAATGTTTTAGAGCTAGAAAAAAAAAGTGTTAGGAAAAAAAGCTAGAAAGAAAGTGCTAACTCCAAATAGTGCATAAGGAATTATAAGTTAAATACTGGAAAAGATTAGTGCAAAATGTCGTCAGCATGGCTGCATTGAGCTCTTCTTGCTGTTACTACTTTCATAGATGAGCTCTATCTCTAGTAAGAATGATCAATCCATCAATCGTCATCACCCACTTGCTTGGGCACATATGCGCTCTCTCTCTCTCTCTCTCACTCTCACTCTCTCGCTCTCTCTTATGGTAAAGCAAGCTTTAGCCAGTTCCATTTCCATATAAAAGTATATAAGCTGAAGGAAAAGAGAATTTGTATCATTCTTGGAAGTAAAGGTAGAATAAATAGATAAATCCAAGAGATACTTCCAATTAAAGTAAATTATACTGGAATATCTTTATGAAGAACACTAAGAGAATATAAGTCTTCCTGAAATTGAACCAAATCAATTAATCTTATTTTATAATGGACTTGTTTCTGAAAACTAGGTTCTGAGAGAGAGAGAGAGAGAGAGAGAGAGAGAGAGAGAGAGAGAGAGAGAGAGAGAGAAAGAGAGAGAGAGAGAGAGAGAGAGAGAGAAATCAATGCTTTTATATATATATTAGGATTGTATTTTAAAAATGTACATTAAATTAAAACAACAAACTTTATCAAGGTCACTGAACCTAAGTATTAGAGATAGTCTTAGTCCACTGTATCTTAAACAATTACTAAATTCAATCCATAATCACAATTTATTCCTGTGTCTAATGGCTAAAACAGTAACATCTTGAAACAAAACTTTAAAACGTAATTATTAGATTAGCAGTATGTTGTCTTTTATATGTAAAAGCAATGTTACTGGCTCTGACACAGTACACATACTGATTTCTAAGTGGCAATGCTCCTGTTCCAGTCACCTACACTTTCCATTCAGTTTCCAACAGTTACAGAAACACTAGTTCGCAAGGTGAGCTAGCATGTTGTCACCTGTTTCTAATGGTAAAGCAAGCTCCACCCTCCTTCCATAGTAACTTCTGTAGAAATAGAATCTCTCTAGTGAGTTAACAGAAAATTTGGTTTATTTTTAAGTCTACTGCATTAAATATTTCAGTGCTAGATAATCTAATTTTTATCCTTCTTATAAAAAAGTTACACACAAAATTCATAGTGGATTCAGTAGTAAAGATGTTTTCATTCATGATACACTATTACAGAATTTGATGATTATAACTTCATTTGAATATCATTTTATAATGTACAAAACACTTCCCATATTTAATTCCATTAAATCACAACATAAATTATTAAAGCAATTTAATGGTGTCTGGCACTTATTCAACAAATAGAGAATTAGTGAATAAGTAGATGAATGAACAAAAATAAGTAGATGAATGAACTTAGATAACAAAGAATAAACTAAGCAAACAAGTTTAATAAGTCAACAGCAAGAATGGCATGACACCATGTTTAAAACAAAACTAAATTTAAACATTATGAAAATATTATATCCAAATAATGAAAATTCCCATATATTAAACTATGTTCCCTAGGGCCTTCCATAGTCTTCTGCAAAGAGAAGATTACATTAAAACTGCTCTATTTTTTCTTGACATTTTAAAGCACTTTTTGTGAAGATCATCCATTTTCAAATCCAACTAAAAGAAACCTCATTGCTACCCAAAATTACTCATTATGGGAAGAAAAAGGAAAGAAGTGAATATTTTCTTACTGATGCTTTAAAGAGTCTTCAAAAGACTTTTGCTTACTTCAGCAACCAATCATGCAATTTAAAACTATAAAGTATCGAACATATTTTAGGATATCACTCAAAATATGAAACTTACTCAATATCTTCTGTCTACACTGAGAGACAAGAACTAAAAAAGAATCTTAAGTATTTTCCAAGTTTATTATGTATTTGTTATCCAAGATCTTTCACTTATATTATTTTGACTCTTAATTATGAACCTAAGAAAATTGTAGACAAAAGCAAAGACAATATTCCCCACAGTTACCTTATGAAGGGACATTCAGTAAGAGCAATCACCTGTAATTTAAGTAATCAGCTTCATCTGCTTCCTATTAAATATGAACTCTCAAATGTAATTACCAAATGTTTTGAAGTAAACCAAAAATAAATAAAACTAAAGTATCAACAAAACCATCACCAATGAAATAACATAAAATTAAAATGAGGATGAAAGGCACCCTTTCCTACAAGTGCAAAGTTCTTATGTTAGTAACTTCCTAAATGTTAATTACCTCATGGGGGCGGGGGGGGGGCATAGTGAGGCTTGTAGGACACACTATCCCAGAACTATCTATATATCCTAATATGTCCTTGAACCTGTCTCAATTCCCTAAGTGCTGGGATTACAAACGTGACCCACCAAACATGGCTTCCTATATGTTTATTTCTAAATTAAAATACAAAATAAACTATAGTTCTTCTTTGGCTATAATGTTCTATGCTACAATTTTATAGACCTTATTTGTGACAGAAAAACTGGAATAATAAAGGAAACTAATTCAAATACAATTGATATTTTTAAAAATAATGATGACCAGGAGGAACTACTTTAGGGTCTATGGTAGTTTCAGATTTCAATAACTATGTGGTAAGAAAATCTAAGCCAGGATGGTAGCACATGACTGTAATCCCCACTAGTCTGGAGGCTGAGGCAGGAGAGTTTCTAGTCTGTATAGTAAGTTAGAGGTTAGTTCAAGCCACTTGGTGAGACCATGGCTCAAAATGAAAGTCGTAAAAAGAGGGAGAGCTATGAGGGGTTAGGACACACATACCCTGGTTTAATTCCCCTCCAAAAGACTAATTTATATGCCATGACAAATGCACAAGGCTATATCAAGCTTTGAAAAGGATATGTGCAAAAGTGATCACATTGACATGGAAACAGCATTCAAGACAGCTTGTATCTCAAATACTTCTGAGGTAATCTGTTCTTACCAGGAGTCGTTACCCTAGTCACAATGCCTCTCTTCAGAACACCATAATAACACCCTGGGCAATATTTTTTCTATCGCCTGAAAATTTCAGGCAAACTATCAGAACTTTCAAATTTGAAAGTTAGCTTACTCCTAAAACACACTTTATAACTTTAAAATATATCTACAAAGACGCAAAGCATTTCCCCCTTTTCTTCTCTTAGATCCTCAATGTACAATCTCAACCAACATGTCCATTATTAAAAAGTTTGTGTTAGGTCATATATCTAATATTCTGATTTAAAACACTGGGTAAATGCTTCACATAAACCAATAGACAAGCTGTTGAAGAAGAAAGAGTCCCTTACTTTCTAATGTAAAATGTTGCGTAACTGTACATGAGGCTGAGGACTGCAGAACATTGGCTCAGCTGCCCATTTAATTCAATATACACAAAAAATTCCAAAATCTGCCTCAGAGGTGCCTCAGGTACCTCTCGAACTACAAGATAAAAATGCTTAATACACACACATAAAAACTAAATGCCAACAATTACTGACAGATTCCCACCCTCCAACACAGCCCCAGGATTAGTATCCCTAATAAAGTTCATTTCAAGGTTTCCTTTAAAAAGAGCTTAGATAACTGTTCCCAACTCCGCCTCAATTTCCTTAGCTCTGAAGAAAATGCAGCATTAGATGCTTGATAGCTCTTTCAGAGCCAATAAATTTTAAGATTCTTTACATTGAAATCTACAATCAACTTCACATATAGAAGTGGTATTATAGACAATCATGATTATGTATAGCTCCTATCCTAAAACTCTAATATACACTTAATACAAAACAACAAGTAGCCATTCAACTCAGACCACATCTGGGATAAACTCCATTATTGGCTAAATTCTACCTTTCTTTCTGCCAAATCCCCCAGACACCCAAATATAGTCAGAGGTTTTCTTAATTAATACAGAAGAGACAAAGTCTCATCTGAACATTTTCTGTTTTCTTCTAGTAAACCATTTTACCTTCCTTTTAGAATACAAGCAAAAATATCCATTTAGAAATATAAAATAGCTAGAGTTGGCAATTAATCTTGAAATATATTTAAATAGTTAAGAACTAAAAGCATATTTATAAGTCAAAAGCACATGCTAACTTACTCACCAACTATTATTTGAAGATTTCCTTATTGAAGAAATAAATTTACCTCTTATTGGATGAAAGACACCACAATAAAATATGTAAACAGTTGAAATATTTTAGTATTGAAACAATTAAAAGAAAGAGATGTTAGTTTAATCAATATAGGTCTAAAAACTATATTAACTTGATTCTGTGGAACTTAATATAGATTGTAATATACAGTACAATGTATACTATATAACAGCATATTATATTATACTATATATTTGAAATACATTTATATATTTGAAATTGTAAATCTGAAATATACATACATATATGTATATTGAATATAAAAGTTTAAATGAAATGATTTTTGTGCTGTATGAAGTGTTTTCTCATGTGAAATTCACTTTCAAAATTGCAGCAAGATTGTCCTGAAGTAAGTGAATTACAATAGATAAAGTGCATATAGCAAGGCTGGGCACACGATTAGAACTGGAAATGGAATCTAACTCTATCAGATGTTAAAGACTATAGTGACGCGTCTGTTAAGATTAGCCTACCTTTGCAAAGAGCACGCTGCACTAAAACAAGATTAAGAATACAGATGTACATGCTGAAATCTGGAGCTCAGCAGCAACCTTTAAATTACTCAAAGATTTAAGCACAAACCTTCCATAAAGAATATTTGCATTGTTAATTCAGAGTAACTTGAAAATGCAAGTCAAATTACAAAATAAACCAAATAAAAATATTTTTGTCTTGCATTTTATTCTACAAATCTAAAATGATCCCAAATTGGTTTGCCTTTTAGTGCCATAAACACAATCATGTAAAGCCAAGTTCTCACCAAACCATGACTCCCATCAATTAACACATTAGCAAGAATCACCGTCCCAGGGACAAAGTCTTCAACTAACTAATGGGCCTTACAAAGTAAATTATAACTAGTTATCACTTCATGAAAAGATGCAAAGTTTAAATGAAAGTTAAACTTCTACAACAATGTATGAAATAAGTTCCTCTTCAGAAAGAAGCCTAAGAAACTTTCATGTTAAAATCAAAACCTGGAGTTTAAAACTCCTAAACCCCCACATTGAATTCCATAACATCTGTCCCAGAAGTTTAACCAAATATGTACAGTGATCTTTAAATGTACAACTTTAATGACAGTGATCTTCTGAATGAAGTGCAAAAAACCTTACCCCTCCAAAGCACACTCCTCCTCCTCTTAATATTTTTTTTGTGAATGAAACTGTATTTAAAATATTTTAGGTTAAAAAAAAAATCACATAAACAAGCCTGTACTAGTGGCACACACCTGTGATCCCAGCACTCAGGAGGCTGGGGCAGGAAAATCCCCAGCAGGCCAACTGAGGCTACAGACTGAGGTTCATGGCAGCCTAAATTACACAGGGAGACTCTCTATTCCAAAATCATAATAAATACAATCACAAAAATACAGAGCTCAAAGAATTTTCAAGTATTGTTCCATATAGAATGTAAAACTGACAATGTCAAGATTAAAGAAAAAAATAATCTTAAGCTGAAAATTAATCATTCCTCATTACAGAAGACAGTAGGGGGACAAAATGAATATGAATAACAACTTCATCATTTTTTGTAGTACTACTTTGGACTAGGTATTATCTCTATGCTACTGCAAATGTACAGAACACAAACATTAAAATAACATATGTTCTCTCTAACTTTAAAATTCAAACCTCAAGTTATAGATACTGGGATCATCTCTGGTTTTTAAAAAGTTATCTTTAAACAGAATCAAAATTTTATATTGACAAAAGGAACAAAATTCATTCTTGAACTGCATCTTGAATTTAACTGTGTATCTGGTAATACATTCTAGAAGACAATTTATAAAGATACTTTTTTTAAAAAAACACATGTTTTAGACATCCTATCTTCTGGAATATTCAGATCCATCTTCAAGCCCTAAACTATCTTTACTAGACTCTTCCACTTTTGGCAAATATAACTTAATATAAAGAATGAGTTTCTACCATAAACAAAATTCAGTGACTGTATGGAAATTTATAGTTCTAGGAAAAAAAAAAGGACTTTGCTTTACCAAATACAGAACACGTCTAAATTAAAGATTTGGGACAACTGTCATTTTATTACACATGAAGTCCTTGTTCTATACTTTCCAGAACGCACTAAAAGTGTGTTGATTCTATTAATAACATAATTTAATCTATACAGATATATAGGTTTTATTGAATTTCTATCTGTAAACTTTATCAGTTACAATCCATCAATGCTTTGAACCAAAATATATCATACTTGTGAAGTGAATTTTATTTTCATAACACTATTTTGATGAAGACATCTGAGAGAATCCAAGCTGTGACTTATGGGTAAGCATTTTTTTCTGCTTTTTAAAGATAAACAGTAAACACTAGTACTGTTAAAAAAAAACAAAACAACAACACGAAAAAAAAAAACAAAAAACCTGGCCCTAAAGAGATTCAGTTATCTCTAACCTAAGCGTAGATTCCCAGGAAATCCCAAACAGGGGGTGACCCCGCCTCAGCATCAGGACTATGGATGCCACCAGCTTAAGCTTCAACTTCGGGCTTCCAAGGGGCCTCACTAGCTAGCATCATGGCTGATGCAGGCCGATGCGCAGGAGGAGGTGGACAAGGAAGAAGCTGGTTTGTTTACTTGCAGCCTGAGCCGCCGTCGCCGCCGCCGCCGGCAGCAGCGACAGCATCAGTAGATCAGCCAAACCCAGCATCTTCCGCACATTTCTATTCTTAGCACACAACTCCCTAGCGGATCAAAACCCCACTACTATTAAAAACACAGACTTGCACGTTACCCACCTCGCACACGCACACCCGCATCCCATCAGCACCGTCCTCGCCCGGGCGCCGGCGGGGTGCGGTGAGGTGGGGTGGGTAGCTGGCTAAGGAAGGAGACCCCGGGGACGCCGGTGCATCCTCGCCCGCACTCCCGCCACATGCGCAGACGGCCCCTCCCCCCAACCCAAACACCGACTCGCCACCGGCCGCTCGCGTTACATAACCTCGCCGCCCCCTCCCCATGCCGCGCGGCCGACCGAGGCTGGGCGAAGGGACCGACCCGGCTGGAGCTAAGCAGAGCCCTAAGGCGCCGGGCCGGGCAGCCCAGACGCGCAGCTCACGGTACCGCTAGGCCAGGAACACCCCCTCCCGGGCCGCCCGCGCACCGCCGCCGCTCCCCCACCCCGAAAAGCTAGGGAGATGTCGGTGTCACCCACGCGGGGCATCCCCCGGCCTCCACCTCCACACCCACGGCCCCAAAGCTTCAGGAGGAAGGAGGGGGGGAACCCCGGCCCCCCGCCCACGCCCCCGGCGGCCGCGGTGACACCCAGACGCCCCCGCCTCACCCACCCGCGCCGCCGCCGCCCCCGCCCGAGGGAGGCAGGGAGGGAACCGCGGGGCCCTCGGGGAGAGCCGGCGAGGCGGGGAGGGGGGCGAGAGCTGGGGGCGGTGGCTGTTACCTGCAAAGGCGGCGGCGGCGGCCCCGCAGCTGCTCGGGCGGTGGCGGAGGATGGAGCGGGGGGGCGGGGGGAGGAGAGGGGGCGACTCGGGGGTCCCCCTCCCTCCTCCTCCCCTCCTGTCCTCCCCCCCACCCCGCTGAGCCTCTGGCCCCCTGGAGCCCGGTGCCGCCGGCGGGAGGGGAGACGAAGGGCTGCAGGGGAGGGAGGGAGGGAGCCGGCCGGGCGGGCCGCGGCGCTGGAGCGGGCGGCGGCGGCGGGAGGAGGGAGGAGGAGGGCGGGCGGCGGCGGCGCGGGGAGGAGGAGGAGGAGGAGGAGGCGGAGACTCTACTTGGGAATCGGATGTCGGCTACAAATTCGATTCATCACTAGAAAACACCGCTCGGGCGGGGGGCCGAGGCGAGCCGCCGGGCCGCGGGGCGGAGGCGCTGGGCCGAGCGTGCACAGCCATGGAGCCCCGGACTGCGGCCTCGCCTCGGGGACCCGGCGGCCGCCTCCCCGCCCCCTCCTTCCTCCCTCCGGGGGCCGCCGCCGCAGCTTCTTGCCGCCGCCGCGGGGCTTGTTGTTGACTTTGAGGAAAACTCCTGACGTCAGGGGTTGGCTGTCCGCGACCGGCAGGAGCGGCTTCCCGGCGTCCCCGTCCCGCTCGCCGCCTCAGCTCCGCGCCCCGGCCCGGCGCTCGCCCCCCAGGCTGCCCCGCGCCCCTCAGACCCGCGGCGACCCGCGCCCCTCGGCTTCCTCTCGCGAGAACACCTTCCCCAGCAGCCCGCGCCGCGGGGCCAGCGTTCCCGCCGGGAAGTTCTGGGCTTCCCCCGGCCGCGTGGCCCTCGACGAGGCACCCGAGGCGGAGCCCGGCTTTCCCGGCACACCCACCGCACGCACCGGGACGCCGCGGGCGTGAGGGCCCAGGGCGAGGACACTCGTTCTCACCTTCACCTGGGCGAGGCGGACCCGGGGGCTTTGCGAGCCAGGTGTCTATCTGGCTGTCCCAGGAGATGTCACCGGCCAGTCAGCACATGTGGGCTTGAGGTTGCAGTGGCATCCCAAGTCCCTCAGATTCACCTCGTGGGGGATGTTGGTTCCGTGGACTTGGGGGCACTAAGAAGACGTTGCTTTTGAAGTTCATGTCTCAGGGAGTGAGTACTGTAGAGACTGGTTTTTAGAAAATGACCCTTATCCTACCTCGGCTCACACCTCAGGAAGTCATAAAAGTTTACTTTTTCTGAGACTGTTTCCTCGCTTCTAGAAACCGATAGTAATCCTAGTGGCTCTAGCCTTTGGGAAGAACCCGTTATTTTCTCCCATTGCAAGAATCTGCTGAGTACCTTGGGCTTCTTCCTGTAGCATTTCTTCTGTTGTATGTCTCTTCTCCAGCTCTATTGTTTTGCACTATATAGCGTATCATGCCTGTGTGTGCTGCACAGTTACCAGTGAGTTGGCCGGGTCCCCATCGAGATGAAAATCAATGGTCATGATGGAGGTCTAATGGAAGAAAAGACATGGGTCCTCCCCGAGGTACTAAGGCTGGGATGACAGACTTCAGAGGTTTATATAGCTCCAGCCAGAGAACTAGAATTTATGTTGCCAAACCTTAAAAACCAGAATCAAACAGTTCTTAAGAACTTGGTGTTAAGACTTACTACTCTAGGGCTTTGGTTGCCAGTGGCCTAGAAGTCTTGAGATGCAACAGTTGGCTCTCTGAATAATTGGCAGCAGTGAGCACCAGCTGCGATGATAACCCTTCGACTGTTACTGTTGGTGCCTTGTCTGTGTCAGTCCTGCAGTCTGTATGGTCTAACTGCCATGAGTAGCCCCTCTTGTCCCCATTACTTGGCTGCCGCTACCACTTGCCATGACTTCTTACAGCTGGAGCTGCCTCTTCTTCCTGTTACCACGTCTGCCCACTGTATCCGTGGTAAACATCCCTGGGAAGCATGGAAAGACCATTTAAGAACTCCTCCAGTGGGCCTAATGACTCCAAAACACCCTGGTTCCACTAGGAGGTGAGGAAATGACTGTGTCTGTAGTAATCACTACACAGCACCCAGTTCCACCATTCATTAGCCCAAGGAACCAATCACAAACTGGCCAGTTTGGGCCGCAAAGAGGAATCCTGTCTTGCCAAATTCTATATAATACTCAGACTTATCCATTGATTTATTCTTTCACTAATTCAATACTTATTCTATGCTACTTTGTACCAAGTCTTTCTTTTAAGACAGAGATGCTGACAGTACCATTTGCCTGAAGACACCCCTTATGAATGATGTGGCTTAGTGATAAATACTTGCCTAGGTTGCACAAGGTCACAGGTTCAATCCCCAGAACGCCAAAACAGTTTGTCAACATTTTTCTTGCCTGGAGTACTGCTTTCCAAGACTGGTACAGGTTATCTCTGAAAGATCTGTGGTGACTGGGGAAAGACCTGTAAAGCAGGAAATCATGGACTTCAGTTTCAGTTTCTCTGCAACCAGAGGATAGTCTCCTCAAGATGTCCTTGGAGTGATCAAAGCAGTCAGGCTCTTAAAATGAGTCAATCTGGCTAGTTGCCAAAACGACTACTGCATTGACACCTCAGTAGTCCCTTCTCCCAGGCACAGGGAAAGTTTGACAGCTGTCAATCAAAGGATTGATTGTCAATCAAATCAACCTGGTTTCTATTAATATATTCATTTAAAGGAAAAGTAAATATTAAAGGTTCCTTACAGTAAAGCCCTATCATTAACATTATTTAATAATGTTTATCTGTTGAAAAAAAGTTAACTGAGGAAGGGCTGAATCCCTCTAACCCATCTAAAGGCCACATTTTTTTCTTATGAAATGCTTGCCTGATGTGTAGTCAGGAATTGGGAGTCCAATAAGAGAGAAAAGGGGATTAGTGGAGGTGTTTCATTTTATGTTCCACATCTGTAAGTGAAACGTGGTTTTTGTAGCTGTTTCTAAAACAAAACTTTATCAGTGGCAAGGTACTTGGCAAGCTCTATGTGAAGCCAAATGCCCAGCTAAAACAAAACAAATGGAGAGTCTAAGTCCTCCCTCACTGCCTTTCCTCTTCCCCCATGGTACATGAAAGTTGTGAGTTAGTATGAGTAGGTCCTAATTCTGTTCAGTTTGTCCAAAAAGTACACATTCCTACAATTATCAGACCTCCAACTTTGACTGTTGCCAAAATGATGGGGTTTTAGGTTTCATGATATATAAAACACAAAAATGGGTCAGATTTTTATTTTATACTAACCCAAGATATTTAGTTGGGCTTGTTTGTCTGTTTTAAGAAAATAATGCTGGAGAGTTGGCTTGGTGGTTAAGAGCACTTCCCTACTACTCCAGAAGACCTCAGTGTAGCTCCCCACACCCATGTCAGGCAGCTTGCAATGGCTGTAACTCCAGCTACACAGACACAGACACATAAATAAATATTTTTAAAATAAAATGGTCCTTATAATAGCACTGCTACAAATAATGTCAAGCTCCCCCTCCCTAGTGCCACCACCAGAACTGGGGCAGGGAGGGTAAACCTGAGCCTTGTACATGGTAGACTGGTGGGCTCTCCACTGACCTGGAGCCTGGGGCTGCTTGTGCTTGCTTATGCCTACCATATTCTCTCTGTCTCTCCCTCTCTCTGTCTCTGTCTCTCTCTGTCTCTTGTCTCTTATCTCTCTGTCTCTCCCTCTCTCTGTCTCTGTCTCTTATCTCTCTGTCTCTGTCTGTCTCTCTCTCTCTCTCTCTCTCTCATACACACACAATCTTTTCCTCCTCCCCACCATGAGTTTGGGGTTCAGGGAGGAGAGGAGCTCCATAAAATGCCCAACCTGACTTTCAATTGCTCTGCAGTTCAGTAATGTCATGAACTCATGATCATCCTGTCTCAGCGACCTTGAGAGCTGGAATTGCAGGCCTGCACCACTATGTCCAACCCCAGCTCTTAAATGTTTGACATTGTGGGACTCTGAGTTGCTGAATTTCATCAGTGAGATTTTCATTTGCTTGTAATTTTAATATCAACCAATTGATAAGAACTAAACTTACAGGCCCAAGCTGTCTCAAAACACTACTCGTCTCATCGAATCATATCAAATCTTAGATAAATTAAAATTTAAAGTATTAACTAAACAAGGTCATACGTGATAGACCATAATTGTGAAAGATTGCACATTTTTATTTCTGCCTTGTTTTTTGCTTTTGAGCTTTGTAGTTTCACAAACTCCTATAATAAAGCCTTTTAGTACCAAATTATTAACCAGAGCTGCATTCCTATGTCATTGTTCCTTCTCTTCCCAGGAGCTGTTCTGCGCCTACAGAAGCATGGCATGCTGGTACTCCATGCTTACAGGCTGGACTCCCTTGTCACAGTGTCCCAGCAGTATTGGATACAGCAGCATGTCCAGCCATAGAATGTCTCTCCCGACTCTGGAGAGAAAGCTCTCATTCTTTACCGGCAGAACAGTCTTAAGTACTGAGCGTCCACTGCAAGGAAAATGCTCAGTCCTCCTGAGGAGTAAGTTTAATGGTGAGAGGTGGTACTTTCAGGATTTCCACCTTTTCTTGGGGCTACCTTAAACTGGAAGGGCATTCGGAATTTCAAGCTTTCAGGTTTGTTTGGTCCTCAGGCTGCTGCCATAAATAACACAATAGCTTATAAAACAGCCAAAACCTCTTGTCCTTCTGAAGACCTTGAAGTACAAGGTGACAACATTTGGAGGTTGGTGTCTGATATGGGCCCAGTTCCTGCTTCTGAATGGCTTGCTGTGCCCTAAGATGTTAAAGGAGTGAGGGATCATTCACTCCTGGGCTTCTTCTGAGATCAAACCCAGTCCACCTTCAGTATTCTGTCCTTCTATCTAAGTGGGTTTTCCCCCATTTAAATTGTTGAGCTTGTCTGGTTTTTTAATTGAAATGCAAGTTTTCTTCACAGAAATGGCATTTTCTTAAGGTTATTTCATTTTAAGCGTTGCTCTCTACTGCTGTCCCTTCAGTAGTGAATCAGTTACTGTAAATTCACCACCACAACGCTGTTTGAGGTGTTATTTGAATGAACAAACGAAATAGTGGTTTTTATTGAAGTTTCATGTATGCATCTCAGGTACTTTGTCCATCGTCATCCCCCATTGCCCTCTCATGTTCAACCCTTTCTCCTAAGAGTCTCCTTTCACTTTCATATCATATATATGCAAATATATAGACATTTGAATCTAGATCCCATGTAGGAGAGGAAGCATTTATCTTTATGAGTCTAACTTATTTCCCCTAACACAATGACTTCTGGTTACACCCATTTTCCTGCAACTGATATGTTTATTCTTTATAGCTGAATAAAACTCCATTGTATATATGCACTACACTTTCTTTTTTCATTCATTCACTAATGGAAAACTAGGGACATTCCATGTCTTGGCTAATGTGAAAAATGGTGCAATAAACATAGGTGCGGGTATTTCTATGGCGTACAATCAGGAGTGATAAGGCCGGGTCATACGGTAGCTCTATTTTCAGTGTCATGAGGAAGTGCCATACAGAGTTCCATATATATGTGCCCATTTCATCCTCACTGGCATTGGTAGCAGATTGATCTTTTGGAGGGGGGTGGTATGCACAAGCTCCACCATATTCCCTGAGACGGGCTCTCACTGAACTTGCTGCCAGCAGTTTCCATCCTTCACCCACTTCTGCTTCACCATCCTTCCACTTCTGCTACTCAGCCAGCAGCTGAGGACGAGGAATTCGGGCTCTCATGCTTACCCAGCAGATGCACTCTGTTAACCCACTGCCTGAGCCATCTCTACAACCTCAGCTTGCTGGCTTATTGATAGCCATTCTGACTAAGGTGAAATGAAACTCAATTGCATTTCCCTGGTGGCTGTGGATATTAAGCATTTTTCATGCATTTATGGGCCATTTATATTTCTTTTGAAAGCACTCTGTTCAAGTCATCTACATATTTAGGATGCAGATGGTTGGATAATTTGATTTTAGTTTAATTTTTTGAGTTCTTTATAAGACCTAGATATCAATCCCCTATTATATACATAGCTGGTAAAGATTTTCTCTCATTCTGTAGATCTTGGACCTCTTTTTTAAGGGCCTAATACCATTCTTGAGGGCTCCTACCTTAGGGTTTAATTACCTCTAAAGATCCCACCTGTAGATACAATCACTGTGGGGATTAGAATTTCGATATATAAACTGAGGAGCAGGAAGAGACTTAAACATTCAGACCAGAATGTCATGTTACAAAGCAAACTAAGCAAACAAGTGATTGTTTCACTGTTTGAATAAAAAAATGAATTTTTCCTATGGAAAGACATGGCACAAATCACAGAATACTGACCACATTAATGACTGAAGAAATAAAAGGACAAATGGATCTACATACAGTATGCAGTTTATATAGTGTTTTCCTGTGGAGATGCACCTGGTGTATTGAAAAAGACATAGGTGCTTTGGAATTTTTAAATTTGAGTCCAAATCCTCCCTCCACATACTCTATGTCATCTCAGATAACTAGCTTAATTTTTCTGGAATGTAATTTCCTCATTTGGAAACAGCAATTATTATTGCTTTAATAACCTATGTGACTTAAAAGTTTTAGAAAAAATACCCCAAAATAGTGAGTGGCGGTAGACATGCTAAAATTATTTTACTATAAATGTGAGTATATTCAGATTGATATAATAGCTGCTGCCACAAATATCTCCAGGCTCACAAAAAAAAAAAAAAAACTACATTACTCACTCTAAATTTTAAAGTCCTGAATGACAGGCAAGTATCCACTAAGAATTTATGTCCTGAGTTTCTTCCATAATAGAACTCTGACATGTTCAATATGTAATAAAAACATTGAGCTCAGAAAGAAGTTTTGGGAAACATGGAAGATAGCTCAAAGGAAGTTTTATGCAAATCACCCCCACAGATGTTGCGCTAGTAAAAAATCACTTAAGACAGGCCATGAAATGAGGTTGACTCAACAAGAGAAACACTGGGAAAGAGCAGGCATTGTCTAGTGAAGATGGTGGGTGATTAATAAAGAATTCCCCGGGTGATAACTTAGAAGTTGTGATGGTTAGTACTGATTGGCAACCACTGTATGAAGCTGTGAAGGCAAGTCTGAGTTTCAGTGAAGATCCTAGGATGCTGGCGATGCCAGGACCATGGCGTGTTCACCAGTGGGAATTCCATGCACAGAGTATACCTGAACCGAGAGAGAGGCTCTGTTACAGGAAGCAAAGACAGAATATAGAGGATATCCAAGCCCTTTGGAGTCCAGATGAAGCCATCGTAATTCCCAGATGCTAAGCACAGAGCTCTAAGAACTGGTATTTCCTCTGTTGTGTTTTGGTATTGATTTAGCCCAATATCTGCTTGCTAATTCATCCTTGCCTTTTAGAATGAGAAGGTTTACTTTGTATCATTATGCATTGGAAGTACATGTCTTCCTTTTTAATGTAAGGGCTCACAATAAAGAGATTGTCTCAGAGGAGAAGCTGTTCTTGGCACATTTGATAGATGTTTGAACTATTAAAGTCTATGAAGACTTCTCAAGTTAGACTTAATGTGTTTTATATCATGAGATGGCCATGAGCCCATGAGGTCAAGAGGCAGAGAGATGGCTTAAAAGTATATGTTTGGGTGTCAGATTGACAAGAAGCTGATGGTTAAGACTGATTGTTAATAATTCTACAATCATCAAGGAGAGAAACCTGGGGGCATGTTTGTGAAGGAGTTCCTAGACTGAGTTAGCTAAGGTGAAGAGACCCACTTAACTATGGACAGCACCATTTCATTTCCTATGAAAGGACAAAGCACATCCCCCACCCCCGCTTCCTGACTACATGTAACCATGGGCCCCCAGCCCCTGTCATCAGGACTTATCCACTGCAATGGACTGTACCCTCAAACTGGCAGTCAAAATAATACCTCTCTTTTTTTAAGATGCTTTTGTTGGGTATTTGGTCACATCAACAGGAAAGTGATTAACATAGACATGGAAGTAATATTTAATGGGCTGAAGATTTTTGCCCTCACCCAATATTTTTTGCCATTAGGATTAAAATTCTAACCCAAATATAATGGCTTTATGATGCCTTCTGAAGGTTAACAAGATCAGGAGTGAGCCCCCTCCTGAATGGATTGAGGCCCTCCTAAGAAGGCTCACCACACTCAACATAGTGTGCATACAGGTACGTACAGGTGACCCCCAGCACTCAGGAGGCTGAGGTAGGAAGATCACTAGTCAATGCCAGCCTAGAATATATCAAGATACTAACTCAAAACTACTAAACCAAATCAAAAATTAAAAGAACGAGGGGCACGAGCCTGTATCCTCCCTGACAAGATTATTAAGTGCAATCCAGGAGGTAAGCCCTTACCAGGCATTATGTGAGCTGTGGGGTTGATTTGGATCGTCCGAACTGTGAAAAATAGTTCTGTTGGCTAAGCCACCCCGTCTGTGAGACTTAGCTGTAGCAGCATGAACTGACTGTTGCAGTAGTTACCAATCCGAATTGTCTTTTTGCCCTTTCCTCTAACTGTAAGGCATAAGCCATTTGCCTGTATGAACAATCCTGAAGACGGATTATGTCACTATTATGGGGTTATATGAAACTGCAATACTTAAACCTCTATCAGAAGTTCCCTCTTTCCTTATTTTTTTTCCTGGTTTGTTACTAAAGTATAAATAAATTTTTATTTATATTTTCATTCTCTCTCTTAGATATATCTGTTATGAAGTTAAGCACTCTCTTAGTTATCTTCAAGATATTTGGATCACAGAAAGTTAGTAGCCACCATTAAATAACTGTTTATGGAGCTTCCAACTAGAACTCATGTTCTAATTCCAAAGCAACAAACACACATAGTAATTATGGCTGGCAATGCAGGGGAATCTTCATGTGCAGTAAATATATACATAGTGCCATCCCAGAGCCTTGCTTTAATACACAATCTTATCTTCCTCAGATGGTGTGCATCTCTAGTTCTACAGCGTCTGCTCTGTGTTGACTAACAGAGAAATAATAGCAGTAAATTTCCAACCTTAACTTGGGTAGTTACCCAAACTCTTCCACTATTTCAGGTAAATATAGCCTTGTTCCAGAAAGTTCCCTCATTCATTTAAATAAATAAATAAATAAACAAATAAAACCCTCTATTAATTAAAGTATGCACAGAATCAAATGGAACATTTCAAATATACTCCAACTTCATTATTATATTTTTTTTTCAATTGTTGATTCTGTGCTATTTTATTAAATAAATACAAGTTAATTCTTTTTTAGAAGGAGCTATGGAGATTTGGCTGTGCTCACCCTAGGCTGTACTCCTTGTTGTATAAAGCATTAGCTTTCAGGCTTGTACCTTGTCCTAGATTTTAAAAAACACCTGCTATCAGTACAAATGCTAACACAGAATAACTTGGTAACTTGTCTGAGCAAGTGATGCCCCAAGATGCTGGGCACACGGAACTTAGAACAGCCACCAGCTGCACAGCATGATCATATGGCACAAACTGATATTATTGTGTCGATCTAAAAACTACCACTTACTGTTCTAATTGAGTCAACAGTGCTTGGGCTCATGGAGTTATCAAACCTTATCAGAAACTGCATGCGTGTGTTTATCAAATATACCAGAGCAATAAACAGTAAAAGCTCCTCACATGAAACAGAAGAGGAAGAATACCTAAAAATGTGGTCCATATCACGCATCTACATGCCATTTGCCAAACCTTCCAGTGTACATGTTACAAGGTCTCCGGTGACTGGACTTACAGCTCTGTCCCTGGCTTTAGCTCAGTCCAATTCCATTGCTGTACGATGTTCAGTTTGAAACTGCAAGCCAGCCTGACCCCACCCAGATAGCTCTGCCCTAGACAGATCTAATGTTGGTTATGAAGTGACCGGGCATTTGCATGAGCTCTCCACCCATGTTCTGGATAAAGGCTATTTCAACCCAGTGGACATTCTTAATTAACCTTTTCTCAGCCTTCGTGTTACCTGTAGCTTATGATCTGATTGTTACAGAGGTTAGTAATTAGGAATGAAGTGGAATGTAAAACTGAAGGTACCATGGTCAAGACTTTTAAGCAAAGCCAAGATACTCAGAGAACTAAAGCCAATGAAACTGGGGTAGCTTTCAAATGTATCCTTAATCAATAGATTCTGACATTGTTGAAAGATACAAACATTCTGGCAAGGCTTGCTTATCATAGAAGAAAATCTAGTTGCAAAATTTTCAGTTGGCATTTCGCTACTAGATAAAACTGTGTCCACTTTTAAGTTTCAAATGCTTAATTCATAATGTGATTTTAAGTCAAGTTCTGAATTTGAGACATCTTTAGACCAGTAGCCATAGAAGGGAAAGCAGACCTTCTCTGTTCTGTTTCTTTACTGTTCCACCTTGTATGCTTCCTCCATCCCAAAGTCAGTCTGAGTAAGGGGCTAAACAGTCCTACTTTGAAACATGTCGGAAGCGTATTTACAAATTCTCAAGTTGGATTTAGATCCAAGCCCACAGAATCCCCTCATTTTGGGGACCATATCTTGGGCTTTTGACCTGATGCCATCGAAGCCCCACTGGCATGAGCTCAACAAGCATCCTTCAATCCCTTCCCACTGTCGGTGGTGGACCCAACCTTCCTTGCACATCTCTTTTATTTGGTATTTTCTCCATTATTTTATATTCATAAATGAATGCATCTGAATCCTATTTTAATTCATAATAGGGTCATTTGAAAAATATTCCCTTTTATATGAACTCTCTGTTGAAACTTCAAATTTTAATTCCTATTAAAAAGTAGATTGTCAATGTTTCTGGTTTTTGGCTCTGCCTCTCTCCTTCTGAGCTGATAATTCTTCTGCAAATATGGAGAACATTCCTAAAGAATACTGGGTTTTCTGAAAGAAGTGTGGCAAGTACCAGCTGATGAAATGACACAAAGGCAAGGATGTCTTGTTTGCCCAGGGAAGGCGTGCTTAGGACAGGAAACACGGTGGCTTTGGTGGACACTCTAAGCCTATTTTCTGGAAGAAAAATGCTAAAACTACAAAGAGGATTATGCTGGGTGTGTTGAGGTTTGTGTATGTTAAGCCTAACTGAAATCCAAGAGAATTCCAGATATTGAGAGATGCAACCATTTTGAACTGGGCAGAGATAAGAAACCAAAGGACCAACAACTGATCTTGTGCTAAGCTGATTTCATTATGAAGACAAAATGAAGAGTTTTCATATTCACTTCAAAACAAAGTATATCCATGTGTAAATATTTTCTTTTATTTGGATATGTGTTCACATGAATAATATGCAGGAAATTACACTATACAGAATAAAATATATTTAAGTTAGCAGGTGTTAAAGACAAAATATCTTCTCTATGTTTGTATTTTTGTTTGACAAATATGTGCCAAAATTTTTCTATTTTTGTACATTGTTATTTACATTAATGTTATTAAATATTTTAGAGAATCTTGCCCTGGATTGATTCCTCAGAATTTTTTCTTAAAGGGTTTAAAGTCATATGAGAATTGAGGAGGCAGAAGCAAGTGGAATTCTGTGAGTTAGAGGCTAGACGGCTCTACATAGTGAGTTTACATAGTGAGTGGTCTACATAGAAATTTTAACATTGAACCCAGTGGAATTTCAATTCTATAGATTCCAAGATACAATTGCCACAAAATAAAGAGTGAAAATGTAAAAGTACATTCTAGGAGAAAAGATCACTAAGACAACCATAAAAATCCTTAGATTCAGGCATGCCCTGTGTGTGTGTGTGTGTGTGTGTGTGTGTGTGTGTGTGTGTGTTACAAAAAAGAGCTATTAAAAGGCAAAATTTTAGACAGATATACCCCATGTGTGTAAAATGGAGAAGACAAACTATATTGATAAAATCTAAATATGCTTCTAAAACCTTGAACTATATATAGTAATTGCTATAGTTTGGAATGATTTTTTTTCTTTTTACATTGTTGGAGATTGAACCCAAGGCTTCATCCAAATGAGGCCAATTTCCTATCACTGAGCACTGAGTTTCAGTCCTATATAATTATCAACTCAACATAAGTTTAGAGGGGTTAAGGAGCTACCCCAGATCAGCAAGCAACAACTCGAGGACCCTCACCCACAGTCAGCCTTACAGTGCAGCAGGTCTTCCTGCTGTCCTCAGGAATGTGGCCACCAGGGGTTCCAAGAGATGGTATATATTGTTTTATCGTTAATACTAACATTGAGAATGAGAGAAACAGACCAGTAGCTTGAAAGGATTCAGCTAAGAGATTGAAAATAAGGGAAAAGGGGATAATTTCTTAGAATTATTCTTAAAGAGTCGTGGGAAGAACAAAAATAAAGGGATAAATATTGAAGGAAGGGTCAGTGGGTAGCTCTCCAGCATGACAGCTAATATGAGGACTAGGGGAGTGTGGGTATGTGCTGTCCAGCATGTACATGGCCCTGGATTCCATCTCTAGCATGGGAAGAGAGAAGGGGAAAGGAAGCAACAGAGACAGACAGACAGACAGACAGACAGACAGACAGAATATGAAGTGAAAATATGTAACTTTAATTTTTTTCAAACCTGATTTTTAATGATGGTTCTTAAACATTTTAACCTCCCTGTTAGCCCACCACCCTCCAGAGGTAGTGGGAAAGAAAGGATACGAGGAAGTGGACCTGTTTAGAAAGGTTCTTTGGAGCAACTCCCGTCTGTGCTGTCTGGAAATCAACAGTTCAGTTCACAGGTCAGCAGCGGCAGCTGGATCCACTCGCAAACACTTCCCAGATACAGATACACCAGCAGTCCGGGTCAGTAGAGTCAGGACAGCAAATACAAATCAGCAGCGATGGTACTGCCTAGCAGAGACAGTCAGGCCTCAGCCTGGGTGCAAGTCAGCAGGAGGGACCCAGAGGGACACCAGGAGACGTTTGCTTAACCTCTCAGGGAAGCAAAGACTCCAGACCAAACAGCATAGCGGGCTCTATAAGCCAGCCTAACTCGGCCTCTGTCACTGTCGAGTTCTACTTATACCCCTCCGAACATCACGTGGCATCACGTGTCTTGCCTCATCACATGCATCCGTCTCAGCTGACATCGCTTGCCAATCAGCCTGAGTCGGCAGAAACATCAAGAAACTGCAGCACACCACCAGAAGTTTTTTGGCGAATTTCTCGCTATGGAGTCACAACAAATGCAGCTCAACTACGCAATGTAAGGAGGGTCAATACAAACATGTGCGTCATTATCGAAGAATCCTTCCTTCGTCATGTGTCCTTTCACATGCTTGCTTTAGCAGAACATCCTTTCATCTGTGTCTGCTTCAGCTAAACGTTCCTTCCTGAGTCTGCCTTAGCCTTTCACACTTGTGTCCACTTTTAACAAAATGTTCCTTCACGTGTTTGCCCCAGCAAAACACCGTCCAATGGACTTTCCAAAGAACCCTTAAGTTTGCACTTCAAAAATAGTTACATAGATATAAAGTATTCAGCAGACAGTGGAAGAAAAATTGACATCAAACACTAGCCAGTGCATGTCTGCTTGCTGACTTGACACACAAACATTACTTTTCAATGAGAATCTTTCCTTTCTGATTTATGCTCCCCCACCCCATCCCAGATGGAATGTTAACATTATGTAAGATAGTTTTATGTCAACTTGACACAAACTAAAGTCATTTGAGAGGAGAGAACCTCAATTGAGAAAATGCCTCCATAAAATTAGACTGTGTGCAAACCAGTAGGGCATTTTCTTATTTGGTGATTGGTGTGGAGGGTCCAGCCCATTGTGGGTGGTGCTATCCCTGGGCTGGTGGTTCTGAATTCTGTAAGAAAGGCTGAGCAAGCCATGATGGGCAAGCCAGCAAGTGGCACCCCACTATGGCCTCTGTGTCAGCTTCTGCCTTCAGATTATGGCCCTGTTTGAGTTCCTCTCCTGACTTCCTTCAGTGATGAATAGCACTGTGGAAGTTAAGTCATATAAACCCTTCCCTCCCCAACTCACTTTTGGCCATGGTATTTTACCATTGCAATAGTAACCCTAACTAAGACAACACACTAGTGGCTGCTATGATCCATGCCCACATCTCCAACTCGTTCCTCAGGAGAATAAATTAGACATGTTCTCAGTACTGGGAATGTTAACTTTGATAGGTATCCTGTCTTTACAGGAATTTCACTCCACTGAAAAAGTCCCTATACTAAACAGATTGTATCACCACCACAATGATACTACTATGGGTTGGGAGGTATAAATTCTCCCAATTTTTTCATAATGCATCTACAGGCTCCTCACGATCCTCACCTGCCATGGTCCTTGGAGGACCAGCACAGTCTTTGTAATAGTAGCACCATCTACCCCATTTGCCTTCCTATATTTCCCCCAGCTACTTATGCCAAAACACTCTCCAGAAAACTTCTCTGTCACAGACCCATGCTATCCCCCTCTACCCAAAGAGGCCCAACCATAAGGTGGCCTGGGTTCTCTGAGTCAGTAGTAGAGTGCTAGCCAGCCCTTGTCTGCAGGCCTACATTTACCTTATAGAATTTACCAAGGCAAAGAAAGCTGTTTCATCTCCAGTGCCCCCTGGTATTTCTCACTTGGGTGTCACATTCACAAGAAGAGAACAAGGAACCCACTTTACTCATTGAAACCTTTGTTCCTACACTTTTGGGAGGGGAAAAAAACACTCTTGGATATTTGGATGGCTCCTGACAGGGAGATAGCAGTGAAGGCGTTGAGGGTGTGAAAATAATCAAGCTGCAGCAGATATGACAGAGAACACCATGAGTTCCGGTGTTAAAAAATGCCCGCAGACTCGGGACCTAGACACACCAGTTCCTGTTTGAGGAGTGAACCACAAATGGAATTCACCCAGGTTCCCAGGCTCACATTCAAATCACCGTTCCTTTATTCTCCACGTTTTTTTTTTTTTTTTGGCTTTATTCAAAAGATTCATAAAGATTCAAGAGTGTTGGCTTTGTTACAAAGAATAGCTAAACCAGCTTTTTGCTAATATCAGTTTTACCATTAACTTAATTACATTTTATTGCTAAAAGATAACTATGCTAAATGAATCCTTATATCAAAACATCTATTATGGATTTGCAGAAGTAACTGTAAGAATGACACTATTTGTTCTAATGCCTATTTTTAAATTACTTTAATTTGACTTCATTTTACCCCAAATTACCCTTTGAAATGATTTTTAGGCTTAGTCTCAACTTCAAGATAGTTCTGAAAGTTTTCTATAGCAAGAAATTAGGTAAGATTTGGTTTGTTTTGAGAATAAACAGGAGGAAGTCAAATTTATACACTGAATTAGTCAGTTGCTTTAGGCACTGCCTTTTTTAGATGCCACATTTGATACAATTCTAATTTTGATATTAATTTTTATTTGCTAAAAGTTACAGGTTTCAGGAAGCTAGAAAATATGTATTTGGCTTTTTCTTATATATTTGGGTCAGTGTTAAAACGTCTAAGGTGATATGAAGTATCAATAAAATGAATTCGTTTAGTATTTGTTGCTTGCCCTTGGTATTGCTAATCAATAATGCAATTACCTCTTTTTACTACAGCATACAGATTCCATTAAAAAATTGAAGCTATGCAAAGGTGACTTTCCCCTTTCATAATAATGTACTGGATTACAGGAAATGGAAGGACAGAGGGGCCTGTATCTTCATCCTACTACCATATTCTCTGTCACATACAAGATGAAGGTTTAGACGGTGAGAGGCGCCCCTGTCTCAGAGGTGATGATGGGTTTGTGCTGAGCTATTGACACTCAAACCTGGGCCTCTTGTGATCAATGACACTCAATTTGAAGACTACTGACTGGGGTTAATGGTGCAATCTGTGGCATTGGAACAGAGTTCTTCTCAATGTGAAACTAATTGGCCCATATGGGGATTAAACTGGTAACAGTGTCCTCATTTGTCAACCCCTCGATTCAGCAGTTGACTCCAGTTGTGTTTGAGAACTGCCCTGAATTCAATCAATGTCTTTCTAAAATCACAGTATCATAACTTTAGAAACAGGAAGAGGTGACTTTTAAAATTTACAAGTGATTTATCAACCCAAATCACTTCAAGAAAATCATTATACATTAAATAATAAACGTTCTAGAATGTGCCAATTAGTTTTAAATTAATATCCTCATGCTGTGGGCAACAACAGGAGATAAGTCACACCCCACTAAGTTGTTCTTTTCACTACAAATTCTGAACTACTCTCCAAAATTGTGAAGATGGGCCTTTAGATCCCCCTTGCTCAGCTACCACACAGAGGGTTGCCTCCCCAAGTACCCAGCTTTCTCTATAAAGCATCAGAGTTAAATCTGACACCAAACTGCCTTACCTTTATGCCATCTTTGGTTCTATATTAACCAGAAGAGTTTCTTTAATTTTTACCCCAAAGCATTTTTAAAACCCATTTACTAATTACATGATTAGTAACTTGATTTTTGGGAAAACAAAACCACTATATGTTATAGCCACAGAACTAAAGTCCTCTCTTTAGTTCTGACTCAAGGAATATATCTCAATAAGACACAACAAATTCAAAGGTCTTTCTATTCTCTCTCCATTTTCTTCATGATTAACACAATGACTTCCTTAAATTCAACTGAATCTTAATATATGAATAATGCCTGTGGAAAAAAATTCCAAGTGGTCAATGACATGTGCTACAACACCTACTGCAGTGTAGTGGAGATGACAAGGTTAAATAACACACCTACTAGAGGTAAATAATAAGAACAACATTGGAATCTAGAAGAAAAAGGATTCTGTCTAACCCTCCAATTAGAAACCATATTTTGTTGTCACAGAAATGTTCAAAGTAAGTGACCATGAGAAATTATTGATTCATATGGCAATTCTTGCAAACAACGATAATGACTGACTATAAGAAGGTAATTGAAGGCTGGAGATGTAATTCCATAGTAGAGCACATACAGAACAGATACAGGGTTCTAGGTTTTGAACCTCAACACATGCGTCCATGAACTGAACACAAAGTTAAATTTAAAATATAATAGATTGTCACAGAGGTTGTGCTAATTTTGTGTCTTTTTGGAATTAGAACTTTGATACATATCTAATGCATATACTTATCTAAGGCAAAAACTTTCAATTAAAAATTTACAAGGACAACTGTCACAGTATGGATGCCAGATGTCCATTGCTGAGATAAGTGCTAAAGGCTCAATTTCCAGGAGGACACTATTGGGAGGTGTGGAACTATTACAGAGGGAAGGGAAGACATCAGGAGCTGAAAAGACAAAAAGGGTATTCTAGAATCAAAGGACAAAAAGATGGGTGTAAGTACTAATAACAACAAAAAAGGGCTGATGTAGTCACATTCATATGCATGAATAATATCAATATGCAAGTATATATACAAACAGGTCCATCCTTTTATATATATATAGTTCTGTAACATTTGCATTTTTCTCCCCTTTTGACATGCAGAGTACAATACAATACTCATGTGTTTGTGGTAATGCTAGTGTAAACATACCAACTGAACTCCCAATTGTGTGAAAACAAAACACATAAGCTTGGGTATAACCCATTAGTACAGCATTTATTTAGAATGCACGACGTCCTGGATCCTGCCTGTACGTATATAAAAGCACAGCACCCACTATGGCTGATTCTATTGCGTTTCTATAGTATATACTCTATTACCATGCATGAGCATAGTCTTCAAACATTTGCTGTAATACAGCATGCTGTGTTCTTTAAGTCAGAACTAAAGAGTGGATTTCTGCATAGTTCTTGCTCAGCTTGTCTCCTGATCTCATGATTTTCTCTTGTGCTTAATTTAATCTCAGGTAGGAGTAGAGACAGCAAGCTGAGCACACCACATACGTGTTCACTGCTCTCTTCCGCACAGCTGTGTCTTCTTTACACCTTTCTGTAGACTCGTATTTTGTATGAAGTTTTAAAAAATGAAGTCTTGCAATTTCTATCTTGTAACTAAGGATATAGTTTATTTACACTTGCTATAACCATTGCACAATTTAGTGATTATCTTAGTTGATGGTTTCCATGTGTCCTGCCTGTCCTGGGATTCTTTACCTCTTCTTTGAAAAATACTGCCCTGGTTTGTTGTTTTTAAGACATGACCTTCCTGTGCAGCCTGGGCTTGCCTCACATTTCCCATTTGAAATAACCTAGTTTATTAATCACTTCTCATCAACTGCAGCCAATGTAAAGAAGGAGACAGAGATGTTTGCTCATAACTTCAGAAGATTCAGGGAAGGTATGGTGGAGCAGCAGAGTTCATTAAATGGTGGACCAGGAAAAGAACTAGACAAAAAAAAAATGCACCCAGGGATAACATGCTTTATAAGGACATGCCCCTTAGAAAAACTTCCTCCAGTTGTAACCCCACCTCTCAAGGTTCTGCAACCTCCAAAAGAAAAAGTAGTGTGTCACTAGTCAATGACAAGTTTGCAGAATATGAGCTGTGGATTCATACTCTATCTCACTCAGGCTGATCTTGAAGATACCATTGTCCTACCTTTGCCCCCAGAGTTTGGGAATTAAGGTGAAGACATACTCTATGTGCCTTGCTGTGTAGGACATTATTACTGCTGTTCATCTCAGATCACCTCTCCTTTAGCAAGGCTGTGAAAGAGTGCTCTCTCTCTCTCTCTCTCTCTCTCTCTATATATATATATATATATATATATATATATATATATATTATATACATGTACATATATATTATATACATCAACACATACTAATATGTAAGAAAATACAACAATTTGAATTACTAGAAACATTACATTAAAAATAAAGAACATATACAATACAAACCTTGGGTGTTTATTATTAGAGCCAATCAAAATAAAAGCTGTTTGGTGCTATAAAATGTTCTGCATAGTTATTCCCAGTCTCCGGGCTTCTGCAATCTGGACTGACAGCAAACACTTTCGGACTTGCATTAGTCTGTGGATTTCAATTGGAGTAGCTCAGCTCAACACTTTCCCTTAGTGAGGAACTGCCTGCTAGCTATGTATTGCCTCGGTTTTTATGGATTTGAAATTACTTTTTTAAACTCTTAGTTTAAAAAAATAAATGTTTATTGATAATGTATGAGAAGGAAATCAAGAGAGGAAGGAAAGGCATAAAAAGAGGAGGAGAGGATTGCAAGACAAGCAGAGAGGGGAGCAGAGGGGAGGAGAGATAGCAAAGCACCAAAGGAGACATGGATACAGGACTAAGGAAACTAGTTTTATAGTTTCAGTCTATAGTGGTCCCCTGCCCCCAAAGCTTGGTCTTCAGACTGTGATGTTATGTGGCAATGATGTATACTCTCAGAGGTGGGCCCAGAGACAGGAAATTAGGACACTAGAGTGTGTGTTTGCAAGGGATATTAGAGCATCACCCCCATCCCAGCGTCTTTCTTCCTTTTGCTTCACGTCTAGCACGAGGTGAGACGGTCTCTCCCTCCCATTCTTACTGTGATGATACACTATGCTGCTCCACAGGCTCCAAGCAAGAAGGCCAAAGACCACACCTGAGGCCGAGTTAAAGCAAACCGTTCCACTTTTAGCCTGACAGAAGCATGATTAGCGTGAGTCCTCGGTGAGTTACAAAAAAGCAGAGCTGTTCATGTAATTATCACCTAGGCCAAAACATAAGGCAGGGCAAGCCCACACACTCACACATGCCCTGCCCATAGCTCTCGTCCTAACGGTAACCACAGTCATAACTGCTAACATTGGACGCTGGTTCTGCCCATTTAAAAACAAAACTCACACATCTGGAAACATGCCGTATATGTTTTTAGAGTCTGGCTTCTTTTCTCCATATTATATGTGTCTGTCTTTGGCAAAATACCTTAGATAATAAACATTTAAGGAATGAATGTCTCATGATGGCTCATGGTTTTGTAGATTTTAGTCTCTGGTGAGTTAGACCAGTAACAGACTCCGTGGTTACACTCCCTTCATGGTATTCCGGAAGCAAAACAGAAAGGGTGACAGACTCCTAACTTACAAAAGATTCCACCTCTATGCCAATAGCATGACAGGCTGGGGACCAGGTCTTTGATACAGACACGCAGGCCTTGGGTGACATTCAAGATACAAACATATTGCCATATATATCCCAGGTATGACTATGTCACATTTAAAAAGGGAAAAGGTGCTTGCCATCAAAAGGTGCTTGCTAATGGCCTTAGCTCAGCTTCTAGACTCCACATGGTGGAAGAAGAGAATCAATCCTACAAACTGTCCTCTGACCTTCATAGATGTGGCATAGAATGTCACACACACACACACACACACACACACACACAAAGATAGATAGATGATAGATAGATAGATAGATAGATAGATAGATAGATAGATAGATAGATAGATAGATGTTAAAACCAAAAAGAAAGAAAAGAAAACCTTTTCCATTTGGATGACTATTTAAGTTGCTGTCATTGTGGGGTAGTTATAAAGATGCTTCTATGAGCATACTTGAATGCCACTTAGCACACAAATATATGCATTCCTCTGGGATAAATACCTAAATTAGAAATGGTAGCTCCATATAGATGTATATATGCTTGACTTTGTTCAAGTTTCCTCATATGGGAACCTACCTTTACTACAAACTAGAATTTATGCTATTACTTTGTATTTCATAGCAGGAGAATGTGTAACTTTCAAGGTTAATTAATAATTCTTACAAATATATTCAGAACTTCATGATGAAATTTGCTAAATTCCATTTTGAGTACAGTAATTCTGCAGCACATATGTATATACATATTTATGAGTATAACAATTTACAGATAAATTGTTATATTTGTCTTATTAGTGAATTTTATTTTATATTATTTTGCCATATGATGAGTAACTCCTTCCAGTTCCTCCGTTCCACTGGTATAGAATGGAGAGGTAGTACTTTTTCTGAAGGGAAATTATTAATTAATTGCATAATATTTAATGATCCTTTAGTCTTTACTCATATCATAGAGGCTAGAATGTTGGCTGACATGATAAGAACATATGATATTAAAGAGTAAAAGACTCCTTCACAATAGCCAAAATGTGGAACAGCATAAATATCCATCAGCTAATGAGTGACAATGTGACATACATACATAATAGAATATTATGGCATCACTAAGTACTGCCAAGCAGAACGCAAGTACTGCACAACCTCACTCATATGTGGAACCTTAAAAAGTTCATCTCGTAGAAACTGAGGATAGAATGGGGGGTTACCGGAAGAGATAGTGTAGTCTTGCTGCCTGAGCTGTCAAAATGTCCACACCTCTCAAAACCACTGCATTTCCCACTTCAGCCTGCAGCTGTCACAGGTGGCATCTCCTTACCCTCCTCAGCTTAAGGCGTTGGTAAAATACCACAGCAGGAGCTACCCACAGAGGTGTCTCTCCAAGCTCCCCTAGCAGCTCAACAGCCATGGTGCCTCAGCTGGGAAGAGCTTCCCACTCTAACCCCCGATAACGGTGCAAAAAGCCACCAATCTCTGAGCAGGCAAACCTACCAATCCCTGAACTTCTAACAAAGCCTGCCAATCCTCGAAAAGGAAAATCCATGAATACCTGAGCTCCCCAAACTCAGGACTTGAAATCCCATCAATCCTCACTTTGGGAAATCTCTGTCCTGAAAATCTCTGCCCACTAAGAAATCCTATATAAGCTCTGTCCTTTGTTCAATTCCCTGCTGTCCACTCCCAGGGAGCAGAGGCAGTCGCCCTGGATTTGTCCTTCTACACCCTGAACCCTCCAACAAATCTCTTTCATGAGATTTTCTACCTGGTGTGACTCTCTCATTGGAAGAAGCCAAGAAGCAATGAAGAGAAGAACAGTAATGAAGAAGTACAGCAGGGCCGAGGTTGCCGAGCTCCTCAGCTAGACACCCTCCCCTGAGAGCTACAATGCCGAGCCCAAGAGGCTTCCTCTCAGAGATGTGTTTGCCTGGGCTTCCAAGTCCCAGGATACCCTTCCATCTGAGTAGGGAAACAGAGAAAGATCAGGAGAAGTTTCAGGCAGACAGAAGTAAAGAGCCCCGATGTATTGCACTGTAGTTTGATTATATGTAACAATAATTCACTGTACCTTTTCCCCGTGGCTCAGATGATCTGAGCTTCTTTTAGGCAGTGAAATCAGTCTTTGTTTCTTCAAAGGGATTCGTTTTGTTTGTGCTTCTTTCAAGTGGTGGGCCTAGTTTCAGGGTGACTTTCAGCATTATTTTTTTTACTGTTTTTATACTCTTGAGGAAAGACAGGCCTCGTTAATATGCTGGGTTTCAGGGACTTCCGGAAGCTATTTTGAGTTGTTTACTTCCTCACTTAATGAGATTCCCTGCAGGATGGAGTATTTCATCTCCCCTTAGAATGTTGTTTTGTTTTGTTTTGTTTTGGGTTTGTTTTTTGATTTTTTAAAATCTCCCCTATAACCATCCTATCTTAAAATATCCTTTTATTTCACTTCCCTTTTTGCATCCTGTGTCTTAAGAAATTTCACTCCAAAATGGAAAGCTTTTAAACTCAAAGGAAACCACTATACAATGTCGAATAACAGAGAACAGGAAATGAGATGTCTTCTGAGGTCACTTACCCGTGAACCTCATCAGAGTATTTATATATATAGAGAGAGAGCACTCAGGCATCTTTTAGACAAGTCTGTAAATAAATATATAATAAAGCAGAGTTAATGAAAAATTTTTAAGAATTGGGACTCATGACTGACCTCAGCTTCCCTGTGTGAAATTTTGGGGAAATGTGTAGTAATACTTTCTTGTCATTCATAAAATCAAGAAAATACTATTATTTATATAATTTTGAGGATTCATCTTATGTGTCAACTTGACTGGACTGAGAAATGCCCGGACAGCAGGTAAACCATGATTTCTAGGTCTATCTGTGGGGATATCACCAGGGCTTATTCAGTACAATGACTAAAGATGGCGATTCCCACCACCGTGAATGGCCAGGCCCATGAAGGCCTGGTAGAATCTAAAAGGTGGAGAAAATCCACATACTTGCCCATAGAGTGCACATTGATGGTCAGAGGACATCCTTTCCTTCCATTATGTGGGGTCTGCAGCTTGGGCTTGGGCTCAGTCATCCATTTTGGTATTAAGTGCCTTAATCTACAGAGCTAGTCTGCCAGATCAACTTACTCTGGAATTAGTTTTTCTATATAGTGTAAGGGCAAGGATTGATTGAATTTATTTTTGTCACAAATGGATATCTAGTTATTCCAGTATCCTTAAATCTTTGTCACACGCGCGCTCACACACACACTGAGAGGCATGGTTCTATTTCTGGAGTCTCTAATTTCATTAATTCAGATGTCCATCCATATTTATGTGCATATCACACTGTGTTAATTATGGTAATTTTATAATAAGTCTCAAAATCAAGTAGTTGTAAATTTTCAAACATTGCCACTCTTTAAAATTATTCTGACTATTCTGGATTATTTTCATTTCCATAAAGATTTTTAGAATCATCTTGTCAGTTTACATACAAACACACACGCATGAATGAACACACCCCACTGGTATTTTTATCAGTACTGCACAGAATCTCAAAATCAATTAGCAGAGAAAAAAAAATCTTTAAAATATTAACATTTCCAATTCATGATCATGACATATGCTTGTACTTTTTAAAAGTACGAAGCTCATGTGTTCCAAATTTTATCTCTAATATAACAGTGATAAGGACATAGCTCAGTGGTAGAGCACTTGTCTAACATGCATGAGGACCTAGGTTCAATCTCCAGCACATAGAATTGAGTTCCTGATAAACTAAGTTTAGCTCCTTTCTCTATCTATACCCTCTCTCTTTTTTATGCGTCCATCCTTATCTTTTAGCTTTCCAGCATATGATGATGTTGTATCAAGGTCCTTCCTAAATACAGGTCTCTTTTCAAATATTTTTTCCTAAACATAGGTTTATTTTCAAATAATTCTTAGTTTTTGATGTTCAGGTCTTATATATTTGTTAATTTTATTCTTAGTTGGTTTTAAGCTATCTTAAATAGGACTTGTTTATAAACCTGACTTCCTAATTATTTGTTGCTAGCACATAGAAATGAAACTAACATTTATGCATTGATCCTATATAATAAGATGTTGCTGTTTGAACTTATGAATTTTATATAAGTTTTACATAAACTTGTGGTGATGGTTAATCTTGACTTGCCAACTTGATTGAATCTGAGATGAACCGAGAGATTTGCCTCTATGTTGGTGTGTGGGGATATTAACTGGGATTAGCTGAAGCTGGGGAAGACCCTTGTCCAGAGGGCACTGTACCTTCCAGCAGCACTTCAGATTAAAAGAGGTCTGGAGGGAAAGCAACGCTGCTTTTGCCTGCCTGCCTTCACTCCCTGCTGGTGAGTGAATCGACTCTGTTGCTACTGCTACCACCGCTATCCTTTGCTGGCATTGGAACCCAGCTTCTTCAGCCTTTCAACACAGACTGGAGAACAGACAGAACCCTGGGCATTACAGCTCTGTGTAAACCTAGAGCATGCATCCTTACAGGTATTACAGTCTTATGTAGACCTGATGTATTTGGAGTCCTTATTCCTTAGTAGCAGCTGGCATTACAGCTTCTAGGCCAGTAGTTCTTGATTGCTGTGACCCTTTATACAGTTCCTCATGTGTGGTGACCTCCAACCATAAAATTATTTTTGTTGCTATTTCATAACTGGAATTTTGCTACTGCTGTAAATTTTAATGTCTGTGCTTTACAGAGGTGACCTCTGTGACAGGACCATTCAAGTCCCAAAAGGTCTCAGCCCACAGGTTGAGAATGGCTAGCCTAGGCAACTGCAAATATTGAAATTCCTCGGCCCTTGGCAGTAGCTACAAAGGACAGACCTGGCTTGACCCTAAGGAATTGCTAGCTGTATGGAACTCTTCCAGTGACCAGTATCTACAGTTTCTCTTTAGCTCTTTGCAACCTTCTAGACACCAGGAGTACCTTCAATAAGAGATTAAAGAACTTGTTAACACCAATAGCAATTTTATCAGATTTAAATGGTGCTTTAAAATTGCTTAAAGGACACTCAGAACTCCCCAAAAAAGATAGTAGAAACAATCTCCACTAAGACTACTGTATCTTCAATATGATAGCATGAGATATGGTATCACCAAAGAGAAGGGGGGAAACAGGATAGCATAAACCAGAAAGTGAATATGAAAACTAATTACAAGGTTGGTAAACAAGTGGGATACAGTGTGCGAGAGAAGCTGGAGGGAAGGAGAGAAATGAGTTAATCAAGTTCATCATTTCCAGGTAGAGGGTTGGGGATTAATAAGCTCTTGTGTGACTTGTACAAAACCCAGTCCCCATGTGGAATAATCCTAATTATTCCAGCCTCAGAGTGTGGAGACTGAAGTTCAGTTTGTTGAAGGTAATATCGCCAATACACAAATATTCTTGTTTTGAGTGAGTAGCTTTTCAACTCGTTTCATTTTTAAAACAAAGCACAAAACAGAACACCTGAAAGTCGGGGACCTGCAAGGTTATTCTTGGCTGTTCATTTGACTACACCTAGGATTAACTAAAACCCAACAATGGGAAGATCCACTTACTAATCCAAATCTCTGAGGGGAAAAGACGCACCCTTAATCTAGGCCACACCTTCCTTCTGCTGGAAGCCCATGAAAGGATAGGGAAGAAGGAAGCCCATGAAAGGATAGGGAAGAAGGAAGCCTATGAAAGGATAGGGAAGAAGGAAGCCCATGAAAGGATAGGGAAGAAGGAAGCCTTTGCTCTTGCCTGCTTGCTTGCACATGGCTAGCAAGTCCATTCCTTCACTAGCGTTAGAACCTACATCTTCAGGATTCTAGTGTACACTGAAGGCCAGATGAGAAACCCAGGCTTGCTGGGGAGTAAACAATTACTGGATTCTTGGACCTTCTATACATACATAGCCATTGCTGGATTAGGTGGAGCACAACAACCTGTAAGTCATTCTAATAAATCATATGTGTGTGTGTTTCTATATATATATAAATATATATTCATTCTATATATAAGTATATTTCATTCTAGGTATATATACAATATATATATATATGTATACATGTACATATACATTCATTCTATAAGTTGTTACTCAAGAGAACACTTACTAATACACACAGCAGTCTTACCAGGAAAAAAATCTATCCTTACTTACACACACGTACACATTTATTCTGTTTGTAATTTTTCAGCTTCCTGAAAGAAAGACTTCTGTCTTTTGCTAAGGTTGGGGGGAAATTTCCTGCTTTTTGCTCCTCCCCCTTTGGCAGACAGCTGCATCTCTTCCTGCAGTACCAGCTGCATCCCTAAGGCATGATGGTGAGGCAGGAGTAGTTGAGTTTTCTGTATGGAGCACCTGCTCACCAAACCTGCTTCATATTCAGCGAAAAGGACGTTGTTACCATCAGTGCATCTTTCTTTGATCTCAACTACATGGTCTCCATGTTCCAGTAGGATTCCACACCACAGTCAAGGTGAAGAAAAAGGAAGCTTGCAAATAAGGGAAAGGCCATCTCCCTCTTCCAGGACTGAGAGTCTGTGTCTGAGTCCAGGTGACTACTGCTGTGATAAAACACCATAACCAAAAGCAAGTTGGAGAAGGAAAGGATTTATTTGGTTTACACCTCCACATCACAGTTCATCATCACAGGACGTCAGGACAGGAACTCAGAGCAGAGACCTAGAGGCAGGAACTGATTCAAAGGGAATGGAGGGGTGTTGCTTACTGGATTGCTTAGCCTGCTTTCTTACTGAACCCAAGATGACCAGCCCAGGGGTGGCCTCACCAACAGTAGACTGGGCTTTCCCTCACTAATTAAGAATATGCCCTACAAGCTTATCTGCAGGCAGATCTTATGAAGGCATATTTTCAATTGAGGTTCCCTCCTCTCAGATGACTTTAAGTGTGCCAGGTTGACATAAAACTAACCAGCACAGTCATCAGATGGGATAATCATAATGCCAAGTACATTATGAAGACTGTATCCTTGGAGATATATCCTCCACCTGAAGGGTAGAGCTGAAGGTTCATTGTCTCTGCCCTTTCTGAAAATGCCTTCATATTTGTGAGGGGATGAATCCCAAGGAGGGCAAACTTCCTCAACATTATGAGTGATGCCCCCTGTACCACCAATTGTTTCTCCCTTTAGGCAGAATCATCCATGACAACTTTGATGTTATTGAGAGACTCATGACTACAATCTATGATATCATTAACATTCAGAAGACTGTGAACAACAACCCCTCCTCACACTCACACCGGAAAACTATAGTGTTATAGCCGTGGACCCAGAACATCCTTTCTGTGTCTACTGGGCTTCCCAGGTCATCTGGAAGCTGAATCAAGCATAGCAGTGTGGTTTTTCCATGGGCCTAACCCCACCATGTCAGTCAATGATTTGATTTTATCTGCCTGGAAAAGCTGCCAAATGACATCAAGAAAACGATAAAGTGGGAATCGGAGGGGCATCCGTGGGCTACACCAAGAACAGAGCTGTCTCCGTTCTTCCCACCTTGGATGCTGGGCCTGGCGTTATCCTCAACAACCACTTTTTCAATCCCATTGTCTGACAACAGAAATTGGTACAAGCATCAGGGTGATAGACTTCAGGGTCCATGTTGCCTCTAAGGAATGACAACTCTGGTCCATCGACCCCAGCAAGAACACAAGAGAAAAAGAGGCCTTTCAGCAACAGCAGAGACCCTGCCTTAGCCCAGTGTTCATCACACAATGGACACTCTTCTCATAGTTTCCATTCCAGAAGACTGTGCTTAAAGAGCCCTACTTTGTCATGTGCCACCAATATATATATTCCTTGTACCCAACTCTATTCTTCTCAACCTTTTTTCTTTTCTGCATGTACTAGATAAGTCTGAGAGGAGGAAACCCAAGAAAGAAAATGCTCTGTAAGTGGGCTTCAGGTAACCTTGTAGGGCATTTTCTTAATTAGTGATTGATGAGGAGGGCCAGCCCATTTTGGGTGGTACCAGCCTACACATATGAGTTATTATCAGAATATATGATATCCCTGAGAAGCCGTCAGACTGGGAGAGCAGGCCCTGGGCAGCTGTTTATGACCTCAAGGTGTTCAGATTAGCCCAGCTAACGGCCAGCAAGAGAATGGGGACTTCAGTCTTTTAGCTACAAGGAAATGAATTCTACCAACTGCCACGTGGGGTTGAAAGGCAAGTTGCAGAAAGAAATACATCACTGCTGGCACCTTGATGTCAGATTTGCAAGATCTTTATGTGAAGACTCACCTGGCCTATATCTGGACTACTGACCTCCAGAAGCCTGGGATTTTAAGCGGCTACTTGTGATCAAAAGCTTGTGTGCTTCTTGCCATCTGAAGCAAGTGGGTTTATTGGAGAGCTTCTTCTGCCAAAAGTTGGAGGAAACAACAAAGGGTAATACAATTTATCAGAGAAGATGGTAACAGATGGATTGTAGGCTTTTTAAAAACACGAATACTGGAGTCTCTAAGGTGAATGAAGCTCCTATGACTAAACAGAGAAGACAGGTCTTATAAAATATACAGAAGGAAAAAAAAAACAAAGTTGAACTTTCGTGAAAAAGATTGAAAAAATATAAAAAGTTAAAAGGCACAAATCTATGATTAGCTCAGAGTACATCTGTGCCAAGAACTTAATCAGAGAATGAAATGGAACAATTTTAATAAGGCGGGTAGTAATGAAATGTCTCAAATTACAAAACACGAGAGAGAAGGCAGCATCTTTGCGATGCAAATAACATGAATCCTGGCACGGGTGCTGAAATATCACCAACTCCAACCCCTCCCCCTCTCCCCCCCCCCCCCCCCCCCGTTTCCATCCCAGAAACACAAACCTGTCTGTCACTTCCTGCCCATTTCAAAGTTCCAAAAGAAGCTGGGGCCAAGATACAGCATGAGCCTCCTGCTAGCCAAACACCGTATTATTTTCTCCTCAATTAAATGTTCTCGGTGAGCTACAAATGCTTCTTTTGTCACTAACCACTCCAGGTGGGCCTTGTTAGCTCCCAGTTTACTGCCAGATTGCTAGGCCCACTGCTCAGCTGAGCTCTGTCACTTCCTCCCCTCCCTCCACTTGCTGCCTCTACCCCTGAATCACAACTGCTCAACACTCCTACTCTTCCTTCAGACTTCTGCCTCCTCAAGTGCCTCCACATGGCTTCACATGGAGGAAACGAAACCCTCCTGCCCATCTGACATCTCATTGCCTATATCTTCTTTCCCCAAAGCTTGAATCTTTGGGGAAAGAGATTTTGAAACTGTTTTTGATGAGAAACTGAAGGACCACAGAAATTGGATCTTCTAATCAAAGTCATCTCTCTTTGATATCAAGAGATCCATGATCCTCTCCTTTATGTCCCTGGGTCTTGATGCCTAAGAAACTATGAACTGTAAGGACAAGAGGCAAAGAAGAAGAAGAAACCCAGAGTATTTAAATCAGGACCTTGAGAGGGTGGGGAGGCTACCATTCCCTCACCAAAGAAGACTGTCATCGTGGGGAACTCACATATACAAAAGAGCTTCTGGAGCAAAGGAAAGAAGCCTATATGCTGAGCAGAGTTCTCCTTATCCAGGGCACATGTCTTAGGCTTTGACAAGATCATCACCAGAAACTTTGGAAGCTTCTATAATTCTTTAAACATATTACCTTGCTACAATCTAAGACCCATCTTATTCATTCTGTATAATTGGAAGGCCATCAGATGTCCTGGGATACACACACACACACACACACACACACACACACACACACATATACATACACACACACGTATATAAGTAGTTGATATCTTGATCATTTTGGTGAATTTACAATGCCAAGCAAAGACAAGGCAACAACTCCATAATGACTTTGTGCCTGTTAAAGAATAGTAGAATCAACTGGTAGAATAAACATGAAAAGAAATCAAGTATCCAGGCAAGCATAGTCCCTTGTCTATTCATAATCCTTATTTCTCCCTTCCCCAATTTTCCTTTATAATTCAGCAGCAAACATTAGAAAAATGGAGATAGAATCCATCTGTGATAACTAATCTTGAATTTCAAGTGGTCAGGATCTGGGTGGGTCTATGAGGACATTTCCAGGAATGGTTAACTAAGAGTGGGGGAAGATCCTCCCTTAGCGGGAGTGATACTTTCATAAATGACCCAAATGTAGAGATGTCTAAGAAAAACACACTGTTGACTGCCTTCTTGCCTTTAATTTTTACTGAGTGAATGCAGCTTCACAGACTGAACAGCTGCCGGGTTCTCAGTCTCTCCAGCATGCCATTGCTGGACATACCTGTCCCTATCTGTAAGATAATCTATCCAATAGATTATCTTACACACACTCACACACCCCGACACCAGTTGTGTTCCCGTAGAGACCCCTGTCTAATACACCATCTGAATCTCTTTTGGAATCAAAGCACTTTTGTGAAATGCTGAGATGTTCTGCCAAGATAACATTAAAAGATTTCCCGAGCACCTTCCTTAAAAGGTGACTTTATTATTCTCTCTGATTCCACTGTGTCCATCTACTTAGGCTTCTACATAGCTGTCAAACTTCGCTATTCAGTTCCCTGTGGAGTTGTTCATAGCACTTGTTCAAGCTTTTGGCTGCTATATAATCTTGCTATGAACAGGAGTTTCTAAAGAATTTTAGCGTCTCTTTCTTTGTTCTTCTGTGTTTCTCTTTGAGGAACTACAACTACACTGTTAACCTTCAAATGATACTCATGATAATTTTACTGTTTGCTTTTAAAATTAAAAGAAGTTCTTCACAGGCCTTGCTTCCCCTCTTGATCATAGGCCATTACCCTTTAAAATTAGAACCTTGGAGTTGTCAAGATGGCTCAGCAGGTAAAGGCCCCTGCCTCAAAGCCTGATGGCCTGACTTTGATGCCTTGAGACCCACTTGGTGGAAGAGAATTGACCCTTGCAGGCTGTCCTCTGACTTCCACAGGAATGCCATGGCATGCTCAAACCACCATATCAATACACACACAATGAATAAATTAAAACATTTAAAAAAAACTTTTAAAACTAGAGCCTTATATTTTTTTAATCTGTACATTATACTTTTGGAAATCCATTAGTGTTACACTCCCATATTACATCTGTTAACAAGGCCACATCTGAATGCATCTCCTAGAGGTAGAAACTGTGGGGATTTTTTTATTAGACTCTTCAGTATCCTGCAGTAGTTGTATATGAACCATCACATGTTAATTCATCAGTATGGAATAGATTTTGGCAGGTAATAGACACATACAGATTATATGACATTCTTGGGACTCATTTCAATATTTACCATGACCTTAAGAAGGTTTGTTGAATTGATAAGTTAATTGATAATTTAAGATTGTTTGTTGCAGGAAATATTAAAAATAACTGGCACGCTCCAGCGCTTGTGCCTCTTAACTCTCAGCCTGGACGGCCTGGATGGCCATGCAATGGTGGGCAATGGGTGACCTGTTTTATCTCGTGGAGACTCTGACTCAGTGCTCCAAAATCTCTCCACCCAGCTCATTAGGTTCCCACTGATGAGTTACTCCTACACCAGCACCATGCTTCAAATCCCCCACAGCCTTTGTGGTGCACATCTGGCAAACCCACGCTTTGCCGCCGTACCTTTCTCTCTTGAACCCCTACAAGCCACTGCATGAAGAAAGACACAACACAAACTTAGGTCTGAAACAGCATTAATTCAATCGCTGGGCACAACAACCAAAATCCTAATCTAGTAAGTCTTATTAAATCTAAGTCCTCTAGTGGCAAATCCTGACCGATCTGCCATGGAAACCGGGAGACGCTACATCTTGTCCTCACGATATCACTGTCCAAAATAGACCTAAGTCTCTCCTGCTTCCTCTCTTCCTCCGTCCAACCCGGAAGTCCCTCCTACTCACCTAGTGATTGGCTCCTTTATTCATTAGGGGATTGGTTCACAAGAACAGCACCAGTCCCATCCACAACAATTGTTTATCTATTTGTTGCCCTTTCTAAGAAGACTATTTCCTAACACTGAGTAAGATCTGCTATGAGTGGCATTTAACAAGGTCTGAACAACAGACACATGATGGTCTCATTACTGCATTTATAGTGTGGTAGATGATATTTAAACACATGGTACAGAACTATTACCCGAATTTAAAGTTTCTGTTAAATATTAAAATGGTTTTCAAGGGCGGCAATAGAAGCTAGTGGCATGTCTATGGTTCTGTGTGAATTAGATCATTATGTGTATTAGCTGTCCAAGTCATTCCATGCCTGTGACTCAATATTAGACTATTCATGTCTAAACACTATAGCATTCTGAAGAGTTAAAACACATATGGACAAGATCTATTAACAAAATTTAGGCAGAAGACTAATAAGCCTTAATAAATATTTTAAAAATAAAATACAGTCCATCTGGGAGAAGCATAAGTTTTATTTCTGTTCATTAGGGCGAGCCACTCACTGACTCACAGTTCTACCTTCTTCTACTAAGTTGGAAAAATTAGTCACTCTGTATGGTGACTTGAGCACCGCAACTAAAGGTCTCATGTTTGATTTGCATAATTTGTGAATATTGTGAATAGTATTAGACTGTTCCTCAATGTTGAAAATTATATAATAGCAAAAGAAAACTTTATCAAATATTTGTGTTATAGGTATACATTTATTTCAAAGAAAACTTTATCAAATATTTGTGTTATAGGTATATATTTCTTTCAAAGACCTTAGAGAATGTAATTTAAAATGAAAGAGGAGGTACAGCTTTTGACCAAGCCAGTTTTTTCCTTAACATTTACTATAAACATCCATTTTATAGTTGGGAGCAGGATGCTCTAAAAAATTTAGCCTTTTTCAAACTTCCCAAGTGTTACAAATAGCCAGCAATTATTCCAAGACAGAAACAGTGGCTTCCCATCTCCCTCTCTCCCTCCCTCCTTCCTTCCTTCCCTTCTCCCTCCCTCCCTCCCTTCTACCCTCCCTCCCTTCCTCCCTCTCTGTCTCCTGCCTCTCTTTCTCTTCTCACATATGAATGTGTAAATGTAAACACCAGAGATCAACACTGGGTATCTTCTACTATTGTTGTCCATTTTATTATTTAATACAGGGTCTCTCAGTGAACCTGGAGTTCACCAGCTTGCTAGGCAGCACGGCCACCAAGCTCTGGGAACTTCCTGTCTCTGCCTCTCGGAGCTGGGATTATAGGTATGCACAGTCATGTCTAGACTTTTATGTAGGTGTTGAGGATTGGAGACATACAGACACTTTACTCACCGAGTCATTTTCCCTTCCCCTTCCTTCCTTCCTTCCTTCCTTCCTTCCTTCCTTTTTCCTCCTGGAGGGGTGTGTGTGTGTGTGTGTGTGTGTGTGTGTGTGTGTGTGTGTGTGTTGAATATCAACCCAGGGCTTTGTGCATGCTAAGCAAGTGACCTGGCACTCAAGTGTACCACCATGCTTTTACTTTTCTCTTGGAAATGTATTTGATTAAGGAAGCCTTACGCCAAGAAGAGAGGTGTGGTAGAGATAGTTAAGTGCTTCATATATAAACTTTTTAATAGTTGAAATCTTTTTCCTTAAACTTTGAATCACAAAAGTTCCAGAATAGTACTCTTGGAATTTTTTACTAGAGTTATTTAATACTTTTGCCTTTCAGGAGCACTTTTTATGCAGAACATCACTGTGGAGGGGAAAGGAGAAAGAAAAGATAGCAGGACAATTTCTCTGAGCAACTGGGGACCTGATGAGTGGGTTTCTGGCAGAAAAGGGAACAGATGGAAATCTCAGGCAGGACATTGCCTGTGTCTGAAGATTCAGCTCAGCTTATAAGAGGTTGCTTGCATGCTGCTTCTCTCCATGGGACCTGAAAGAATAATGCAATGGGATCTTGACTCTGCCTGCAGAAGTTTCAGGAGTGGAGCAAAGGACTTGTTTACAAATCTTCTTTTGATGAAGCTCAGAGTTTGCAGCAAGCCTCATTGTAATTTGCCTCTGAGGGACTTTAAGGATGTGGTGGTACTGAACTCCTGAGTGAATTCTTCATCTGTAACTGCCTTTCTCAGTGAGCAGAGGAGTACATCACAGAGCCATGGTGTGAACTACAGTAGTTGAAAAGTCAATTGCCAGGGGCATCCTGCTCCAAACTGGGGTTTCAGGCAGAGGACAGAGAGGAACATTTCAGAAGTCAGCGAGTCCTGTCATGCTTTTAACAGCTCTGTTAAAATGTTGGGGTGAGTGGCTTGGTTCCACACACTGCCCGAATCTGGATAAAATTAGAGCTTTTAGCTTCTCCCGGAGAGGGACTTATTAATAGCTAAGGGCAGGAGTGCTAACTGTGTGCTGAAGATAACGCTTGAAGAAGTGAACAGTGTCAGCAAAAGTTCATCAGAGCTTGGTGCTTGCTCTTACTCATCCCTTGGGGAAACAAATATATTGATCTAATTTTTTTTTTTTTAAGAAGAGCAGCCTATGATGGTTTCTCAGGGCTGGGATGTTACAGACAAGGAGTGTCTTTTATGATAGGCTCAGCATATCTGGTCCCAAACTGCTAACCTGCAAGGCAAAGGGCAGAGGGCAGGAACTAACACAGGAAAGTCAGAGATGTCAGAGTTGATTTTGCTTACATTCTGTTAGGCTCTAAGGTAAGGGATCATTGCTGACTTTGGACATCTCATATTCCCAGTTATTTCATTCCAAACATAAGAAGTCACCAATGAGAAATCCTGTCTCAAAAAACCATAACCATAACCAAACCAAAAACAAACAACAAACAAACAGAAGTCACCAATGAAAGGAGCCTTGAAGATTAATCATCTTTTCTTTCTCAGTCTTAAGTCTTCAGAATTCTAAATGAAATCCCCACTTAAAAACACTTTGTGTAGCTATGAAATTCACAATTAGGCAAATTATTAATGGTAGCAAGATAAATGACAATATACCATGCTTGTATGTATATAACCTATACTTCTCTCTAGTGTTTTGTTTTTCTTGACTGAACCTACATATATAGAAACACACTAAATGACTAGAAAACCCAGAAATTAATTGTTTTGGTTAATATAGCTGAAAATTCCAGGGATGTGGCTTCAGGCTAAGCTACAGCTACCAAAACAATGCCATCAAGATTATCTTTTGCCTCTGCCTTACTCAACCTGATTTCCCTGTCTGATGTCTCTTAGCAATTAGTTTTACATTCTTGATAACTCCAAAAGAAAACGAATCATTCCCTCTGATATTGAAGCCATGGTCCTGGAATTAAATCTTATTAGTCTGGCTTGGGTCTGGGGTTCATCTCTGAGCGAATGATTGTAGTCATGGCAATAGACTGTGTCAGTCAAGGTCTGGTCCAAGTTGTGTCCTCTCCCTAGGGCTAAATGAATGGAGAGTGGATAAAGTGCTGGCTCCCTGGAGGCAATCAGAGTTCAGTCATCACAAGAGGAAAGGATTAGTGCTGAGCAGAGAAAACAACAAACAGGTTTATACTTTGGTGAACATTATTGACTCTCAAGGTCTGAGCATGCTAATCAAACACTCTTCCACTGAGACATACTCCTAGTCCTATGTGAGGTTGGCTTAAGAGAAGGAGACTTATGATTTTTAAAGAACGCTATACTCAAACATGGTAACTACCTTAGAAAGCTACATGCTTATGTAAATTGTATCTCCCCCCACCCTCACCCCCCTGTACTGGGAATTAAACCCAGGGCCTCAAGGATATTCCACAGCGCTCTACCACTGAACTGTAAACTCCTCACCCTTTTGAAACACTTACATTTTGCAACAAGACCTCTCTAAATTGCTCAAGCTGACCTTGAACCCACTCTGTAACTAAGGTAAGACTTAAACATCCAACTTTCCCTCCTCCCCTCCTAAGTAGCTGAGACTATAAGTCTGCACCACTGAGCCCAACTTCAAATCACATTATCTTTCACGCAACATGGTTTAGGAATTCTGGATTTTTATTTTTAAGTTGCCTTCCAAGCCAATTTAAAACCCATAAAATCTGTCTCATTAATTTACCTTCAGGTAATTTTTTTTACATGAAATGTCTTTCCCTTCTACATAGAGTAGTGTCCTTCCCCCCACTGTTTAAGGATGAATATGTAAAACAATGCCAGTGAAAACCAAAATGAAACTTTAAGACATGATCAACATGGAAGAATTTTGATTTTTCTTTTTTTTAATAGAGTCTTCTTGGCACTTACTTGAAAGGGACAATACTCCTGGTCCTTGCTGGTAGAGTTTGGCTTTACCCTGTGGCTGGGCTGTAAGTGCAGAGGGAGCCAGGTCTTTTATAAGCTTGTTTCTTACCATGCCTTTGTAAATACAAAGGAGCAACCTGTCTCCAGCATGAACATCAGAGCCTGTTCCAGCATCAGCATCAGAACCTGTCTCCTGCATCAGCATCAGAGCCTGTCTCCTGCATCAACATCAGAGCCTGCCTCCATCATCAGCATCAGCATCAGAAGTGCTGTCTCCACCATTCTCAACAATGCCAAAATCTGTGAAGGGTGGTCCTGAACAGATGGTTTGACAGACTAAAGCATTAGTTTGCTGAGTCTCTGTACAGGCTAATTAATTCTTCGTTTTACTAGTGTTTAAAATGATTGCTCAAAACAAGACATCCCTTAAAAATACATGCTAGGTGAGTCTCTATACATCATTGATTATTAAGATGATTATTTCAAACATCTGTGGGTTGGCATTAAAGAACAAAACTGCCTTACGGGCTTATTTGGTTGAAGGTGTTTTTCAATTTGTAAAAAGACTATCTATTATAGTTCTAATATTCATACTCTTCTGTTTTATGTTTTTTTTTTCAGGATTCTACCCAAAACAGTAAGCTGAATTCTCTAATAGATTCAAATTTACAATTCAGACATGTAATATACGTGGCATCTACTGCTGGATTTTGACTTGAAAGGACCAGGTATTTAGAACTGAATGCTGTCAATCCTCGTTCTGGCGCACTGCCGTGGAGTGGCTTGTCAGTTAACTTCTGTGCACTCTCGGACAGCATGAGTGCTCATGAGTGATCTACCTCCAGCAGAGCGTTGAAAGACAGCCCTGTGTCACAGAGGAACCTGAGCATGTATGATATTTTCACTGCACAAAACTTTATGTAAGAAAACCTGAGGCTTAAGCTTTTCATTTACGCTGAATCCTTAACATCTATCAAAGGACTTCAGGGTTAGTTTCTTTTTAACATCACAATCCTAATATTGAAACTAAGTATACACCAGTATGACCCGTAAAACTTTTTATCTAAAGCAACCACATGCCTCTCAAGAGCATCTAAGGGATACATATAATGAGCAATTGCAATTCAAATGTGTAACATTTCCTTCAACTAATGTGACCTTTTTTGAGAGACAGAATTATTCAGACATGCTGCTTGCTAGACTGTTGTCATTTGGAAGAGAGGCACTAAAACCCAGTCTTGAGGTTGAAAATAATTCTGTCACAATTGACTAGGAAATAGACTATAATGGGAGGGAGTTGGAATGGGAGAAGTTGGCTAATAGGCTTTCCCCTCTCCCTCAGAGATGCATATATAGGCCAGATTAAAGGGTAGATAAAGGTAGATTTATTAGGAGTCAGCTCTCCTGCAGGTTCACTAATCTCACAGGTGGAGGTCACTGAAGTTGCACACCCAGGCTAAAGCAAGGTGGTTTTATAGATCTTAGACAAGGAGTGATGGCATGTCAGCTAGGAGCTGGGACTGTTACCATACATGGTCAAAAACTGTGCCCTAGATGGGCACTATCGGGTGAGTTGCCTGAAATGTGCAGACAAGAACTGATGATATGTTAGCCTGGAGTTTACTCTGTGCGAATGGGGTTGGGGGAAAGAGGGCAGACAGGGTTTCCTGCTTGTGCAGGGATGATAAGGAGTTCTAGCCTAACACTGATTGGTCAAGGAAACAAAGTTTCAATTGGAAAGAAAATAAATTCAGGAGATCTATTGTCCACTGTGGTGAGTCTAGCAAAAAAATGGACTTAAAAATAGCTAGGACTAAAATGTAATATCCTCACTACAAAAATTTTAAAATATATCATATGATGCTTATACTACTGTCTTAGTCAGGGTTTCTATTCCTGCACAAACATCATGACCAAGAAGCAAGTTGGGGAGGAAAGGGTTTATTCAGCTTACACTCCCAAATTGCTGTTCATCACTAAAGGAAGTCAGGACTGGAACTCAAGCAGGTCAGGAAGCAGGAGCTGATGTAGAGGCCTTGGAGGTATGTTTCTTACTGGGTTGCTTCCCCTGGCTTACTCAGCTTGCTTTCTTATAGAACCCAAGACTACCAGCCCAGGGATGGCACCACCCACAATGGGCCCTACCCTCTTGATCACTGATTGAGAAAATGCTTTACAGTTGGATCTCATGGAGGCATTTCCTCACCTGAAACTCCTTTCTCTGTGATAACTTCAGCTTGTGTCAAGTTGACACACAAAAACAGTCAGTACAACTACTTAGCTTGTTAATTAGCTTAATCAGTCAACATTGTACATCAAATATTACATATGGCATATCAAAACATTACATCACACATCATGAATGTATGTTATTTTTGTCAACAAACATATTAAGAGCTTAAATATAGTAGCAAGTATAAGTGAAGTCATGACCTCCTCCTCTTCCTAGTCAATATTACAGAGATTTTTCTTTATAATTCATGGAAAGCAAAGCACTGAACTAACCACTGTTCTCTCCCACCTTCCTGCCTGCCACTTTCCCACCAAGCTCTGTCTTACTTTTTATATGGTTTCCTTTGATGTCTGTCTTTCCCCCATCCTTCCTCCTATCCAAACTCCTTTCCATAATACCCTGGCTCCTTAGCTAGGTCTCATGTGACTCTCACTAGGCAACAAAGGATACTCTCAACTGCACTGTTGCTTCCCATGGGGTCCTGTTCTACCCTTGACATGTCACGTCATCTTACTGAATGTTGATCAAGGCTGCATGCTTGGTGGGCTGGGGTGATGGTGGGAAGAGGGTGAGAATTGTACCTCACTTGTTCAGAGTTGTGTCTTTAAAGGATCATTTATTTAGGGGGCTAACAAGTACTTGTTTAATGCTACATAATAGTCTCCTCTAAGATGGAAATAGACCATCCTCTAAGGAAGTTCCTTAAGCAGGAAGGTAAACAACCCAAAATAACATCAGGAAGTCCATGAAACTGAACTGATTCACTAAGCCCCTCCCTACCAGAGCAAGCAATAAAAGCAAGAATCCTGATACCCAAGTGGCACAGAAAGGTAGCTAACCATTCAGGAGTGTGGAGAGGCCAGACAGTATGGATAGAACCACCCTTGCTGCTCAGAGGAAACAGCCAGAAACCCTGAGGTCCCAAGAGCCTAGGAGCAGCCTGGGATAGGAGACTTCTGATATCTGCCGGCACCCAGAGCTGATCTGGGCCATAGAGCTACATACCCAGATACAATCACAAGAGAGCAGGTCTCACAGGCGAACCTACATACCTGTATACACAGAGAGAACGGGTCTCCAAGGAGCACAGATACAGAGGCTTTCAGGTCAGATAAGTCAGTAAGAGACAGCAACACCAGCTAACACCAGAGATAAACAGATGGCAAAAGGAAAACTCAAGAACATTACCAACAGAAACCAAGGCAACATGGCACCATCTGAACCAAGTTCTCCCACAACAGCAAGTCCTAGATACCCCAACACATCGGAAAAGCAGGATCTGGATTTAAAATCACATCTCATGATGCTGTTAAAGGACTTCAAGAAGGACATAAATAATTCTCTTAAAGAAATACAGGAGAACGTGAGTCAACATGTAGAAGTCCTTAAAAAGGAAACACAAAAACCCCTTAAAGAAATACAGGAGAACATGTGTCAACATGTAGAAGCCCTTAAAGAGGAAACACAAAAATCCCTTAAAGAATTGCAGGAAAACACAAACAAACAAGTGAAGGAAGTGAACAAAACCATCCAGGATCTAAAAACAGAAGTAGAAACAACAAAAAAAATCACAAAGGGAGACAACTCTGGAGATAGAAAACCTTGGAAAGAAATCAGGAGTCACAGATGCAAACATTAACAACAGAATACAAGAGATAGAAGAATCTCAGGTGCTGAAGATACCATAGAAAACATTGACTCAACAGTCAAAGAAAATGCAAAACGCAAAAAGCTTGTAACCCAAAACATCCAGGAAATTCAGGACACAATGAGAAGACCAAACCTAAGGATTATAGTTATAGAAGAGTGTGAAGATTTACAACTTAAAGAGCCAGTAATATCTTCAACAAAATTATAGAAGAAAACTTCCCTAACCTAAAGAGAGAGATGCCCATGAACATACAAGAAGCCTACAGAACTCCAAACAGACTGGCCCAGAACAGAAATTCCTCCCATCACATGATAATCAAAACATGAAATGCACTAAAAAAAGAAAGAATATTAAAAGCAGTAAGGGGAAAAGGCCAAGTAACATATAAAGGAAGACCTATCAGAATTATACCAGACTTCTCACCAGAGACCATGAAAGCAAGAAGATCCTGGGCAGATCTCATACAGACCCAAAGAGAACAAAAATGCCAGCCCAGACTACTATACCCAGAAAACCTCTCAATCACCATAGATGGAGAAACCAAAATATTCTATGATAAAACCAAATTTATACAATAATGTTCCACAAATCCAGTCCTACAAAGCATAATAGATGGAAAACGCCAATATAAGGAGGGCAACTACACCCTAGAAAAAGCAAGATAGTAATCTTCTTTCAACAAACCCAAAAGAAGATAACCAGGCAAACATAAAAATAACATCAAAAATAACAGGAAGCAACAATCACTATCCCTTAATCTCTCTTAACATCAATGGACTCAATTCCCCAATAAAAAGACATAGGCTAACAGACAGGATACATAACAAGGACCCAGCATTTTGCTGCATACAGGAAACACACCTCAGTATCAAAGACAAACATTACCTCAGAGTAAAAGGCTGCAAAACAGTTTTCCAAGCAAATGGTCCCAGGAAACAAGCTGGAGTACCCATTCTAATATCAGATAAAATTGACTTTCAACCAAGTGTCATCAAAAAAGACATGGAAGGACACTTCATACTCATCAAAGGAAAAATCTATCAAAAAGAACTCTCAATTCTGAACATCTATGCTCCAAACACAAGGGCACCCACATTCACAAAAGAAACTTATGAAAGATCAAAGCACACATTATACCTCACACGATAATTGTGGATGACATCAACACCCTACTCTCATCAATGGTCAGATCAGGGAAACACAAACTAAACAGAGACACAGTGAAACTAACAGAAGTTATGGACCAAATGGATTTGACAGATATCTATAAAATATTTCATCCTAAATCAAAAGAATATACCTTCTTCTCAGCACCTCATGGTACCTTCTCCAAAACTGCCCATATAATTAGTCACAAAACAGACCTCAACAGATATAAGAAGATTGAACTAATTGCATGACTCCTATCAGATCACTATGGAGTAAGAGTAGTCTTCAATAGCAACAAAAACAACAGAAAGCCCACCATACACATGGAAGCTGAACAATGATCTACTCAATGATACCTTGGTCAAGAAAGAAATAATAAAAGAAATCAAAGACTTTTTAGAATTTAATGAAAAGGAAGTCACAACTTACCCAAATTTATAGGACACAATGAAAACAGTGTTAAGAGGAAAACTCATAACTCTGAGTGCCTTAAAAAAGAAGCTGGAGAGAGAATACACTAGCAGGTTAACAACACACCTGAAAGCTCTAGAACAGAAAGAAGTTAATACACCCAAGAGGAGTAGACAGCAGGAAATCATCGAACTCAGGGCTGAAATCAACCAAGTAGAAACAAAAAGAACTATACAAAGAATCAACAAACCCAGGAGCTGGTTCTTTGAGAAAATCAACAAGATAGATAAACCCTTAGCCAGACTAACCAGAGGGCACAGAGACAGTATCCAAATTAGCAAAATCAGAAATGAAAAGGGAAATATAACAACAGAAACTGAGGCAATTCAAAAAATCATCAGATCCTACTACAAAAGCGTATACTCAACACAACTGGAAAATCTGGATGAAATGGACAATTTCCTAGATAGATACCAAATACTGAAGTTAAACCAGGATCAAATAGACCATTTAAAAAGTCCCATAACCCCTAAAGAAATAGAAGTGGTCATTGAAAGTCTCCTGTAGTGGCATTCCTGGTTGTCAACTTGACTATATCTGGAATGAACTAATCAAGAATTGGAAGGCTCAACTATTATCTTAATCTGGAGGCTCAGAGACACAAGTTTCTGACCTGGATCTTGGCATGGAGATCTTGAAGCATCGTGGTTATGAATTCCAGAAGGAATTCTTATCTCATTCTACAAAGTTCAAGTCCAAGTGGATCAAGGACCTCCACATAAAGCCAGACACACTGAAACTGTTAGAAAAGAAGCTGGGGAAGAGCCTTGAACACATGGGCACAGGGGAAAATTTCCTGAACAGAACACTAATTGCTTATGCTCTAAGATCAAGAATTGACAAGTGGAACCTCATAAAATTGCAAAGCTTCTGTAAGGCAAAGGACTCTTGTCAGTAGGACAAAATGGCAACCAACAAATTGGAAAAAGATCTTTACCAACCCTACATCTGAAAGAGGGCTAATATCCAATATATAGAAAGAACTCAAGAAGTTAGACTCCAGAGAGCCAAAGAACCCTATTAAAAATGGGGTACAGAACTAAACAAAGAATTTTCAACTGAGGAATACTGAATGGCTGAAAAGCACCTAAAAGAAATGTTCAACATCCTTAGTCATCAGGGAAATGCAAATCAAAACAACCCTGAGATTTCACCTCACACCAATCAAAATGGCTAAAATCAAAAACTCAGGGGACAGTAGATGCTGGAGAGGATGTGGAAAAAGAGGAACTCCATTGCTGGTGTGATTGCACTCTGGTACAACCACTCTGGAAATCAGTTTGGTGGTTCCTCAGAAAACTGGAAATAGTACTACCTGAAGACTCAGCTATACCACTCTTGGTCATATACCCAGAAGATGCTCCTACATGTAATAAGGACGCATGTTCCACTATGTTCATAGCAGCCTTATTTATAATAGCCAGAAGCTGGAAAGAACCCAGATGTCCCTCAACAGAGGAAGGGATACAGAAAATGTGGTATATTTATACAATGGAGTACTGCTCAGCTATTAAAAACAATGAATTCATTAAATTCTTAGGCAAATGGATGGAACTAGAAAATATCATTCTGAGTGAAGTAACCCAATCACAAAAGAACACACATGGTATGCACTTGCTGATAGGATATTATCTCCAAAACTCAGAATACCCAAGATACAACTCACAGATCACATGAAGTTCAAGAAGAAGGAAGACCAAAGTGTGGATACTCTGGTCCTTCATAGAAGGGGGAACAAAATACCCAAAGAAGGAGATACGGAGACAAAGTGTGGAGCAGAGTCTTAGGGAAAGACCATCCAAAGACTGCCCCACCTAGTGATCCATCCCATATACAGTTTCGAAACCTAGACACTATTATCGATGTCTACAGTGCTTGCTGACCAGAGCCTGATATAGCTGTCACCTGGAAGACTCTGCTAGCGCATGACAAATACAGAGGGGACACTCTCAGCCAGCCATTGAACTGAGCACAGGGTCCACAATGGAGGAGCTAGAGAAAGGACCCAAGGAACTGAAGGGGTTTGCAGCGCTATAGGAGGAATAACAAGATGAGCCACTCAGTACCCCCAGAGCTCCCAGGGACTAAACCATCAACCAAAGAGTACACACAGAGGGACCCATGGCTCCAGATGCATACGCAGCAGAGGATGGGCTTGTTGGACATCAGAGGGAGGAGAGGACCTTGGTCCTGGGAAGGCTCAATGCTGCAGTGTAGGGGAATACCAGGACAGGGAAGCGGGAGTGGGTTGATTGGGGAATAGAGGGAGGGGAGATGGGTTATGGGATTTTCAGGGGGAAACCAGGAAAGGGGACAACATTTGAAATGTAAATAAAGAATATATCTAATAAAATTAAATAAATAAATAAGTAAGTAAATAAATAAATAAATAAAGCAAGAGTACCTTTCAGTGAAGTGAAACTGAGCTTTCGAAGAAAATTCCCATAGAAGAAAGAAGACTCAGACCAGACCAGCTGCCTGGAAAAGGCAGAAACCACCCAAGCTGCCTACAAGAGGTTGAATCAAACTCAAGGAAGATGGAACACATGGAAGAACACGGTTCAACCTGTTGAGCTGCCTGCAGGCTGTGCCGTGAGCTCCAAGCACTCTGTTTTGTGAGCTGTCACCCATGCTAGGGTGGGCTTTGGTGATGTAGATGTCTTTGAGTCATTGCTATTCCTGGGAGTAACCCATTAGCCATATTCCTGTAAGTAACCCAGTAAAACTCATTCGTTCACCAAGCTGGATTTGAGTGGTATCTGTACTTTGGTCTGTTGTGACTTCCCTGTCTCCAGTGAGTAGACCTGTGCATTTCATCTCTCCAGAAAATGTTTTGTCACACAACAGTTAATCAGAAGAGAAATGAAAAAAAAATTAGGAATTAACAAGAAATTCTTGCCTTGCCTTTCTGTTTGATGATCGGCTAGATTCAGTTTGGAAGATTTACGGTGTGCCTGGTAATTGTTTACATGGAACAGTATTCAGGAACTATTGGGGAGATAAGAAAAGCATCGCTGAGTATTAAAGGAGAACTTTAAGCAGAGACATGACAAATAAACGTTTATCAGAGGGATAAGAGAATGAACAAGGAGCATGGGTGCCCAGCTAGGTCAGTGCTACTCAGGCTGATGCCCAGGCAGGAGCTGAGACCCAGGGCAATAGGAAGCACTAGATCAGGCTCTGTTCCAGACTCAAGGCTTTTGTCCAATGGGGGAAGCAGAAGCCTTGAAGAATCATGAATGCCCCTGGGCTCGTGTTTTAGAGAATCATTTGCAACCATGTAGGAGGTAGATTGGAGAAAGTAAGCAGTTTTAGACTCTTTAGAGTGTCTGTGCAAGTGAGACTCCTGGTCCAGGGTAGATGGGTTTCTAGATTCACTGACAACATGGTGAGGACAAGGAATGACATTAACCACTGCACAGTGAATGAAAACAAAGCTGTTCACAGCTCTGGTCCCTTCCTTGTCTTGTTGGGCATTCAGTGTTTGCCAGATCCTTGTTGCCTATGCACACAGTTGCAGCCCCTCTGCAGCTCTTAGTTGTTTCTATTCTTGAAGTTAGAGGACTCAACTGGAAACAACCTTTTTCTTTTCTTTTCTTTTCTTTTCTTTTCTCTTCTCTTCTCTTCTCTTCTCTTCTCTTCTCTTCTCTTCTCTCCTCCTCCTCCTCCTCCTCCTTTTTCTCCTCCTCCTCCTCCTCTTCTTCTTCTTCTTCTTTTTTTGGTTTTTCAAGACAGGGTTTCTCTGGATAGCCCTGGCTGTCCTGGAACTCACTCTGTAGACCAGCCTGGCCTGGATCTCAGAAATCCGCCTGCCTCTGCCTCCCAAGTGCTGGGATTAAAGGCGTGCGCCACCACTGCCTAGCTGGAAACAAATTTTAATCCAGTACAGAATATCTTGGTTTCCATAACTCAGAAATTGCTTTCCTGCCAGGCTAGGGTGGTAAAGTCTTTAATTCCAGCACTCAGAGGCAGGTGGATCTCTGAGTTTGAGGCCAGCCTGGTCTACAGAGGGAGTCCAGGGCCAGGGCTACACAGAGAAACCCTGACCTGAAAAAACAAAATCAAAAGAAAAGAAGGAAAGGAAGAAAGAAACTGTTCTTCCCCAAAGCACTGACTCACAGAATAACTCAAAGCAAGACCAAAGCCTCGAGTCTTTGCTTTCATGTGTGTGTATGGGGGGGGGGTGCACACATGCCTGCATGCACCCTGTACACATGTGCACAGTCTACACAAGGACATCTGGTGTCCTTTTCTGTCATTCTCCATCTTGAGACAGGATCTCCCACTTAACCCAAAGCTTTTGGGCAAGGCTGACTGACTGGTGGGCTACCAGGATCTACCTGTCTCTGCCATTCACCGCTGAGGTGACAGTCATGCAACCATGCCTCGGTGTTTATATGGGTGATAAGGATCCAAATTCAGAGTGTCCTGCTTGCATAGAAAGCACGTGTTGCCATTGAGTGTCTTCCCAGGTTTCTGCCTTCATTCTTCATCTGCTCCCCTTCACCCCCAGTCAGCTGCCTGCTTTATTCTATGTGTAGAGATACACATCTCTCATGAAGTATCTATTTAAACTCCAATGATACCTCTCCCCCCTCCCTCCCCACCCCCTACCTCTCTCTCTTCCATCCTCCTTCAAGGGTGAAGGCACAGAAGTAAAAGTAGCTGTGATGCCTTATGCTCAGTTTTTGTAATGCCCTGGTCCAGACTCCGCCTGTCCTCCACAAAAGCATCCGAAAGTCTCCCATCAACCTGGAGTTTAAGAACAACAAAATCTTACAAACATATCACTCCGTGATGAGATTCCCCCAAGTAGGAGCAACAGTCTCAGGGAACTGGCTTGGGTCCTCAAGAAGCAATAAGGATGTCCTCTAGTCTGCTTGCAGAACCAAAGCTGAGATCTTGACCAGTCAGGCTGCATTTCAGCCAAACCTGGTTCTGTCCTCCCTATCCCAATTCTCTTTCCATTTAAAATCCAAGTTTGTGTTAATGCCTGAAATGTGTCCCTGGGGTCAGTGGACCCCTTTGTCTGTACCTTCCAATGTGGCTGTGTTGACTCAATCTCCTTTCTTTGACCATTTCCAGTTCCTAACTGGTGTGTTCAGATGAGTGGCCAATCCTATGCTGAGATTCTCTAAACCTGACTTTTTGCCCTGAAGCCATAGAAATCCCCTTGCTTTCGCAGATCTCTGGTGTTGTATCTCCCCCACAGGTCTTCAATCAACTGCTGCTCAGTCTGGTCCCTGTATCAACCAAGGCCGGTATGTGGCACTCATGGTAACCACACTGACTTGGCTTAAGGACTACCTAGAAATGGGTACTCATGTCTTCTCAGAGAAGTGAAGCTGAAAGGTCCTGCTATGGTTTGCATGTGTTCCTACAAACTCACTGTCGGGACCTTAATTCCTTAATGAAGCTATGTTGGGAGATGGGGCTAGTGCAAGGTGCTTGGAGCCTTTGTACATGAATAGACACCATTCCCCTTCCTGGGAGTGAGTGCAGTCTCACTACCACAGGACTGGCTTAGCTCTCTTGAGAGCAGGCTGCTATAGAGCAAAGATACCCTTAGTGTTTTGCATTTTCTACATTTAACTGCTATCGTCCTACTTTCCCCTGCCAAACTGAGAGGCCCAGGCCAGTACTGGGGCAGCTGAAGGGCTTTTGCACAGTGAGAGGCAGTCCACTTGTCTTTGGACTATAACACAGATAGGGTGCAAGTGTGGGGAATGGAAGTAAAGCAGATTGACCCCAAGGAATTTTTATCTTTCCTTTCTTTCCCCATATTTGTCTTTCTTGACACATAAGGCCTTAAATATCCTGCCCACCAGTTAGTACCATTTCTAAAGTTGTTCTTCATCAGTTCTAAACTGAACACTTCCAGGTAAAAGAGTGTCCTTTACTTGTATGGTAGGAAATATCTTTCTTAAGGTAAGTCAGCTGTCAGAAAGCGTACTGTAGCATTGTTTTAACATTGTCTTTTGTTTTATTTCTGTATAGTGTCTATCACAGGTTTATTGCTATTTGTTACAAACTGAACTACCCACACAGGTTCCCATACTGCTGTTTGCAAATCATGACCCATTATCAGCTTAGCTTGTCACATAAGTCATAAATTACAAGAAATAGGAAAGAAAACACCTCAATATAACACATACAAAAAAATATCAGTTTAGTTTGCCAAAGACTTGCTTTTCATCTGAGTGTTGGTTAAGTGACCAGAGAGTTATGCATAATCTATAAAACCAGTGTTGTCAGGATATATCTATTCCTCATTGTAGAGTGTAGTTTTGAATGCTTTGATTTTGAGAAATACTGTCACTTCTGACTTGCTATATGTTAACTAAGGTTAGATCCCATCACAATGTGAAATTGTGTTTTCACCTTGGCAGTCACAAAATTTAGCACAGTGCCTTACAGGGGTGGGCATGTGGCAAATCCTCCCAATGAAGAGTGGATGGATGAGCATTAGGGTGGTGTGGCTAATTCTCCCTGAATTCATCTGCATTTGCTGGTGTTTGGGTTAGACTGTGAGACTGGGAGGAAATAAGGACAAGAAATCAACTCAGTCCCTCCAGGAGCTTTAAAAAAGGAAACCTGATTTAGGCAGAAACAATTATTATGCTTTTCAGCCACTCTACTGGGCAGAGGCAGCCTAAATAGAAAAGCTATGTATAGCATATTTACAAAGTTTCAAATGTTATCACATAGTAGCAATCTTGTTCATTCTATTTACAGGAAATACATCTTTTGGTTTGGGGTTGTTTGTTTGTTTGCTTGCTTGCTTGCTTGTTTCACTTCTTTGTTTTGATCTTGAGTTTCCGGTTGATCTTGAGTTTCTGTACAAAACAGTTCAGCTTAGTGAGAATATGATGGTGACTGGGAAAATCAACGACACATTATAACACAGACCTTTCTTCCTGTTTCACAATGAGAAAAGCTGCAGACCTTGCATTTCCCAGACACTTAGGTCATGAGATTTAATCCAGTAACACCTCCCCAGTGAGAGCTGCTCTCCCTGGCATGAGCTAAGTTTAGTCAAGTTCTCAGATGGAACACTGAGCGACTCAGTGAAGAAGTAGCTAGCAGCAGGTGAGACCCACAGCCCCTATAAAGAGCAACTGTGTTCTCGGAACAGAAATGGAGCTCGCCACCTCCTTGTACCCGGGGACTTGTCAAATGCCTATGATAATACCTGGGAAAAAAATGGTTATCAATAGATTTTTTTTTCCTGTTATAGCAAAATCACTGGATGACAAAGAATGACCAAAATTCATTGATGAAAGCATCATTTCACCAAAACTTTACATGACAGTTTGAGGCCCTGAAAGGGCAAAAGTATCAATCACCATGCAAATAGTTGTTTGTATGTTCCAACTGGAGAGTATTCTTTTGAGATAAAAGGCAAATAAACTGTTTTTGCCTAAATAGATTTAGGTGATCATAGTAACTTTAGAGTAAAAGATGTCTAGACAATTCTGAGTCCTTCAAATCAATGCAGCAACCAGCACCAGAGGGCTGGGGGAAGGTTTTCCATTCTGCAAGAGAATGATAACTCTCAGGGCAATAATTTCAGTTTTCCAATAAGCAAAATGATTGTGTTTTCAGGGTTGCATGGTATGAGGAATTATGGGTATCTCACTATTTACCTGTTTATTTATTGTGGTGCTGGGGATTGAATCTAAAACCTCACATTTGTTAAGTGAGCACTCTACCAGTAAGCAGCACTCCCTCCAGTCAGCCACTGTTTGTGGGTGCTAAAATAACTCTCTTTGTTTGAAAAGGTGTATCAAATTGTGGTGACAGTTCATACTGTGTTCTCGGGTTAGTTTTTTTTTGTTTTGTTTTGTTTTCTTTGTTTGTTTGTTTGTTTAACTTTGGGGGAAAGGTTGGCAATCCTTAACTGGAGATAACTGACCTGGCACATGAAATATTTCCTCCAGTCTATGGTGCATTCATTCAACCTTCATTTGAAGCAGGGCACGTTCCTTCCCTTGGAGAGAATACTCCAAATGTTCCCTCATATGTCTCCGAACTCCAAAGGCTAACTCTTTATTGAGGGTGTATCTGTCAACAATCCCTTCCCAACGGTGCTGTTACAAATCTGGTGCCTGGGTGGTAGCCATTAATTAAAAATATATAAAGTAGTTTTATTTTCTTCCAGCTCCCGGATTCTTTAAATGGTCCTCCTTACAATATCATAAGAAAATATTGTTAAAATGAAAAGGCCTGTGTTGAACCAAGTTACTCGCCGGCCCTACAAATGATGTTTTTCATTTCTGAATAATTCAGCCAATGGAATGAAATCCCCCCAGGAGGTGACTGAAGCACATTTTGAATTTATTATAATCATATTAACTTGTACTTGGGAGAATAGGTTGACAATTTCAAGTGGCTCGCTTCTGAATTGTGGCCACTGTTTCATAGCCATAGTGTTAAACTACCATCCTAATCCCTTGTACTATAGAGTCTTTGTGGCTTACGATAGTCCCCATCATGGCCTCGCTTAATCCCTATGATTATTTGTGATACAGTCAGGCCAGGCTGGTTTTTTTTTCCCCTTCACTTTAGGCAGAGTAAACTAGAGTTGAAAAAGAAAGAAAGAGAGAGAGAGAGAGAGAGAGAGAGAGAGAGAGAGAATGATTTGCTTATGTTCCATCAACTTGTAAGTATGAGAGCCACTTGGGAAATCCTTTGTCTAGGAACGACAGTAAATTCTCTTCATCTCAAAGTCCCCTAACAAAGCATGTTAGGCATTGAAGAGACGGAGAGTACATCAACGCATACGTGATATGTGACCAATGGCAAATCTCTAATAAATGGACTTTTACGTTAATCTGTTCTCATCTAAATCGAGTCAGACAAACGAGAGCAGCCTCCGACTTTTCTGTGTATAAGCACATTGGCCTCCGACTGTTTTGTGTGTACGCACGTCAGTAACCGTTGTTGACAGACTGCTGTGACAAAGTTAGCACACAAAACTTAAATAACTAAAAAGTCGTGATACTTCCGACTTGGTGTAAACCCAAAAGCCACGCAGAGGGAAAAAAAACAACTCTGTCTATATATCTATATGTATGCGTATATGTCTATATTCATATATTGGTGACACAGAATTTTTCTCGACTCAGCTTATGATTTTAAGTGACCAACTCAAAATAAGCTTCCCTTTTATATCTTTTTTTTTCCCTTTCACAAGAAAAGCTCAGTTTAGAATAGTCCGAGGCATTAGTATTCTGTGAGCAGAAACATCTTCAGCTGCTATGGTATCATCCAAACAGCCGAAGCCAGGACCCATATGACAGGGGCTGGTTCTTCTTATTTATTTATTCTAAATGCATGTGGTCCTTGCAACTCGGTGGCCTGGGATTGTCATTGTAAAGGCACAATGACAATTTCTGCTGAGGAAAACGGTCATTTCCTCCTCTCAAACTTAAAGCTGCTAGGCATACTGCTGTAAGATTCGTTTATACTTTCACATGCTGGTTCTAGCAAGTCGACTGCGTTCAACAGTTTCTCAAGGACAAGAGTGAATCCGTGCTGGCTTTCTATCAAGAAGCTAACTCCAAATAGACAAGAGAAACAAAAGCAAGAGAAAGACCAGAAGATAAAAGAGCCCTTGTTAGTGGACGAGAGCTGTTGCTACAAATAGGACAGCGGAAGGAGAGATGGGGGGGGGGGGCGGGGAGGGAAGCGAAGCAAGGTCAAAGAAGATGATATCAATAGAATATCTCCAAATAGCACAGAATGCAGCAAGAAGTAGCGGCAGATGTCAGTCCAGCCCAGTGTCAACCCCCGTGGAGCTCTGTAGAAAGACTTGGAAAGAAACAGCATCACTGCAGTTGGCATTGAGAAAGAGACAGCAAATGATACCTTTCTCCCCAGGAGCTGAAAGACCTGACTCGTCGCTGGTCACAGCTTCACGCCCTTTCTGTCATGTCTAGCCCCATTCAAGCTTTCCGGGTTTTTTTTTTTAATTTGTTTGTTTGTTTGCTCGTTTGTTTGTTTTGCCCCTTTATTTCAGATTTCCACTCCCCTCTTTTCCTTTCGATTACTCTTCCTCTTCCAGGCTCCAGCCTGCCAATTCTGACTCTGATCCTTACTCTACTGGCTGTCTCTTACCTATGCCACCAGGTACCTGCTTCCAGATGCTTACCCTGGCTTCAGCCATGCTCCAGGGCCAATGATGCACCAGTAGGAGGATATATTCACTGCAGTGCTAAAAAAAAAAAAAAAATCTCCATCATGAATTTAGACATTGCTGGCAGGGACTGACTTTCATAACTGTGGAGGAAAGCCAAAACTGCATAAAGGAAGTCTGTTTGCAGAGTTCATATCCCTTAATTTTAGTGAATGGATGTGGGTGTGTTGAAAACTTCATCTTTTAAGAACTGCCTAAATTTCATAATTATTTCATTTTCATCCGCTCACAGATGGTTTTGCCCTGAGTGTGAAAACTGAAGAGCCAATATAAAAGGATGCTACCTTTCCACTGGCAGTTAAAATTTAAATTTCAAACCTTACTTTTCAGAACCTTGGAGAGCATCAAGTCCAGGCCTCCATTTCCTTCACCCCAGCCAGCTCAAGGGTACGATGATTTCTCTTGAAAAAAAAAAGAAAAGAAAAAAGAAAACAAAATAATAAATGATAGCTTGACAGTGAGGCTTGTGAATTCTGCGACAGAAATGCCTTCTGCAATGACCTAGTTTCATAATTTAAGTTATGTTGTATTGTGCTGTGTTGAGTGTCTGTAAGGGTGGGGTGTAGACTCAATAAGACATGGATCCAAAGCTACATTCTGCCAGCTCCTAGGAACACAACCTTGGCAAGCCAACCTCTTAGCCTTAGCTCTTTTAATCTCTAAAATGGAGTTGCATACAATAGCCTTCCCCCCTCCTTCCCTTTTTCTTTTTTTTTAGTTCTTGTAGATTATGTAGATTGTGTATTTACTCTTCAAATTATCCATCAACCCACCTAGCCAGTTGTCTAGGTGGCTTAGTTTTCTCTGTTTATATGACTTGTATGAGGAGAAGAGCCGAGAGAAATAAAGGACAGTTGTTACTCATAGAGAAGCCTGTTTCTCACAAGGAAAAGAGGCATAGAAGGCTCTATCTGCCACAGAATACGGCTTACAAACTTCAGATGTTGAGCCCTCTCTGCTCATGGGTACAAAGGGGAATCGCCACAATTATTCTTTACTTTATTTTTCATAATGATTACAAGTCCAGGGGAATTATCTACCTGCCTCTTCATCCCCAGAGGAGAAAACAGACACAGAAAGGCAAATGTCTAACTCAAGACCACATAGCGGATGAGATAGGAAAGTCAGAGTTTGAACTCTGGTCTGTCTGATTCTAAGTAATTTTCCCTAATATGGTGCCCCTTAAATAAAGGAGTAACTAGTTCTCAAGGTTGTATTCTCATTGCATGAAATAACAACTATCCTTAGTGTCAACTTGATGGGATTTAGAATCACTTAGGAGACTTACCTATGGGTGTCTGTGAGTGTGATGCCATAGACGTTTAATTAGGGGATGGAAGTCTAGGTCTGAGTGCGGGCAGCACCATCCTAGGACTGAGGGTACTAACTGAATAAAACAAGAAGGTAAGCCGAATATCAGTGCTTACATCTCTCTGCATCTGATTACAGATGCAAACTGATCAATGATCTCACATTCCTGAGCCATGTCTTCTGTCATGTTGCAAAGGATCCTCTCTTAAATGATAAGCCCAAATAAGTCCTTTCTCATGTAGCTTTTGTGAAATATTTTCTCATATGAGAACTACTGATGCAGTGTCTATAGAACTTTGGGCAGCTGGCAGCTGCCCACTGATTCCAAGTAGGTCAATTTCTTTGGCTGGCAACAGTAACTAGACAAGAGGGTTGGGTCTCTTTAGATCTGTTCTCTTGCTGGGGTAACAGAATCCCAAGAGTGATTATATACTTTGGCAGGAAAAGTGCCCTTGCTTTTGCCTTGAGGCTTTGTGCTCTGGAGTATTGCTCTATTTGTCCCCTATCCCAAGCTTGTCCTTGAAAGTTTCTTGTCTAGCCATAGCATTATCACCCAGTGGTAATACGTTTCTTCATTTTCTCTGTCTCCTTGGTCTCTTCCCAGAGACAACTGTTTCACCCATTCATGGTGACTCAGTTCTTTAATCCTAGCCCTTGGGAAGCAGAGGTAGATACCAGCCTGGCCTACATAACAAGTATCAAAAGACAAGCAAAACCAAAACCCAAACAACAACAATGAAAACCAAAACCTAAAACACATGTACTAACTGGAAATGTACTTGATGGGAAGTGGAGTGCTAAATGGGTAAAGTTGGCAAGCTACAAACAACACAGTCTTTTTCTTCCTAAAGGGGAATTTGTCACCAGAGGAATCTCAAACACACTTCTCATTACTAGGACGGTAAAAAGGCTAGACACCCATTTCTTATTCCTCTTTGATGCATGGAACCCTGGCACACGAACAAGATTCCCCAGCCCTGGACTTCTGATGAGGCGCTGGTGATTCAAAAGCAGGAAGCAAGAATCTGCCTGGTGGCTCAGCTACAGTAGCAAAGGGCAGTTGCTTGGGTTCCAAGGGTGTAGATGATTGGCAGCAGTGCCCAGTGCTGCTTTCTGCTAGGGCTGCTGTGACTTGTGTCTGGTGTGATTCCACTGTGGGATCTGCAGAATGGCTCAATGGCATCATTTAGGCTGTGGTACTATCTGTATAACCACTCTGTGTGTAACCTCCTGTGTTTTCTCCTGCCTACTCTTCTGAGTGTGTGTGTAGGTCAGGGTGTACTCTTGCAGAAGCCACAGAGCAATGTTGAATGTTTTTCCCTATCTCTCTCTTATATTCTGAGACAGGGCCTCTCCATGAATCTAGAGCTCACCGCTTTGGTTGGCCATCAAGCCCCTGAGATGTACCTGTCTTAGTCACCACCACCCCAGCTCTGGTATTATAGGTGTCCACCACCGTGCCTGTCTTTTTACATAGGTGTTGGAGAATCCAAATTTAGATCCTTGAGTCTACACTTTGCCTGATAAGCCATATCCACAGTCCTCTCCTGTATTTCTATTGACATACCAGAAAGTCTATCAACAGCTTATTATTTTTCTTATTTTTTTTTATTTTGGGTGAAAATAATTAGCCATTCTTTCCCCCACCCATATGTTTCGTTTATTTATTTTCTGACAGGGTCACATGCCTAGGCTGTCCTTGAACTCATTATGTGACTGCAGATGGCCTTGGCCTTCAGATCCTTTGCCTCTACCTCTGGTAAGCTCTGGAATCACAAGCTTGTGCCCCATGCCTGGCTTATTTAATGCTGGGTATCAGGCTCAGGGTTTCCTGTGTGCTGGCTGAGCACTCTCCTAACTGGGTTCTTAATTTAGGTCAATACTAAATTCCAATTTGCTTGTTAGCATATAAAACTGATTTGGTCTCTAAGAAACCTCTTCCTTTCTCTGTTTTTACTGTGTATTGCCAGAAAGTTAGGACAGTAAATAACACTAAGAATATAGTAGTAAAGTGCTGGCCTAACGTATTACAAAGACATGAGTTCAATCCCTGGTTCCCTAAGAAAATGATGGTGGTGGGATTCTAAGTAGTCTATGACTAGATACTCATGCTCCAAGGTTACAAACTTAGCATTCTATTTTTTTTTCCACTAAGGATTGTACCTGCCTCTCCATAGAGTCAAAGATCCACACTTGGGTGACCCTGAGCAATTGACTTACTCTCTGAAAGCCTCATGTGTGTCTTTCATCTTTGATAGGGTATGAAAGCAGGTAGAAAATGCGTATTCAGTGTTTCTTTTTTTTTTAATTTTATTTTATTTTCTAAGTCTTTTTTTAATTTACATTCAAAATCATTTCCCCTTTCCCGTTTCCTCCCTCCCTGAAAGTCCCATAAGCCCCCTTCCCTCCCTCTTTTCCCCATTCAACCCCCTCTCGCTTCTCTGTCCTGACATTCCCCTACATCCAGTCTTTCCAGGACCAGGGGTCTCTCCTTCCATCTTCTTGGAAATCTATTGATATGCAAATTGTGTCTAGGGTATTCCAAGATTCTGGGTTAATATCCCCTTATCAGTGACTGCATACCATGTGTATTCTTTCCTAGGCAAATGGTCAGAACTTGAAAATATCATCCTTAGTGAGGTAACCCAATTCAGTGTTTCTTAAACATTGCTGGGCCATAGGAAGGGACAGTATTATAAGTGTGTGTTAGTCTGTGGGAATATTTCTTTACGAGAACTGTAACAGTCAGAGAGGTAGAACTCGTACTCTAGACTTTTGCCTGAAACCAACATCTTGAAAATTCAAAAGGAAGATTCCAGGCCAATCATCTTAATGCTCATCTTTTATCTCAGCACTTGTGGGGCAGATGGATCTCTGTGAACTAGTGGCAAGTCTGGTCTATATTGTAAGTTCCAGGACAGTCAGGGCTTCCTAGAGAGACCCTGTCTCAAAGGAAGAGAATGAGAAGGGGGATGAACGGGGATTGGAGAGGAGGAGCAGGGGAGGAGGAAGAGTCCATACAGTCATGTTGATTGTTACTGCATGGTTTGGCAGTTTGTCCCCTCCTCTCCAGATTCTTTCATCCTACCTTATAATATGTCTTGATTCTAGGCAAAAACAAAACAAATAAATACATCAAAACCAAATATATCTGTTTGAAGCTCCACCCAGAGGATCCCCTTCTGGCTGCCTTCAGATCAAGATGTAAACCTCTTGGTTTCTTCAGCACCAAGTCAATCTTCAGATATATCCTAGAATATCTATTCACTTGGAAACGTTTTGAAGTATAACACTGGGTACCTACTAGTCTTCTCTCAAATTAATCTTTCTTTTAGCCAGCCTTTAAACCCAGAGGACTTGATTAGTAAAGGCCCACAATAGGTCAACAACTACAGAATATGATGGTTTAAATAGCCATGGGGACAGGGTACTTGGGATGAAGTTTAATTAAGAAAAATGGATTTAAGGGCTTTTGGTCAATGAGAAGCTCCTTTCTAAAGTGATGGCTATTTGGAATTCTATAAGGAAATTTGATTATTAAGGAATCTGCAGAAGAAAAATAGGTAGAAATAGTGTCTTCATTCGGGTTTTGTTGCTGTGAAGAGGACACTTTCACCAAGTTAACTTTCATTAATTAGCAAACATTTAATTTGGACTGGCTTACAGTTTCAGAGGTTCAGTCCTCATTAACATCATGGTGGGAAGCAGAGCATCATGCAGTTGGACTCAGTACTGGAGAAGCCAAGAGTTCTACACCTTGATCTGAAGGCAGACAGATGGGGGCCCTCTTTCATACTGGGTGGAGCTTCAAAGCTCACCCTCACAGTGATGCTCTTCCTCTAACAAGGCCACACCTCCTAATAGTGCCACTTCCCATGGGCCAAGTATATACAAACCAGCACAAATAGTGACTGTGTGGTTTACTTTTTTCTTCTAGACAGGAACTCCTAACATTATCCAGGCTTATCTTAAACTACTGGGCTCAGGAAATGATCATGGTTTTTTTTCCCCAAGCAATAGGGACCTCAGGTTCATGTCACCACACTGGGCTCATGAGCCTATAGTTTTTAGTTTTCAGCAGCAACAAATGATCTAGTAGTTCAGTAAGCAGTGTGGCTCTCACATTTTGATGGAGTTGGCAATGAGACTATAGCTGAGCCTCTTATTGCAAGTTATTTGTAGTTAGAACACTTGTTCGTTAAAACGATGAAGTCAAGTTTAGCTGCAATGAGGAAATTGTCTTGCTTGCTTCCCCTCTCTGTCTGTCTGTCTGTCTGTCTGTCTGTCTGTCTGTCTGTCTGCCTGTCTGCCTGTCTGCCTGTGTATGAGGTCTTGCTATGCAGCTAGTGTTGTGATCATAAAAAGAGAAAGAGGTATGAGAATATGGTACATGGTAGTGTGGGGGGAAGGGGGTGCCCCATTGGGCCCATGCCGAGGCATCTCTTCCCCGGAGGGACCAGACACACACCAACATGGTATAGAGTAGAGTTTATTCAGGGCAGAGGATGGGAGTTAATGGGGTAGTGGAGGCAGAGAAAGGCAGAGAGAGGGAGAGAGTAGAGAAGCAGAGGCCGGCCATGACCACGTGGAGAGAGGGGGGAGGGGAGGAGAGCCCAAGAGGGCAAGAGAGGCTAAGAGGAGTAAGAGTGGAGTAAAAGAGGGGTAAGAAGTAAGATAGAGTAAGAGAAGTAAGAGGTAAGAGAAAGAGGGGGTGAGAGAGGAATAAGAGAGAGAGAGGAGGGCCCGAGCACCCTCTTTTATAGTAGGCCAGGTCTATCTGGCTATTGCCAGGTAATTGTAGGGTGAGGTTTAGACAGAACCCTAACAGTTAGAACATGTGATCATTCTACCTCAGCCTTCTGAGCTGCTGAGACTTCATAGGTATGCCACACCTCAGAGACTTTTTCTAAGGTGGATTTTTGTACTATTGTGACCAAATATCTGAGAAAATGAGACAGAAGGGGGCTTTACTTTGTCTCATGGGCTCAGATGGTCCGTGGTCACTGAGTCCACTGCCTCTGGGCTACGGTGAAGCAGATCATCATGGCAGAAGGACATGGCAGGATAAAGCTGTGCACTTCACAACAGCCACGCCATACAGGGGTCAGGGCACAAGCCCTAAGGAAGTTCTCCCAATGCCATTTCCTCTAGTTGGGTGCACCTCCAGAAGTTTCCATCACCTCTCCCAATGGCACCAGCAGCTGGGGACTGCGTCCTCAGTACATGCGCCTTCAGAAGGTCTGTCACATCCAATCCATGATTCAGTGGTTTGAGGATTTTCCTGTCTTCCTGACATTTGTGCCATTGAACATTCTTAGAATTGCATGAATTGCTATTGTCCCTTTATTTTCTACATCTAAGAAATATTTGGATTCATACTTTCCCTGATGTGTTACTTTTGATCTTTTTATTCTTTATATTGGAGAGTTTCCCTGTTCCTGTTTTATGCCTTAACTCCTGAGCTCATTGGTTCCTTTATTCCTGTCCCTTGACATGATTTCCTTTTTGAAATATGATTTGAAAATATCCTCTTCCTTTAGACAAATTAGTTTTCTCAAACACAAAGACTTCCTTGGAGTGGTGATCTGTCAAAATAGTGTGTGGAGGTAAAAGCTAGAGGCTGTTATTTATCAATGAGAACTACACTTCGACTTGTGTAGAAAGATTTGAAAATTACCCCTAAAGAACAGTGGGAGTCCCAGCTGAATACAGACATGATTCTGTGTCAGCAAGATTGCCTGGGGAAAAACGTCCTTTCAAATGTAATGCTGAAGAAAAAATAAAAAGAGTATGTCGTAAAGAATCTACTGTAAATTCTCCTTGTGTGTAACAGTCTATCCTGCAAAGGGTGTGTGGATTAAAACAACAAACAAGATAATAACAACAAAAAATATCACCATGTCTAGCACTAAATACCCTAAGACACAATCGGAGCTCTGTAAGGAACCTTGCAATTCTAGGGACTTCTTTTAAGGGCAGGATTGATAGAGTGGCCTTTGAAAATGATAGTGTATAGGGTGTGTCTACCACTTAGTTTTTGCAACCTGTAAGGCTGATATTGTTGCCTCTGTGTATACCCCAGAGGTATGGAATACATTACCAACACGTGACTCTAGAAATGAAAGCAGTGAGTCTTGGAGCCAGACAGGCTGCTTTCCTTCAAAACCCATACTCTTTTTGTCTATGTCCTAAGTGGATCCTGCACCTATTTTCATTTTCCTCAAATACCTTTCTGACTGCACGCAGTGTCCTCTACCGTGATTTAAGCTGATCTTTCTCCTGTGTTTGTGTCCTCACTGATCACCAAGGTGACAGTTGCTACAAAGAGAGGGCTCTGGAGGGAAGCTGATTGACACCTCTACACAGTCAGGTGGTTCTGAGAGATGTACTTTCATTGTTTTTATTAAGTTTTAGGAGAACTACATATGGGGCTGGAGAGATGACTCAGCGGATAAGAGCACTGACTGCTCTTCCAAAGGTCCCGAGTTCCATTCCCAGCAACTACATGGTGGCTCACAACAGTCTGTAATGGGATCCAATGCCCTCTTCTGGTGTGTCTGGAGAGAGTTGTAGTGTATTCATATCCACAAAATAAATAAATCATTTAAAGAGAGAGAGAGAAAGAGAGAGAGAGAGAAACTATATACAAAGTAGGTGATTAAGCACACTAGGCTTACAGGTGCACACCACCACACCCACATACATGTGCAGCGAGAGCTTTACTTATTGGGCCATCTTCCCAGTACCTTCAATGTGTGCATGCATGTGTGTGCATGTGTGACTGCAGATGTGTGCTGTGGCACACATATGAAGAGCTGAACACAACTTCAGGCGTTGGTCATCACCTTTTACCTTATTTGAGACAGAGTCTCTTTGTTTTCTTGCTGCTACGCATACCAGACTAGCTGGCCTAGACTGGTTTCATGGAATTCTTTGTTTCTGTCCTGCATCTTGCTTGCAGGAGCCCTAAAACTATGGTTGAGCACAATGACTCCTGGCTTTACATAGGTTCTGAGGCTATGAACTTTGGCCCTTACCCTTGTGTGGCAAGCACTTACCCACTGAGATATCTTCCCAACCTCCTCAATGCCTTTTTCTTCTTTTTCTACATGGCCAAAGAATGAGACAGACAACACACTTGCCCCCATGTTTTGGTGTGTATGCAAAGGGTGGGGAGACATGAAACAGTCCTGAAACATGGACGCGGGAGGATAAGCTGTAGGTGGCATGGAGTTGAGACAGAAGGACACAGAGGTGGGAATCTTGTGAGACAGCCAAGAAGCAGAAGGAAGGCTCAGTGAGTACAGCCCTCCTAAGGAGGGCAAGCCTGGTGAGGGAGGTCAGAAATGAAGGGGAGTTATATAAAGCTGCTGGGTCTAGATAGAGCAGGGGCAGAGCAGGTGTCCCTTACAGAATTTGGTAACAGGAATGAGAGACCAGACTCCTGCATGCTGCCAGAAGCAACTGCATAAATGGTGGGAGAACATGTTAGGAGAGAGAGCTGGAGCCCTCTTTTGGGTGTTTTAGCATTGAGACATTCATTAACCAGGAATGTAGAAGGACATTGACTCCACGATTCTAGAGTTTGAAGACAAAAGTAGATAGTGAGAATGAGGTGGGCTGAGAGACAGAGCGAGAGGGGTTCATCACCGTAGTATGTTTAAGTCTGGTGGCCACTGTAATTTTAAAGTTGGGATGAAGTGCTATTTGGTGATATCAACAAAACTAATGTAATCTCCAACTCCCGGTGGCTTCTGTTGCTGATATGTACACACATCTTGTTACTGTGGGGTTTTTTGTATTTATTTATTTTTTTTGATTAGTTAAAACAGGGAAGCATTACAGTTTGAACACAAAACATTTCCTATAGATCTTTATGTTAAAGTTTGGTCCCCAGCTGGTGGCACTATTTTGGGAAATGACTGAAACTTTAGGAGGCGGGACCTCGCTGGAGGAAGTAGGTCACTGGAGCATGACCTGGAAAGAGACCTTGTCCCTAGCTTCTTCCTGACTGATGCTCTGCCTTGTTACAGGTCCAAAGCGGATGGAGCTGGTGATCACCAGGATCACATGCGTGTGTCACTACCTCCAGCTTGAATGAAGCTTGAATATCAGTGTTGCTTTGGATCTGTCCTCCGCAGGCCCCAGGTTTAAGTGTGCTTTCTATGCTCGGTGTGCTGACGCTGAGAAGATAGGGGGATCTACCGAGAGACTGTCTAATTATTCCCCAGTAACTGTCGAAGGGTACCGCACTCTGCTTCCCTTTGTTTCTGGGCCACCACAGATGAACAGCTTATCTTGCTGTGTGTTCTCTGCCACAGTGGGCTGTCCCACTAGTGTCCTAAAGCCACAGCAGCACCAACACATTATAGATTGGAACCTGGGAACAGTGAGGCAAAGTAAAACTTTTGGTTATAGTAACTGAAAGCTGACATGAAGCAAGTCATCAAATGGCTTTTTGTTTTTTTTGAGTCATCTGTAATATTTTTGTCTCGTCTAAAATATTCCTGATTTGGCAGTCTTTGGCTCTACATATTATAAAGTGGCTATAACTTTACCTCGAGACACACAAATGTCATTTATAAAAAAACTAGAGAGTTGACTGTAGGAAGCTAATTCTATAGACATAGTTATGGGTTTCTCCAAAAGATATGTTAAAGTGGTAATCCGCAATACCTTGGGATGTGACATTATTTGCAAATTATGCCTTTGCTGATGTAGTTAGTTACAAGGAAATAATAATGTGGTAGGGCAAGGCCTTAACCCACCATGACTTATCCTCAAAGGACAAGCAGAGACACACACAAGGCAAAGACCACGATGTGTTATAGTGGAGGGTATCAGATGAAGCTCTGCATTGCTAGTGGATGCCAGAAGCTACAGGGGTAAAGAGGTATTCTCCCCAACAGGCTTCAGGGAGCAAGGTTTTGACACCTTACTCTAGCCTCTAGAGTTGGGAGACAATAAATATATTTATATTGTTTTAAGCCAATCAGTATTTTGTTACAATAGTCCTGGAAACAAATATAATACACGTCTGTGGTCTTTTCACAACATAGTCACTTATTTTATTGCTTCTTTTTAAAATGCATACTTCAGTGGCATCCAGAAATTTTCAATTGTGGGGACATAACTCTAGAAAAAGCAACAAATCTAGGCTAACTTTCTCTGCTTTCTTTTAAAGTAATACTAGCTTCAAAGAGTTTGGGTTTGTTGTTTGTGGCCATTTGTGGGTAGCAGAGCATGTATGCATATGTGAACATGTATGTGCGTGTATGCATGAGTGCTATGTGCATGTGTGCATATGTGAACATGTGTGTTCATGTGTGCATGTGTGCATGTGTGCAGTCTCACCACTCAGGGGATGGGGAGTAGAAGAGAAAGGAAGAAGTTTGTGAATTCAGAACCAGTCGAGACATCACAGTGAGACCCTGTCTTGAAAATCCCAGGGCTGGGGAGATAGCTCAGTAGTATAGTACTTGCTTAACATGGGGAGGTCCTTTTACCTTTTACCTCAAGACACAAATGTCATGTATACAAAACCAGACAGTTGACTGTAGGAAGCTAATTGTGTAGACAGAGTTACGGGTTTAATTGTGTCTCTCCAAAAGATATGCTAAAATCATAATCCCCAGTACCTTGGAATGTGACATTATTTGCACAGTTTGCACATAAAACACACACACACATCCACACACAGAGAAAGGGAAGGAGGGAAGGAGGGAGGAAGGGAGGGAAGAGAGAGAGAGAGAGAGAGAGAGAGAGAGAGAGAGAGAGAGAGAGAGAGAAGTCTTTAAGAATGATAATTAGTTCACTACCTTGTGATTTAACAGAGGTGTCTCAGAAATAAATATAGAGGAACTCTTCTTTTCTGGGGATCCATTTTGGAGGGGAGAGCATCATGGTAGATTCCAGTACAAGGGGAAGAGGCTCCTGATCCCTGAGGTCCCTTAATAGCTCCTGGGACCTGGAGGAAGTCAATGCAAGGATATTACACAATATAAAAGGGCAAATGCAACACTGGACATTTAAAAAGGTCTTGTGACCATTTCACCTTAAGCTCAGGTGGAAGCCCAGGGTAAAACTCAAGACCCAGCTCAGCAGAGGTGCCTCTGGGAATCACTGATTTAACGACGTCTGTGTGGAGTTACTGGTCTAATCTAACTGGTGTGCAGTTACAGTAGCCTGAACTCATCTGCAAGAGCTGCAAGCCAATCGAACTGTGCACTTCAAACATCACTTCTCTAGGGTAGGCATCTGCTAAACACTAGCAACAATACCTTCCAGCGAAGTCCCCCAGTACAGACAGATCTAAGGCCTTGTATTCTGTGGACATACTAATAATACAGAGGGACCAGCCTCATATTTTGTTGTGAACGTTCTGACGCCTGGCAGGCATTTACACTCACTTGGAGAAACCCTTTCAAATCAGAACTGTTCTCTTTTACCATCGTATGGGGAACAGAAGCATCTACTCCTTTAAAAATAAATGCTTTCGTGGAGGACAGTGGTAGGGCAGCTACTTTGGGAGGCTGAGGCAGGGGGATTGCTTGAGACCAGGAGTTTGGGGTCGACCTAGAAGATAGCAAAACCCTAACTCAAAAGCAAGTTTGTTTTTCCTCTAATACCCATATAATATTCATTCACCGAAGATCAATTTAAAAGTATTAAAAGAAAAGAAACACAAAGGGAAAAACCCAAAACAGTCATTGGTCCTTAAGCACAATTTTTACTTATCCCTCGACTTACTTCTATATACTTTTTATCCCCCTCCAAAATATGATAAAATGGTATTCTTGTAATGTGCTTTGTGTCCTGTTACTAATATTATTCCTCTTTTATGGATTACCATAAGTTAACTAAGTCATCCCTTGTTGATGAACATCTAGATCTACTCTTGTGCTATTGTGAAAAATATCTCATTAACTGCTAAATTTAAGTTATTTGACATATTTAAATTATTGCCTTAGGAGAAAACTGCAGGTAGAACCAATATGATAAAATATATACATTTAAAACATTTGAGACATATTTACAGTGTCTCTCACAACTTTGTTTTGTTTTGTACCCTTATAACAATATAGAAGAAGGCCTACAGATCTTAAACTTTTTCCGTTAACAACTTCTTTTTAGAAGATTTTGAGAATTTTTTAGAAAACCTTGGGAAAGTGGGTGTATAAAATGGGTATGCAAATCAAAAATTTACTGGCAATAGCTCCTAAAGAAATTTACTTTAAAACAATTCTCTGGCATAAATATAATTAATTTTATTGTTTACTAAAGATGAAAGAGAGTTTGCATACTAGTGCTTATTTATTTTTACATAAAGAATGAAATCTTGGCTGAGTACTGCAGGACAGAAAACCGTCAACATTTTTAATTCTATTTTTTTCTATTTTTTCATGTGTGTGGTATGCATGTATGCGTATGAAAGCTTTTGCACTTGCAGGGGCACACACTTGTGCAATTACACATTTGTATATGCTTGCAATTGTGTGTGTGTGCACGTGCGTGCCTATGTAGAAGCTCTAGGTTGACGGTAAGAATCACCCTCCATAACTCGTCCACCTTACTTGTTGGGGCTGAGTCTGTCAATCAAACCCAAAGCTCAGAGACATAGCTCTTCTTGCAGCCCATTTGCTCTAGGGATCCACCTTCCAGAGCTGGAATTCCAGAGGCTGCTCCACCACCTGGGATATCTGTGGATTCGACTCTGGTCCTTGTATTTCTGTGGTGAGGACTTTAACAATCAACCATCTCCCCAGCCTCTCTGCAACATTTTTAGAGCTGATCAATATTTTGATCTTATAATTGTCAATACTAAGAATACCACTCCTCATGAATACATTGAACAAAAATGCAGAAGTATGCTTAGAGCCATTTCAGGAACTGCTAGACATTCTGTCCTAATCCCAAGCCAAAATTCATTTAACGATTTGTTATGAATTCAAGTCAGTCAGCAACTAAAACAGGAATATATGTGTGTGTGTGTGTGCGCATGCGTGTGCCTATAGAGGTCAAAGTACAAATGTGGGTGTCATCAAGCACACCCCCTCTTTCTGTTTCCCTATTAGGTCTCTCTGTGGCCTGGAACTCACTAAATAGGCAAGGCTGACTGGCCAGTGAGACCTGGGTATCCTGTCTCCACCTTCCATGTACTGGGATTACAAGCAAATACCACCACGTCCAACTTTTTAATAAATATGCATTTGAGCTTATATTCTCCTGCTTATAAGGCAAGCACTTTATTTATGAGCAATCTTCTCAGCCTTCAAATGGCAGTTTTTAAAATCAGACATCCTAACAGGACACAATACAAAGATGATACAATACTCATGTGATACGTGCTGAGGAAAATATTAAAAGTTTTTCCCCATAATTGCACCATTATGCTACTATATGAGCAGAAACCTTTATGTTTACAGTAAATACACTGCAATTCATAACATAATCTCAAGTCTGAGCTGAGGTGTTCTGGGTAGTGTTTACTGGCACTGTGTGAAATGAGGGCATGCGCAGTGGCCGTGTTCTGCATTTATAACCAAGACTGCAGGGATGTCATATGATACCTTGTGAGAAACCGCTCCAGGAAACGCTTTGACTTCATTACGGCTTGGTTTTAAATTCATTTTTTGTCATTCTGGGTTCAGAAACCATTCCATGGTTGCCAATTTCATGGACCTCACACACAAACAAATATAAAACCCTCTATGTGATCGTGCCCACATTTTAAGAAGCTAGGTGAGGAAAGGCACTTGATGAGCAAGTCTGGCAACTTGAGTTTGGTCCCTGGCATCCACATAAGAGTAGAAAGAAAGAACCAAACCCACAAAACTGTCCCTTGATCTCCACATGCACACCATGACACTCCACAACACACATCGCGCCAAGGACAATAATAAAAGCTTTAAAGATAGCCTGTATATTATTAGCTTTTCTTTCTTCCCTCACTGTTACAAGGGGAAGATTTGAGATCTTTTTGCTGTTTAAGTTGTGTGTGTGTGTGTGTGTGTGTGTGTTGCTGGGCCTTGAGTGTGCTAGGCACACCAGTTTACTAGTGAGCCCCATCCTCAGTTCCGAATTTCATTTCTCTAATCATGTCCTCAGTATACACAGCATGGTTTTCTAGCGGCTCCAAGCCCCTTCAACGTCTACACAGCCTTTCTGGATTTTGAACGCTGCTTCGTCCTGTCCTATACTCTTTCTTCCTTTATGCTCAGGTACAAGGAACAGCTACCTCAGGCATTTTCCGGCATCCTGAGGCCAATCAACAGGCCCTTGAGGATCAGCCTCCTTTCATCCACAGGAATGAAGAAAGGTCGGAGGCAGGCAGCTTTATTGTTTTATTGAGACAGGGTCTCTCTCTCTCTCTCTCTCTCCGGCTGACCTAGAACTCACAATTCTCCTGCCTTAGCCTCCCTGGTACAGAGATTTAGACTTGCATCAACATGCTGAGCTCTGTTTATTAAAGCTGAGCTTTGAGAGTGCTATGCTGATACCAGACAGGGTCTTGCTATGTTGCCCACGCCTGGCTAGAACTGCTGGGTCTAAAGTCATCCGTCCACCTCAGCTTCTCTTGTAACTGAGACCATAGGTTGTTTGCTCCATTTTGCTGGGTTACAGCTTACAGTTGCAACTTCTTTATGGAGGGAGCTCCCTTGGGAGAACCTGGAGCAGGCAGAAGTGGAAGTGGAGGCACTCACTGAACAGGAGACCCCGTCTAGACGAGCTGAGCTGTTCTTCTCTGGCGACAAATGCTTCAGTGAGCTGGGAATCAACCTTGGGCCGGTGCTCTCTTTGATTGGCATGTGACCTCCTTCTATCTGAAGGAGGCAGCTGAGATGGGAACCAGGATGTGTTTCTGCAGACAGACGCGGGCTGTAGGCTGGGATTGATCTGTGCTGTTTGTTGACAATCAAGGCAACCAACGTGTACCCACTGGGATCATTTGTGCCTCAGTTCTCTCTTCTGTGAAATGTTCCTCCTTCACAGAGATACTGTGATGATTTCCTCACTCCAGGAAAGCTCTCCTGGCCTGGCTTATTGAGAGCACCAACGGAGGAGTAAGAGTGTGGCTGGATGGTAGAGCACAAGGCCCTGAGTTGGGAGAGGTGGGGGCAGCTAATGAACTAATAATGCAAAGGACTGGGAAGGGGTGGGAATGGATGGAAAGGTTTAAAGCGGGGAGGGCTGTCTAGGTGAACACAGAGGCCAGCCTGAGTTTTTGGAGAGAGGTCAGCGGCCCGGAATGTCTTTTGTTGTTGTTGTTGTTGCTGCTGCTGCAGACTTTCCCACGCCGCTGGCAAGAGGGCGGAAGCAGTCCCGCAAGTGGAGGGGAAGCAGCAAAACCCGCGGCGGCGTGGGTCGGGCCAGGTCGCGCTGGAGGAGCTGCGGCTGCGGGCTGCCGGGCGCGCCGAGAGCGCATTGTGCGGGAGCGCTGAATGGAGCAGGGCTGTGTGCGGGCGGTCTCGCACGGATTAGCCTGCTTTCCCATGAACTACAAAAGAATGCTCGAATCTGGGGCATTTGTCATCAAGGGGCAGGCTGCGCAGGATGCAAGGTAACCGGAGCTTTTCCCGGGCTGCCGCAGTCTTTGGGGACGCGGGTCACTCTAATCCTTCCTGTTTATATTGTGAACGCGTCGGCAGCGAGGCTTAAGCAGGGCCGTGGTAAATACGCATCGCAATGCGGGCATTCCTAAACAGCTACGTCCTCGACTTGTTTTTCATTTGTAGTCTGGGGAAGGGGCACTGTTGCCACTCATGTATTCGGTCCCAGTCCAGAGCGGCTGAGCAGCTGACACAGAAGCGCAACGAGGCTGCCTTTCTGCTCACAGAACCGGCTTTGGCCCTTGTAGATTCCTCCGTGTTTACACAGTTGCTTCCCTGGTTTAGTTTCTTCCATGACTGAGGATTTCAGAAGATTGTAATGTGAAACTATCCAGGCACGGCTAATTTAACAGCGAGTTATTAGAAGAAGTTAAAAAAAAACAAAACAAAACAATAAAAGAGAGTCTTCACGGTGTTTGTAGACACCAAGAGATAAACTGGACCTTGTTAAGAATCCCAAACAACACATTTCCCTTTCACTGGAATTTGATCTCTCTCAGAACCGACTATCTCAGGCCTGTGAGTCTGTGCAGTTAAATATTTGTGGATGGTGAAATTTGAGGTGACCCCACGCCTAACTGAAGGCACAAAACAAACCAACATGCTGGAGTTGAGCCTGGAGACAGAACTCGTGGGGAAGGGACTTCCTCATGGCTTGGTGATGTCTTCCCACGCACAAAAAGATGCGGAAGATTTTCGAAGGCCTGTGGGGCCAAACGATCAAGCACTGTCTAAGCGTCTTTGTTCTCAAAAACGGAGTGAAGGCACTTTTCCTGTTTTGTTCATTTATTACTTAACTCTACAACCATTTTAAAAGTGATTAAAAGATTCAGAGCCTCATGTTAGGATTAGGAAAGAGTAATATGATGTTCTGCTTGTGACAAGGGCTCTAGAAGACGGCTCTGGGTCAAAACAGAAGAGCTCTTAGGGAAAGTTAAAGAGGCAAGGACAGGACAGGGCCCCTTTGAAGAGACTATTAGCCACAGGTTCCAATTTGGAATGACTTAACAAAGATCCTGACAAAAATTCTCTAACTCCCTACTCTGTCCAGTTAGAATCTCTGCAGAAGACCAGGGAACCCAGACTCCTTGTTCTTATTTTCCTTCCGGTCTCCCCCAGTCCCCGGGCTTCCTTCGTCTGAGATGTACTGGGCCCAGCACCTTACCTACTCTATGGTACTTCCGCTAAGTTTTGGTTCTATTTAAAGTACCAGAAACGGTGATGTTTGGAAGGACCCGGTTAATGGGGAAGCGTTTGCAAACACAGACGAGGCGACTGGGACCTTCTCTGTCAATGGTGACTAACAGAGTCCATGGTCTCAGAAACACGTGCTTCATATTTCTGCAATGGTTATGCAGGAGTTTCTAGCATGCACATGGCTGCTTACAACTCTATGATTCTAGTTCTGTGGACTCCAACACCCTCTTCTGGGCTCCTTGAGTCCCAGGCATATATGCGGCACACATATACGTATACATGTAGGCAAAAAACATACACACCAAATAAAAATAGATATTTTTAAAGGTAACATTTTAAAGAACTAGACTAATAGCTCAATGTTTATTCGGTAAACACTTTACAGTTAAAGAACATCTAGCTTTTCCATACAAGCAGAATGCACAGAGAAGCGAGAGGGGGTTGAATGGGGAAAAGAGGGAGGGAAGGGGGCTTATGGGACTTTCGGGGAGGGAGGAAACGGGAAAGGGGAAATGATTTGGAATGTAAATAAAAAAACTTAGAAAAAAAAAACAAGCAGAATGCAAAACCCAAGCATTGAAGATTCATTTGAATATGTATATATACATATATATATGTATATACATATATATGTATATGTATATACATATATATATATCACAAATGTAAGGACCTGGCCCTTCCATCCTGAGCCCTGAGACCCGCCAATGCTATGAGCTACTGGAGCAGTAAATGGAAAGAGTTATTAATTTCCTTATCAAAGGAGATACTCAGTGCTTTCATTCTATTTCATAATTAAAGCCACCAGTTCTGAGAAGCACCACTGCGGCGCGTGCCACCTCCGGTTATTTTTCTTGTCTTTATTTGCAACATACTGTCAAATGTTTTAAAGAAGACATATCCTTCCTGTCGAGCCACCCCTCTTGTCACTCAGTGCCACATCTATGTGCAAGGGTTCACATAACTCTGGGCTGGCATGTAGCGCTTAGTGGCTGAGCGTGTGCTTAGCATGTATGAGGCCCTGGTTTCCAAGCCTCAGCATGTGCTGTGAAACTTAAAATTCTTTAGCTAATCTTCCAGTGGAACATCTTTAAGTTAAAGGACAGAATCGGAAGCTCCCTCTGCTCTTACATTAAACAGACCTCTCTCGGACAGCCCTCCTGAACCCTCAATCAGCAAGGATCCCCTGACTCTGACCCCATTAACACTTGCAATCCTTCTGTTGAACTTTCCATGGAAATGGTGCTTGTTTGTTTAATGCCTGCCCCTTTTGCCCCTTAGCTCCCAAGGAGAGACTTAAATCAAGCTCAAATGTATCCCCAGTACCTAGCACATAACCTTTATCAATAACAATTGTTCAAGTAGTGAATAAACTCAGAGATTTTATAAACTGAAAATACCATCCTTCCAAATAGCTTGGAAAAAAAAATCTCTTGGGACTAGGGGTGAGGCTCAGTGACAGTGCACCTGCTCAGTGAATATGGGGCACTGGGTTCAAACATTAGCATCACTGTGGTGGTTTGAATATGTAGAGGCCCATGGGATGTGGCACTATTAGAAGGTGTGCCCTTGTTGGAGGAAGTATGTCACTATGGGGGCGGCGTTGAAGTCCTATGCTCAGACTCTACCCAGTGTGCACAAGAGGCCTTTTCCTGGCTGCCTGCAGATGCCAGTCTCCTTTCAGATGTCTTTGGATCAAGATGTATAGAACTTTATAGAACTCTTGGCTCCTGCAGCACAAAGTCAGCTTGCATGATGCTATGCTTCCCACCATGATGATAATGGACTGAACCTCTGAAACTGAGGGCTAGACCCAATTAAATGTTGTCCATTATAAGAGCTGCCTTAATCATGATGTCTTTTCACAGCAACAAATCCCAAACTAAGACAACCACCAAACACACAAAATCTAAATTTTTTACACAGTTACACAGAAAATGATCCTTTTTTTTTTCATTGGTATAGTTTTGTTTTTCAAGACAGGGTTCCTCTGTGTAGCCCTGGCTGTTCTGAAACTCACTATGAAGACAAGGCTGGCCTTAAACTCACAGAGACCACCTGCCTTTGCCTCCTGGGTGCTGGGATTAAAGGCAGCGCCACCACCTCCCACCCGACTTCCAACTTTCTTCTTCTTCTTCTTCTTCTTCTTCTTCTTCTTCTTCTTCTTCTTCTTCTTCTTCTTCCTCTTCCTCTTCCTCTTCCTCCTCCTCCTCCTCTTTCTCCTCTTCTTCCTCTTCTTCTTCTTTGTTTTTTAGGAGGATCTCCTCACATTAGTTGAAAGACATATTTTCTTCTAGAAGGCATGAGGGGCTTGAAGGCCACCAGCTGTCTGTGATTTACAAATAGGGAGTGATGGTTACTTCCTTATTACTGTGACCAAATGCCTTGCAAGAAATAGTTTAAGGCCAGGCATGGTGGCGCCTGCCTTTAGTCCCAGCACTCAAGAGGCAAAGGCAAGCAGATCTCTATGAGACTGGAGACAGTCTGTCCTACAGGCAAACTCTAGGCTAGCCAAGACTACATAGTGAGGTCCTCCCTCAAAACAACAACAAACCCAAAACGCACAGAAGAGGCAGTTTAAGAGGGAGGGGATTATGTTGGCTCCCAGTTTGGTGGGGTCATCCTGGTACAGAGGTCGTGATAACAGGAGCATAAGGCTTGTGTCAGGTTGTGACTTTAGTCAGGAAGCAGAGTGAGCTGAGTGCAAGTCCCCAGCTTGGCCCCCTCCCCACCCCCTTTATTACTCAGTCTGATGCTATGCTAGCTAGTTATGGTTCAGAGTCATCTTGGAGGAGGGAACCTCAGCTGAGAAATTGCCTTCACTAGATTGGTCTGTGGACAAGCTGGCGAGCATATTCTTTATTAGTGACTGATGTGAGTGGGCCCAGCCAACTAGGGGTAGTTCCAGTCCTAAGGGGTCCTGTGCTGTGTGAAAAAGCAAGTTCAGAGAAGCAGGGGGACCTCACCAGTAAGGAGTGTCCCTCCATGGTCCCTGCTTCAGCTCCTGCCTCCTGATCTGTGCTTGAACTCCTGCACTGCCCTGACTTTCCTCAATAATGGCCTGTGACATGGAACTGTAAGCCAGATAAACCTTTTCCTCCCCAAGTTGGTTTTGATCAGTGTTCTATCACAATAATAGAAAGCTGACAAGACAGGGACCTCCGCCTTCCACAGTCAAGGTGAAATTTCTCTTGTCGGTTAAACATCTTTTGACATACCCTCTAAGATACACCCAGAGGTGAGTCTCTTATGGGATTCCAAATCCAGCCAATGTGAAAATGGATATTAACCATCATGGGGGATAGGTTTAGGCAGGTATCTGTGCGTTTGACATCTTCTAAGCAGAAGTGTCTTGCTTTGTATAGCTCCCTGCATGGTCATTAACTGGGCAGTTTTCTGTTTGCTCAGCCTGCTGCTGGGCAAAACTCTAGCTTTGTATTTAGTTCCTGTCCTCCAGATACTTAGGATTTACTTGGGGAAATAACACACAGGCATATGTAAGAAGACTAGAAGAATAGGCAAAGATGAGGTCCAAAGATGTTAAACATGACCTTTCAACAGGTCGAGCCTGCTTAGGCTGTGAGAACGGAACACTGTAGCAAAGCACAGAGTAAGGAATGACAGTGTGACAGTGTGTGGCCAGACATCAATGTAGTTACCATCCCCTCCTCCCCCCCCCCCCGAAGAATCCTGTAAGAATGCAGCTTGGGAGATGCTGCTTTCAGACACTGAATTAGTTACTTTTCTTGTTGCTATGACAAAGTACCTGATAAAAGCAACCTTCACTGAAGGAAGCAAAGAAGGAAGGAAGGAAGGAAGGAAGGAAGGAAGGAGGGAGGGAGGGAGGGAGGGAGGGAGGGAGGGAGAGAAGGAGAGAAAGAAAGAAGGGGCAGAAAGTGACTGTTGGTCCCTGGATGGTTAGACAAGAAATCTTTCTTTCAAAGACCATTAAATTAAATATATCTCCATTTTGGTATTCATTTATATGGACAAAGATGTCTTCAATCATGTCAATCAAATCTTAATATCAATTAGTTTGGAGCAATGGTATTTGTAGTGGTTTTTTTTTGTTTGGTTGGTTGGTTTTTTGTTTTGTTTTTGTTTTTGAATGTTTTCTTTGTTTCTTTTTGAATCACTCAGTTTAAAAGTGAGTAAAAATATTAGCATAATTATAAAAATTTAAGTGGAATCTGTCAGAAACATAACAGGACCATGGGAAAGGGGTTTTTAAAGAGACCAAGGAGAGAGAGAGAGAGAGAGCGAGAGAGAGAGCTGAAAGAACAACTTATAAAGAGTAGAGATTTGTATTGGCCCTTGGTTCTTGAGACTTTTGTCAATGACCATTTGGCTTCGTGCACTTCTCTGCTCACATGTAACAGGAAGTAGAGTGAAGGGGGCAGGGGAACCCTGCTTTCTCCTGAGCCCCCCACCAGTGTGAGGATGGTGCTGCCTTTAACAAAGAAGGGTCTCATCCTCTCTGGAAACACCTTTACAGACAAGCCCAGAGTGTGCTTCCTCAATCTCTGGGTTCAGAGGTTCTCAGTCTTCCTCGCTGTGACCCTTTAATACAGTTCCTCATGCTGTGCTGACCCCCAACCATGAAGTTATTTTTGTTGTGCTTTCATAACTATAATTTTACTACTGTTATGAATCAGAATGTAAATATCTGTGTTTTCTGATGGTCTTAGGCAACCCTGTGAAATGGTTTTTCAACCCCCCAAAGGGGTAAAGACACACGGGTTGAGAAACATTGTCCTAGACGATTTTAAGTTCAGTCAAATTGAGGATAAAGAGTAAAGATCATATGTCTTAGCCCAGATATGATGTTTTAGATGTTGGAGTCAACCATTGCTTGACTATTCATTCTCTGGTGTCTTTGTACTCTGCTGTATTCCTTGGGTGAATCTTGATAAGTCTAAGCCTTATGTCATTACTCTGGCTAATGATTGGTTAATCAAAGACATGTGATACAGTTCTGACCAGTTAAATATGAAAGGAAGACCTTCTATGAAAGGATTTTAGGCTTTTCTTTTTTTCTTTTTTGACTAGTAGATATGTGTAATTTCTTTCTTTTTTTAATTAATTAATTTTTTTACACTCCATATTTTATTCCCCCCACCCTGTCTACCCTTCAACTGTTCCACATCCCATACCTCCTCCCCACCCCCTGTCTCCACGTGGACGTCCCCACCCCCAACCCCACCTGAACTCTGAACTCCCTGGGGCCTCCTGTCTCTTGAGGGTTAGGTGCATCATCTCTGAATGAACACAGACCTGGCAGTACTCTACTGTATGTGTGTTAGGGGCCTCATGTCAGCTGGTGTATGCTGCCTGTTTAGTGGTACAGTGTCTGAGAGATCTTGGGGGTCCAGTTTAATTGAAACTGTTAGTCCTCCTACAGGATTGCCCTTCCCCTCAGCTTCTTTCAGGGATTTTAGGCTTTTCAAAAGGAAATAGCAGAGGAAACTCTATTTTTCTGCCTCTCTAATGTTATTGCCCAATGATACAAGTCTCAGAGCTACTCTAGGCAGCTTCTGACTGTAAATCAATATGCCTGAAACCAAAAGCCACCCTACTGAGCACAAGGGAACAGAAAGAAGGAAAGGGGGGGCTCTTGATGACATGACCTTGGTTTAGTCACCCATTGACACTAGAATGAGAAAATACATACTAGAAAGCCTAAAGCTTGCTTGCAACAGAAAGCACCCTGACAGATGTATGAGGTAGAAAGCATGGTGACACATATGTCAGTCTGACAGTACAGAATAGTTCTTTTTTCAAAATGAGCACACACACACACACACACAAGTATAGGTAAAATTACCCAAAAGTCCGATTTGTCCCAGTTCTGAGAGTGTCACTCCATGCCCCCTCTCCATGCACAGAAGGCAGACATTTATGGAAACCCTATTCTTTACAAGGCATTTCATCTCATTGGTGACTTTCACAGCTCAAGGCTTCCTCATCAGAGGATAAAATGGAGGCAAAAGGATTTCAAGGACAAGGCCTTGCTAGCAAGTACAACAACTAGGAAGCTGAGTCAAGCCAATGGTCTCTCCTCTAGCTACTGTTGGTTCACAGCTGTCCAACACTCTGTGTGTCTTGTGCCCATACACAGCAGGATAGGGGCAAGAGCAGAGTACTGGCACTTTAAGAAAACTCATAAAGATAGATTCCACATTCTGTCTGTTCAAGCCTGCGTATTGACTTTCTGGTATGAAAAGGAAAATGGTGGAAAGAATTGTGTCCATCCTGGGCCTACCTTACCAGTTCAGTGGTAGCCAGTGTGGGAATAAGCAGAAGAAGAGAGAGAGGAAATGTTGTGAGATTGTATCTTAGATGTGTTTCTCTCTCCCGGGCATGTGCTGAAGGAGTAAGTTTCCAGTGTGGCTGTAGGAAGCAGGTAGAAGCTTTAACCACTGATGTCTCCTGAGAGACCTTCTCACCACTAGAAGGGGATTCTGGGTCTCCAGGCTCTTCCTTTTTCCCTTTGGTTTTCCAGCTGTGAGACAAATCACTCTGCTCAACTACACACTCCGGCCATATTGTGTTCCTATCCTAGAGCTTCAGAGATCACTAAAGACCTTTGTACCCTTGTCCTCTTCCCCCTAAGACCCTGGTCCACATTTTTCCTTCAGTTTGCGCTGCTGCCTTCATCTAGGGCAGGGACACTTGTGGGCCAGTGAATTCCTTGCCATGAGACCTAGCTTCTGCTCTACTAAAGATGTAGTAACACCTGAGTGTCCACCTACCCCACTGCAGTCTTATCATCTCCCCTAGTTGTGGCAGCTAAAACATGTCTATGTATTGCCACGTTTTCCCTGGAATTGGGATGGGGATAGGGTTAGGGGGTGGGGGTAGGAGTGGGGTGCACATCACCCCTGCTTAAGATAGAGTGCTTTAGATCAGTGGTTTTCAACTTCTGGGTCGCAATCCCTTTCATAGGTGTCACTTAAGGCCTTCGGAAAATACAGATGTTTACATTACAACTCATAACAGTAGCAAAGTTACAGTTATGAAGTAGCAACAAAAATAATGTTGTTTGGGGGTCGCCACAACATGAGGAACAGTATTAAAGGGTTATAGCATTAGGAAGGTTGAGAACCACTGCCTTAGAATTTTAAGTGGCAATCAGCCCTTGGTACCTCACAGGCACCTTTGCTGTTGCAAATGGCCTCTGACATAGAAAGATGAACTGGGGTCAGGCTGGAGATAGACCCCGAGACTTATAATAAGTGACACCTCCTTCTTATTTCATCTTTAGAAAGGTGTAATTGGTGCTTTACAGCCTGGCCTCAGCTGCAGCCCAAAAGGTAAAGTGCAAGATAGAAACAGCCACACTTGAAGCTAAAGGCTGTGCTCTCTCCATCGACCTGCCAGGTAAAGCCGACCCTGGGAGACCTAGGTCACCATGGCGTTTTCACAGAGAAGAAGGATCCAAGTTTCAGACTCTGCTCTCTTTGTCACACATTCGGTTTTTATTTCCTTTTCCTTAGAGGAGGTCAACAGTTTCCTTATAATGTTCTATAAGGGAGAGCCAAACTACATGTACAGAGCTTGGCGGTGTGTTGCTTGAGCACATCCTGACGTAGATCAGGTTAGAACCTGTCACCTGCTATAGAGATGAGTTTGTCTCTGGGGAGAGGCAGAAAGTAGTTGTCAGTTCCTGGGTGGTCAGACAAGGTCCCTTCTGTCAAAAACCATTGTATTCCCAGCTTCAGTTAAATGCCTCGCTATTGGATGGTGCTGAAGGAAGTTACCCAGATGGTCTTCCTATGGGCGGTTCTGATCCCAGAAACTGATGTCACAGCTTCAACAATATCACCTTGAATTTAATATCCATAAGTAGACTCACTCAAATTTCCCGATTTTAGAAAAGGAATTCAAAGAGTAAGATTTATTCAGGCAAAGGAATTCAGACAGAGGGTGTCACATGAAAGAAGACTCAGAGATAGGATTAGGCGTTAACAGAGAGGTGTTGATGAGTGACGGAAAAAAAAAATGGCAAAGAAATGGAAAAATCACAGGGAAATGCCTGAAAAGACATAGAAACAGGTTTGCGTATAAAATCCCATGCACAGGACATGTTTAAGTCCCAGGCAGTCCCACATTATAGAAGATGTTTTGAAATGTGGGGAGAAAATGAGGCCTGTCCTCTCAGGTTAGACACCAAGATAGCGTACTCCACCCACCCAGAAGCCTTTGCCCCCATCTTTACTCCTGACAGTTGCTGACCAGAGATTTCATGTCAGGAGTCATTGTGATCGGTAGATGCAGGAAGTTGATCAGTGGGTGTGTCCTGACTCTGTCACTGCCCTTCTCTCTTCTTGGTGGCTTGGGTGTGAGCTGATGAGCTGCTAGACCTTCTCCACCATGACTGACTGATGCCTCTGAAACCATGAGCCAACAAAGTTGACCTTTCCTCCCAAAAGTACCTTCTGCTGGGCATTCAGTCAGTGTGACAAGAAAAGTAACAAGTACACAGGGGACATTTGCAGAGAATGTCCCTTCCTTGATCACAGGCAAGTGAGACCTTAGGATAAATGAAGCACCATGAGCCAACACTGAAGTCTGAGATGACAAACATTTGCATAAGAAATCAATACACGGAGCATAGGAGAACGGAACAATGGAAAGAATATTCTAGAGCTCAGACCTTCCCTGAAGCCATGCGCCCTCCAGATGCTTTAGGGGAAATAATGAATAACCTTTGTTATTTTATAATACTGGGGGGATCAAGCCTAGAGACTTGTCATGCTAAACTCCCAGTCTGCCACTAAACTACACCCCAGTCCACCTATGACTAATCTCTGTGGCTTTCACTAGGATGAGCTGTTTTCTTCATCATGATCCAGTGCAGGCTGAGAGAACCAAAAGACTCCCTTCTTAAGGTTCCTATTTCTTATGGGGCTGCTTAAAGTGAATTTTTGTTTTCAGTTGACACATAGTAATTCTACTTATTTATGGCTTACAGTGTGACATGTACTGAATGTAATACAGAATTATCATACCAGAGTAATTAGCATTTCGATCACCTTAGACATTCAGCACTTCTTTGCGCTAGGAGCATTGGGAAGCTCCTATGATTCTTGTTTTGAACTATCTATTAGTTGACAACCAACCAAGACAATTCTGCTATCCTCTAGAATGTTTACTATTTCTTTAAATGATGCATTAAATCAAGTTCTGAAGAAATGACATACATTTTTTTAAAAAAAAAAAATCTGAAAAATTCCGAGAGCTAAGCAAAAGGTTATGGAAAAATGGAGTTCTTTACAAAAATAACAGGCTATGTTCATATTCACCAGATTTTATGAGAACAGCATTGGCTTTGAAAAACATGTCTGATAATGTTGATCTTGGACGTGTTAACTTACTGTCTGTCCAGTGGTAGATTCCCACCGAGAGGCAGCCTCCTCCTCCCCCTCTTTATGTCCCCCTCTTTATATGATGGTGCTAATGATTCCTATATGACAGACACACCAAAGAATGCATTCCGGTGACAGACAGATGGGGGAATGCGTGAAATTCACATACGGATTTACTAAGTCACTCTGAAGTACAAACTCCTCCCTGGCAAGGTCGTATCTCTGCAGTGATTTTCTCTCACCTATTTATTTGAATATGTGCTTCTTGCCAACCACAGTAGTCACCTCAGAATGCCAGTTACTGGTCGTCAATAGAGGTTTAGTGATCAGGGGTTTTGATCTGTGCCTTTTGTTCCAGCTCGACAGATATTCTCATGTAGTTTAGACTAATGAAACAAGAAGGAATTTCCAGCATAACGCATGCGGTCCATTTTCTCTCTGAGTGCATATTAATTATGTGTGTTATCTTCCTACGAGGAAAATAGAGCCACTCTGCTCTCCATTTTCACTTTTTGCCCAGATTCCTGTTGCTTCTTTCTTTGTTGCTGTTGCTGCTGGTGGTTTGTTTTGAGAACTTTTGGGATAGAGTAGGGACAAGAACTTTGACTTTGCTGTTGATGGTAACAGGCCTTCCAACCCTCCCCCCCACCCCGCCCCCCACCCCCCCACCCCGTCCTTCATCATGGCGAAAGAGTAATGCTGGCAAGGTCTGGGACTGAAGGTCATGCTGCCTGGCTTTGTGGGGACAGATGGCCGTTGCTCATCACGTTAGCAAGAAGCTTGATCTTCACTTCTGGACATCAGCTGCTTACTATGTATATTGAGTGATAATTTAACTTTAGGTGGCACCAACCCTGGTGCCGTCTGTCCGGTCTCCTGCTTCCATAATGGGAAATATTTGGACGGTGACATTTTCCTTCCTGGCTTTCACTACGAAACAAAGCAGGTTTTTTGGTAGGACAACTAAGATAGCCACAGATACCTCTGCATCTCATTAGTGTGACCCTGCTCTGCTGAGAAGGTATTCTGAATTTAGAACCCCAAGAGACATTGTTGCAAGCTGTCTGAAACAAAAATCCCTTTTAGACACTATTTTATGTGACTTATGAGGATTAACCTTAGTTAACTTATTAGTCTCCTCAGCATCGTATTTCCATTTAAGGGCTACATAATTTAAGTACTGGCATGGGGAAATGTCCAGGGATATAAGAAGTGAAGGGGGAATAGCTGGACAGTTTGCATAAGATATTAAGTATTGGCACAAAAATATGCCAGTTTGGTTCTTATGTGTGCCTCCTATTAGGTACCTGGAGGGCCCAGAGTCAAAGTGAAGTGAGATTCGATTACATTGACATTTTTAGAAACTGTTGAAAACAAAAGCCAAGCAGACACAATCCTACGAACATAAAGCAATGGAAGCCCCAAGGCCGGGGTGGGGGGAGAGGGTGGGATGGGTGGAAACAGATGAGGGGGGCAGGAGCTGTCACCAAGAGAAGGAACATTGCTTAGTTTACAAAGAGTGTTAACTTCCTCGGTCATTGCAGCTTCATTGACAAACTCTGTTTCCGAAGTGGCTTCAAGTTCTCCGGAGCAAATATGTCATTAATATTAATTAGTATGGATTAATATGCAACTATGTGCAAATATATGCAGAATCCTCACACTTGAATTCTGTACATCGGGCAGCTGTTCCTTGGGTTGTTGGTTAAGGCGCCGGCTAGAGGACTTCAAAAAACCTTTATTATCTTATTTATTTACATTCCCCTGTTGTTCCGTGACACAAAAATACAGCACCTAGAATATATAGTACAATAACAGAGAAATTATTGAGCCAGTGCTACAGAACATTACATTGTGAGATGGTATGGAGGTATACATCATGAAATCTCATACTTTCGCTAAAAAAACGACAAGTTTATTTGGAGAGAGTAAATAGAACTCGATGGGCAGTGACGGAGGCTGGGCTTGCCTTCCTGGTACAGCTAGCTGTGCAAGGTTTGTGGGTCTCGCATCTTCTTTGATCTTCTGTTTGCTGAGAGAGGCATAGCAGGAGAACTTTTCCTGGTGTTCCTGTTGACCCCGGTCCCTCCTACTGACCTGTGGAAAGGCTGAGGCCTGGCTGTCTCTCCTGGGTAGTGCTATCGCTGCTGATTCATGTTTGCTCTCCCCATTCTACCGAACTAGACTGCTGGTCTATCTGTGAAGTGTTTTCGAGTGGATGGAGCTGCCGCTGCTAACCTGTGAACTGAACTGCCCATTTCCAGATAACACAGATGGGAGTTGCTCCAAAGAACCTTTCTAACCAGGCCCACTTTCCCTGTATCCTTTCTTTCCCACTACCTCTGGTGTTGGGATAGAAGAGAGGTTAAAGTGTTTAAGAACCATCATTAAAAAGCTAGGTTTTAAACAAAAATAAAGTTATAAGTTTATGTCAAAGTTCTCTGGTTGGTGGAGTAAAAATGGGGAATGGGAATTGTGAAATCAAACCAACCTTTCTTTCTTTGAGAGCTTACATTTTCACAGGGAATACTATTCTAGTTTTCCGAAAGATGTACCTTTTCTTCCTGACAGACTTTAATCAGGGTTCATAGGTTGTGGATATCCTTTCCTCCAACAACATTCTTGTTAGTCAGATTTCATCATCGGACAAACTAACAGGAAAGAAAGGTTTGCTGTGACTCATGGACCCAGAGGTTCAGGCCATGGTCATTTTTCCCTGCTGTCTTGGCCCTGTGGAGGGTACAGTATCATGGCAGGAACATGACATAGGACAGTGGTTCCCAACCTTTCTAATGCTGCAACCCTTTAATAGAGTTCCTCATGTCATGGTGACTCCCCAACCATGAAATTACTTCATTACTACTTCATAACTGTAATTTTGCTGCTATTATGAATAGTAATGTAATTTTTTTTCCTGGAGATGGAGGTTTGTCAAAGGGGTCACGACCCACAGGTTGAGCACTGCTGCTGGAGACTGTTCTCCCGGCATCAGGGAGGAAAAGATGGAGGAAAGGGGGTGCAGTCGGGATATCCCTTCCATGCCTGCAGTGATCACACCTGCTAAACTCAGCCATGCACCAATGGCACCACAGGCTGGGGTTGAAGCATTTAACACTTGAGTCTGGGAGACATTTCAGATCTAAAGGAGAGCAAGACAACAGCCCTATCCCTGCCACTTTCCACCTTTTTTTACTGTATAGAAGGCATTTCTCCCAGAAGCACTCCATTGCTTGGGCTAGGTCTTCCCACCTTGGTTCTAGAGGCCAGAGAAGCACTCGCTTTCAACTGTGTGCAGAGAACACACAGATTTCCAAGCCAGCTGGGGACAGGGTTGAGCATCTTTCCTGTTCCTTTGCAGAAGGACTTCCATGAACACATCCCCCATGGAGAATTTTAAAAAATAATTTGGACCTGAGAAAAATCTCACCGAAATTCCTGTATAGCAGTGGTTCTCAACCTGTGGGTCAAGACCCCTGGGGTTGCATATCAGATACTTACATTACGATTCATAACAGTAGCAAAGTTATGAAGAAGCAATGAAGTAATTTTATGGGTGTGGGGGGGGGAGGGGGTTGGTCACCACAACAGGAGGAACTGTATTAAAGAATTGAAGCATTAGGAAGATTGAAAACCACTGCTGTATAGCCATGGCCTGGGTAAGCAGCCAATGATGAGAGCTTGCACTTCCCCTACTGTCCCCACGCCTAATAAAGAAATTCTTTTCCTGTTCTAGCCGAGGATATTAACCAGAGACCCAACAGGATACCTAGTAATTTGTTTCTAAGTTACAAGAAGTGCCTGTGGGAAGCAACCTAAATTCAATATGCACCTCATTGAAAAAAAGAATTATAATAAAGGATGGGAGAGGTGTACTAGGAACAGGGGATTTTCCCATCCTCTGTATAATCCATTGTGGAGGCGGAAGTGAGTCTTATCACAGTTACAATCTAGAAGTGCTTTCTACTCTGGCAAAGTGCTTCCAAACACTGATTTCTACATTGCTCCAAAATCGACAGTGATCACACTCAGCCTTGTTGAAGAAACTGGGGCTCAGAGGGATAAAAGACCTTGGGGGGGGGGAAGCAGGTGGAGCGAGAACTCACCTGAAACCAGGTGAGTTCCCAAGCGTCCGACCTCTTGCCGTGTTTTGCAAAACAAAAGGAACAGGATTCTGGGGCCTTTCTCCTAACAGTTTGCAGAAAATCTCTAGGCTGGGAACTTGTTCTGGAAATGTGAAGTTCAGGGCTCCCTGTCTGAGGGGTCCTGGACGGAACAGATAAACACTAAGATGTCAACATGGAAACATACATACATATGTGTGTACATATATGCATGCGTGTGCAAACATGTGTATGCATGCTCTAGTGTCATCAGCAAGAAAGGAATAATAACGTGTATCTCACACCCGGAATTGTGTGAGATTACAGCAGTTAGTGTATAACTCGTCCTGGCACCTAGAGAAAGTCTCATACCATTTTTTTTTTTCTGCTGGGAGTCACCCCCACATCCTTTTTCTCCTCTCTTTCAAGTCTTTCTCAATTTTACCCTGTAGTTCCCTGGAATATTACAGACCAAGAGTAGTCCCTAGAGTAGGAAATTCCCATGTTCCCCCATTCTACTCATACGAGGGAGTTTTGGACCAATTCCTGGAATCCTGAGCCCTAAGTAGATCTGAGCGCGAGCGCCCTGGGCGCCCTTAGTGTGGATTCCAAAAGGTTTTTATTTGTTTGAGCACTTTCACTTTTAAAGATCTTGAAGCTGTTTTCGTTGAAGAACTCAGAAGGGAGGCGTTGTCGTCGCCTCTGCCAGCCCCAGGCTCTAGCTGAGCCACTTCCTCCTCTCATCTGAATGCATCACCACCCTCGGGCAGAGAGTGTGGGAATCGCTGCCCGCGGTTGTGTGGGCCCAGGGCCTTGCTGGAATCCGCCACCCGCCCAGCACTGCCCGGTGCACGATCGAAAGACTTAAGAGCCAGGCTGGTCTCCACGGCGGACCTGTAAAAGGGAGAGGAATTACAAGTGGCTCTGCGCTCGCAGCGAGCACAAAGAGGGGATTATGGTCCTGCTGGTGAAAGGGGGCGAGCGGCCGATAATGCGCCCCTGTAACCTCGCTCATTCCTCTCGTGCCTTTGAAGATTTCTGCGGGGCCAGCGCAGGAAAATCACTGGGATCAGGGGACCCGCGTGGAACTGCTCACCCCTCCTGCCCCATCCCCTGAGCTGGGCTACGGGCACTCTGCACCTCAGCACCCAGGCCACCCCAAACTCCGATTCAAGGAGAGAATGCTGTGCCCAACCAATGTGTTTCTGTTTTTGTTTTGTTTGAGGGTGTGTGCTTTTTGAATGCTTGGGTTGACTGACAGACATCCGATGAAAAGACCATTCAGTGGTTCTCAACCTCCCTCTGATCCAGTTCCTCATGTTGTGGTGACAACCCCCCCCCATAAAACTGTTTTTGTTACTACGTCATAACTGTAATTTTTCTACTGTTTGAGTCATAATGTAAATATCTGTTTTCCGATGGTCTCAGGCTACTCCTGTGGAAGGGTCTCACAACTCAAGCTGTTTTCAAGACTGTTCCTGCAAAAGGTGGAGAACAGAGGCAGATCATGTAAATCACACAGGGATAATGATCTCACTCTGCTGTGACCTTTGTTGGTGACCTGTCTGAAAAAGAAAGCATTTGGTGCTAGGCCTATAGTAGGCACACGATGTAGGCACACGATCTATCATTTAACAGGACTGAGTTAGAAAATAATTTTAGGTAGCGCTGGGATTAGAGTCTTGGTCTCTGGCTTTCTTATACACCCAAGAAAGTGAACAGATTGCAAGGCTGGTAATTAGAACTGCATGAACTCAACTCCTTCTTTTCTCTTCAGGTCTTGCTGCTGTCCAGGATCATCTCCAGCTCCTGGGCTCAACTAATCCTCCTGCCTCAGCCTCCTCTTTAGCTGGAACCCCAAGCAGGAGCCACAGCTGAAGCATCAGGCCCTTTTGTGCTTCTGTCCCAATATTACCTTTGGTTGGCTGTTCATTTGTTGAATGAGATGCTGTCTCTGGGTGGGAGTGGGTGGAAGGGAGAGAAAGGGTGTGTTAGGTCTGTCTGGGTGAGGCACTCAGGGTTTTGCTTGACATTTTCAGTGTCCGACTAGGGGTAGGAGGGTTGTAACTTCCTATTTACTGCTGCAATCCAGCAGGTCCCGAGAGTGGGGCAGAGATGACGGGCTGTGGGTAGCAGGTCCCGAGAGGAGAGAGGGGCAGAGATGACGAGCTGTGGGTAGCAGGGGCAGGACAAGGAGGGGGCAGGGAAAGGTTGAGGCTAACTTGCTGAGGGCTGGGCAGAGGTCCTGCTCCACAGTCCACACCTCTGCTTCAAGCTTCTAGGCAAAGACAGAGTATTCCTACCTTAGGCTAGGGTTCCAACTGGGCCCGATTATGTTATTTGCTACAATAAAACCAGCCGAACCCAACAAAAGCCAGGAAGTAATCCTTTAGGTCTGACAGACATGAAACCTATTCTTTAGTGTGGCCAAGAATAAAACATTATTCTGTGGAACTGTCTATCTAATTCATCTTCTCCTATGGGCAGCTGGTGAGAAGTCAGCAGAAAACTCCGTTTCATTTTGGCATGAACTTGGGTGAACCCTCTAGTTTGGGCTTCTTCATATGGAAACTGGGGGAAATTTATTGATCAACCAAAAATGATTAATCAATCAGGTGTGACACCGCAGGCCTGCAGTCATGAGGCAGAGGCAAAGGAATCATGGTGAGTTTGAGGCTAGCCTGGGCTACATACTGAGATCCTGTTTCAAAAGCAAAACCTTCAAAGATAAAAAGACTGAACAACTGTCATGTGGCAGTTACAGAGCCGGACACTGGGGGAGAAGCGAGAGAGGGTTGAATAGGGAAAAGAGGGAGGGAAGGGGGCTTATGGGACTTTTGGGGAGGGAGGAAACGGGAAAGGGGAAATGATTCTGAATGTAAATTAAAAAAAAAACTTAGAAAATAAAAAAAAAGAAAAAGAAAAAGAATTTAAAAAAAAGAATTCAAGAGGAATTTACATTCAAGTGTGGGACATAAATAAGTGAGGGACAAAGAGAGTTCTGTATAATGGAAGGGTTATGCTAGAAGTTACCAAGTCAACAGAGTGGAACAACAGAAAGAGGGCAACAGTTCTCAAGCTTGTCTAGGCTCTAAGTGCTACCCGCCTGTTACTTAGTATCCACATTAGTTAGCAGACCAACTGCCGAGATAGCCCAGACCTTGTGTTCAAGTAACCCTAACAACCAACTCTGGTACTGTCTCCCATGTTTTACCTCCTCGCCTATCAGCACAGGAAGAAGGCTGAGTACAGTAAGATACTTTTTAGATTGAGAAAAGGTGTCCTGGTAACTTTTATTACAGAATGCTATTATAATTGTTCTATTTTGTCATTGTTGCCACACATTTAACAATAATTTGTATAAAAATTAGAAGTGTGTTGATAGTGTAGCAAATACCAGAAACAATCAACTTACAACAAGATTAATTTGGGCTTCTAGTTTCAGAGATTTCGGCATGTGATGCTTCTGGACTCGCAGCGTGGTACTGTGCCATTGGGAGTGGGGGGTACACGGAGCTGCTCACTTCCTAGTAAGGCTATGAAAAAGATAGGATGTGGGAGGGACTCTGTCCCAGTATCCCCTTTCCGGGTACACCTATAAGGACTTAGGATCTAGTATAGTCCCCTAGCTCCATCTAGCCCCTCCACAAAGCCCTACTGATGCCCAATAGCTTTATGGACTGTGACACAACTCTCGACCAAGTGGTCCTTCAGGAACAGTCCAGATCTAAATTTTAGCAGAAAGGATGCATGGATCATTTCTGTTGCAAGGCAGAACGTTAGTTTATGTATGGTAAATGCACCTGGGGATGATTTGAGTTACTAGATACTGTTTGTCAGCTGTTTGTTTGTTTGTTCTTTTGTTTTCTTCACGTAACTATACTTTTATAGTTTTAAAAGATGATTGATGGAGAGATTACTGCTAGGAAGACTTGGATAATTTTTCCTCAAAACCAAAACAAAAGCAGAAAAACGTGCCAAGCCTGCCATACTAAGGGAAAATTACTGACAATATTTGTTACCAATAGTCAAGATCAAGTTTCCAAGTAAAAATTAAACCTTTGGAAAACATTTATCTTCCACTCTGAACTTGGAGAGTCCATTGCTTTTTGTGTTTTGATGAGGTCCACTGAGATTAGTGCATTGGATTTTAACTGGGCGTAATGAGATGTGTCAACATTTGAGAGCTCAGCGGAGTACTGTTTTTTAAATAACCATAACCAGTGCCTCATGTTCCAAAATTTGGGATGAGTGAAAGATCCACCCCAAGTGTGGGCCTGGCAACATAGTTTAGTATCATAAGTAGAAAAAGTCACAGACATGATTGATTTCGGATTTCACACTGCCATCGGCAACTTCTATATCAAAGAAGAATATGTAGCTATCTGAAAGGGCGAATATATCACTTACTTTTCTAAGTACATAACTCTACAAAGCCAGATTTCCTTCAGTTACTTCAACGAACATGATGCATCCCAGCAGGCTGCGTGGTGAAGGCGCTGCGGACTCCAGATCCGTCCTCTCCAACTGTACATTGAAGAGAACTGCAAAGCAATAAACCACTGCCACTTAAGTAATCTTCTAGACAAATATGGTCTTTTTATCATAAGAATATATGATTTATGTTACTTTACAGTGAAATATTTATTGTTATCTTAAATGAAGTGGCAAATTAATCGGTTTTGCATTCCTTATATGGAAATATTAGTAAATATAACCTACATAAAATAAAATCCTTTTTTTTTTTAAAGTACAAAGGTCTTGTACAGTCTTCAGAATACTTGAGAGCCCTGAAATAAGTGATTCTCTGCCTGTCTCTTTCTGAAGAGGCAAGGTCTGTGCTGAGTTTTAAAGGAAGAGTTTTCTAGGAAAGAAGACGAGGAAATAAAGGGTTAAACGTGGGGAAGGGCTTGCGTGTAAGGGGAAGGAAAGTCTGCTATGCAGGTTTACAGAGATTATTAACTTAAATGAAAAATGCACATGCGGCGGACTCCTGGGCCCGGTGCCTGGCACATGGAGAGTGATGAACTACTGATGAGAATCAGGCTCTGTGCAGGCTGCACATCGGGCCTGGAGGCTTGCAGTGGGGCTCATACATTTGGGGCTCATTGGCAGCTCTCCTGGGCCATTGGGTAGTGGGTCTTTAATCACCTTTCCGTATCCCTTGGTTTTTCTTGCAAAATTTATGTTTCAAAGAGCTGCCTTCAATTCCTACACCCTGCTGGCTCTGACTTCCCGCTTCTGTACAGTGAGCTGTGGGTCCATCGTAGGCTTTTATAGTGGCCTGAGAAAAAACGGCGACCTGAATGAGAGCATTTCCGCAGATTCACGGATCGAGCACACAGCACTGTGCTTGCACGGCTGGGAGGCTCAAGGCGCATGCACTCGATGAACTGAGTTTGAACAAACATACTAACGATCCAGTTGGATGGTGCGTACCTGCAATCCCTGAACTATGGAGGCTGAAGCAAGAGGGTTGTGAGTTCAAAGAAAGTCTGGGCTACACAGAGAGACCCAGTTTCAAACAACAACAACAAATACTACTATATCCTGTTGTGTTAACTAGTTAGAAAATGCAACCTCAAGAATCAAGAACCTTTCCCATGACTTCAAGCCACCACAGTCCTGCTCACCATATTACTTTGGAGAAAGTTCCCAACATCTCTGAGTGCCCTTCATTTTTTTTTTCTTTTGACTGCTTTCTAGAGCATACAAGCATGTAGACATGAGTTTAGTCACTATCCTTAAAACTTATGATTCTATTTTTAACAAATTAGGGAAGTAAAATATCTTCTTTTTTAACTTATGGATGTGCGTGCTTGTTTGTGTGTTTGCATGGGCATTTGGACGTTCCCAGATCCAGAAGAGGGTGTCAGATCCCATAGGACTAGAGTTACAGGTAGTAGTGAGCTGTCTGGTGTGGGTGCTGAGAACTAAACTCGGGTCCCCTACAAGAGTAGCAGGTGCTCTTAACCTCTGAACCATTGTGTCTTTCAAGGGCACCCATGAGCAGAAGACCTCCCATGATTTTTCAACATAATTCCATGGTCAGCCAGAGTTGACAACTACTAGTATACAAAATTTTGCTGCTACCCTGGACCCCATGCTATTATTATTTCCAGGCACAGTTCCCATCTGTCCCTATCTGTGTTTGGTTTTCCCTGTGTCTGTGAAGCATCTTCTTTCAGAAGCATTTTTACTGAATTTGTCAATTCAATGTTGATTTGTTTTTTAGGGCAGGGTCTTGCTCTTTGACATTGGGCTGTGTAGGGTCAGCGTGAAGAAGCTTGCTTTCCTCTCCTAATGTGGGTCTCAGCAGCACTGCTCCCAAGCTCTCATGACCATTGCTACTTAAGGCATGGAAGGTCATACTTGTGCCTGGGTTCTCAAGACCAAGCACCCACGGTTCTCCTCCCTGAATTGACAGCCACTCCATTATTGCCTATGTTCAAGTGGTTCAGCAAAGAATGGTGGTGCATGCCTATAGTCCCAGCATCTCTGGAGGCTAAGGTAAGGGGATTTTCAAACCAGGAATTTGAGGCTATCCTGGCAACACAGTGGAACCCAGTTAATCAATTTTTCAGTCAGTCTGGGACTGGCAAGGACTTAGTAGGTGACTGCATCAACATGAACTTGATGCTCACACAGGAGAAGGATCTGACTCTTGCTAGTTGTCTCCTGACCTATATACACACACACACTATAATAATAATAATAATACTTAAACCGCATCTTTATCTTCTTGGTGGCAGTAGATGTGCAGAGACAGAAAGATTCCACAAACAGTTTCTCACCCTCCCTCATTATTCTACTGGAGATCAAACCCAGGGCCTTGGATGTGCTATGCAAGTCCCCTACCACTGAGCTACACTCCCAGCCCTGTAAACAGGAAGGTCTTTGATTTACTGGAGCAAAAGTGCTCTGGATTGAGCTGAGATTTGGTGACTACAGCACACAATAACTGGAGACTCCAAATAAGCAGGACATCTGCATGAATATGGAAGGGGGAAAATGATGGACTGCAGGAGGGTGGGGAGGCAAAGCAGTGTGACCACAGTACATTGTAGACTTATAAAGATGTTCTCGTGATACACACCAATAAAAATATCTCTAAGACGGACAGTCAGAGCTGCTGGACTGGTACAGCAGCATTCCATCCCTCTGGTTGTTCTAGCGCTTTCCACTATCCTTTCTCCATGAGTGCAGGCTGTCGGAGCTCCTTCTCTCTGTCGTCTCCAGGTTGACAGATCTAGCAGGCACACGGTGATGGGTAATCTACTGTATATTTGGCCAAGTGTAAAAGGGAACATACAATTTTGTGGTCAGTTTATTTTCACCCTGCTCATTCTCGGGGGGCCACAGCTTTCGCCTCATTGACTTCCTGTGCTCATTGACTTGAAGGCTGCTGTTAGCAGGAGCTCGCTTCACGGCCTCTCCAGGCATCTTTTCACTGCCTTGGCAACTCTCTGCTTTCGGCTTGAACGAGTTCAAGCTCATTTTGGTGGCATGCCTCCTCAGTGAGACACTGGTCTTTTCAGTAGATGTGCTCTCAATTCTACAGTCTTCTGGAGGTGAAATTTGAAAGGCTCTTACAGATTATCTTAGTCTCGTTCCTCCTCTAAACATGTAGGTGCCAAAGGCTAGTGAGGCTAAAGAGTTTGCCTAAGATCACATCACATAGCTGGACAAAAGAACAGAGGTAGATAGGAAGGAAGGAAGGAATTGGGGGGAATGAAGAGAGAAGGGAAAAGAGAAAAGGAAAAGAAGAGAATAGAGATAAACTATATCAATTAGGATGCTTTTGGCTGTGAGTAACAACATTCAATCCAAAGTGGCTTTATAAAATAATTGCATCTATTATTGCACACACCTGGAAACTCTGAGCCAAGTGACCTCCAAGTATAATACAGTTAGAGTTTTGGTTCCTCTTCTCCAGAACTCCTCACTCAACCTATCTGCACATGTCAGCTTGTGGTTCTGAGATGGCCATCCATAGTGGCGGGTACAGCATGCTTCCTTGGCTACGTGGCTAGAGAAAAAAGAGGGAAATCCTCTCTGAGTTGATTTGGCCAACTTAGATCCAATACAGAAGACCCTAGACCAGGAACAGTGGCTAGGACAGACCTGTGTTCCTAAGCCAATCCCCAGCAAACTGTGTGATTGTTAGAGAGATGGCATTACCTCTCCCTCCCCCTCCCTCTCTCTCCCTTCCCTTCTCCCCTCCCTCGATTTCCCGTGTGTCACCTGGTTTAATGGAGGGAGAGGCTGATCAGGATTCCATTGGGAAGAAGAAAGGAGGGGTGTGTCACTCCATCCCAGGGACCATTGGCACAAAGCCACATGCAGTAAAGAGTAGATGACATGCTGTTATTTCTGCTTATCAGGGCCTGGTGACCTGTGGGATTAACAACACGTGTTGAACTTGGCCCATGCTATGGAAGGAAGGGGCAAAGCGGGGGAGGAAACCAACTCAGCCTTTCCAGCCTGTGGAAATTCTTCTTCACACCGAGAATGGCCAGGGCAAAAGAAACATGAGGAAGCTCTCAGATCTGACTTGTATGCCTGAGGCATGAGCTGGGTGGAAACTTTAGTTCGAGTAGGAACCGTTGCTAGCCAGGACTATTTTGGGCTAGCCTAGACCTGAAGGAAGATTAACGAGTTCACCTGGTAATTCTCCCCTTGAATTAACCAAAATCCGCTGCTGCCAAGATTCCTGTCTTTCTCAGGGGGAAGTTGGCAAGATGTGCCACCCTCAGAGTGAAGATAAGACCGCAGTATGCCATGTGCTTGCTGGGCTCCTGGGTCATGCCTTTCCTCTTCATTCTGAAGGGTTTGTGTATTACCTTGCACAAAGACTAACCTCAGGGCGGAGTTCCCTCCCTGGTACAAGGCATTGTTTCGACTTTAAGCCATTACTGCAGGAACTTTTTACTATTCTAAACATTGTCATTGTGTGCCTGCATTCCGTTACACTGCAGCGTCCTGGTCTTCCACTGCTACAGTGGGTGTGTTTGGTGGGGAATTCTTTGAGGTTTGTGGAGAGCATTTCTGAGAAGTGTAGTTAGATAATGTCCCAGCTCTCGGGCTCTCAGGGATCCTTTTTAAAGCATTGCCATTTTCACATTAATCATCCTGTTGCTGAGGTGGAGAGAAAAGCTTCACAGCTTCTCTGCTGGGTCTGGGGAGGGGCTGTTTCTAGGAGTGCTCCTCCAGCCTGGAGACGCAGCTTCGGGCTGAGCTGTGGGGGCGGTGTGGAAAAGCTTCGGCTTCTCAATTACAATAAGGATTTGAATCAAGAGAACCCACAAAGATTCTGCCCAGAAAGCTGTTCCACTCTCAGTTTCTTTTTTGGGAAGTGAGGCCCCAAGTATTAATGTTTTACCCACCACAGAATTCATTTTGCAAGTGGAGTACACAAAAAGAGGGGAGACTTGAAAAGTTCTCTCTCCCGGCCCCATCCTCACCCCTACCCCATAACTTAAGTTCACAGGAGTTTGAGGAGTGTGTGCTGAGTTCCCATGAGACTGTTTTCTTTTTAATTGTTAAAAGTATTTTAACTCATGGCTGTGTGTGTTTGCTTGCACACATGTGTGCACACACATTTGATTGCTTGCACACATGTGTGCACACACATTTGAGTGCAAGCATCGGACAGGTGTACAAGCATACCAGAGGTGTCAGATCTTCCGAAAGCTGGAGTCGGGGGCTGTTGTGAGCTGCCCAATGTGGAGGCTGGGAACAGAGCTCTGATCTTCTGGAAATAAGGAATCTTCACTACTGGTCTCCATCTGCATCTCTGCCCTGCTCCACTTCTGTGATCCTGCGTTAGGAACTGGAATGTTCTGCCATTTTCTTAGGCCTGTTGGAAGAGTTTGCTTGCTTCCTTTGTCCCTGTCAGCATCTTTCTGGCCAATGTTCTATTTTCTCAGCTTCCTCCGGTCTAGCCCCAGGTCCTAAAGTCAGTCCTGATGATGAAAAGATGACTGCAGACTTCAGCAGTATTAAATGAATGAAGTCAGAGGCTTCTATAGACTCAAGATGCAATACAGTGTCATGTCGGCTAGCATTTCAGGACCCAATGTCCTTTGTTGTCCTATGGCTCCACAATGACTCCTGATTTCTTACATGCCCTCCAGTCACTACATCCTGAGCCTCTCCATCCCCCACCAGCCACCGGCTTCTACCACCTCTTCCTTTAATAGTGTCAACTAAGCTCTATCCTGCCCTGAGCCCCAGCCTGGTGGATGGGTTTCTTTACACTGTTGTGGTGAGTTCTGCTGGCCTTGCCCCTTGGGGCTCACTCATATGTACCTGAGGGTATACCTGGATTTGTCACCACATGACAGGCTTTTTGTATCCTGCCTAAAAGGCCTTTTGGTATAGTTATCTCAAACCCATGGTTAAACCACGAGGGTTGTCGGCACCTAGCAAGAAATGGCGTGTTGCAAGGAATCCAGACATCCCACCAAGCCTTGTCTAGGGATCAATGTAGAATGCTTTATATAAGTATTCTCATTATGTTTTGAAAATGTGTGTAGATGCTTCTGTATCTAATTTAATTAGAGAAGGCTCTATTTAAAAGCATGACTGAATTCATGACAGCTTTTTATCACTGTGAGTCTTCTCCATTGATCAGTGGGTGCCAAAAATACAAGCGTAACAACATAAGATGAAGTCGGAGCCGGAGCTGGGCTGTGTTTGTAGTTCACTTCCCTCACCCACCATCCTCAGAGATGCTGACTTCCTTCAGTTGCAGTGCAGTGCAGAGCTCCTAAGAAGCCCTTTATTCTGGACTGGCGAGATGGCTCATTGGGTAAAAGTGCTTATCACGTAAACCCGACAACCTGATTCCATCTCCAGATCTTAACAGCAGAAGGGGACAATTGGTTCCGATTTCCATGGCGGTACACCCATGAGCCCACGTACACACACACACACACACACACACACACACACACACACACACACACACATTTTTCTACATTAAATGCAAATCTTGCTGAAAATTTTCCTGCCAGGTACAGTCGGCAGGGGTGTCTGGGTGAACCCCTACTGAACAATTGCCACAGCTATCTATAGATGTCCTGTCCTGAGTTAGGGCACATGTCACAGCTGCGTCCTGGTGAGGTTTCCAGGGAGGGACAATAGCCCCTTCCTGGAGCTGCTATCGGCTGGAAAGTATCCTTCCAAAGGCTCCTGCATAGTTGCTTGGTCTCTGGCCTGTGGTGCTGATGGGTGGGACCTTTGAAGGTAGGAGGGTGACACGTCACTGGCTTGGCAGTGTAGCGGTACTGAGATCCCAGCACTGTCCTCTCTCTTTAGTTTGCCTCCTGAGTACTGTGAGGTGACCAGCCCTTTTATCATGATGTTCTGTGCCACCACAGGCCCAAAGCAACAGGACTAAGCAATGATGGATCAAAGCCTCAAGCCATGATCTATAATAAACCATTTCCTTCTTTTAGTTAGTTGATCCTCTCATGCGTTTTTTGTCACAGTGAGCAAAAATCTGACCTAACATATGAACCTTGTATTGACTATTCATATCATTAAAGGCTAATGGAGGACAGGAATTCTAGAGATTTGTACCAACATGAGGAACCTGCTTTGTTCTAAAGTGTCCTGACTGAGCATCCTTAAACATTCCACTGTGTAGAAATGGGAAGATGGAAAACAGCTGGAACAAACAACTTCTGAGCTAATATTTTGCAGAGATGGACCCAGGTTAGACAAAACTGTTGGAAACTATGGCTCTCCTCCACCACCCTTCGCCTCTCCCCTTCTCACTTAACGTTACCATTCTGATATGCACAGTGTCTGTAACACCAGGTCACGTGAAGAGATCCATTACTTTGGAGCTGAGTGACAATTTGCCCTGAACTCAACATAACCATCCCATGTCCCTCTGAGGTTACAGCTGTGCCTCAAGGCAATAGCAGAGAAAGAGTGGAGAAGTCTCCCTGCTTCTCCCCTCAGGCCCTGAGAAGCTGATGAAAGGGACTGACTGTGTGCCAGCCCAGCCTCCTCATTGAGGATGGGGGAGATTTGTATAAATGGAGCCTGTGTCTGAGAACCAAATACGCCATGGGAAAGATGAACTTGGTAAGCCCATTTCATTGACACCGGTAAGTTGCACTTGGCTAACCCATGCTGGCTCACAAAGCAAGGGCACCAGAGCTAGCCTTTTAGAGAAGTCCTAGGCAGCAGACAACATTGGGTATAGCATGCATCCCACTCGCCCTGTGTGCCCAAGGAGGAAACGTCTGTGCTCGGAGACTCCTGTCACAACCAGTTCCCCCGAATCCTGCCTGCTAGAAGCTCTTACCACAGCCCAAGACGAGGACTCTGTACCTTTTTGTGCACTGTGGGAACAGCTTGCAAAAAGAAGCGATGCCTTCCGTTCTCATGTCGATAACAACTCTCCCCTAGAGATCAGTGGAGGGGCTTCCCCAGAGCTAGAGACTGTGCTTTATATTATGGGTCCCTGTGCAGTAAAGACAGTTACGGTACACACCTCTGTGCAGCTTGTGGTTTGAAGGAAAGTACAGAGGGGGAAGTAAATAAATACATATGTAATTACATATTCTGAGAAGGAAGTGCAATGGGCACAGGGAGGGGCAGAGGAGTCCTTTTAGAGAGCACGGGGAGACGGTTTATAAGGGAGTGGTATTTAATACTTAGTTATGAAGGATAAGAAGGCACCAGCCTATGCCTGTGTGGGGGGTTAAGAGTGATTTGTACTGAGACAGAACAATGTTCCAACACCCTGTGCTAAGAAAGTGCCTTCTTCCTCTTCCGTGAGAGCTTTAATGACCTTGAAGGAGAGGAGACTGGAGGAGTTACCTCTTCAGTCAGTGGTGGGAGGATTGCCCACATGATGATGGATTAATCGAGTAATAGAAGTTAACTAGTAATTGTGAGCTTAGTCAAAAGTTACTGTATTAAACACAGGTACAGAGCCCCGGGAGTCTCCCCAAATGCGCTGACCTTGAATCTTTTCTGTTAAGACTTGCATTAGGTGCGCTTTCCTTTACTACAAATGGAATTCTATCCTGTATTAAGATGCATGCTTTGAGAGAGAGAGAGAGAGAGAGAGAGAGAGAGAGAGCTCTGTATTCTCAGTGGGAGGGAAAGACTAGCAAGAGGATACCCCAGGAAAACAAAGCAGAGAATCCAGGCAGAGACAAGGCTCTTATCTGCACAATCCCAGGTTCTCACCAAGAAAAGCCCAGCGAGATTAGAGACTGGTCTTGATGTGAGATAAATAGCCAGGAGGCAGAAAAGATCACTGTTGGGGTTGGGGGTAGGGGTGGGGGACTGCAAATTACCAAAGGAACTGAATTTGGAGGGTCTATGTTGCATAGGACTTTATTCAAGACAAGAGACAGACACTGGAAAGTATATCTATTCATACAAATCTATGACCATCTTACTGTTACACATACAAAATTGCCAAGGATCTTTCTGGAGTCTTATAAGCTTTCTAGGCAAGCAAGGGATCCTGAGTCTAAAACTTGGTCTTCTTCCTAGTCTCTCCTGTGTGCATATGACGGGGCCTTCTCTGTGTCTGCAAAATCCCGTATTCAAGGCCAGACCCCAGGACAAAAAGGTAAACGTCGTTTTCTGGGGTGAGCCCCTGCCATGCTGACAGGGAGACACTGAAGCGTAGAATGGGATAGGCCAGAGAGGTCACCAGCTCAGACATGGACTGTGGTATACAGAAGGGGTGATGCGTGTGACGTGTCCTCTCCCTCAACTGGCTTAATTTATCGCTCCACTTAGCTTCCTCTATAAAAAGGAAAGCCCGTCCTCGTTGGTAGTCGCACTGTCATAGGTTTGCCTTTGGCTGCACAAAGTGCAGCGCATGTAACCTTCATTTGGTAAATAAATAAACGAAACTGAAAAATAAACCTTTCCCACCTCCGGCCCTGCCTCATCGAAGAAGAGCAATAGGACGAGTTGCCCAAGTGGCTATGAGCATGGAGAAATGTTCCCATAGCTCTGCCTATGCAGGCCCGTGTCCTCAGCTGTCCCCAACAGTGAATCAGCCCCTATCCTTCCCTGCTTATGATTGGAATTCACTGATATACCTATATGGTTTGTCTAAGTCAACCGCCCAAACCTAACTCTATCCTTTCCGTTTTTCCTCTGGAAACATAGGCCTCCACGAGAAATCTCAGTCCCTTGCTGACTTGTGAGACAATTGCTTCAAGGAAAAACTCAATGGAGTGAATGATCCTGATTGGGAAGGCGAGTCTCAAGCCCTGACTTTTCTAGAAGGAAAGCCTACTGAGCATGTGTCATTATGCACAGACACTGAGGGAGACCCTGAGGGTCCAGGGACAAGTGAAAGGAGGCTTCTGCACGTGAAAGTGGCCTTCACCCAGTTGGGATGGTAGATTTGGTGATCTGTAGGGCATGCTCAGGGCATTTGGGAAAAGCATTCTGGGAAGAAGGCAGGGAATGAGCATTAAATGTTAAGACTCTCATGGACAGCCAGCAGTTGACAGGGCTCTGAGGAAGAAGCTCCTCCAAAGGGCAGGCTGTGGAGACGTGCACAGTGCAATGCTTTACACTTTGCCCCTGGATCAGATTTCTGATGCCATGTTTCAGCTTTGTTTTCTTTTGATTAATTGATTATTTTACTTGCTATTTCTTCCTGATAGGTTTTAAGAATAAGACTCATGTGTTCTTCCTGGTATGAGACTCAGGTGAGACCTTAGACCTTAGATTTCCTTACACACACACACACACACACACACACACACACACACACACACACCCCTACAATATTTTTAGCCACAGCATAAGAAATGAGTAACTTTTGTATATCAAGTACATCTTGGGAGTAACAAACACAGAATGAAAATTCATAATTTTTCTCCTTTTATTACTTAAACCATAAACCACAAGTGAGTAGCTGGGTATGGTGGCCCATACTTAGATAATTCCAGTATTTGGGAGACTAAGATAGGAGGATGGCTGTGAGTTTGAAATCAGCCTGGGCTACATAGTGAGTTTCAGGCCAGTAGGACCCCATCTCTAAAATCAACAGGACAAGTGAGATGGTTCGGTGAGTAAAGTTCTTGTCTCACAACCCTGATGAGCTATGTTTGCTCTTCAGAATGCATGTAAAGGTGGAAGGGCAGACTCCACAAAGTTGTCCTTTGAGTTCTACAAGCATGAAGTGGTTGTGTGTGCCTGCACTCACACATATACACAACACACACACACACATACATACACACACACTTAATACATTCTAAATTAAAATTTATCAAGAACAAAACAAGGAATATCAAATCATTAGCTCCATTGCCCTCTACTAGAGGTCATATCCAAAACTCCCAGCTACCCTGGGTTTGACCAGGGCACACCTTATCACAGAGCTCTACCCTGATACTGTCCATTAGGGACTTGCCCTTAATTGATAAGCACCTAGATTGGGGTTACACCATGGAAGCATGGCTGAATGGGAGAAAAAAGTGACTCCAATTTACTCCTGAGTCCTAATTTAGTGGCAAGCATGGAGGCTGGTTCTGAGGAAGCTGAAGAAGAGGCAGTCAGCTTTCTATGACTGCAACAAAATAGCCAAGATAATCAGATTACAAGGAAAGACGGTTATTATGAATCAGATTTAGAGGAGTCAGTTTATGGCTACATGGATTTGTTGCTTTTGGATATGCAGCAAGACAGCACAGTATTACTGGGATGTGTAAAAGATGAGGAGGAAGAGTCTAGAATCTCACAGACAGCATAAGACCTCCCACTAGTCCCCATTCTTAGGGTCTTTCCCACCTCCCAAGAGGGCCGTGCTGAGGTGGAAACCTTTAACACATGAGTCTGCAGGAGACACTCGAAATCCAAACCAGATCCCCTTCATCTTGGTTATGTAAGCACCTACTACATGACCACTGTTCAACACGAGGACAGTTGCTGGACTGCAAACATCAGTGCGACCTTGACTCTCCCCTGGTGCGTAGGGTCCTACACAAGGCATTTGCACTCTGCATTACTGCTGCTGTCTGGGGAACAGAGAATTGTTTCTGTTTCCACCTTCCTGTCAGCAAAGTTCTCTAACCCAGTGCCACTGCACGCCATTTCTAGCTGTTAGTCTTTACCAATCCAAGCACACTGGATCTGCTTGTTAAACATTTCAAATGAGACTTAAGTTGTGACTCAGTGGAACACGGTGGTTCCGCCCTCAACACTCAAGGAGCTCAAAACAAAATTAATGGTGTTGCTAATATTTTCACATAGGCAGAGATTTTAATGTTTAAGGATATCTCTGAAAACCATAAGCTCACATGTTTTCATGGAAATGTAAGGTTTTTTTTATCTTGTGAAAATTGTCAGAATCAAAATGGAGTTGCTCATGTTCAACCCTAGCACAAAAATAAACTGTGGCAGGTTGTAAAGTGAGGATGTCGTGCACCTGTCTGTCTTTTACAGAGAATTATCATCTGGTAAGATCTCAGCCCCCCAAAGAAAAACACATCTGAAGACACCAACCTTGGAGTAATGTTGTCCTTTCTACGGATGCCTGTGTCCAAGAGTTACTGAGCCTCCGCAGCCTTCCTCACACTGCCTCTCAAGGCTTACCTCCACCTCTGTGATCAGACCCACCATTTCCTATATCATTTGTATTCTAGTTGTGATACACTCTGCTACTTCTGAATAAGCTCACTGATCCTTGGAGACTTTCTATGTCTCCTCTTTAGGTGGATAGTCCCTAGCACAGTGTTAGCCTTTGGAAGGATTATGAATATGTATTCTCATTTTTAGACAGGCAGGTTGGATCATACCAATGATTCCTGGTTTTAGGATACATAGAAGCCCAGGGGAATACTAGCAACTAAAAGCTATAGCTTTGATTCTAAGTGGAAATATCCTAAGGAGAGAGTCCAGGAAGATGACACTGGTTTGTTATCCACAACAACTGTGGTAGCTCAGGTAGCAAATGCTGCACATGGCTGTGCTGTTGACAACTTAGAGATTACCAATAGAAGGTATCTGGTCATTCTGAGATTTCAGCAAAAAGTCTTGAGTTCGATAAATAATGGTACAAACAGTTACCTGGTTTATCTTCCAGGACATAACACTGTGTGAACCAACCTCTCTAAAGGACATGGTGGCATTTTGTTTGTTTGTTTTTTGCCTGATAACTTGTCAGGTGGGTATCTACCTACCACCTGCCCCTAATCTGCCTCTCGGATAGGAGAGGATGCCATTCAGGAATCTGTTATCACCACTAAAATGATAACCTATGTGTTCCATCCTAAACCTAGATGACAATTCTATTCTGTTCTATTTTCCAAGATTTTCCCTTTAAAAGTTGTAACTCTCTCTCTCTCTCTCTCTCTCTCTCTCTCTCTCTCTCTCTCTCTCTCTCTCTCTCTCTCTCTCCCCCCGTCCTTCCCTCTCTCCCTCCCTCCCAACATGCACTTATGCATGGCAAGCTGCATGGCAAGTGCCTTACCCACTGAACCATATTCTCAGCCAGAAATTACCCATTTTAAAAACAGATGAACACACTGGCCATTAAATAGCACACTGAGGAATCTTATAGAAAACGAAAAGAAAATACTGTCTACATCACCGTTCCTTCCTCAACATTCTTAATGCTGCAACCCTCTAATACAGTTCCTCAGGTTGTGGTGACCCCCCAGTCACAAAAAATAATTCGTTGTCACTTCATAACCATAATTTTGCTACTGTTAAGAATAGTAATATAAATATATAATATGCAGCTCCCAGAGGGGTCACAACCCACAAGTTGAGAAATGTTGGTCTACACCATTTGATTGTTTTAAGGAAAATTATAAAGATTTCTTAAGCACTAAACTGTATGTTAAAGTCTTCGTTTTGTAGTCATGTTCTGAATTGTTTAAACACACGGTGAATTTGAAGCCTATAGACTGGAAAAGGCAGGATGACTCTAGAATTCAGAACGTAGATTGTAGTAAAAAGATGAACTTTCTCTCCAGCCTTCAGAGTGGAACCCCAAGATTCTGAACAACCATTGGGTGATACAACTAGAGAGAAAGCACATTCTTCATTACACTTTGAAGGTTGAAAGAGATAAAATAGAGAAGAGGGTGGTACTGGGGGCCAGAAGGCCTTTGAAAACTGTAAAACCACCCTTTCCCTGAAGTTTTAGCCAGTAAACTATGATTTAGACAATCAGTCATTTTGTTATATACCATTGATTATACTTCTGTAATATTGGTCAATGTGACTCTTCAAAGTTTTCATTTGTTAAAATGCTTTATGTACATCAGAAGTAAAGCAGTTGTAAAAGGGGCAGGAGGGAGGGAAGGAGGGGGAGAGAGATAGAGGGAGAGAGGGAGGGAGAACGTAAATACATGTCCCTGAAATAATTTAGACATCAATACAACATGGAGGTTATCAACAATCCAGTGGGGGCTGGCCTTGAGTTCATGATCCTTTTGCCTCAGCCTCTCAAGTGCTGGGAATTTTTTAGGCATAGGTCATGATTCTTCTTTGTTTTGTTTTTCTTTAAAGGCTCAGACATCTCCTGAATGACACTTTTAAGTATTTGGCTTATGCTGTTCAGTGTTCTTCAGCATTCAGCCAACATAAAAAACACACAACCCTTACCTCAAAGAAAATAAGAAATAATTTATTTTGGAGCCAAATATGAGTAACCAAAGTCTAGCTACACAGATTTAGTTTACCCTAAACACTGTGTTCAAATGTGGTGACAGTTTCATGTAAGTTTTACAGTAACAGTACATAAATCATAAGTCCATAAATCAAAACATCAGGTAGCTAAGTCAGAGTAAAGCAAGGAGACCTCACCTAGAGGCCTCCTCAGGTACTGTCGGATGATGTCCTTAGCCATTGGATTAGTGAACAATCAGGATCTGTTTGTACATACCCAAAAGTCACAGGATGCTAGATCATACCCAGAGGTGACTAATAAATGGCCATCTGAAAAACAAAGATAGCCAAAAAAATTGGGCTTCGGACCTGCAACATCCCAGCCTCTTCACAATCCCTGAACATCCTAATCAATTGATCAGCTTACTAGATAGGTATTCAATGTAGGTGTGATTTTTTTTTCCAGGAACTTCAGCTAACAATTCTTTGTATGTACAGAGATAGTAATATTTGTGACCAATGGATGAGGTTGCTAAAATTTGAATGTAACTAGCTCAGAAGGACTGGCTGTCTCAGGATAAAGGGGTCATTGCTCTGTCCACCTTCACGAACCATCTGGGCCACACATATTTGCCATGGCCCACAGGCTAGACAACAAAAGTGCTATGTGTTGCTTTTAACATGATTTGAAACATTTGCTTGTTTGTTACTCATCCCTGCGGATCCCGAGTTAGCATACTAAGAGGAGTTTAGATACCACTGTGTATTTGTGATCACACTAAATACCAGCACCATGACCCATCTCCTCCACACACTTCCATCTATGTCATCACTCTTTCTAACACGTGTTCTGATGGATCTGGAGTTATAGCAAGGTTAACAGTGAGGCAAACTCCTACAGGAGCATATGGAGCAAACTGGGAGCTAATGTTCGATCTCTGGCTCTGGCTTTTGTGACTCAGTTCGACTTGAATGCTTGAATGGATTGAGCTGAGGTAAGGAATGGGTCTGGAAACAGAAGCCCAGACAGGAAAAATTAACTCTGTTCCTTCTGAACCATTTTAGCATTTAACGTTCTGGGAGCGGGGGAGTGGGGGGAAGCAAACCAAAACTAACAAACAAAGCTTTCCTGTTTAAACCTAACCCTCAAAATCCAACATTAGAAGCAGCTATTTTTTTCTTTTGGTGACAGGGGTTTACACTTGTAACTAGGGCACTGTTGAGCCCCGCCCCCTGCTAGAGGAGTGCTTTAGTGAAGAAGAAAGCATACGGAATGGCCTTAGAAAAGTTGCTATTCAGGGTTGAGAAGATGACTTGGGGGTTAAGAGTGCTTACAGCTCTTGCAGGGGACCCATATTTGGTTCCCAGCATCCACAAAATGGCTCACAACTTCCGTAACTCCAATCCCAAGGACTCTGACACCCTCTTTCTAGGCTCCTGCATGCATATGGTGCTCATAAACACACACACACACACACACACACACACACACACACACACACACACTAAATGAATAAATAGATGAATCATATAAAGATATATCTTTTCAACCTTCACAGTGCATCAGAGCAGTCTGTAAACACAGATACCTGAAGGCTGTAGGTGGAGCCCTGGGGTATTATGTCTGTGAGCATTTGTGAGATTCTCAGTTATTCCCCAGCACTGAAACTACAAACAACAACAATAGCAACAACAAACCCAACCAACCAACCACCGCCCCCACCCCAATACCTGACCTTTCTTTCCACTAAGAGAGTTTCATTTGATTGATCTGTTCTATTTTTTACCAAGACTTTTTAGTACTAGGGATTGCACCCAGCGCTTCATGCATGCTAAGTGTGCTCTTGCTGTGAAGCCACACTCCCATCCTGACATTCGATTTCTTCAAAGTCATTAGAGTCTGGGGATCCTAATCATCTACCAAATGCTGAAGCTTCAGATGGTAGGGAAAACAAAACACTCCGAAGTATAAAGACCAGGCAATAGGGGATGGGCCAGCTGTAGAATTTACACTTAGCATGCTAGAGGCCCTGGGCCTCAGCACCACATACACAAACAATAAGACATTAAATCAGACATCAATTTTATGGACAATGTCTGTCAGTCTGGGTGAGGACTGTTGTTGACGGATGATGTGTCTTTTTCTAAAGGTAAATGGCACTGCTGGGTGCCACTTACTGCTCTAAATTAATCATGCCTTGGTTTCCCTTCTATTAACTTGGGTCCTTTGGAATCCATTCCTTACATGGATTGAATCTGTCCTGTGTACTAAGGGTCAGAAAAGCAAGCAGTTGGGTCAATGCTTGATGCCATGCTCACCCAACCTCTTTGGTCATAAATCTAATCATCAAAATAAAAGTACAGAAATAGGATTCAGGATGAGAGCATCACGTTCAGTTGATGGTGTAACTCGTGAGATTGAGCTAGTATGAGCAAGAAAAGTTAGAATCGCATGGTTCATTCAAGAGTCCTAATGACAGGGCTGGAGAGCTTGTTCAGCGGTTAAGATCACTTATTGCTTTTGCAGAGGACTCAGGCTCAGTACCCACATGGTAGCTCAGAACCTTCTGAAACTCGAGTTCCAGGACTCTGACTCTCCCTCTGGCTTCCAAAGGTCCATGCATGTGGGTTCCAAAGGTCCATGCATGTGGGTCATATACACACACTCAGATACACTCAGACTCACTCAGGTGCATGTCCACACACGCACGTGCACACGTGCGTACACACACACATACACACACACACACACAATGCACACTTACCACTTTTTAAAAAAATGAGTCCTAACAGCAATGACAATGACTAAGACGATGATGAAGATGACAGTGTGATATAGCATGCACTGCCTATCAGATCCCATTTTGAGAGCTTTTGATCTGCTATGTGGGAGTGTCCTCCCCCTTTTACAGATGAGAAAACCAAGTCTCAGAGGGGTTGGCTGGTTGGTTTCCAGAAACAGAATCTCAATACGGCCTCAGCCTCCTAAGTACTTGGATTACAGTCATGCATCACAACAGCTGGCTCAGAGATACTGTTTTTAATCAATTAATTTGTGTTTTAGGGTTTCAAATTGTTTCTCAGGCCAGTGTGGAACTTGGTGTGAAGCTTTAGCAGACGTTGAACTCGCAGTTGCTTCCTATCTCAGCCTCCCAAGTGAAGGGATTATAAGCATGAACCATCACAATGGCAGACAGGTTGGTTTTAGACCTGGTTTTACTATTAATTAAATGGGCAAGGGTGGCTACATTCCTTACTCTTTCAGGTTTACAGTTCTGTGGCTAGATTAGTGAGTCTTCATGGCTGCCTGCAACTTGATGGTTTAGCAAATCTGTGACTCATTAGTTCCTAATGTCTCACTTCCTGTTTCATTTAGGCAGAAACACATCTCCTCCTGCCCAGCTGTTTAACATGTGCTTTTCCTATGCCTGCCCTTCTTTGTCTCCTATCAACTTTGGTCCTGCTCCCTCTAACTCTTCTACATTTGGGCAGACTTCTCTTTTAGATGCACGTCTGTTCAGCTTGTCTGCATGAATCCAGCCTAGAACTGAGACCGCTCACTCAGGAGCCACGTGCAAGTCTTAGAATATTAGTGCCTCAACACATGGCACTTCCTGAAAACACCACTGGATAGAAATGAATGAGAAAATAATGAAAATAACAACAATAGCAACCAAACTACCTACCAGGCTGTGGCACCCCACAGAGAGTCACTGCCTTCTTCCATTCTGTCTTTTTCTAATATCATGTTTTAAAGATTTATTTATTCTGTTTTTATGTGTATGGTTGTTTTGCCTGCATGTATGTATGCATTCTACATAAATGCCTGGTGCTCGCAGAAGTCAAAAGAGGAACTGGAGTCACAGATAATTTAGAGTCACCATGTGGGTATGGGGAAACCCAGGTCCTCTGCAAGAACAAGTATTCTTAAGCACTGAGCTATCTCTCCAACCCCTTCCATGTTGTCTTAATGGTCTACTTCTCAACTTTCCTAATGCTGTGACACTTTAATAATGTTTCTCATCTTGTGGTGACTCCCTCAACCATAAAATTATTTTGTTGTTACTTCATAACTGTAATTTTGCTGTTAGAAATCATGACATAAATATCTGATATGCAGGAGATCTGATATGCAGCTCCTATGGGGTTTGTAACCTACAGTTTGAGAACCACTGTCTTAATGGCTATTAATAAAAAAAAAACTACTCTTATTCTAATGTATGGAAGAAGACAGCATGCTAAACCAAGGCACCCAGTAGTGAAGGACAAAAAAACAGAGTTTCATTCTACCTCCAAATTTGAAAGTGTGAACTTTGAGATTGGAACAGTAGGAATCAAATACTCAAGAAACTTAGGAGGTCTCTCTCTATTGACTCCAAACTAGGGACACTACAGCTAGGGAAAAATGGGCAGTCTTCTCTCTATGATGACTTATTAATTCCAGAAAAACAGCCTCCCAAAGTAGATACTGAATGTAACAATAACAGATTTCTAAAGTACCCAGGTTTTTGCCGTCTGTCTTAGTTAGGGGTTTACTGCTGTAAACACCATGACCAAGGCAAGTTTTAGAAAGGACAACATTTAATTGGAGTTGGCGTACAGGTTCAGAGGTTCAGTCTGTCTTTGTTAGGGTTTGTTTTCCTGCACAAAACATCATGACCAAGAAGCATGTTGGGGAGGAAAGGGTTTATTTAGCTTACACTTCCACATTGCTATTCATCACCAAAGGAAGTCAGGGCTGGAACTCAAGCAGGTCAGGAAGCAGGAGCTGATGCCGAGGCCATGGGGGGATGTTTCTTACTGGCTTGCTTCCCCTGACTTACTCAGCTTGCTTTCTTGTAGAACCCAAGACCACCAGCCCAGGGATGGCACCATCCACAGTGGGTTGGACCCTCACCCCTTGATCACTAATCAAGAAAATGTCTTACAGCTGGATCTCATGGAGTCATTTCCTCAAGAGCGGGTTCTTTCTCTGTGATAACTCCAGCTCTCCTCAAGAGTGGGTTCTTTCTCTGTGATAATTCCAGCTCGTGTCAAGTTGACACACAAAACCAGCCAATACACCATCAGAACCTTGAATTGTGTAGTTTTCTATTCTGTATATGCAAATCCTTGGGGCAGGAGTCATGGGGTGTTTTCATTAAGAAACTGTCCAAAAGGTCAAAGAGATGTTTGCAAGTATTTTCAGCTGTGTATGCCCACCTGACAGTTCTAACACTCCACTTATTTTACATGAGGCCATGAAGTATGTGGACTCCTCCAAGTATTCAAGTGACTCACGTCAGTGAAGGCGGTAAATATGTTGGGCCAAAACACCATTGGAAACATCTTTGTCAGCAGGGAGCAGAAGTTGTATTAATTAAAATGTTCTAAGAAGGTACAGGGTGCACTCCCAACGAGTCAGAAGACTATTTTAATCCTAATTAAGATGTTCCTTCCTGGCATCTCACAAAACAGAAAATTAGAATTAAGAAGTTGGTGACATTTCTAGAAGTAGGGTCAGCAGACTCAGAATGGATCCCTCTAGCTCAGAACTGGGCATATGTTGTTAAGAAGCTACCATTTTTAATAAATTGGTGTTGGTCCAGGGTCCTCCCCATGTTTAGAAAGGGTTAGGGGAAGGTTCTGAGGAAGAGTCAGAAACAGGTCAAACTCAGGTGCAAGAAATGGAAGACCATAGTAAGAAATGACCACAGGCCTTATAAAGGAAGAGCATGCGGAATGGAGGGAGTGTCCCCAAGCAGTGATATAACAAGGACCCTTGCCCTCAGTATACAGGCCTCAGTCTGGGAAAGTATAACTAGAAATTCATCATCACATCTAGGTGAGTTTATCAGCAATGGATGCACTTCTGAGCTTAGCGTTACCTGTATGGAATTTGAAAACCCAATAAATCGGTTGAAACCTGCTGTGTGTACGTCATCACATCCATAGATGGGTCAAAGATCTATGATTCTCATTGTGAGCTGACACTCTACCTAGTGTCAAAATTTCATAACCAACAGTTTGAAGCTAATGTGTACAATTTACTTTATCTGAAGGGTGCAGTTAGATAATCCAGGGTCAGGAAATGAGAGGTAGTTTCATGGTCCTAGGACATTCCTTCCTATATGCTTGGTAGGCCATCTGTCTTCAAATGTCAACAAGCCTCTCCTCTCCAGCCAAGAATGATGGAAGAAGAAAGAATTGGGGCGGATGGGGGGGGGGGAATCTGTTAGATTAAACATCGGAGCTCCTTAATAGAAACTTCCTAAATGAGAAAAATGAAAAAAAAATAGGATTCAGTTTGTGGCTATGTGGAGCATTGAGATTGTGGGCATGAAAATACTTTTTTTCCTTCCAATTTTAAAGCTGGAAGAGCATATGAATAAGAGTGGCTTGTGTTGGCACCAGTGGAAATGACATTTGGGAGAGTAGAGAAACTAGATTCTAGCCGGAGGACTAGAGCCTGAGTTTGCTTCATTCGACTGAGAGGTAACAAGGGTGATGGGGCTCACCCTGCCATCCAGGCACAGGGTTGGCTAATACTCTCCCGAGCAGAACTCAGAAGGGGGAAGGACTGGAAATATGACATAACCACTAATTTGCATGCAAAACTCTGTTCATTAAAAGACCAATAAACAGGCAGCCTAATAGGACATTATGTGGCAGATTACTCTAATCGGCTCACCATATTGATTTCTGAGCATTCTCAATTTGTTTATCAGAACAAAGTTTATTCTCTTTTAATTACTTTGGAAATTTGATGCTGTGTTCCACAGCCTTTGTCGGTGTATAGTTTTACATTGTTGGAGATCCTCTACCACAATTAATATCGGGCCAGTTCTGGCGAGTTGTTTTACTAGGATCCAGGTAACGTTGACCAAGTTCACGCTGTCAGATATAAAGTTGGGGGTTGCAAAAAAGATGGACAGAGAGATGTGCTATCATCATAAGGGGGATATTTGCCTGGATTCAATCTAAATACATCTCAAAAAATTGTAAAATAGAATCTACCAGCTAAAACTAATGAGCACAAAACTGCATTGATTTGGCCCAGGGTGGACAAATAGAACATCTGGCATATTTGGCACCAATGACACAGCTGGCATTGTTGGAAACGGTTCTGCAGAAGGTACAGATGCAGAAATGGGAGAATTGGTACAAACAGTGCAGATGGAACAGTTGGAACAGATGACAGTGGGCAGAGCCGGCGATGCTGGCACAGGTGTCATAACCTCAACAGCTGGCACAAGTTGTGACAATCCTGGGATTTCTGAGTGCAAGGCACATGTTCATGTTGGCTGGGGCTGCGGCGAGATAAGAGCATTTTATAATTAGTAAATGTGCCATTTAAAAAAGAACTTTTCTCCCCTCCATCCTTAAGGACGTCCACCTCCAACTGTTGGAGCTTGGAATGCAGAGCATTTTTGCAAATTAGAATTTCCCCGAGAAAGCCATAATTGATAAATACAGATTTCATAGAAGAGGCAATTAGATATTTTTTTTTGTTGTTGTTCTGGTACTGATGAAATTCATGAATGGAATTTCTTCATAGGAGTTTTGTGGGAAATAAAGGTCAGATTTTTGGAAGTGAAAGTGAGCTTTGCATTTAAGTGAAATGTATTTGTTATCAAATTAGCGGGTTATTTGTTTCTGGAGCAGAATGAGTATTTCCCATTTGTATGCAATTTCCTGTAGAATCACACTTGAAGATGGGGTATGAAAACTGGAAACCTGTCTACAGAACAGGTTGGATAAAGAATTAAAAAAAAAAAAAACCAAAAAAACGCTGGAATAGAAAATATAGAGAAAGGATGATTTGACAGTCTCAAATACCAGTGAGACTTGGCTCTGATTTTATTTTAAAATGCTATAATTTGGGGCTTCAGTTAAGAATACAATATAGCATAATCTTTTGGGCAATGGTATTTTATATCAGACGAAAAGTTGAAAGAACAAAGCAGCTTGTTAGTAGCTACTGTGTGTGTGCATGCATGTATGTTTGTGTGTCTGTGTGTGTACATGTATGTATGCGCATCTGTCTCTTTTTCTCTTTCTCTCTCTCTCTCTCTGTGCATGTATGTATGTGTGTCTGTCTGTCTGTCTGTCTCTTTCTCTCTCTCTCTTTCTGTGTGTGTGTGTGTGTGTGTGTATGTGTGTGTGTGTGTGTATGTGTGTGTGCCATAGAGTTTTGTAGAGGTCAAAGGACAACCTTTTAGACTTGTTTCTCCCCTTCTATGTGGATCTTAAGAACCAAATTCAGGTTGTCCAGCTTGGCAGCAAGTGTCTTTACCTGATGAGTCACCTCAGGATCCATGTTTTACTTCGAATCCTTTTTATTATAACCCAAATCTGTTCCCCTCATAGGAAAGCTTTAAAAAAAATGCCTAATTGTAAAATAATAAAAACCTAATAAGGGAATAGATACTGGGTTTTAAAATTTAAATAGTGATGTCTTGAATACAGTAGATGCACCTTAAATTCTTGTTGGATAAACGAATCTACAGTTTAAGTAAATATCAATATTCAGAATTTGTAAAAAGCAATAACCACCCTCAGGAATGACTAGCATTCTGTTAGAAGAAAACAAGGCAGACCAGCCTTCGGTCTTGCTTAAGGCCTCTGATTTTATCATAAGAACCGTTACATCTCACACTTAGCTCTGTTCCTTCCCTGAAGGGCAAGCACAGATGGGGACACTGGCTGACATCACCTCCTCTGTGTCCCCGAGTAAGCCCTGAGCTCTGAGTTTTTCACATCTTCCAGTTTACCCTGAACCAAAAATCAGTTTCTGTCCATCACCAGTGCAAAATAACAATCTTGAGACATTTTAGGAAAGAAAGACCTCCAATAAGGCTTAATTGTCTCTCAATTAAGGGTGTCAAGTTCGTGGTCATCAAAAACGTGTGGTCTTGGTTTCCAGATGTCTCTGCAGAGTGTTACACATAAATAAAAAACACTGTCTAAAGTCATTTAAACATGTCTGATTTCAATTTCCCCATTATTCCTACTTTGTTCGAGCCTCTCGTTGAACCCAGTGAGACTGTTCTTGGCTACTCAGAGATTTATTTCTACCCATTTTTTTTAAAGCATCTTTTGACTGAGCTGACAAAAAAGTTTCTGCTTAGAGCAGATAACATACATCCATGTGTTGCCTGTATATTTTTGCGTATGACAAAGAGCCGTGAAGAGAAGGGAGAGAAGGCAAGAGGGCTTGCTGTTCCCTCTGGGCACAGAGATGGTGACAGATGGGTCAGCGCACAGGAACAGGCTGGAAGTGTCCATCTTCGCTTGATTGAAACCCTACTTTGTGGCTGGGACTCAGATGAGCATCGCTTCTAATCAATAAGTATCTTATGAAAAATGATCTGTTCAAGTGCAACCAACAGGGGTGTCTCTGGGCGTTGGCATTTGAGGGGTGGGCAGAAGTTTTTTTCAGGAGGAGGAGACTGGGGGTGAGCCATTCCTTTGAACCTCTGCCTTCTTTAGGAATTAAAGGCAAATGAAACATGAAAGATGCAAGCTGCTGCAGAGATTTGATTCCTCCGTCACTGTCCCTGCCACTGTCTATTTGTAAGCACATTGAACTTTCCGATTTATTGGCGTCTCATCTTATGTAAATGTCCTTTTCCTTCTGTCTGCTCCAAGACATGGGGATGTGCTTTTGTTCCACCCTTCAAACAGTTGCTCCGTGTTCTGCCTCTCTGCCCTCCCTAGAGGGTCTGGGGAGCTGTGTGTGCTTGGATTTGCAGGGCGAGGTGTGAGTAGGGGTCCTTTTATGTACAGCAGCTTTAGTCCTTTGCACGTAGTAATGGCAGATACACATTTTCCTGGGTATAGAAAGAAATCTGTTTGCATTGGGGAGTTAGTGAATAAAATGAAGACTGCATAGCCACCTAAAATAAATCGTCAGCACAGCAAAAACGAAGACCCTAGGGAAATTGTACATAAATTACGTTTAAAACTTAAGGCACATGTTTGTCCAGGCATCCTCTTCTACTTTCCCTGTGTTCTCCAAGTACATCACTCACAAACCCTAAACCCCAGCCAGCCCCAGCTCTCCGGAGTGAAGAACTCATGCATAGAGCAGAGGTCTTTCCCAAGAAAGTGATGTTTTCCCTCCCTTCACCTATCATGGAAGGCTGCATGTTGACAAAGATGCACAGATTGGAGTTGGATGTCACTCAGTGGAAGGAATCTTGCCTAGAACACTTGCAACCCAGGATTCACCTCCCAGTACAACATACACACACAGACACAATAACAGAGCAGAGCTATAAAGCATCTTGCTCTCCTTGGAAGCAGGGAAGGAAAACTTAGGTGAGATGTTTGTTGTTGTTGTTGTTGAGATAGGGTCTCACATACTCCAGGCTGGCCTTGGAACTCACTATTTAGGCAAGGATGACATTGAACTCCTGATCCTCCCTCCTCTATCTCCCAAGTGCTGGGAATGCAGGTATGCACCACCAGGTGCAGCTCTAGGTGGGTTATTATATACAGTGGGTGTGCATCATGTTATTCTAATTTGATGGCTTCTCTTTGCAGGGCATCCCAGAGTCTGGGATTCTGAGCTGTGGTTACAACCATGCAGGAGCAAGGCTGAGCCTTCTACTGATAGGAAAAAAGGAAGAACAGAGTGCACCGCCATCTTGGTAACTACGCATTCTCCTGTCCTGTACGCTCGCTGCATCTTTAAATTGGGCAAAAAATGTCATCACTTGGGGTGTGTCGACTGACCCTGATATCACCAGACTCTGCAGAGATGTCCACCACCTTTCCTCAAGCTCAGAGAGCAGAAGGTGAGCTCTTGTGGTCTTGTGTCTTAGTCGCTGTTCTATTGCTGTGAGGAGACACCGTGACCATGTCAACTCTGACAAAGAAGAGCATTTAACTGGGACTTGCTTACATTCCGAGTTTTATTCCTTTATCATCATGACAGGAAGCATGGCAGCAGGCAAGCAGGCATGGTGCTGGAGGGGTAGCTGAGAGTTCTCCATCCGGATGTGCAGGCAGCAGGAAGAGTAAAACCACTGGGCCTAGCTTGAGCATTTGAAATCCCAAAGCCAATCCTCAGTCACACACTTCCTCCAAGAAGGCCACACCTCTTAGTAGTGCAACACCCTGGGGACCAAGGTTCGAATCTACAAGCCTGTGGGGGGCATTCTTATTCAAACCACTACATCTTATTTGTTTTTTAACGCAGACCAGAATAGTTCCGAATTGAGGTTGGGCTGTTGTTTCCTTCCAGCTTAGACTGATCTTATTAATAAAGGTTTACCCTAATATTCTCCAAATCTATCGTGTAAGTATCTTGGGGGGCGGGGTGATGTGAGCAGATTAAATCGAGTGTAGACACATTGACTCTTTACAAAACATTTCAGGAGGAGAGATGGCTCAGCGGTTAAGAGCACTGACTACTCTTCTAGAGATCCTGAGTTCAATACCCAGCACTCACATGGTGGCTCATGACCATCCATAATGGGATCCAATGCCCTCTTCTGGTGTGTCTGAAGAGAGTGACAGTGTACTCACATACATAAAATAAATAAATTGTTAAAAAATTTTTTTAAAGTTTCAGTTTGAAAAAACTTAAACATATAAAAGAAGTAGACAGTGATTTATGGCTCCCATATGTGTCACCTGGGTCAACACTTAACATTTTGTAACTTTGTTTCATTTCTCATCCTGCCCCACTTTTCTCTCCCCTCCCTCTCTGGAGTATTTTAAACCAAACTCAAAAAGTCATTTCACTCTGAAAGTCTATAGTCTTCATACCTATTGAGCAGAGGCAGCTTTTAAAAATCCTAACAATCAAATAACAACAAGATAGCATCCTGTTTTGTTTCAGCACCATCCAATTTCTGATCCACCTTGAGAGTCCCCTGCTCATCTCAAAGGGGTGTAGTGTGGCTGCCTTGTTCCCCATCAGGACCCACCAAGGGCTACTGTTTCTTGTGCTTGTTTCTTTTTTTTTATTTTTTAAATGTATTTATTGATATATTCATTCATGTGTTTACTTAGAGTGTGTGTGTGTGGGGGGGGGTGTGGGTGTGCGTACCGTGTGATATTCGCCTCAGTGAACTGCGCTTAATTCACTTAATATGATTATTGCTAGTTGCATTCATTTTCCTGTTAATGAAATAACTTCATTCCTGTGGGGGGAGTGGGGGGAGTGACCACAGAGGTCACAGGACAACTTCTGGTACTCAGTTCTATTCCCCCTCTATATGTGTACCATAGAGCAAAGTTTTTGTTTCTCTTTTGTTGTTTGTTTTGTTTCGTTTCATGGACTCCTTGGACGTATCAGGTCTTTGTGCCTAGGCTTTTAAGACTGTGTGTTGGTTTGAATGTGAAACCCTGGCCCCTGTAACTCTCCTTCCCCCCCTTCCCCCCCCCCGTGGGCTCCGGTGTTCGAGCAGTTTCCAGCTGGTAACTGGTATGTAGTAGAAGCTTTTGGACATAGGGTCTAAGTGACAGATACAGGGTCATGGAGTGGAGCTTATGACTTAGTTTTGAGCTCTTTCTTCTTCTGGTCTTCTGAGATTTTAGAGTCCGGCTACCTATTCTCTCTGCCACGCTTTCTCCATCATGATGGACTGCATGCTCACAAACCTTGAGCCAAAATAAGTCCTTCCTCCCTTAAGTAGCTTTTGTCAGGACCACGAGAAAAGTAACTATTACAGTCTGCTCCCCCATCCCACACATTTCCTGTAGGGACATTTCTGCAGGTACTTCCTGCAAACTGATGTTTAGATCTTGAGACAGGGCTGATTTTTAGACAAGAACACCTCATAGTTGGTGCTGGGTATCTGTCTCTTAGCACATCACTGTGTGAGGAGCAGGCTACCTGATTCTCTCACTTTTCATGACATCAAGTTTCTTCCGGGAGTCCAGATGGCAGGGAGTCTTGATCAGTCAGCTTCTTTCCACACATGCTAATTTTGTCTCAGTATCTTTGTATAACCACCAAGGAGCCCTTTAGTTGTAAACAAGTAATTCTTTGATATTCATCTTATTAGCAACCTGCCGGATGGTTCATCTTCGTTGTCAACTTGACTGGACTTGAAGTCGTCTAAGGAGACACACCTCTGGATGTTTCCCTGAGGAAGTTTCCAGGGAGGTTTAACTGAGACAAGAAGATCCACCCAGAATGTGGGAGACTAAATAAAGACTAAATAAAGAGGGAGCCAGCTGAGCATGAGTGTTCATCTACCCTGCTTTCTGACTGTACGTACAATATGACACACACACCCCAACTTAAACTCCGGCTCCCCTGCCGTCCCCACCACAATGAACTGCTCCCCTTCCTAAACCATAAACTGAAAGAAAGAAATCCTTCTTCCCTTATGTTATGGTTGTTGGGTATTTTGTCTTAGCAACAAGAAAAGTATTTGATGGGTTACTACCAAGGGACAGTGTCAACTTTACACACACACACACACACACACACACACACGTCTCACTGGAGGCTAAATATAAAAACTGGCATGTTTTCTGTGTTCAAACGCTCAGGCTATTTGCAGATTGACCAGTGAGTAATAAATTAGGTCACAGAAGGATCACGTAGCAGTTGCAGGGTTCACGTTAAATATTTGTACTCTGGTTAATCTCAGCTCTATTACTGCAAGCAAAGTGAGTTGACTTGTAGCCTCTTCCCAAATAGTTGGTATTATAGTTTGATGAATCCTTTTGCCTACATGAACTGAATAAACCTTTCCACAGTATTATTTATTACTTAGTAACTCATCATTGGTTATTAAATGTTGTTTGTATTTCAGTATGTCAGGTATTGATTTACTCAATGTTTACTTCACATCACTGATAAATAAATGGAAAATAAAGCAAAATATTAAGAATTTAAATGGTAGAATAATTCCAAAATATAAATTTCAATTTCAAGATTGAAATCTTGTGGGAAAATACTTAGTAAATTTAATTGTTTGAAATATATTACTGCTGGATAAATACAAACAGTATATGCAATTGAGTATTTTACTAGTAATTTTAATTTTTAAGCGTGTTGTGACAATGAAGGTTTTGGCATTGAAGATTAACCCTTGATCCTCATAAATGCTAAGCACACACTCTACACTCCCACCCCATCAAATTTTGTTTGAAAATCAAAGTATTAATATCATTGGATGATGATTAATGAATACAAAATTGATTCCTCCCCCCCGTGGTGTTTGATAGTAATTCTAGCTGCCTTCAACGACAATAAAATATCTAAAGCTTTGTGAAACCTTAAGTATGAGGTATCTGCTATCTCTATGAAGCTTGAGGTTTTGTTCCCATCATGCCATTCAATCATTGCTGCAACCTGATTGGAGGAGGCACGTGACAAATGAGAAAGTTGATCGAGTTGGGGGAGGGGAGGGGACCGGATAACTCGCATAAGGTCACATAACCAAGGGAAAGCAAGTTCAGTGCTCAACCCCATTTGGGCTTACCTCAGCTTGTTAAACCTTGCTTTCACCTACAGATAATCTGAGGCTGCATCTGTGCAAGACACAGTGGGAGCTTCTAGTCGGAGCCTCTTCCCCCTGCTTCAGGCTTCCAGGAAGCCTGTGTGGTACAAGTTTCCCATGATCTATTTTCAGTTTACTTGATGGAGGACACACGCAGTTGACTTCAGTAATTCTTACCTCCCATGGGCATCTCTAACCATACCTTTTTTTCTTCTCCCTTTTCCCTCGATCACCAGAAAGGTAGAACTTCATGCGTTTTTTTTGTTTTTTTTTTAAACCATCCTACCGAGAACAGAAAAAAAGTTAGAGAGAGGCAAAGGCTTTGTAAAATGTTCATAAGATCTTCTAATGTGAATCTCTCCTCTAAAATATGAAAAGGCTTCTCCTGGCCTCCATCTGTGCCCTTCTCCTTCATGATGTTCTGACAGCCTATGCTGGGAAGGATATATATATATATATATTTTTTTTTGACTAAGCTCTGCAAGGTTTAACATGAGTTATTCTATTGCCTTATTCTCTTGCTCCTGTATTTTTTTTTTTAGAAATCACTCCAATTTTATATATTTAAATGGCTGTAATAGAGATACACGTGTTTGTCTGTGATGTTTTCTTAACCTAACTGCAAACATCTATGCTTATTGAACTTGGGAAAGGATGTATTTTCACTTGCCAGACTTCCATATTAGATACGGAGAAAGTACATGGTGTTTTGAGACAATTGCTTAAGTGAACTCAGAGGAAGAACATCGAGACTGAAGAGAAAAGAGGGAGCAGGCATCTATCTCCTCAAAGTTCTACGGCTTGAGGTTATTATCAAAAATATCTTTCCACTTGTTTCGAATACTTTTAAAAAACAAAGTGAGAGATAGTTAAATTTTGGCAACAAAAAAAAAATCAGAAAGAGATAAAAGGAAATGCCTTTCGAGCAATTGTTTAAATACAAGAGTGTGATTAAAAATAGAACAAAAACAAACTCCAAGAGGAGTCTTTAATCAAAACAAAACGCAGAGAGAGCAACCATTGGCCTGTGATTTAGGAGTAACCTGGGAGAGGAGCTGGAAAACCAACCTGCATGACTACCCCTCTCTGGTAGTCTTTTCAGTGTGCCCCTGTGAGAGTACACTCCCTCAAGAGAGCTGAGATCTTTTTATCATCTCACTAGAATTCAGGCCGTTTCGTCTTCCCTCTTTCCCTTCTCAGCCCCCATCTTTGCCATGACAGACTGCATTCAATAATTGCCGTCTTTTGTAATTGTTCTATCTCCAAATTGGCTGATTAGGGGAAGAGACACAGCTGTCCATCAACATGGTGTAAAGTGGCTGAAACAACCATCCCCTGAGCTGGAGAAAGTTAATTACATTTTCTCAGGCTATCCCAGGAGACAAGGCGCTGGGAAGGGTTCCGGGAATCCCTGCTAATGCTAGTTGGGTTTTTATTATTATTATTATTTTATTGTTTTGTTTTGTTTTTCCGAACATTTCTGCTTGTAAACTGGGCGGGAGGGTGGGGGTGGGGAGGGGAGATATAGTAAACACCATGTTAATTAGAGTTGCAGATGAAATTAAATCAGAAAGAGTTGCAAACTCACAATTGAGAGAACCGTGTGGGATTTCTGAGGTTAAAGATACCGGAGGATCAAATGAAGTGAGAAGGAAACCAGACAGGTTAATTTCAGTGCTGGGGTGGGGTGGGGTGGGGTGGGGAGGGTCTGTAGAAGTAAGCATGGAGAAAGGGTGGTGCAGGAAACAGAGAGACTGATGGGGTGGAAGACAACAAATTTGACATGTTCACAATATGCCATGGAAGCTAATGTGATTTGGGGCTGTATGTGCAGAAGCATCATGAGGAAGGCATGGGGTAATTTAACACATTTGGCAAGATCACCCCTGGAATATTGTGCTCAGCTCTTAGAAGGAGGTAGGTATGAAGGAAGAGTGTAAGATCAGCACAGGACAGCAAACGTGTTCAACATGCAATGGCTGGAGGATCAAGAACTGTGTGGCTCCCCACATGACTCGGCTCGAGGGAGTCACAAGGATGGCACTTATATTTAAGAGTATTCTAAAGGACTCTAAATCAGTGTGTCACAGAGATACTTACACATCAGGGTTTTTTTTTCCCCCCAAGACTTCTGATAATAGCTAAATTATGGAATCAGTATAGATGTCCATCTAAGGAGGATAAGGAATATGTGCTATCTATCTAGATATAGAGATAGATAGATAGATAGATAGATAGATAGATAGATAGATAGATAGATAGATAATGAAGTTTTTAAGCCACAAAGAAGAAAGTTTTATCATTTGCAAGAAAACGGATATTACTGAAGAGAAACTAAACCAATCACAAAAAAGGCAAATACAATAGTTTCTCTCATTTGCAGTTCCTAGATTTTTATATAGATACATAGAATCATATATCTGTCAGTACATACAAATGTGTGTGTGTGTGTGTGTGTGTGTGTGTGAGAGAGAGAGAGAGAGAGAGAGAGAGAGAGAGAGAGAGAGAGAGAGTACTTGACCTGAAAATACAAGTACAACTGTCTAAGGAGACAAAGGAGACTCATGGGCAAAGGAAGGGAGAGAAAAGGAAGTCAGGGATATGAGAGAGAATATGCTCCACATAAAACATAAATGTGTAAAGAAGCTTACAGCGTAGGAGGGAGCTGACCCGGACGGGCCTCGAACGAGTGGCTAAACTGCTCCCAGAAGCCATAAGGTTATTAGATGGAAGTCCCACTGCCAGAGACGGGCTGCCTCCTTATGAGTTGTTGGCTGCTAAACCAGTTCAAACCGTCTCCACTGCCATCGATGGCCAACCCAAACTAGACGGTAAGACCCTGTTGTTGACAAGACACATGCCTTGGTTGCAGAGCATGGGCAAATGGAGCTGGAACTCATCTGGAAGCTTCCTTGGAAGCTTCCTCCCCGCTGGCTAGATTTCCCACTGCCAAAAGGCCCTGTGCAGACCACGTGGGGAGAATTGTCATCAGCAATCTTACTCAATTGTGGACCCTGGGTGCTACACAGTGCCCACAGCGCTATAGTGTCGTGACTGTTATGAGGTAACCACCTTCTGAATGGATTTCAGGTTCTCTTCAGAGGTGGAAATTCATGTGTGGTACTGTAAAACCTGGTCAAAAACTTGTGGCCAGGAAGGTCAGTGGCTACTGTTGCAGTTAGGCTAAATGGATGAGACGTGTCTGTTGAATTGCCTTGTAAGTATGCACGTTCATGCTCATACATTATGGTGTCAGCTTTTGTCAGGAAGGCTTCTCTTTCATGGTTGGTAGTTACCACAGAGGTTCATAACAGGTTTGAATGACCGATGACTTTATACTTTGTCCTAATAAAACACTGGCATTATCCCCTGTGGCTTGGGGAGCATCACAGAAGAGGGTGCAGAGAGAGTGGAGGAGCCAGGGTAGGGTGCGCTGCTGTGGAACCCTGTCTCCTGGGCAAGGCATTGCCATTGTACTCTTGAACTCTTAGCAGCTGTAATCACCTGTGCAAGCCCCATGCTAGGCTGAGTCTGCTAGCGTTTCACGACAGAGGGCAGAGGGACTCATGAGGGCCCGCTTGCCTCTTATGATCTATAACCAGTCCCTGGATGCTTGGAGAGGGAGAGGCATTTTCTGGTAAACCTCCCATGCTCCTACAGGTAACACTTAATGTTCTGGTTTAGTTTTAGATCAACTTGACACGAGCTAGAGTCATCAGAGAAGAGGGAGCCTCAACTGGGAAGATGTCTCTGTAGAACTGCAGCGTTAGCAAGCCTGTGGGGCATTTTCTTAATTAGTGATGGGTGGGGAGGGCTCAGTTTATCATGGGTGGGACCACCCATGGGCTGGTAGTTCTGACTTCTACAAGAAAGCAGGCTGTGGAAGCCATGGGGAGCAAGCCTCCATGGCCTTTGTATCAGCTCCTGCCTCCAGATTCCTATCCTGCTTGAATTCCTGTCCTGACTTCCTTTGAGGATGAACTGTGATGTGGAAGCAGAAGCCAAATCAACCCTTTCCTCCCTAAGTTTTTTGGGTCACGGTGCTTCAACACAGCAATAGTGACCCTAAGACAACTAATTAAAATAATTCATAAACAACACACACACACACACACACACACACACACACACACAAGAAGACATGAAAGTAGATTAGTTGAGGGGAAGAACCAGGTCCTGGAGGGGAGGAAATAAAGGAGGGTGACAGAGGTGAATATGAACAGAACTCTTTATATACAGGTAAGCAAATGTCACAAAACCCGTTATTTATATATAATCACAACATGATGATACATTTAAACACTGAAAATATAATATGAAAATTCCAAGCCCTCCCACAAAAAAAATTACGAGTAAGCATGATTCAAGTGTAATTGCCATAAAAACGGAAGGCTGACACTGACAGAAAGGAATGTTTCCTCAGACTGGGGCACCGACAGCTAAGCAGCCAATTAAAGTGTCTTTTTAGGGAGTGAACGGAGGCTCCCGGGCTGCAAAATGCATCGCTCTCATACATTTCGTTCCAAAGTCTTTAGATTGGCCTTGGCTGTGACCCTTGACCACTGATGAATGAAATGGAATCTGTCAAACCCCCAGAAGTCTTCCAGGAGCCTGGCTTCTCTACGCAGTTCCTCACAGAGGTGACCATTTGAAACATGGTCACCACCAAAATGCTTTTCTCAGATAGCTGAGCTCTTCCTGTCCTTTTGGTCCTCTTGATGTCTGCAAAAGATGGTGAGAAGTGACCTGCCAAAATATCTCTGTGGATGGCTACAGGAGACCGACTTCTGGTGGCCCTGACAAGATCAGCGTATGCTATGGAAAGAACCTCTGAACGAAGGCTGGAGTATTAGCTGACGAGGCTAATCTGTTCTTAAAAACGTAAGCTGCTGTGCTTCTAGAATTAAAAGCCACTCTGTTATAATTGCAGAAGATACAAACATGGAGCGCAACGTGTAGGTATTTAAGTTTTTACTTAAAATCCACTCTTAACAGGAAATATTAGGAAGAAATGATTTCATTCTGGAAATTTGGAGAGGTCATTATTTCTAGGACAGATCACAAGGAAGTTCCTGTGATGAGCATTTGCCTCATAAGACTTGGGGAAAGGTGAAATGATTCTTTTTTTCTCAGACTAGAGATTGTAGAGGACCTTGTCTTAATTGTCCTAGGGATTATTTCATAAATCTTGATTTTTCAACTTTGTCATCTGGAAAATGAACATGGGGGAAGGTGTTGCTTTCGAGGTAATTAAAGAGATCACTGACAAGTGCTATATTACCATTTCAGTATTTAATTAAATCTGCCTGAGAGGAAGCTCTTATTCCTAAATCACTGGGTCTCTCTTCCTCCTGGAGGTGGGAGAGTGAGTGTGTTGTGTAGATTTCCAGAAAGGAAGGTCTTCTCATCCTTTTCCTTTTGAGGTGTTATAAGGAGCAGACTCAAAGCTTTAGGCAAAATGAAAGCAAACAAAAGGGAAAGACTCAAACAGAATGCACTTGCCACTTAAATACCCCTCCATTGGTTATGTAACCTAGCAGCTTGGGTAACGTCCTAGAAGAAATCAGCGCCCTGTTAGAATGGGGCAATGACACTTAGCGCTTAAACCAGCTAGTTGCACAGAGCCGTTATCCGGTTTCATTCACACTCAGTTCATCACAGGGATTTGTGTCACCCCCTTATTCTAGCTTTTTCTTGCTAACATTGGCCTTTGCATTTTTAGCAAATAACAGCCAAACTAGCTGCAAGCACCTCATCTTCATTTAAGTTCAGATTGCGAGACAAGGGTAAAGCTGTTATTTCTGTGAGAGAATTGATGGATTGTGTCTGGGATTTTTGAATGTGTCTGTAACAGATTAACTTTTCCTTTTCCGATACCAATACTTCATGCTAAAGCAATTAAACGCGTTACCCAAAGAAGCTTGGATTGCCGCTCCCTGGCCATCTTTGTCTTCCTAACAGACCAGATGAAAGCCACCACAACTTTAAAAATAGGAGCACCAGAACTGGAGGTTTATTTTTTCTCTTTTCGTCTAGCTCTTGGCGAAGTATCTAAAGCTTGAATCCTGGGTGGGGATTGACTGCCCCTGCCTGTAATGCCAGAATCCAGGAGGTAGAGAGCAGAGGATAGTAAGTTTGAGGCTAGCTGGGGCTACGCCACGAGACCCTATCTCAAAGACCATAAAGTAAAATATGAAATCCTTCCTGAGCTTCTTTTTGTTTCCTATAGCAATGCTGGGCATTTCTGGTACAGGCGGTTGGCACTTAAGGTTAGAGGAAATATCTGCCCCAAGAAAGGAAAGAACGGACACTCATGTCATCGTCTGTAGTGCTCAGCACAAGGATTGGACATGCTAGTCGTCATCAGCTTCCTTGGTCTGGATACATGAGCATGCTTTCCCTGTCTTCAATAGGATGTTTGTTTCTCCTCTCCCTCTACTATCCCCTCCTCCTTCTCTTTATATTAAGTGCTGGTTCCTCAGGTGCCATCCGGAATATCACTGTTGCGAAAGGGACATTCCCCATTTCAAACAGCACTAGTACTGACACCCCCATACCTTACTCTACCCTGTCCTCTGTTTCCAGAGAACTCAATACAAACACTGTGTGTATGGCTACCTGCTTTTGACAGTTCCCTTCCCTAAAATGTCAGTTTACAAGAGCAGCAAACATGTCTGCTTTGTTCTTGGCATTATCTCAATGGCAAAGAGCGATATTTGGCTCCTGAAGGTGGGTCAGCATTCTTTGTATATTTGTTTGTTTTGCTTTGTTTGAAGGTTCTGTGCTGGGAACAGAGCCCCATAACTCTGCAGGGCTTAGAACTAACTATGTAGACCAGGCTACTTTCAAACTCAGAAGAGATCTGCTTGTTCTGTCCCCCAAGTGCTGAGATTAAAGACATGTGCCACCACTTGTATTTAAAGTACAGTTCTCAACTATAACTACACTGAGCTATCAGAATATAATAAGCACCATGAGCTTGAGCAAAGCTGTCAGAATATATACATGGCTGGTGGATACTCCATTGCAAAGGGCAACACATCAATGGACTAGTTCTTATAGACATAAAAGAAATTGGAAGGCTAACTAAAGGATACCTCTGGGATGTCCTCGAGGCCAAAGACCTTCATTTCTGTAATTCTTTGGGATCCCGTGAAACCATTATAAGACACAGAACACATTCCAGAACCACAGTGTGGGATATTGAGTAAACCACCTCATGGATTAACGTACCACTTGTAAATTTTAACACTGAAGTGGAGTGAGATGTTGTCAAGACAGATGCCAGGGAAGTCAAGATGAGGATCTGGTGTAGATTCCACTCTCTGTCATAGAACATAACCAGAGTAAGATGTCAGCAGTTATGCCCTGGCCTTTCCCACGAGAGGTGTGAAAGGGAGAATAGATCCCCCAGTACACAGAAAAACTCCAGGAATGTTTCAAGGTCCATTAAACAGAAAACAAAACATCACAGCTCCCAAACCTAGTATGTGTAAGTGTCCACAGACTGCTGGTCAGTCACACCGTGACTCTTCAGGAAGAAAGGACTCCTTTCTAGGACTGGTCCAGGGCAGCAAAGACTTAGGGTCCTAGATAAGGTCAGGTGTCATCCAAGGGCTGGTACATTAATTCATGATGTACCCAGATGAGCCTGTGGAGGATGTACTGTTACTATTTCTATTTTTACAGATGAGGTGACTAAGTTATACAAAGAGAAGCAATTTAATCAGTAAGTAACTGAGCCTATAATAGAAGCTCAAGTGTCTATGGAGACACAGATCTCATCTCTGAGGGTCTGTCCGTCTATCATCTGCCTCTTTCTCTCTGTCTCTCTCTGTGTGTCTGTCACTGTATCTCTATGTCTATGTCTCTCTGTTTCTGTCTGGATGTGTCTGCATCTCTCTCTCTCTGTCTCTCTCTCTCTCTCTGTCTCTCTCTGTCTCTCTGTCTCTGTCTCTGTCTGTCTGTCTCTCTTTCTGTCTCTGTCTCTGTCTCTGTCTCTGTCTCTCTCTCTCTCTCTCTCTCTCTCTCTCTCTCTCTCTCTCTCTCCTCTCTCTCTCTGTGCTATAGCTAGAACTCAAAACCACTTGCCTAAGTACACACTCTACCACTGAGCTGTATCCTAAAGCTCCGAGATCTTGAAGTTAAAGATAGATGTTTTGGGTAGCCATCTCAGTAGATCCTGTTGTTTCTAGAAGGAGAAAACTCAGATCAGATGTAAAAGAGTAATTTAAGGTTAACTGGACATTAAAATGCATGATGAACATAAAAGAACACATATGTGGTGATCCAGGTGTGTGTCTGCCATCTATAAACTAGAGCCAAGTGTGGTGTGGGGGATGGAACAGACTGCATTCACAGCTTCCTGAGCAGAGTCCAGCTGTCACCTTCTGCTGCACTCCGAAAGAGTCTGGACTTTAGTACCTGTCCCATGAGCCCTGCACACTAGGAAAGGTTGTGCAATAGGTAAGATGTGAAAAGCAGCAGCCCTGGGTTTAGATCTTGGCTCTGCCATTGATTAACTGCATATGTGTTGGCAAGGGACTCCACCTCTCCACCCTTCTCTTTCCTTACCCATAGCACAGAATTAACAAGATTCACCACCCCTTTTTTGCAGGCCTTTTATTTTGCACCCTTTATTGCAGGCCTGCCTTAGTTTCATTTGTTGTTGCTGTTATAAAATACCCTAACAAAAGCAACTTAAGGAAAGAATAATTTGTTTTAGATCAACGTTCCAGGTACAGTTCATCATGATGGGATGTACAGGCAGCAAGAGCTTCAGGCAGCAAGAACTTGAAGAACAATTGGTCACATGACATCCACAGTCAAGAGCAAAGAACAATGAATTCATGCATATATGCTCAGCTCCTTTTCTCTGCTCTTACACAGACAAGGATTCCCTGGCTAGGGAATGATGCTACCCACAATGGATAGGTCTTCCCACCTCAATTTACGTAATCACAATAACCCCTGGCAGACATTTTCAGAGGCCCCTTCTTAGGTGATTATTGATTTGGTCAAATTGACAATTAACACTAACCATCACAAGACAAAATTAATAAGGTAGCCCTGTGAAAATGCTTAGCACACAGAAGTTAAGTGTGAGCTTTCTCTCCCCAAAACTAGACCAAATCCTTACCTATAAATAATTTAAATTATGTTTAAGATTGTCTCTCCAATATTAAGTATTGAAACAAAAAATTTAAACATAGGGGAAAAAAGGAAGGTTGGAGATGTTGCACAATGGTAGACCATGCACTAATGTGGAAAGCACTGAGTCTAATCAATGGGTATATATATATTACACTAAGCAACCTTACATGATGTGCAAGTAAGTTTTCCAGTAGGAGATATGGAGCATATACATTTTCTAATTTACCTAATTTGTGCATAGAAATGGAGGGCATTGGGCAGAGTACAATCAGATTATGTTTCCATCAGGATTATTGACAGTTTAGACCCAGGCTTAGTGATGCACACATTTGATGAGTGATACGGAGAGCAATATCTACCCTGACAGTGACCAGAGATTTAAGGCAATTAAGCCAGATTTTCCTTTCCAGAGTCCAACATTTGTTTCTCCAAGTACAGTGAGTTACAGAGATAGCACGTAATGTACCAATAATGAAAATAACTCTGTGAACAGCATGGAAGTGAGTTGGGGCTACTTCCACCCACTCGGAGATGGAGTTTATGTGCAGAAGCCCAGTGGAATATAAATGAACTGCTGCATCTGACAAATGAGAGCTGAGAGACAGAGGCTCTGGGCTACACCACAAGAGGAAACAGGACACTTTCCTACCTCCCCATCTGTACAGTGAGGTGTGGATGGCAGCAGTTCCTCCTTGTGGGGCTGATTGTAATAAATGCCGTGTTCAGTGTGAGTGAACGCCTGCTGTTGGTAACGCTCAGTATAACAGTTCTCATCATAGACTCCTGATGTGTTCTTATTCAGGGCACCAGTCACTGGAAGCAGGTGTTTGTTCCTGTTCATAAATGTCAGCTCCTTACCATTTGCTTTGGGAAAGGAAGGGTGACAGATAAGACCCTTCCATAGAGCAATGGAGGGCCATTAACACACACACACACACACACACACACACACACACACACAGACACACACACACAGACACAGACACACACACACACAGACACACACCAGAGCCACTGGGGTTGAAGCCAGCCACAGCCCCTTTCCCTTGTTGGTTAGGGATAATTCAGCACCCGCAGACATGTTCCAGATGTCTTGCTACCATCTGTCTGATGTAGACTCACAGGAGTGCCCAGCCTCCAGAGACATTCTAGGAGACAGGAAACCCAAGGCTTCCAAGTGGCACCCTTGGGGTTTCCAGAGTACTCTGATTCTCTGATTGAGTAACAGGGGTGTGCTGTTTTTTCATGCTGCTTCCTTCCCTGTCCACTCCTCTTTTCTTGGTTATGTGCTTTTGGAAGGTTCTCTTAGTCAAATACCCCACCCGTTGTGGGATCACCCAGCGCGCTTAGGCGCTGTCCAAGGTATCAGGCTTAGTTGCTACAAATAGCTGTTTACTTCCAGAGGATAGGCTGCATTTCCGCTTCGGTGGAGTCTCCTTATGCACGGAAAGGATGATGGTGGTAAAAATTAAAAGCGATGAGATGGGCTTTCAATCCAAACTTGAGTGGCTAAGGAGGAGGGTCACAAGTTCGAGATCCTCCCCAGCTAAAGATAGAGTTCAACTTTAACCTGGACGACTTAGAGAGATCCTGTCTCCAGAAGAGGCCGGGAACTATAGTTCAAGTCCAGTGGCAGAGTGCTTTCCTGGCACGCGTGGGTTCCTCAGTTCACTCCCCAATACACATTCACGTGAATAAAATTGGTGAGATTCTATTAACGGGCAGCTTTGAGATCTTCTCAACTTTCCATAAAGCTGCCTTCCCCATCAGTTTTTTTTTAAATGCATTAAATTGAAGTGTATTCAGAGAGAAGAAAACCCTTCTTAGATTATCAGTAATTATTTTTTTTTAAATTTATTTATTATGTAAGAACACTGTAGCTGTCTTCAGACACACCAGAAGAGGGCGTCAGATCACTTTACAGATGGTTGTAAGCCACCATGTGGGTGCTGGGATTTGAACTCAGGACCTCTGGAAGAACAGTCAGGTGCTCTTAACCGCTGAGCCATCTCTCCAGCCCATCAGTAATTATTGATTTATGGTTTGCTGTGTCACACTTGTCTTGGGATGAACCTGAGTGGGTATGGACAGGATTCAGGTTTCCAGGAAATTTATAATTGATCTTATCAAGGAGACTCCATGTTCACCACACACAAAACAGCCCAAGTCACAGACAGGAAAGTAACAAATACTTTATTTTTAAGATTGGTATACTTAATCATACCCTTGGTTAAAATAAAAACATAGTCTTTCTCCCTTCTTGTGGTAAATACACACATAAAGTACCCCACAAACCCTTATTATTCTGAATGTATGGTGTGTGTGTGTGTGTGTGTGTGTGTGTGTGTGTGTGTTTTAATTCTGAACATGATTTAAAAATCTACCTCCCACATGAACTAGGACTTATTTTTCTATTTCCTGGTTCTAGTCATTTCAATGTGTGTCATAGCCATAGCCACCCTCCTATTCCCTTCCTTCCTGCCAGGTCCCTCAGGTGACATTTGCATTGAGTGAGGTGATTTTTGTCTTCAGAAATGGAAAATTTTTTCACAAATAGTGCTTCCCTTTTACTTCAGCTTGAGCCGTTTTCTCCTGGGAAAACAGCTTTTTGCTTTGGCAAAAATGGATGTGAAGCATTGGCGAAAAAGAAAGGCCGTTTTCGTCGCAAAGAAAACTGCCTTTTGCTTTTGCCAAAAAAAAAAAGCAAAACATATGAGACAAACCCACAAATATTTCCCTGTTTGCAAACTCTGTGAAAACGTGATTTTTTTCCCACCAGCGGTGAGAATATTTTTCCCACACAAATGGTCTCATTTCTAAAAATTATGGTCTCTGTGGTAGAAGTCACAAGTGACACCTGTACCACCTCACAAATAGGACTGAGTATCACAAATATTATTTTTAAACACATTGAATACATGTCCTATCATGTGTGACATTGAAAGCCCTATGGTCTCTACTAGGTGAGGTGGTTGTCTCAACAAAGGGAAAGGTTCACATGGTGGACCACTGCCCCAGAAAACTGTGTTCATAAGCATAGGTGATGGATATTCAACTGGGCTTGAATAGAGAGGAGTAGCTGAGTTAATGCAGACTTGTAAAAGCATCACTGAGAGAATAAATCACACCAGCTGGTGGAATGAACACTGAAATGATACAGCAGAGAACATGCTCCAAATACCACGTTCATATATACGTCTGTGCAACATCCCAGAGCTCTGGATCCCACCTGTGAGAAGGAGAGGGTTCGATGAAATGACTGTTGGAATCCCTCTCGGATCTAGGTGTGCAATGACCAGGCTGGAGATACATTTCCAAAGTATAGACATTCTGACTACCCAGGGCTCTCAGCTCATTGACTCCCTCACAAATATTATTAAGTCAAAATCCTTAATGATTTATGAAGGTGTTGGAACAACAAATCTAATTGGGAGTGTCACTGTGTGTGCAGCATCCCATAATATCCGCATGTTCCTCCTCGTCACCATGCTAACACTTCACACTGCCATGAAGCTGAATTCTTTTCTCTGAGAAGTAGAAGCATTTCTTTGTCACCTTTACATTATTATAATACCTAAAATATCAACACCCATGAGGTGCATTCAAAGCAATAAACTAGCTCAAGGAAGTTAGAGTGTAAATACATTTACGTTATGTAAAGTCATATTTTTAAAGATTCAGTTTTAAGGCAGTTCTATGATGAAGGTTTTATCAAGTAAGAAAACATTTCATAAAATAAAGATGTCTCCCCAAATGAATTTCTCTATTTTAAAATCTACTTCTGTAGAGATAATTCCTTTCTATTCTCAACACTCCTAGCTCACATTTAGGCCTCTGTTTCTTATTTCCCTTAAAAGCTATGAGTGTGGGACTGGGTGTGGGCATGGATGTGGGTGTGTTAGCTGGCATGCAAGTGCACATGTGTGCACATGTGTGTAGAGGCCAGAAACACAATTTTGGACATGGGTGTCATTTTCAGGAGCTTTCCACCTTATTAATGAATTAACTAGAAGTCACAAGTGACACCTGTACTGCCTCATGAAGAAGACTGAATACCATGAATATTATTTTTAAACATGGTGAATATATGTCCCATCAAATGTGATATTGGACGTGTTATGGTCTTTACTCGGTGATATGGTTGTCTTAACAAAGGGAAAAGGCTACGACACATGGTGTTATTAATTGATTAGCTTTTGAGAAAGAATCCTCTTACTGGCCTAGGATTTACCAGTTAGGTTAGACTGGCTGGCTAGTGAGTCCCAAGGACTCACTTGTCCTCACCTTCCCAGTTCTGATCACACGCCCACACTACTGCTCTGATTTCTTTTTTACAAGGGTTGTAGGGATCCAACTCAGGTATTCATGTTTGTAAGGCAAATGCTTTATCAAGTGAGCCATCACCCCAGCCCAAGAACTGCTTTCAATCCAGTGAAGTCAGGAATCAGACTCTGCACTAGACATACTGTGCTTTATCCATTTATCAGATATCTACTGCTTAATGATGAAGGACCAGTTACCTTAAAAGTATTTTCTCCTCCCAGGGCTAACAATTATGTTCTCTTAAAATTCTTACACTGCCTCCCTGCCCCTCTGCCTTTTGGGTGTTGGCCCCTGCATGACAGACAAGTGCTGGACTACTGAGCCGTACCTTCAGCTCCTCTCTGGTGACTTCTGCTTTCTCTGAACAGTTACCTCATTGTCTTACGTTGGCGCCCGTGTTTCGCTTTGGGAGGAGGAAAGAAGAAAGATTCGCTTGTGCTTTCCAGGCTGGTCCTGGTTTGGGAGCGGGTGTGTCTCAGAGGTGAACCACCTCTCGCCCCTCTGGTTGTCTTCTCCCTCTTTGGGACATTATCTGTCCTCCAGGGGATCTCCCAGAACGATTCGGATATGGATCGGAGAGGCAGACACTTGACTCCTGTCAACTGTTCATCTTTGCCTTGCTGTGCTCCGTGTCCCAGCCTGTGCTGGTGCTGTCCTCCGGTTACCTCTCGGCCTCAGTTTCCCTAGGCACTGCACTTGGGTCCCACACAGCATGCAAAGGAAGGAAGAAATGGAAGGAAAGAAGCTAGGGACTGCTTCCCACTGCAGAGCGCACCCACCATGCTGGCTTCCTTCCCATTGGACTCTGAGGTCCTGCAGCTTTAGCCTCTGCTCCTCTGATGAACTCCATGTGCTAGTTTCCCTTTTTAAAATGTTAGGTGAAAATTACGGTTGTTAGCCTACCCTTTAATGACTCAGCCATCTATCTAGCCCGTAAATGAAACATTTAAGTTAACATACTAGGGAATGGGTCTTGTACATTTTCAGATGTATACATCATTGCATGTTATTCTTTATCAGTGACATCCTGTCCTCACTAAGAGAAAAGCAAAATTAAGAGGAAAGGGCTGGAGGTGCGCTCAGCAGTCAGGCCCCCAGCTGCCATTCCGTGTACCCTGTGTTTAATCCCTAGCATAAAAAAGAAGTATGGGACTTGGGAGACAATAAGAATTTTTAAATGCCTATAGTTAGTAGCCCCCTAAAAGAGAAGATCCGGTAAGCTGGAAGATGGAGCTGGGAAACTCTCAAAGGAAGCATCAGGAAAGAAGAGGAGAAGAGAAAGTTTCGGTGTCACTGAAGCTTAGTAGTAACCTTCAGAGAGAGCATCACGGGGATTCCCAAAAGAGGAATGCAACCAAACAGGGAGAAAAATAGTTAAAGAAACCGCTGTTATTATCTCTTCTTGAAAACACCTTTTCCCTTCAAAGAAACTGATGCTTTTCGAGACTTTGCTAATAAGTTAGTAATATGCCTTGAGATCATTTATGAGTGTGTTCTTATCCTGCTGTCCTACTGTGTATCCAGTCTAAGTTTGCCTGCCTGTAAGAGGACAACGTAAACAGCTTTGCTCTGCCTTGCACTTCCCCTATAATCAGCTTTGACAACGTAAGCTAATGAATAGTTTTACTGTTAAATTATGTACTCTTCCATCTACCTAACAAGAGAGGGGGAGAGATGGAGAGAGGGAGGGAGGGAAGAAGGGGGGTTTGTGTGCATGTATGAGCATGTGTGTGTGCATGTGCATGCATGTATGTGTATGGGTACATGTGTGTGTGTGTGTGCATGTGTGTTCATCACTTGTTGCAAGCAGCCATCAGGTTGAAAAAGTATCAGCAATTTTTTCCAAACCAGTTTTCTGTGGTGTTCAAAAAATACAGAGCAGACAATAGGGACAGCCAAGGACAATCAGACACACACAACAGACAGACTACAGACAGGCCATGGACCATAAGTTAAAGGCAGATGTAAGACAAAGAGTTGGCATTTGGGCTAATTCTTGGTCTAAACCACCCCGAAAGGAACAGTCTCTTCATTCCCTCATGTCACATCAACAGCATAAGGGACAATTTTCCAGAATTAGAAAAAGGAAGAAAAATTCAGAGTGAAGGGTTGTAGCCAATGCTAAGCCATCAAAGGGGTAGGAAATATGCAACGAGATGTGTTACATTCAAATGGAAGAAACCAAAGTGGGGGGATTCTTAAAATTTATGGAAAAGGCCAACCACTTTAATGGGAACAGGAATGAGGGAGAGGGTGGAGCTAAATGGTAGAGTGAGCGCCTGACATTCCCAAGGTGCTGGATTCCATCGTCTGGACTGAAGCATCCTTAGCAGCAGCAAGAGTCAGGTGGATGGCAGGACTGGAGAGGTGATCTTCAAAATGATGAAGATAAGAAACTTTGACTCTAAACGTTTATATTTAGCCAATATTTCATTTAAGCACGAGTATGAATGAAGATATATGATCAAGCATGGATCCGGGGAAAATTTATGCTGATGTTGTATGCATTTTTGAAAGAATTTTTTTTTTTAAGAAAGGAAATGGATCCAGAAAAAGAAAGTTTTCAGGACATAAAAGGTACCGCCACATAATACAGCTTGGTGGGATTTGAAAGCGCCAGGTAACAAAAGAGCCACGAAACCCACACTCGTGTGTTTCCATTTGCAGGCAATTCCATAACTAGGAAAATCTATAATGAGAAAAAGCAGAGTAATGACTGCCAGGCCACGGGAGCGGGGAGAGTGGGATGGCTGGACAGTGCCCACTAATGGATGTAGGGAATGAATTGTTCTGGAAAGGGAGTGGAGATGCTCCCATGACTCCGTGGTTATACCGAAAGGACCTAAAGTATGTTTTGAAAGCTTGACATGTACATTTTGGGCTTTTTGGAACAAAACCTCCTTATGTAGCTAAAGCTGGTCTCAAACATGCCATCCTCCTGCCTCAGTCTCTTGAGTACTAGCTACTAGTGTGCACTATCACATCTATTTTAAATAAATAGGCCCAGAAAAGGAGGTGGCAGGAGTTAGTAGAGGGTATAAGTGAAGGTAGTGTATTAGATAGTAACATAAAATGGTATACATGTATGGAAATGTCACACGTATGTTGGATAGTAACATAAAATTATATACACATATGGCAATGTCACACTGGTTTCATTATTTTATATTTTGCATACATGAAGAAAAATGCAAAAATAGAAAAAAACGCGTAAGATAAAGAACTAATATCATCTCTTCTCTTGTCTATGAGTTAAGAATATAGCTCAGAAGAGGGGTGTCTGCTTAGAGCCTCAGCAAGGTCTCTCCTTTTCCAGGCAGTTCCCCCTTCTGCTTTCTTGTCACATGTGTTCCTCTCTCTCTCCCTTAATATCTCTTCCTCTCCTCTCACAATTCCCTTTCTACTTTCTTGGCACGCACACACACACACACACACACACACACACACACTCACACACTCACACACACATATAAAGAGACACATGTACACACATACAAGCATACACATACACACACATGCACATACACACACACAGACACACACACTTAAACCTAGATTATACATATGAAAGGAAACAAATATTTGTTTTTCTATGTCTGGTTTATTTTGCTTAACATGATGTTCCCCGGTTCCATACATTCTTTGAAAATATCATTTTATTTTCCTTAATGACTGGATAAAATTGCATTGTATATGTTTGCTTTATCCATTTATCTGTTGAACAGAACATCTAGGTTCTGTTTCCTGCCTATTGAGACTACCACAGCTATATACACTGATGTTCAAGAATCTCAGTGATAGGCTAGCTTGGAGCTCTTCAAGTGTACCCAGGAGTGTTATAGCTGGATCATAACGTAGCTCTAATTTTAGTTTTTTAAGAAGTCTCTACATTGACTTCTATGCTAATTTTCTATTTTTCATTTGGCTTTACAAATATGAAAGAAATACTAATTTAACTTCAGCCAAGGCTATTTTAACATTTGATTGGTAGGGCATTCAGAGAGAAATGTGTAAGCCATGAGATTTTCTATGTACCTTAATAGCTTTTATATACAAAATGAGACTACTTCAAATTTCAATCAATGATCTGTTGAATATTTCATCTCAATAGAAACTCAGACCAGACATGGAGCCTATGGAGCAAACCTGCCCCAAGTCAGACAGAATTTAGTTGGTGTTTGGCAGTCAGTTTCCAAATATAGAGAGTATTCAGGAAGATCCGGTCTCTATAATGCTGTCCCTGGTTTCAGAGGCAACCCATTAAACAGGCGCTGTGGCTCTTGTCTGTAATATCAGCAGTCAGGACACTGAATCTGGAGGATTGCAGTGAATTCAAGCCCAGACTGGATTACAAATTGAGTTCCTAGTCACTCTAGACTACAGAGTGAGACGTAGTCTCAAATAAACAAACAAGCAAACAAGCAACCCACAAACAAGGGCAATCTTGCATCAACAACGTAATCAGTAGACAACGCATCCAGAAAGGGTGTATTTGATGGGGAAGGTTAATCTAGATTTTTTTTTTTACAACAAATTAGAAATTATTTACTCTGTGGCAGAATTCTCCTATGTGAATGGTGGTCAAAACCAAAGAATAATATAATCATGCATTTTTTTAAATTTTTTTTATTTTTTTTATTTTTTTGTCTTTTGAGACAGGGTTTCTCTGTGTAGCCCTGGCTGTCCTGGAACTCACTCTGTAGACCAGGCTGGCCTCAAACTCACTGTTGACAACGGCAACAGTGCCATTGCCTCCCAAGTGCTGGGATTAAAGACGTGCACCACCACTGCCCCCTTGTTCAATTTCGCTGTTAAATAGTCAAAACTTCTTCTATTCACCATGCTAATCATTTTTTTAAATTTTTTATTTTTTATTTTTTGATTTTTCAAGACAGGGTTTCTCTGTGTACCCCTGGCTGTCCTGGAATTTACTCTGTAGACCAGGCTGGCCTCGAACTCAGAAATCCACCTGCCTCTGCCTCCCAAGTGCTGGGATTAAAGGCATGCACCACCACTGCCCAGTGATTACACATTTCATAATGATGGGAATTCAGTCAAGAAAATGTGCCCTACTATCTTGTTTTATGAAAATTCTGGATCTGTAATAAAACTTGGTCTGTGTTAACTATGCAATTATAGTTCAATAGTACTTTGATAATTCTAAAATACTGTATTAGAGAGATGGCTAATAACCTATTCGGACCTATGGCATAGAAACAGGTAGCACTCTGGACAGCAGACACAAGGAAGAAGAGAGCCCCAAGGGATGCAGAGTAGTGGAGCAGTATAGGAGTTGTCACTGGAAATGAAAAAGTATTCATACAGTAGCCAAGATCCCAAGTCCTGAGAAATTAGATTAGATATCAAGAGAATTATAATTAACTAATCAAAAAATAAATTAATTAATTTTCATTGAACATGTTCAGCCAAAGTATATGAAAAAGATAAATGCAGAAGATTATGAAATCCTTGTCAGGACAGGCTATAAGAAGAAAGGCAAGGGTTAGGTACAGGACAGCTGGAAAGTGCTTAGTGAGCTGAATGGCAGCTCTGGGCCATATTGGGACCTGACTTTTAATAGAGCCTTGTGTCTGTTGCTATGGTGTGGAGACGTGGTGTGGAGACACTATTGCACAGTCCTAATGGGGAACTCTGAAGGTATGCATAATTATTCCTTAAATTTATATGTTTAACTGACAGCTGTATGTAGCATTTCCATTAGTTACCAAATACTGAAGGTTTATGTATCGGGCACCATGCCACTGAGGATACTGGAATGCTGGGAAGAGACCAGAGTACTACAGTTAGGACATGGGCAACACTTTATCTTTATTGGCAAATTGACTGGATTTAGAATCACCAAGGGACATATCTCTGGGTATTTCTGTGAGGATGTTTCAGGAGAGGTTTAGGGTAGGTGGGAAGATCCATTCTGAATGTGGATGTCACCATCCTATGATTGGGGTCCTAGGTAAAATAAGAATGGGGAAAGATGGGCCTAGCTAAAGACCAGAATACATCTGTCTCCTGACTATGTGTGTATGCTATGTGACCAATCATCTCACATCGCTGCCATGCCTTCCCACCATGACGGACTGTAGCCTCAAACTATGAGCTGAAACAAACACTTCTTTAAGTTGCATCTTCCAGTTATTTTGATCTAACAATGAGAAAAGTAACTAATTAAATTGACTCTTCAAAGCGAATCCATAAGACTTGGTATTGGGAAGTAATAGAGTCTTTAGGAGAGGCCTAATGGGAGGAAGTTAAGTCATTGAGAGTACACCTTTAAAGGAAATATTGGGACCTTCTCTCTCTCTCTCTCTCTCTCTCTCTCTCTCTCTCTCTCTTTCTCTCTCTCTCTAGTTTGAGTCATGCTAGGAAGATGCAGTATATAACATATATACTGCATATATATGTTATATATATTGCCAGCTTTTTACTGGTTGATGATTAATTGATTGCTTTTGACTCGGGGTCTTGCTAAGTTATCCAGGCTAGTCTTGAACTCAGTCTGTGGACTAGGCAGGCCCTGAACTTGTGGTACTCCTCCTGTCTCAGCTTCCTGAGTGGCAGGGATAACAGGACTGAACTGCCAGAGCCAGATTTCAAAATGAGGGGACATATGAGAAGACCCATGAAGAGGGGAGATGGGAGGGGAATTATCAAAGACAGGCTAGGCAGTTTGCAGGTGAGAGGCGGTGGCTTGGAGTGAAGCATCGCAGAAGTAACCAGCAATAGATTGATGTGAGGGATATACAGGTGGTAAAACCAACTGGTGGGATGTTGTGGTGGTTAGGATGTGGAAGAGGGAAAGGTTTGAGTCAGAGGGATGATCCAGAAATGGCCCCTAGAGTGCCGGCTGGGTCAGAGGGACAGAACTCGAAGATGACAGGTGGTGAATTGTCATTACAGCTAAGCCATTTCCTCTGGTGATCTCTACCTTCTGCTGCTAATAATCCAATTCTAAAGGGGAAGAGAGCTTCTAAACTAATTGGTGACCAGTGCGAGAAGACCCTTAAGTAAAATAACAGGAGCAATGTGAAAGTCTTGGCCCAGGGATTGGCAGGAGAGGATGATTCTGAATAATCTGGTCTCTGAAAAATGTCCCTGCATTACTAAGCTCCAAACAGCAACTGTGCTACCGTTTACTAGCTTTTTCTCCTGATGCTCTGTCCTTCCATGTGTACTGTCTAATGAAGACTGCCTGCTTTCAGAGTCCTTTGCTCTCTTCATATTCCCTTGGAGTTTATGAACAGAAGCCCAAAAGGCTGACAAGATGAAAACACTTGTCCAGACAGGAATATTTACTGAGCTTGTAAACATGGACTCTACTGCCGCCTTGAAGAGGAACTGACCTCTCTATTACTGTCTTGAAGAAATGAAAAACAAATCACCCCATCCCCCAAAAAATAGAAACAAAACATCTTGGTGATCCAAACAGATTGTATTTTTAGCTGGGAAGAAACTGGAGATGGGTATTATTGCTTTTCAGGGGTCTCCATGAGCAGAAACTGGGGAGATGTGTTTTGACCCAGCCCCTCTCCCTTCCCTCTCCTCCCCTCCCTGTCTCTCTGCCTTTGATCTCCATAAAACTTGTAACATTACACCATCTACCAGGATAGTCTACTTCATCACAGAGGAGAAACAAAACAATGGAGGTCGATGAAGATGAGCTGAAACCTTAGCAATGATGAGAGAGCCAAAATAAGTCTTTCCTCCTTAAATCTTCCTCCCATGTATTTGTCTTAGTGATGGAAAAACAGATACTGCTCTCTGGTGCAGATCATTTCCAGGGAACTGAAAAGAAGCTTCTGGTGCTTCTACATGAAATAGGGAGCTGGGGTAGAGATGAGTGGCTATCAGTACCTCCCATTCCTGTATCTTTGCCTGACAGTCGAAGAACATCTGGAATGATTCATCTCAACAAGCAAGCTAGCCTTGGCTCAATTTGGGTGTTACAGAATAAGTCAACTGTTTCTCCTGGTAGCAAAAGAGTCCCGCCTTACTGATAAGCCCTGTCCTCTCAGTATCTAGGTCCTCTTCCTGGGTGGGGGTGGGGGTACAGCAAGCTTCTTTGATGAGGGCTCCTATAGGCCAAGGATGGTAGTTAGAGGAAGACCTCCCCTGTGTAAGGACTGGATAAGCCCACACCTTGGGAGGGTGTGCACTCACTGAGAAGCATGAGTGAGCCAATTCTGACACACCTAAGACAAGTTCACAGCCACTCTGAAAAAGTGACAGACAGGACGTCTGGGTGCTACATCTAGGACATGATGGCCTACACGACTGGGAGCCAAGTGCAGGGAAGTAAATGACCTCAGGTGTATACTGTGGTCAAGGAACTATGCATAAGAATTATCTGGATAAATGATATAGCAGAAAAAAACAGAGCGTGCTATGGTAGATTGGATCTAAAATGTCCCCCAAAGTTGTGTGTGTTAAAGGCTTGCTGCTTGTCTTCGTGCTATTTGGAGGCAGTGGAACCTTTAAGAGATGGAGCTTGTCTTAGTTAGGGTTTTACTGTTGTGAACAGAGACCATGACCAAGACAACTCTTATAAGGGCAATATTTAATTGGGGCTGACTTACAGGTTCGAAAGTTCAGTCCATTATCATCAAGATGGGAACATGACAGCATCCAGGTAAGCATGGTGCAAGAGGAGCTGAGAGCTCTACACCTTCATCTGAAGACCACTAAAAGAAGACTGGCTCCCATGTGGTCAGGAGGAGGGTCTTATTGCCCATCCTGACAGTGACATACTTCCTCCAATAAGGCCACACCTACCCCAACAAGGCCCCACCTCCTAATAGTGCCACTCAGCCTGATAAAAATTCTTTGGATCACTGCAGGTATTCTCTCCCCAGGGATTATGAGATTACAGAACCCTGGCCCTTCCTGTTGCTGTCTTTTTTTTGTGGCTGTGTGGTGAGCATTTTGCTCCACAGTGTTCCCACCATGTTATATTATGTTGGCAAGGCCCAAAGCGCCAGAGCCGCCAACTGTGGACTCCAAAACTCAACAACCAAAAATCACCCTTTTCTCTTTCTAGATTGTCTCAAGTGTCTTATCAGTGCCCGTGGTTGGTCGGCCCAGTCGCTCTTCATTCTGTGGTGATGAGATAAGGTAGCAGAAGGCATGACAGAGGGGGCTGCTCACTTTGTGGTAGCTGGGAAGCTTAGAAGTTTGGAACTGGCAACATGTGGCTCCAGATGACCCTTGGATTTGGTTTTGATGTTTGGTTTTAAAGATAAAAGATCAAAAATTAAAACTGGCATTTTGGTAGACAGTAGTCTTAGGCATCTCATCTTCATCCTCTTCTTCCTGCTTAGACAGATTTCATAACAGCTCAGATGGGCCACAAATTCAAGATCTTCTTACTTCCGGTTCTTGAGTGCTGGGAATACCATCTCTGACTTTTCTTATCAGGATCTTTCCGTTAGTCACCATATGAACCTGACTGAACAGTTACTCTGTTTCTAACAAACAGGAAAGTAAGTCATGGCTGAATGATGGCTGTGTATCCATGGTGTCCATTTTTTGTGAACTTTCGTATTATTCAAGTCTGGTGTTAAAGTTGATGAGAGAACAGTGATTGATCAGCAAACGATGGCATAGAGTGATGGCTTTGCCAGAAGTCAGACTCTTTCCAATAGAAAGCAGATCCTTTGAGACAACATCATGGTACCAAGACACATGTGTTTCCATCTCTGTAGCTCACAGTTACTATTAGTTTCTTTCTCTTGTTTGTACTATCTCTGGACCACACTTAGGACCCTTGGTCTTATTGTTTCAAAGTGAGGATTCAGGATCCTAGAGTTTTTATTATCATAACCATCATTATTACTATTTTTATTGTTACAGTGTTGTTATTTATAACAGATGTATATGGTAAAGTGCCTTTATCTATTGAACTATGTTGCCATCTCAGAACACCAAGTTTTAAGTGAATGGAATCTCAAGTCAGTTGACTTCTAGGAAGGTGGCAATTAAGGGGCACTTGATGGAGTGTGCGCATTAAACTCAGGGGGAACAGACTTAGCTGAGATCAAAAGAAACCCTTTCACTTTTCCTGTGGATCCACTAAAAACCTGAGAAGCTTTCTATTCACAGGGACAAATGGCTCAGAAGGATGGCCTCACTCAGCCCTACCTTCTCAGGGTACAGGACCTTTCTCCTCCCAATAATTGTAATAGAAATCCTGGAACTGAGTCCTGCTGGCTCCAGCTAGCCTGATCTGGATGGCCAGACTGCCCTGAGCATTAGATATGGCCTCTGGTTCTGTGCCTGAGCAGCTTGGGCCTGGCATCACCCTTTCAAGCTAGAGGTGAGGTCAGCCCCACAAAACTCAGGTGGACTGAGAGTGGCAGGAAAGACCACAGATGTCCCCTGGAGCACCAATGCAGGCTGAGCCTGAAACCTTCCAAAGGCTGGGGAATTTTCTGTTTGGACACACGGAAATGAAAGAGAAATTGTAATCTAAAGGTAGCAATATACATCAGAATTCCCAGTAACTAGGGAGGCCAAGGAAGGAGGATTCCTGGAACCCAGAAGTTTGGTCCAACCTAGAAAGCATCTTTAAAACAAAGGTGTAAACAAGCAAAAAGCTCCTGCTTGTACAGCTGCCTTTGAAATAACACATTCAGGACTATCTGAACCTGTATCTCCAGAATTGCAATTGCTAATGTTTCTGGGGTTTGGGGGCAAAAGGCTTATCCCTTGGAACACCGACAGAAAAGGTCCAGCTACCTATCCCAATATCTCAACCAAAAAGACCAGAAATAGTGAATGGAAGAAAGAGGCATAAGTGATGAGGACATGTTGGGAGGGACAGATAAAAGGACCCAATGACTCAAAGTCACTGGGGTGGGGAATGAGGGGGGTCATGCAATCATGAACTTTAGATTTAAAGAGAGGAACACTTTAGACAGAAGATGAGGGCATGCATAATTAAACAGCTGAGGTTAAAGTGTGGGCTGGCTGTTCATTAGCTCAGTACTCGTTCTTCAGGATGATGCAAAGCATTACTTGAGAGGGCAGCCTAGTTCCAAAGATGGCTTTTGCTTGTGCTGGGAATGGGGTAAGGTGGTGGGGTCCTAGCCCATCACCTGTGAGGCTTTGCTATTTCTAGAAGCCAACAGGACCTGGTGTTTCAGCAGTGGCTGGAGACCATAAGGCGCCTCTTAAGATACTGGAGTGAAGTAAGACTTTTACAAAGTGAACATTGAAATGCCTGTATTACCCTTATCTCTGTGCCTTTGGCCTTGGGGATGGGGGTGGAGGTGGGAATAGGTTAGGACTCACTTGTTTTTTGATAGACACTCCTGTGAGTAATTACCATGTCTTCTACAGAGGAAAACAAATGGCCCAAGGTAAAGGAGACAGACACAAAGAGAAGACAAGGATGCCAGAATTTCATTTAGTTTTTTGTTCTTCATGGACCCATGTGAGGAGTCAATGCTTTTTAGCAAAAACAGCTCCCGAGTTGCTGTTATCCGCAAACCCCAAATCCCATTTACACTTGTAGTTTCCAAGTTTGGATTGTTTGGCTCACCTCAGCACTATATTGCCTCCAGCCTAATGCTCTTGGTTTTAGGGTAGTCTTCCATTCGTACCCTCACTCTGTGTGATATTGTGATACATTAAGAAAAACAAAGCTTGTCTTCATCCCCAGGTCCTAGAGCTGAGATCCTATAATTCCTTGCAATTTCCTGAGTGGAAGAGGTCTCTCTTTCAACCACACCTGAAGTGAAGCCTTTCAGAACGGGAGCTGGTTGCTAAGGAAACAAACCAAAGGGGCTTGGCACCTTTGGGTACCCCTTAGCCAGTGATCTCACCCATCAAGAGTATGGGATAATGTAACCTTTGGGTTCCAATCCGAATCTGAAATGCCCCCCCCCCCATGTTCTCACACTCGAATACTTTGTCCCAGCTGGAAACGATGACTTCCTGCTCCAATTCTGGGAGGTGGTGCCTCAAGACAGATGGTCACTGGGGTACTTCCTCCAGGTGTTTTATCCCTGGATACTTCCTATCACTTGCTGTTTGTTGGTTCAATGTAACATGAGCTGCCCTGCACCAAGGTTCCCTCCCTACCCTGGTGAACTGGATCTCTGAAATTATGACTCAAAATAAATCTTTCCTTTCATTATTATTATTATTATTATTATTTTGGTTTGTTGTTTGCTTGTTTTCCAGGTACTGAGGTCAAAGTGATAAGGAAGCTAGCTAACATGCTTCATAAAGTCCCTAAAACACAGGCTTTGGAGAGCTTCCGGGTTGGTGAACACAGAGGAACTGGAAGAGTAAAGGCCCCAAAGAAAGTCAGCGCCCTTCCCCTACACTGGACTCTGTGCACCCCCTCCTTCTGGCTGTTCCTGGATCCCACCCTTTATAGTGAAGCAGTAAACATAACCACACTACCTATCCCAAGGCGGGTGTAGGGAACTCTTGATTTATGCCCAGTCAATCACAAGTTTGGTAGGCCAGAACAAAACCATCAATCTGTATCTGCAGTGAGGATATTCCTGTGGGACCAGGTAAGGGATGGAGAATGGGGTGGTGTTGGGGGGACTTGAGCTAACTCTAGGAAGCTACTGTGAAGATCTGTTAAACTGTAGGACACAATTGGATGGTGTGTGTGTGTGGGGGGGAGTATTCCTCTAAACCCATTCGGTGTCGGTACTGAAGAGTCTGTGAATACAGAGAAAGAAATCTTCTGGACTTTGGAACAGCATGTAAGGACTAGTTTTTCTCACTATCCCTCGCTCTGTGCCCTTCTGCTCTAACTCAGCTGCCCGCACTGACGCCATGCCTCCTTCTAAGGTTTCCCCACACTATCCTTAACTTCTGAGCCTAGAGTTCCATGTAGCCACTCAATTACAGAATGTGTGATTCCACCGATGTCTGTTGGATATCACAAAATTGCCGCATACACACATCTCTGTGTGGGAAAAAGAAGGGCAATAGGGAGCTTGGAGCTTGGAGGGAGCCTTGTCCTCCTCTACTGAGGTGACGGGTGGGCACGGCTTGCCTCTCCACAGCCACAATGGGAAGTGTTGTGCTGGTGGCCTTGACCTTCTATTATTTTTAAGCAGCTGTAGCTGAACAAAAGACAAACGAAAACGTTCTGTGGCTGACATTGAAAACATTGCTGGCATGTCATATGGTAACTCATTAAAGGGTTCTCATTCATCAAAACAATTCATTTTTGTTTGAAGAGGCAAAATCAGCAATTTCTGGCTGATTTCAGTGTCAGCCTCTGCGACCACATGTGGCTCTGGTTCATTTTAAGTCGTTTTTATTCTTAAATGTTAAGAGATTTGAGGGTCTGTTTGGGATATCTTAAATCAAATTTGGATGTTTTGCTTAGATAAATGCATATAGGCTCATTTTCCTTTTTATATTATTTTTTGCAATTCTAACCTCCAAGACTAGCATGCAATCATTTTTTAAAAGATGGGAAGATACACACCACGTGGGTTCTTTCTTTTTTCCAGAAATTGAAATCTACCCAAAGAATTTGAATCCATCACTATATTGTGCATAGGAAACTGGTCTCTGAGTGATTTTAAAATGCTTTCCTAATAGGAGGAATTTTTCCAGAGTTTCTTAGAATCCTGAGCCTTAATTAAATTTTATAAATGTTCAGTTTTTAAAATCTGTCATTATAACGAACACATAGTTCGTGTTTATGTAATTAGAAACCACAGAAGTCCAACTTTGGGCCTCTCCTTTAACAGGTTTTTTTTCTCAAGATTCTTTAGTCGGAATCATTTCCCAATACTGGAGTTTGCATTTCTCATCTCAAGAGCTTGATCCTTAGGATGCCCCCATTCCTCTTTCTTCCCCTCCTGCCTCAATCCTGTCAGCTCAGATCTCCTGTCAACCCCCTTAGTGTCCACTCTCATCTGTCAGGAGTCTTCTCTTTCCTCTCTTGGTAGATCAAGGAGAGGCTTGAACCCTGGCTGAGGTCAGGAGAGCATTCAGTGTGCCCCCCCACACACACACACTAGGAACAGTGAGAAACACACAAAGACCTGTGCAGGAGCAATGGCAAATGGCAGAGTTGTGAGAGGGAGAAAGAAGGCCACCTCTGCTCACCTCCTGCCCAGTCTCCAGGAAGGATTTCCCAACCGGAATCACCAGATTTCACTCCCCAGAAAAGACAGCACCTTAGACTTTAGCATAAAATCTCTCAGTTTCAGAAGCTGTGGCTCTTTAAACCTTGAAGATCGCCATCCTCCAAAGCCCATAAATATCCCATCGCCCTTGGGAAGGATTTCCCTTGGGTGTTAGAACTCACTAATTGTGAGATATCGATTCCCATCCCTTCCACACACTTTTAGGGAGATTTTTCAAGTTCGGGTAGGTCTTCTGGTAAACTGCTCTGCTCGTGCTAGAGAGCCTGCTGCTCCTCAGATGACTGCTCCAGACACGGGACCAGAGCTCCTGGGAAAGAGGGAATGGCTGCAAGCCTCCCTGGACATGACTTGTTTCCTTTGGCCACCATGTCAGGTTCAGGAGGTCAAGGAAAGGGGGCGTTTCTGATGATGGTAGAAAAGAAAAAAAAATAAAAACACCCCATAAAAATTCATATCCAGTTACACATACACACACACGGGGGAGGGGAGGAGAGACAGAGAGAGAGAGAGAGAGAGAGAGAGAGAGAGAGAGAGGGAGGAAATCCATGTATGTTTGGGTGTATGGGTACGGATCCATGTCCACTCACATCCAGGTACACACGCATACACACCCACATATGCACCATTTCCTGGCTCATTTTCTTCTCCTCACATGTTCTTAACGTTCATTTTTATCTGTGCAAACATATATATATATATATATATATCTCACACGCACACACACACACACACACAGAGTCTGTCTAGGATTTCCATGGAAGGCGTCGGGGGTATTCTCAGTTCTGTTCTTGCCACATCACCCTGATCTCTACAGCAGAGAAGGCTGGAGTTTGACTCATCTCAGGCAATGCTTGCCCCAGGCCCTCGATTATGATGATCATCTTTGTCCTCTTTACCCCGAGTACCCTTCTAATGCCTGCTATCATCTCTAGGCCTCCCAGGAGGGGCCCTTTTCCCCAGTCAAAGCCCTCCTCCTGCCTCAGTACCCCAGTTTCTGATAGCCTGGAGAGCACTACACAAGTGCCCTGTGATCAGGGACCAGAAAGTCCTGCAACTCAGTCAGTCTTTTTAACATGGAGGCAAATAAGGTCTTAGAAACATGTTTTTATAAGTAAGGGGGCTCAGAGAGAAACTCTCAACATGACTGCTCCATCATTAGAAAAAATGTTTTTTTTGTAGATATGAAAGAGGTATCTAGAAGGGCCAAGAGCAGAGAAAAGGAAGAACAGACCAGGCGTGGCCAGGGCTAGCGAATCGGGAGAGAACAGTGACGATATCAAGATGGTAAGAGATGGAGAATAAAGGTGGTGGAAACTAGCAGGTTATAAAGAGAGCGAGTAGCTGGAGGGGGGCAGAAGGGCCAGGATAAGGTCATGGGAAGCTGGAGGCCAGCCTGGGCTTTGATATACAACCACAGGTACAAGTAAATGGAGCCATATGTCCCTTCTGCCAGAGGTAAGGGAAATGACTCCTCTTGGCAGATGGGAACCAGTTTTACAAGTTCCTGAGGAATACTGGCTTTTATCTAACCACCAGAAATCCTATAGTCCAGCTTGAGTTCATTTCAGGATATTTGGACATCCTGAAGCCTAACTGTTCTGGGGTGTGGGGTACTTCCGACAACCAAAATAGATCCTATCATGATGATCCAAATAGTGCATAGACTTGGTCACTTATTTCTATAATGATGCCAGGACTTAGATAACATTTGCATAATTGCTTTTGTGGCAGTGACTTTCTGAGCAAAGTTTTGTATGTGAACTTAAGTACTTTACAGCATTTTTTTTTAGTTATTAACTCATTTTTACTTTAACAAATACACCCTGTGTCTCCACCTGTGAAACAGCATCTCCTTCCCCTCTTTCCCAAGATAAGTGTTTTTATGAGGTTAGCACTGAACGCGGGCGTTTGTCACGGAGAGCTAGCATTTGTGGGAGTGTTTGTTCCTTGCCTCATTTTTTTTTTTTTTTTTGGTTTGAAAAGCTGTGTGTGCTTTCTAATATGCTCTCCAGGTTAAATATGTCTACATTTCAGGTAGTCAGAACGAGGCATTCTTACAGAGCAAAGAACATATAATAAGCAGCAAAAACAGGCTCTCACGGTTCTCCAGGCCATGTGGGGGGCGGGAACTTCGAGTAGTTTATAGGAAGTATCTGATAGGCTCAGCAACCCGAGAAAGAAGGAAGAGAAGAATTAGGGACCTTTGTGTATTCAACTCCTAAGTCCCCCACTTTCAATGTGGAGCTAAGTTTCCAAGAAAAGCTAAATAACAGTGTCACCGTGGCTCCTGTGATAAGGGAAAGGTCTTCTTTGTCCCCATATTTGCTTCCTGTAGTTTGCAGAATGTTCATGAACATGAATAAGAACAAGATATGCATAACAATTAAATAGTTGGCAATCAGATTTCTTTGAGATTTTCTCAAATTCATTTACTTTTAGTGACAAGTTATCTGTGTGTGTGTGTGTGTGTGTGTGTGTGTGTGTGTGTGTGTGTGTGTTGCTAGATGTAGAATTCAGGGCTTTGTTAGTGCTAAGCAGTTACTCTATCATTGAACTAGGTACCCACCCTGGAAAGCATTCTTTGTGTCAGTTGGCTCTTTTCTTGGAAATATTTTATTTTGTTTTATTGTTTTTGTCTTACTACGAAGCCTTGGTTGGCCTGAAACTTATCATGTGGACCAGGTTAGCACTAAACAGAGATCAAATTGCTATCCAATTGTCTATCTCCCAAGTGCTGGTATTAAAGGTACATGCAAACACACTCAACTGAGACCTCTCTCTCTCTCTCTCTCTCTCTCTCTCTCTCTCTCTCTCTGTGTGTGTGTGTGTGTGTGTGTGTGTGTGTGTGTGTGTGTTTTGAATGCCATGTGTGGGTGGTACTGGTAGAGGGCAGAAGACAGCATGAGTTCCTCTGGAGCTGGAGTCACAGGAGGTTACAAGCTGAGAACTGAACTCCGGTACTCTAAAGTGACAGCAGCAAGCACCCTTAACCTCCGAGCCATCTCTCCAGCCCCTAGGTTGTTCCATTTGGACAGACAAGAGCACTTGTGTCAGGAAGGCTTGGGCACTTTTCTGATAATGCTGACTATCAGACACACCTGAACCTGCAAGAAAATTCTGATGTTGGGTATTAAAATATAATTGTGTATAATACTAGCTGGTGTGTTTCAGTCTTCCCTCGAGAGTTCTTTTTTTTTTTTAATAAAGTGGTTTGCTCCCATTGACATGTGCACAGGTGGATGAAGTGTGATTTGCTGGTTACCATTCATCTGACCACTGTGTTCACGATCGTTCTCAGATGGTTGGAAGATCAAAGACTAGAATTCGTTTCCTGTGTAGAATGATTGTTTTTCTAGTTAGTGGGGCTGAGTCACACATGAAGAGGGAGAGCTGAGTGGGTTTCTGTGGTCTTAGTAGCACCACATTACTAAGTTGGGAAATAGCAAATCAATCCAAGTGAATATAGCTTTTTTAAAATGTAGTATTTCTCCCAATGACCAAAGTTGGAACAATTTAAAAATCAACTTAGAATAGGATGGGATTATAACACAAAACATAAAACAAATATATTCATGAATTCATAATGACTCATGTAGGTGACTGAGTAAATGAATGAGGGAGAAAGGGCAAGTCCCCTTTGCAGAAGAACTCAAGCACTTTATATAGATAGTTGACCTTCAAGAAGGTGGGACACAGCTCAGCTCCTCAAGTGTGGTTTGTGCGTAGTAACCACCATTTTAAAAGGGCAGTGTAGAAAGAGAGCAAGAAAACACACAGTGAAAACCATCACAGACAGGGCTGTACTCTGGAGGTCAAAGCCAATACCAACAGTGATAAACCATGCTGTAAGTGTGGACCCTCTATGATTTGACTTTTGTGTGCCCGCACACATCCATGTGTTAGAATCTCCATGCCCAGTGAGGAATGACTGGGAAGTAGTGAGGCCCAGCGAGAGGTCTTTAGGTTATTGGGATCATTTTTACAAAGGCCAGTGTGAGACTCTACATTATTGTTCTTTTGGTTATTTTGTTTGTTTGTTTGTTTATCATAATATACTGATTTTGATGGGTTCCAAAATGACAGGGCCCATTGATCACAGATAGAAGTCTCCAAAACCATGAGTCAAAATAAAAATACATTCTTCACACAATGATTTATTTCCAGTCTTTGTTACAGTAGTAGAAAACTGACTGGCACAGTGCCTTTAATATAATATGGCATCGATGACACTTTGTTCTATGCTCTCTTTCTGAAGCCTTATAGTTCCAGTATATCAATGAGAAAAACATCAGTCTAGTCCCAGGAAAAAAAGATATCATACAAAATTCTTTCTAATAACTATCAAAATTTTCAAAGCCATTTAAAATAATGGAAATCTGAGAACGTGTCATAGCTCAGAGGAGTTCAAGGGGACTTGAGTATTAAATGTAATGTAGTAAGCAGGTTGGTATCCTGGGACAGAAAAGGACACTACATGAAGCTAAAGACATCTGAATAAGCCATAGAACTGGTCAGAATATGCTATTATAGGTTTATGAATTGTAACAAATGTAGCACACTAATACAAGGTGCTCCTAAGGAGGAAACAGGATAAGATATGTGGGGACTCAGTAGTCTGAGTTCTTCTACGTAGGTATAATTTTCCTTTCAGAAAGTATTTTTCAAAAGCTCCTCAAAAGAGGAAGCAGATGGGACAAGAGGCAGCTGTTGGGGGAGATCGGCAATACCAGTGCCTCAGCTCCTAGATGTGGGCGCCCCCTCGTCTGTTGGGTGTGTCTCCGTTGTGAGCAGGTGGCCACAGTATGTGTGACACATGAAGACAGGGCATTTTCCTGTAAAAGCCTCCAAGGAGCTCTCCCAGAGACTACTGGCCAAAATTGTGATCCACCCGTCCTGAGGCTCACTTGCTGACAAGACCATCTCAAGAGCCCACAGGAAGCGGGGGGGGGGGGTTTGCCCTGGGTCTCATATGGCAACCTCTGAACCAACTGGGCTCTTCTGCTCCCTTTGAAGTCGCTGAGCAACTGTCTAAACTATACTACAGAGAACCTCAGATCTGGAGTGGGAACACCTGTCCCAGATACTCCAGAACCCTGAACATTTAAATTCCCTTAGATTCCCAGGCCATCAAAAGTATCCCTAAATCCATGGGGCTTTTGGTGGTCCTTTCTCCATCTACTTCAGAATCTATCCCAGGCCCAAGTCTTATCTCATATATATATATATATATATATAAAAATATGATATATGATATATGATATATATCCAGAATCCAGTCATAGCATTATGTGGTTAAGTCTTTGTCTGGCTTGGTAAGTGAGAACAGGGATAACATGCTGACAAAACTGTAGAACCAGCTAACGTGTACCCAGAGCTGAGAAACTATGTATAGAGCAGGACCCTGAGAGCACGTAATTAAGCAGAATAGAATGATAAAGTCTAAGAAGAAAGTTTGCCGATACGGTCGCCTTCTCCTTTGCTACAGAACTGTATATCCTGCCAGGACCTTGGGAAATTATGCCCTGGGAATGTATTATCAGATTCACTCCCAGAAGCATGGGGAGAGTATGCTCCACTCCAAGTGAAACAGAAGCACTAAGTGATTTCTGTGAGAGCTGGTGGAGCAACCGCTCGGAAGGCTCGGAGGAGTGAGAGGGCTGATTGGCTACCTTAGGAAAGTCCACCTACTGACGTGGAAGGCCTTGGATGATGAGCCAAATGGTGAAAAAAGATCCGGTGGCCATTCACATCACTGAATGAAAGGGACCCAGTACTCCAGGCACTCAAGGACATTGCCCTCGATGTGGCACAGAAAACACTAATGGAAGAGGCCTCGATACTGAGTAACCTGGAATTGGCTGTCTTCTGTGGGACCCTCTGAGTGTGAACATGATGGTTCAGAACTCCACTCCCTGGCAACTGTGAAGAGGGTAGGACTCCAAATCATAGAGGTTAAATGTTGAGTTTAGCCTATCAGAATCAAGGTGGGCACAAATGGTTAACAGTGTTTGATGCTCCTAGGAGCAAAGGGTGTTGCTCTTTATGTATACTTCAAGTTAGGCTGAAGAGCTTGCTCAGTGGTCAAGGTAGACAATTGCTCTTGCAGAGGACCCAAGTTTAGTTCTCAGCATTATAGTCAGGCCCATACCTCTAGTTTCAGGGAATCTAACCTCTCTGGCCTCTGCAGGAACATGTACTCATGTATACATACCTTCACAGAGACACAGACAGACATAGGTCCACATGCACACCCATTTTAAAAATCATGGATGGATACTAGGCCATAGGCTGTGTGTGTGTGTGTGTGTGTGTGTGTACATTGCATAATCCTTTATCCAATGTCTATACCTGAGCCAGTTTTCAGACTTGGCATCCACTAATTGAAAAAGAATTTGAGCCCTTAGGAGGAAACACCCTGATTACTATAGCAACCACATATGACAATGATCTAAATAGTATTTCCCAGAAGAGACTTATGTCCCTTTTACTCAAATCATCACACAGAGTCATGAGAGCGTATCCACAAGGCTCCAAGACTGTTGGACACAGATTTTTGGTGTTTCGAAATTTAACCCAGGATCTGGAGACTCTTCATGCTTTTCTTTATTGGAACAGGTCATACAGGAACCAGGTATTAAGTAGAAATCCAGGCCTGAATGATTCATAACAGGCTCACTGGACCTTGGAACCCACCAAATGGGTACTTCCTTAGTCTGTGAATATGTCACTAGAAAGGACGTGGTTGGTTGTTGGCAGAACCCAATGATGGTTTTTGGTTTGTGAGTCTGTAGAGTCACAAATCAAAGTGAATGGAGTTGAATGAAAAGACTTTAAAAGGGTTCTTTCTCCTAATCCAAAGATTGAATGACAATGAAAGTGACATTTCACTCTAAAGAGTCCCAGGCATAAAGACATAAGGTATCCAGAGGGATTCATGCCAATTGTAGTCTTGGGCCCACAGAAGCCGGGGAGACTTGCAAGATGTATGTACTACAAGCCAAACTCAGGCAACTAATAGTCTTAATGCCTGCTGTTACTACGGATGGAGTTTGTAGTTGTTTTGCAGAGCTCAGAAAAATGAGCTTGTGCCCAGAGAAAGCGGTCTTTTCCATTCCTTCCAGGAGAGAGTTCAGAAGCACTCTACACTGATATGAAGTGGATACTACTATATAGTTACATCTTGCCCAAGACCTGTGCTAATAATTCTCCTTTCATTTGTAGCAGTTTAATCCAAAAGGACTAACTAGTCTGTTTGCACAAGGAAAACAGTGATTTGCTAAAGTACTGGCATCATGTTAACAAGTTTAGATGAACAAAATGTAGAATTAGAGACTCCAGTTGGACCCCATGACATGAGACTCTGTGATTCAAGGTATCCATGGTGGGAAAAGATACCATGTGGAGTTTATGGCAATAAGAGACTCACAATGAAAACCTCTGGGGTTCTGGAGTAAGGCCATGCCATCTGCAGCAGAGAATTATATACCATTTGATAGAACAGCTCTTGGCATGCCAGTGGGCCCTGGTTGAGATGAAGTGCTTAACAAGGGATATCAAGTGACCATGTGACCAAACTGTCCGTGATAATCTGAGTTCTTTCCAACCCATCAAGTCATAAGTTCAGGTGGACTTGGGAACATCTATCTTCAGACAGCAATGGTGCATCCCAATTGGACAGGCAAGCAGGCAAAGCGAGTTTCAGGTCTCCACGTCAACCATCAGCTTCACACCAGCTTCTCTTCCTCAGTTCATATAGACAATGGTCAATTGTCTGCAGAGTAATGAGGTTTGCACCATCCCTTATTGGACAATAGGAAAAAGAAAACAAGACTAGGCTTAGTTCATGGAGGAATCGTATGTGTTAGTACATGCAAGGCCAAGATATGCTCTGAATGCATAGTGGTCCCTCCTAGGAGTGACATTAAAGATAGGCAAGGGGAAGTCCTCCCAACATGAAGAGCTTTAGCCTTCATTATCCACTTTTGAGAAAAGGAAAGTATCCCATGTGGGGCTCCGTGGACAGTAGCAAAAGCCTAGACTAAGGTCCTGGAAGGAGAATGACTTTAAACACCGGGGACATTTTAACCAGGCCACTTTTGCCTATAATTTCAGAATTTGAGGGGCCAAGACAGGAAGAGTATCATGAGTTTGAAGGCAGTTCTGGGGAAAAAACTCAGGACTTCAACTCAGGGCTTCACACATGGTAGGCAAGCACTCTACTGTGTCCTTTCTAGAATATTAGAACATCTATTGCAGAATAGAAAACTTAGCAAACAGACAAGACGACTCACCAGGCAGTGTCAGCCAACTTCTGCCATTGGCCACCTAAGTGCTGGTACAATTGGTGATACTTAAACATGGCGACTACTTCCATAAGTCCGGAGACTCTGTAGGTGCTTGAACCTGTGGACTCAGTGCTCGTCAAGACTGACTTGCTCATTTCCACTGAAAAGTGTCTTGACCTGACCTGCAAGCCAGAGGCAAACATTCATTCCCAGATGGAGCACCATCTTTCAGAGAAAACAAGCAGTCATTTGACAGGAGTTGGTCACATTGCATGGCTCTAACTCAGAAAGAGAAATGATTTATATTCATTAGAATTGATGCATATTCCAGATACAGGTTTTGTTTTCCTGCATGTAGACTCTCAGCTACTGTTTGGAGGCACAATGGGTATCTGTGTCACTGACACGGAACCTCGGAGAGCACTGCATTGCACTCGACAATCTACTTGACAGCAATAGAGACATGAGGGGTAGCATTTGACCATGATCAGTATCAAATGTTTCCTAGACCCACAGCATCTGATGGAGAGATGAGACCAACTTGTCAAGGAGGAGTTTGTGATGCCTCTTGGGAATGATAGGCTACCAGTGTGGGATACCAATCTGTAGGATTAATACAAAATATTCAGTAATTTCTATGAGGGTGGGGAGAATCAGGTAAGTTCATTTATGCTGTGGTTAGTTAGGGTTACTCTGAGTTGGTTCTGTTTCTTTCTTCTTTTTGTCGTTGGAAGTCAACAGGTCCTACAGACCTGTTCACAACACCTCGGCCTCAGCCTGTGGAATAAAAGGGCATGGTAACCAAATCATAGAAGGGAGGCATGGTCCCACCCCTATTCCTGAGTCCCTACCTGGGCAATTTGCACTTCCCACCCACTTACTAACAGATTTTGCAAGATTAGCAGTTTGGCTCTAAGGAGAATGTTTCCACCAGGGGGCAGAGCAAGGGTTACCTTATACCTCCAGACTTAAGTGCTATCACTTCTAGTAGAGGAAGGGAAAGAGATGTCATCTTGACAGGAAAAATGTAATCTGATCATCAGGAGGTAGGACTATTGATAAGTAATGAGGCAAAGGATTGTGTGCCTACTATCCTGGTGACCCATGTTAGGTTCTGTTGATGTTTCCCTGGCAAAGCATGATAACAGACAAGTGCAGCTTGCATAGCACAGGATTACAGGGGCTGAGGAACAGTGTTTGCGGAAGTGCGTGCTGAGGGAGAGGGTCATGTGGGGTGGATGGGGTGAGATGGAGGGATGTTTAGTCTCAAGACCAGCTCCTGCGCTTCATCCCTCTGACCTTCCTCTCAGGGTCTTCAGGAAAAGAGATGGCAAGACTCTAGTAGGCACAATTCCCAACTGGGGCAAAATTATTAGGCAGAATAAGTGGGTTGAATTTTGTGACTGCAATAGGAGTGGTAATTCACTGCCAAGGTCCTTGCTCGAGACCCAACCTCTAGGATGTAGGATGTGGTCAGCTCACAGATGTCCCTCAGCCCCACAGGGAAGTGTGTTCCACCCTTCGTAGAGCCCAGACACACCTACACTCTCCCTAGCACACCAAACACCTGATTGATGGGGGAGAGGAAAAGTGGGGGGGGGGATAAGATCCAGCCCTTTTGTCTCAGTTCAGTCCTAGCATCAAGTGACACCCCACCCCCACCCCAGCCCTTAGGTACCCATGGTCAGAGGCGTCTGTTGCTGCTCTGAGAGACATCTTCTTCTACACAGTCCTAGGCCCCACCCCTCCAAGGTACTTCACCGTGAGTGTGTTGCGGACATCCCTTCAATGTCTTCAAGGAATCTTTGCCTGAAACTTGATCCACCATAGAAACCAAATAAAGACAGAGCAATACCGTTTGGTTCAGTGAGGACACCAGGGCAGGCTGCTTTCGGGCTGATTGTACCTAAACTGGATCACTGCCATGAATAAGGACACATTCAGTTTACCATTTTACAGAATTCTGCTGACTCAGGCCCCAACATCTTCCCTAGCACATATACACAAGCCCTGCCCCACCCACTCCATCTGAGGCAGATCCAGCAAAGGGAAAAAGCAGTTTTGATTTAACAGTTCATTTCTGCTGAAAAAAAAAAATCCAACAACGACAAAAAGAAGAAAGAAACAGAACCAAGTCAGAGTAGCCCTAACTAACCACAGCATAAATGAACTTACCTGATTCCTCTCTCTCTCTCTCCCTCCCTCCCTTCTCTCTCTCTCTCTCTCTCTCATAAAAATCACTGAATATTTTGTATTAAACCCTGATCGTGGTTCAAATAAAATCTCAGAAAAGCAAAAGGGCAGGCTCAAATTCCAATTTCAATAAACTTATGTCCAAATTCAGCATTCTATTCCACCAAAGCTAACTGCTGGAGGAGAGCATCATTCCAATTCGCATACAAGGCTCCATACAAATAGGTGTTTAAAATTTACTAAGTAGATAAGAGTCAGATTCAAAGTTTTTTCGGGGTAATAAATATTTCAAATATCACCTTTTTTTTTCTTGACAAAACTTTCGGTTACCCTCCCCCCATCCCCCCACTCCACTTTCTGAGCAGTAAGGCACAATCATTCTAGAATACTGCCAAATATAACAAGCATCTACAGATGGGCTGGTCTGCAGCTGGAGGCTTTAACTCTGTAGTATTTATTTGAAATCTCCAAGCCAGCAGAGCAGAGCACTACAGTGAGCACAATTCTCAATGTTTTGGCTTTGGAGCAAATAGCGGTTGAACTTAGTTTTTTCAGCTAAAATGGAATTTATGCAGATGTGCTTTGCACTAAATTCATTAAACAATTACATCCTGGTGCCGTTTTCACATTTTTGTAAAGGATCTGCATAAGCACTAATTAGATCTAAGACAATGTTACTGGGCAAATTACAGTGTGGATTGTTCATCTTGTCTTGCATTCTGCATCTGCTTCGAGATGATGATAATTTAGGTGCAAGCCATATAAATGTTGGGTTTTGTTCCATTTACTGGAAATATTTATTTGAAACATACTATAGATTAATTGATAATGTAACCATTTTTTTAAAGAGCCTCCCGATGTTTTTCTCACGGGTGTCGAGTGGTAAAATCCAATGGGGGGGGGCGCGGAGGCGGGGTGGTTACAGTAGCTGGAACTTCTCACAATCGCTAGCTAACCCGCATTTTCCTCCGTGAGGTTGAGGTTTGCTGCTGAAAAGATCTTTGCATTTCATTTGGCTTCAAGTGCAAGCTGGGTTTGCTGAATTACAGCGGGGCCTTTCAGAATGCAGCCTTCACGCAAAGGCATGCACAGTCTCCTGGACAGCTCCCAGGGGCAGCAACCCACCTCTTCCTGCATCGGCTGGACAGTGACAATATCGGAAGACCTCAGTATCTTAGGTGATTTAGATCTTGAGGTGTGTTTTCTTTCTCTAATTTTTATCGTCTATTCCGTACACCATTAAATGTAAAAGACTAACATTTAAGCATGAAATCCACTCTGTAAAAAGTTAGGGCATTCCTATAGGGTTTCTATGGCAACTTTGAATTGCCCAATTTAATTCAAGGCTCACTCCAGGCCAGAAGTCACCACTCTAGTAGACATTCCGTATCAGACTCTCCATTCTACTCACACCCAGAACTGCTTCTGCTCCAACCCCAGCATCCCCCTCCCCGGGAAGGAAGCCAACATCAGCTTGGCTGCTACCATTCTAAACCCCACTCCCAGGGCTGGACTTTTCAAATGGTTACTTCTATTGTTTGATGGAGCCAGCCAGGAAAAGCCAAGTTCAGTGTGAATGCCAACAGAGATTATGAGGCAAAACTGAACTCTGAGTGTAATCAAATGCAAAAGCCCAACTCCAAGATACGTGGAAATGTCCCTGTGTGTGTGAGATGCCTGATTATTAACGGGAGCGGAGCAAGCACACATGGGACTCTCCAAAGTTAGAATCCAGCCTGGCTCACTCTAGCTGCCTGCTTCCCTTCTTCCTTAGGTGGGGCTTTGTGTTCCATCCTTGGGTTTCTTCTAGGTGGGGGAGATTGTAACCATAAAGGTGATAATAATTGCTTCTGCAGACTTAATTATAAGCCTGCAAATGCTGTGCTGGTTAAATATGAGATTACATCTTCCCTGAAGGAGAAAATAATTTAGCACTGGGGTTTTACAGTTTAAAGGTAAAGTATATTATATTGCTATTGCCCCTGTGGAGGAAAGCAGTGTTTGTCAATTATTTTTTATTTTATTTCTCTCTCTCTCTCTCTCTCTCTCTCTCTCTCTCTCTCTCTCTCTCTCTCTCTCTGTGTGTGTGTGTGTGTGTGTGTACAGTCTTACTATACACACCAAGGAGACTTTCAACATGCCGCTTCTACCTCAGGAATATTGAGATCATGGGTGTGTGCCACCACCACACCTAACCAAAAATCTATCAGCTATCAACAGCTCTTCAGCTGGGTCATGAAACCCTCTGTGCTCCGTGCTGGAGTGCTGACTGGCTTGATGTTGTACAGGACTGTGCAGACCACTACTGTGATCCCATGAGTGGTCCTGCAGTGTCCAGCATCTCTGTTTCGTACCAGCCCTTCCTGAGTCCTAGTTTTTACAAATTGACTCCCTCTTCTGTATTGGTCCCCACAACATGGGCAGGGAGTATGACCTACATGTCCCATTTATGGCTGGCCGAGCATTCCACAGAAACTTATTCTCCACACTCTGGTCAGCTGTGAGTTTCTACATTAACTGGTGTCCATTGCACAAAGAAACATCTCTGGTGAGATCAGAGATACGGATATTGAGAACAGTTGTGTACCGCATCCGTTTAGCAAACTAATAGTAAAAGGGCCATCCTTGGGACTGATGAGATCTCTCAACCGTGGATTTTTGACTAGACTTACAGTATTGCATGCATTTCTCCTGCAGTGTGGGCCTTACAGCCAATCAGAACGTAGTTGGGTATTCCCATAACATCTGTGCCACTAGTGCACTCATGGGCATAGCCTGCTGGGACAGTCATTATTGTAGTTCATGGGTTTGAAGCTGAGAAGATTTGATTGTCACTGTTCTCCTCCAGTAGAGAGTGTGTATAGCATGTTCCAGAAATAAATAAATAAATAAATAAATAAATAAATAAATAAATAAAAGAACTAACCAGTTGGGATGAGGCTTCCAGTTCAGTACTTGCTTAACTCTCCATGGCATGACATGGTGAGGTATTGATAAAGCCTAATGATCACCAAGGACAGAAAGCTCAAATGGTAGATACAAATCAGAATTATGTCCTTTTTAAAAAAAATTCATTTGTTTATTTTATGTATGTGAGTTCACTGTTGCTGTCTTCAGACACACCAGAAGTTATCAGATCCCATTACAAATGGTTGTGAGCCCCCATGTAGTTGCTGGGATTTGAACTCAGGACCTCTGGAAGGGCAGTCAGTGCTCTTAACTGCTAAGCCATCTCTCTAGCCCTGAGAATTGTGTCTTATGAGCCCCACTGAAGCCCTTGGATTTTACTCATCATATATTTCCAGTTAGAAAGTAGAGAGAGTGGTTCAGGGTCATTGAAAAGCAGTCTGTCTGCACCCGACTCACTTGTCCCAAAGTTAGCCTGTGATTCACTTATTCCATTCCCAGATATGTGCCTCAGACTGACCATTTACATATTAAAACTGGTGCATTAAATCCAAAAAGCTCAATGTGACTCGGAGGCAGTGTCTTCAGGAAGTTATTAGGTCATGAAAGTACCACCAGTGTAGATGGGGTTGGTATACTCTTAAAAGATGCCTCAGAGAACTCTGTTTTCCTTCCCCTCTGTGAAGAATGAGTCCCCATTGGATATCCAATAAGCTAGCACCTTAATCTTGGACTTTACAGCCACTAGGACTTGGGGAAATACATTTCACTTGTCCACAGCCACCCAGCTATTACAGGAGCCCAGGAGACTAAGAAAGTATTCCAAGAGACATGGAAACACATGACCATGTAAAAAGTTCTACATGAACACATATAACAGCCAAAGATGGACACAATCCAAATGCTATAGATAAATTATAGTATACCAATATAAAGGAATTGTATTTAGCCATTAAAAAAAGTTTGTTTGGCCCTCTGTGTTCCCTACATCCAAAGATTAAAACAACCAAAAATGGCCA